>OX439411.1:14696175-15896175 GCA_949319885.1 Mecyna flavalis
ATTTTTTCCTGACTCCGGAATTGAACCTTTGCAAGGTAATTTTTGATTATAATAAACGTAGCCCAACTTACATCTTAATCTGCTGTCTCACTCTCTTCCTCTTTCTGGGCCGATTTGTCCGGGGAAGTACCCTCTCACATAACACCAACGTAAAATAATAGTGACTACTGTTGTATTTCGTCTGGCTTGTGAGAGTGCCGGAGGCCCACACGTCCAACGCATCAGCGATCCCTCTGGTGTTGCAGATGTCCATGGGCGGCGGTGATTGCTTACAATCAGGCGACGCGCTGGCTCGTTTGCCGCCTCTGACATAAAAAAGGTCAGTTAATTATCCAATCAATTTCAACATTTTATCTCTTTTTTTACCAAACTTTTTGTCCCGATCCTGAGGATTTGGCAGTCCAGTTATAACATTGAAGTGACAGCCAGGAGACCTCCATAACCATACAACCGACAACCGTACACTATAACCAACAGGGATACTAGATCCAGGGTGGCCAACTCTAAAAAATATTTATCCCTAAACCTAAGTCAAAACCCCCTAAAATCACCTCAATTGCTTGAAAATCCCCCCAAAAATATTTAATAAAAATAATTACAATTAATTAATAAAAATTGTGCAGTAATATAATTTGTTTTTACTCTTCTATAATCCCGTCAACTGACAAGTGCCTCGTAAACAAAAATCTCCTCGTAAAAAAAACAAAAATCCCAAGGCTATGGAGACTATACTCACCTTTATTTTGCTGAATTTGCAATAAAAAAATATATATTTAAAGTTATAAAAATCCCTAAAAATACCCCTAAAAATATAACACCCCTAAAAAAATCCCATCTCACTTATTTACCCCCTAAATCTGGGGGGAAAACCCCTAAGTTGGCAACCGTGACTAGATCAAATGTATCCTAGCTACAGCTAGGACTGTCCAGGATTTTTCGTCACCACCGAGCTAGTATTAGTAAAATTTTTGACGTGACAACGTCTTATAAATTGGTTTGCCGGGTGACACTTCAAGAAACTGCGTTACGCTCCGCTCACGTTATGCGCTCACAATGAGAGCGAGTGAGAGGCACGCGTCCCGCCTAAGAGCGAGAGAGACAGACATAAAAAGTCGTTGTCACGTAAAACTTTCGCCCGTTTACCGACTTTACAGGCAACCAATTTTTAACCATCACCTACAATATAAAGCGCTTAAAAACTCCAAAGGTATAAGCAACAATAATATAAGAGAGATATGAAATCTGAAAGAAAATGTGTTTCCAGTAATTTCATTACCTGTGTTGCCGACACTGGCCGCTAAGAAAGGAGTCTCTATGTTTACTTATTTTCTTTATTATTTGATTGTGACATTTGACAGTTGGAAAAATATAGTTTCGAGAAAAAGCTGCGTGTTTAATTTTATAATTTTTTCACAACATATTTTGGTGTCAGAAGTGGGATAAATTCGAAAACATGCCCACAACCCGAGCTATGGCCCAAGAAACGACAGAGTTTGGTGCTCGCGAGGACGCTGACCGTAAAAACGGTGCGACCGCCGGTGCCCCAGCACCCGCACCGTCCAGCGCCCTTCGCCCCGAGACCCCGGCCCCGTCCACCATAGCAGAGACATTCCAACGCAGCATGCAGAATATATCTCGGACAGAGGTTCGTTCTCGCGAGGACGCTGGCCTCAAAAACGGTGCGACCGCCGGTGCTCGAGCACCCGCACCGTCCAGCGCCCCTCGCCCCGAGACCCCGGACCCGTCCACCATATCAGGGGCATCCAAGCCCAGCACGCGCAATATATTTCGCAACGCGCAACGTCTCGCCGCTCAACTGCGCCATGCGGCCCGCGTAGCTGAAATAGATGCCGAGTTTGAGAGGGCTACCGCCGAGCGCGAGAGGGCTGCCGCCGAGCGCGAGAGGGCTGCCGCCGAGCGGAAGAAACGGCTTTTAGATTTAGAACTCCACGCTATGACTCATAAAGTGACAAAGGTTCATTCTCGCGAGGACGCTGGCCTCGAAAACGGTGCGACCGCCGGTGCTCGAGCACCCGCACCGTCCAGCGCCCCTCGCCCCGAGACCCCGGACCTGTCCACCACAGCAGGGGCATCCAAGCGCAGCACGCGTAATATATCTCGCAACGCGCAACGTCTCGCCGCTCAACTGCGCCATGCGGCCCGCATAGCTGAAATTGAAGCCGAGCGCGAGAGGAGAGAGAAACGGCTTTTAGATTTGGAACTCCAGGCGGAGCTTGCCGCAATCGACAGTGGGTCCTCCCGCTCCAAATCCAAATACGTTCAAAACTGCTCCGAAGTCAGGGCTGCCTCGCAACCTGACGGTGACGGAGGTACACAACGGGTTCCTGATCACGTGGCAGACGCCGCTGGAGAGCGCGCACCTCGTTCATTACTACACGATCAAGTATCGCACCGACGCGCAGTAGAAGACGCTCAACTGGGGTCAGATAAGCCCGAAGGAGACCAGCTAGCTGGTAAAAGTGCGCCGCTGCGGTCTGTCCCCGGAGGAGAGCAGCTACCTGTTAAAAATGCGCCGCTGCAGCCCGCCGTCGCGTCGCCGCTGTTCCGAGCGTCCTCGCCGGCACTGTCGCTGCACGTGTCCGACCTAAGCTCGGAGCCGTTCCCGAACCCCGCGGACGTCCGGCTGCGCGCGCTGCGCCTCGAGCCGACCCCTCGTGTCGGCGCGCCGCGGCCTCGCGCGCCTTTCCTGTCTCCGGCGCCGTTCCGGCTGCGCGCGCTGCGCCTCGAGCCGACCCCTCGTGTCGGCGCGCCGCGGCCTCGCGCGCCTTTCCTGTCTCCGGCGCCGTTCCGGCTGCGCACGCTGCGCCTCGAGCCGGCCCCTCGTGTCGGCGCGCCGCGGCCTCGCGCGCCTTTCCTGTCTCCGGCGCCGTTCCGGCTGCGCGCGCTGCGCCTCGAGCCGACCCCTCGTGTCGGCGCGCCGCGGCCTCGCGCGCCTTTCCTGTCTCCGGCGCCGTTCCGGCTGCGCGCGCTGCGCCTCGAGCCGACCCCTCGTGTCGGCGCGCAGCGGCCTCGCGCGCCTTTCCTGTCTCCGGCGCCGTTCCGGCTGCGCGCGCTGCGCCTCGAGCCGACCCCTCGTGTCGGCGCGCCGCGGCCTCGCGCGCCTTTCCTGTCTCCGGCGCCGTTCCGGCTGCGCGCGCTGCGCCTCGAGCCGACCCCTCGTGTCGGCGCGCCGCGGCCTCGCGCGCCTTTCCTGTCTCCGGCGCCGTTCCGGCTGCGCGCGCTGCGCCTCGAGCCGACCCCTCGTGTCGGCGCGCCGCGGCCTCGCGCGCCTTTCCTGTCTCCGGCGCCGTTCCGGCTGCGCGCGCTGCGCCTCGAGCCGACCCCTCGTGTCGGCGCGCCGCGGCCTCGCGCGCCTTTCCTGTCTCCGGCGCCGTTCCGGCTGCGCGCGCTGCGCCTCGAGCCGACCCCTCGTGTCGGCGCGCCGCGGCCTCGCGCGCCTTTCCTGTCTCCGGCGCCGTTCCGGCTGCGCGCGCTGCGCCTCGAGCCGACCCCTCGTGTCGGCGCGCCGCGGCCTCGCGCGCCTTTCCTGTCTCCGGCGCCGTTCCGGCTGCGCGCGCTGCGCCTCGAGCCGACCCCTCGTGTAAGTCTTCGCCGGCCGGTTCGAAGTTTGGCTGTGGTGGCTCTATCAGCGCCACGCGTCGGCTTCCTAACATGTGCGTTGCACGGGGGGGGCCATGTTGCCGACACTGGCCGCTAAGAAAGGAGTCTCTATGTATACTTATTTTCTTTATTATTTGATTGTGACATTTGACAGTTGGAAAAAGATAGTTTCGAGAAAAAGCTGCGTGTTTAATTTTATAATTTTTCCACAACATATTTTGGTGTCAGAAGTATTTAAATAATTTTGAAAACATGCCCACAACCCGCGCTATGGCCCAAAAAGTGATAGTGGTTCGTTCTCGCGAGGACGCTGGCCTCAAAAACGGTGCGACCGCCGGTGCCCCAGCACCCGCACCGTCCAGCGCCCCTCGCCCCGAGACCCCGGACCCGTCCACCATAGCAGGGGCATCCAAGCGCAGCACGCAAATTATATCTCGGACGGAGTCAAGAGCACGTTCAACCAACACCGTCCAGGCGCAACGTCTCGCCGCTCAACTGCGTTATCAAGTGACAGAGGTTCGTTCTCGCGAGGACGCTGGCCTCAAAAACGGTGCGACCGCCGGTGCCCCAGCACCCGCACCGTCCAGCGCCCCTCGCCCCGAGACCCCGGACCCGTCCACCATAGCAGGGGCATCCAAGCGCACCACACATAATATATCTCGCAACGCGCAGCGTCTCGCCGCTCAACTGCGCCATGCGGCCCGCGTAGCTGAAATTGAAGCCGAGCGCGAGAGGGCTGCCGCCGAGCGCGAGAAGGCTGCCACCGAGCGCGAGAGGGCTGCCACCGAGCGGGAGAAACGGCTTTTAGATTTAGAACTCCAAGTGGAGCTTGCCGCAATCGACAGTGGGTCCTCCCGCTCCAAAACCAAATACGTTCAAAACTGGTCCGAAGTCAGGGCCTCCTCGCGACCTGACGGTGATGGAGGTGCACAACGGGTTCCTGATCACGTGGCAGACGCCGCTGGAGAGCGCGCACCTCGTTCATTACTACACGATCAAGTACCGCACCTACGCGCAGTGGAAGACGCTCAACCGGGGACAGATAGGCCCGGAGGAGATCAGCTACCTGTAAGAAATGCGCCGCTGCGGCCTGCCGCCGCGTCGCCGCTATTCCGAGCGTCCTCACCGGCACTGTCACTGCACGTGTCCGACCTAAGTTCGGAGCCGTTCCCGAACTCCGCGGACGTCCGGCTGCGCGCGCTGCGTCCCGAGCCGACCCGTCGTGTCGGCGCGCCGCGGCCTCGCGCGCCTTTCCTGTCTCCGGCGCCGTTCCGGCTGCGCGCGCTGCGCCTCGAGCCGGCCCCGCGTGTCGGCGCGCCGCTGCCTCGCGCGCGTTCCCTGTCGCGCCACGCCCGGCTCCGCACCGCCCACGACACGCCGTCGCCGCCAGGCTCGTTCCCGACGCCTCCGGCGCCGTTCCGGCTGCGCGCGCTGCGCCTCGAGCCGGCCCCGCGTGTCGGCGCGCCGCTGCCTCGCGCGCGTTCCCTGTCGCGCCACGCCCGGCTCTGCATCGTCCTCGACCCGCCGTCGCCGCCAGGCTCGTTCCCGACGCCTCCGGCGCCGTTCCGGCTGCTTCCGGCTGCGCGCGCTGCGCCTCGAGCCGGCCCCGCTTGTCGGCGCGCCGCTGCCTCGCGCGCCACGCCCGGCTCCGCACCGCCCTCGCCTCGCGCGCGTTCCCTGTCGCGCCACGCCCGGCTCCGCACCGCCCTCGACCCGCCGCCGCCGCACGTGGCCTCGCCGGAGAGTCGCAGCTCTCCTCCAGCTGGTTCTGCAGCAAGAACGCGTCGTCGCCCCAGCACAACCGCAGCAGCCGCACCGGCAGCCTGGCGGGGTGGCGGCCGCCGCCGTACCGGCCGCCGCCGCCGGCGCCTCCGCCGCGGCCGGGCTCAAGCGAGACGGTGGACGCGGGCTCGGTGGACGTACACCATGAGTGGGACCGCTCCACGCGCACGCCCACGCCGTCGACGCCGAAGCGACCGCGTGCGCGCCCGTCGCCCGACGACGTGGAGGCCGGCGTGTGCGCCATGGAGGAGGAGTTCCTGGAGTTCCGCAAGCGGCGGGCGCTACGCCGGCGCTCACCGGAGCCGCTGTCGGCGCCGCCGCTATCTCCGTTGGCCACCTTCGCGCCGCCGCCACCACTGCTGGCCTGTGCCTGCGCCTACTTGCCGATTTAAAACGGGCAACTTAATATTAAGTCTACGCAGGCCGGTTCGAAGTTTGGCTGTGGTGGCTCTATCAGCGCCACGCGTCGGCTTCCTAACATGTGCGTTGCACGGGGGGGGCCATGTTGCCGACACTGGCCGCTAAGAAAGGAGTCTCTATGTTTACTTATTTTCTTTATTATTTGATTGTGACATTTGACAGTTGGAAAAATATAGTTTCGAGAAAAAGCTGGCGGCGTCGGGTCGATGGCGGTGGGGAGCCGGGCGTAGCGCGACAGGGAACGCGCGCGAGGCAGCGGCGCGCCGACACGCGGGGCCGGCTCGAGGCGCAGCGCGCGCAGCCGGAACGGCGCCGGAGACAGGAAAGGCGCGCGAGGCCGCGGCGCGCCGACACGAGGGGTCGGTTTCGAGAAAAAGCTGCGTGTTTAATTTTATAATTTTTTCACAACAACCTGCTTTGCTCAGCAAAGGCGCGGGTCGGTCGTCAGAAGGAATGGGAAGCAATATAATTTATGCGCCGCGGGTGCCCGGTGTGCCGATACAGCCGCGCGAGCGACCTCTGCCGGCGTTTTATAACTATGCGTTGGAGTTTTCAAAATTGGAACAGTGTACCGCGATATTTATTTGAAGCGAGTTATTTTGTTTTTTCTCTGTCTTGTTTATAATATCGGCTAGTATTTAATCGTATTATAATCGACCTCTGAAGGCGTTTTACATGATATTATTATGTTTATCTACATCCATACCATAATATGTCTATTTTATATTCAGGAGCGATGAGCAAACGCCCTACATTTAGATATAAGTATCTGTGGCTGCATTGAAATGTTTACATTTTAGTGTCGGTAACCGATACGTAATTTCGTTCAAATTTCGAACGTCTTCTTTAAAAGTAAAAATTAATAGGTTTTTTCGATTATCGAATTAGTCGATTAGTAATTTTATGTTCCATTCCTATACATTTAATTCGATGCTGAAATTATAACAATCGATTTGAGAATCGAAATCAACTCGAGTCTAGATTGTTTATGGATTTTAAAAACTACAAACGTCAGTCATTATGTCAGTACTAACTTTTACATACAGATTAAGTTGGTAACTAGGGCGTTTGCTCATCAATCCTGACTATAAAATAGACATATTATCGTATGAATGAAGATAAAGTTATGTATGTGACTGTACATAATTAGTCATTAAAATACTCATGTGATTCTTTTATGAAACTCACTTCGTTCGTTTCATAAAACCACATTCGTATTTTAATGACCCTCATTATGCAGCAGTCACATAAATAACTATTTGTACAAGTTTTCAAAATCGGAACGGAATAATTTACCGGGATATTATTTCAGAGTGAGTCATTTGTGTCTTGTATACATATCGGCCAGAATTCTATAATAACCACAGACCTTTCTCCGTGATATTAACTAACCAACAATTTTATCTTATCAAACGTTATTTATACGCTTTTGATCGCCAGTGTTTTTTTCTTGTGTCCTACACACATCAACACTGTCTAGGGATATTTTGTATAAAGTTCTTTAAATCAAAAAATATTGGTCAGTTTTAAAATCTTGTGAAGAAAGCTTATTTCGTCAGCCATTTTGAACGATTCTAAATTTGAATTCGAAAAAATACATTAAAAACAAACGATTTACGCGGAATAATGGTAGCGAAGTCCGTAGGTTTAATTTACCGACAATAGTTTTTGGCAATTTTTTTGTGGCAAATTTTAGTTTTTTAACAAGTTATAGATTAATTTTGAATTAATGTTATTGTTTGCATCATGTAGCGGCGCCATTTATCGAGAGAGGAGATTTTAATGGCAGTAGTAATGCTCCAAGCTGGGGCTGCTCAACAAAGCATTGTTGAGGAGATTGACACAAGGCAAAAGGTGATATCAAGGTCATGGTCACGTTATCGTGTTACTGGTGAAGTGGCTAAAAGATACCCAGGCGGAAAGCGCATAACCACTCAACGAAAAGACTGATTTTTGCAAGTTGCCGCGAGAAGACAACCAAATGTTACGGCCATGCAATTGGTTCAGAGGCTCCAGTCAGAGCACCAGTTGCTTGTGGGTGACCAAACTGGAAGAAAGAGGTTGCATGAAGCTAATCTTCATGCTCGCAGACCGTTTCGTACTCCAGCCCTACGCAAAAAAAATCGTGGACGACGACTAGAGTGGGCTCGTGAACATTTGCTCTGGGAAGAAAACCAGTGGTCTGTGGGGTTTACCCTTGTTTGGCCAAAAATTGTTTCCCAAAATATCATATCGCAAACTATTTTTCGCAAATTTTCATTTGGCAAAAAAACGTTTGGCAAAACAACGTATTGCAATTTTTTATTTAGCAAATCTCTTCTTTGGCATATTTTTTTTTCGCAAATTATTGTTTGGCAATGTTTCATTTAACCAAATATCATTTGATCAAATGTTTTATTTGGCAAAACTTACTCTTCCCAAAATATTGCAATGCATATGATTTACTAAACAGTGTGAGTGGTGCATAAAATACAAACTATATAACTAGCTTACGCTCCAACTTTGAAAATGTATGTTTCACCTTGGACAAATAATTTACAGGTAATAATTTCTTAGTTTATATTAATTTTCATGTTTAATACTTTTTATCAAAATTTCCAAATGATTCGTTGACAATAGATTTGAACAAGCGCTCGGCGGCCGCTGCCGCGGCACGCTCGCTTCGCTCGCTCGCCTTCGCGCGTTGATGGCCAGTGTTCTAACCTAACCTAACCCAGTAACTGATATATTATACTTTAGGAAAATTCAAGCCCAGGGTTGTGCAAAAAAATACGCATCAGACATGACTTTTAATAAACAAGCAAAGTGTTTGTTAGCACTCAGCTATTTGCCTGAAGATGAAATACCGGTTTATTTTAATAAGCTACTACATAATATTGACGATCCGGATTGGCAAAAATTTGACCAAATATTTTTTTGGAATATGAAAATTTGCAAAATGAATCATTTGCTATATTAACATTTGACCAAATAAAACTTGACTAAGTGAAAGTTTGCCAAAAGATAATTTGACCAAATGAAGTATGTGCGAAATATACAGTTGCCAAAGGTCCATTTGCGAAATGAAACATATGCGATAAGTTTTTTGCGAAGTGAAATTTGACGAAAAGTAATTTGGCCAAATGAAGGGATACCGGTCTGTGGTGCTGTTTACCGATAAGTCTCGGTTCGGTTTCCATCCCGATACACATAGAGTACGTGTTTGGCGAATTCCTGGTCGTGAGAGCCGCCCCCAACACCCTCAGGAAGTCCATCCACACTACGGCGGGACAATTATGGTTTGGGCAGGAATTCATGTTGATGGGAGAACAGACCACGTTTGAATCAGAAACACCATGACGGGTGAAAAATGCCGTAAAGAGGTGCTAGTACCAATAATCTACCCCCATCGACTACAGATGGGCCAAGAATTCGCGCTCATGGACGATAACGCCCGTCCTCACACAGCGAGAGTGGTGACGAGCTGGGTGCAGGAGCACGACCAATCGGTCTTAGGCTGGCCCGCTCAATCGCCTGATCTAAACCCCATAAAACACGCGTGGGACATGCTCCAAAGAAGGGCTTTGAGGAATTTTCCTGCAAACATTGCGACGGAACAGCAACTTTTTACGCATCTTAGCTAGATCGGACAATATTCTGCAGCAAGACTTTGATAACTTAATCCAAAGCATGAAAAACCGTTGCAGGACCGTTATTAACGTCATGGGTGGTTTTACTGACTACTGATTTTTCACATTACTGTTAAAAACAGAATATTTTTATCTTATTTTTCACTTTTCCTTGAGAAAAACATTCATTGTTAGTTTACCATTATTTCGCATTTTTTCTTTATTTGAAGAAAATTTTTTTATGCCAAAAAAACAGTATTTTTTTTATTCTAAAGTATAGCCTAATAAGTAAGCTTTATAAAAATATATATATGTTGTATGTTATTTTTAATCAATTTTAAGTTAATTGAGTTTATACAAAATATCCCTAGACAGTGTTGATTTGTGTATTTATTCTATTGTAAAGGTTTCGATCATTGTGATGCTTTTCAATTGCGAGCAGATGATAGTATACGGGGGCTCTATGAAAAAATAGAAAAATTCTTTGTGTTTTTGGACTGCATTTTTTTAAGTTTTTAGAAATGTGTTTTTTGCGGCCAGTTTATTTGACTTTCTTGATTAAGATAAGTAATATATTAAGATGAAAAGCACCCAACTTTGAACATCAAGTTATTTTAGCTCAATTCAAACAACTCAATTTCATTTTACTAAGGCTTAGGTTTAAATTTAGAACCTTAAGCCTCTACCGCAGACGAATTCATTTCATAAAAGCTTACCTTTTTACTTAATCTTCCAGCTGCCGGATGTTTTTATCTAGTTTTTTTTTTTTTTTTTTTTTTTTTTTGCTTTTTTTTTTTTTTTTTTTTTTTTTTTTTTTGCTGTGGCAACACTCCGGCTAACAGCTGATCTGTACCGGTCCCGTATTTTAATTTCTTTAAAATTAAATAAATACTACTAATAATGCCCAATATCGTTCACAATACTAAAATAAGTGTTAAACAATAATAATTAGTATATAAGTTACATGTAAACTAAGTGAAATATGTGTTTATTGTGATTGTGACAAAATCATCTGGCAGTTACTTCAACTGTTCGAATATTGTAAATCGTTATCATCTCTTCAGGTAAATAACTTGTATGTACTTATTTTGCATACAGTTAATTGGTTTATAAACGTAGTGAACCGTGTCGTATCGAGTTTTCTTTTGTTAACGGAACGCGCAAACAGGTTATAATTGTTTGACAAACACCTATAACCTCATATTGCTCATTCGACGCCTTGAACATATTTGTTATTCTGTTATTTTTATAATATTATTAACAATAACTTTATCAACATGATGACTCGCAGTGCATTAGCTCAAAAACTAGATGTGGCCTTGAAAGAATTAAAGGCAACCAGGGAGTCGAATGAACAAATGCTGTTGGAAAGAGATGATAATGAAAGGGAAATGTTAGAAGTCATTAATAGGAATACTTTATTAAAAAAAGATATGGCCGAGATGCACACGCAACTCCAATTAGTTGTAGATGATAGGGACAGGTTACAAGGCATAGTGGACGGGTTTGGCGACTGCAGCGAGGACTATGTGCGAGGGCTCCGGCGCATCACCATGCTGGAGCACGAGCTGCAGGAGGCGCACCACCAAATATCGCATATGGAGTCGGAGAAGACGGACGCTTTAATCACCCACAACCAGAGCCTTTTTGACGAGTTAATCGGTAGTGCACCCGGCCTGGTTTCTGCCGCAGTTGACTCGCCATCAACGGATATAATTGACTTGACAGAGGATGTTACTATAAATTCGGTCCGTTCTATGGCAATTGTCAATTGCAGTAGAAACAAATTTAGAAAATATGTTAAAATAAATAGGTATATCAAAAAAACCCAAAAATTAATTAAGCAAAAGAAACAGTGTTTTAAAAATGTTCAGTGTATTAAAGAACGAAGACGTTTAGGTGATGAACTTGATGTGTACACCATTATGTTAGAAAATAATATTGTAGAACATGACAAACATATAAAAACATTACAGTCTGAATTGTGCCTACTCAAAAATCAACTAGAAATAATGACCAATAGATATAATTACACAAAAAAAGAGTATGGGGAATATGTTTTGGCAGTCAAGGCACTCACAAGCAATTCTATTCCAACTTGTTCTAGTCCAGAAAGTCCAGAATCTGTGAGTTCCCAGTCAGAGTGTATTTCCACTACTCAGGACTGCATAACAGAAATAACTAATAATATAAATCCTGTTATCATGTACAGTGACGATATTGGGAAAAATATGGGCCAAATATTAAAAAATAAAATAAATAGTCCAATAATTAATCACTGTTTGCCTGGAGCCACATACAGCGATATTTTAGAAATAATATGTAAATCAAAATATGACCCCAATACAACTTTGATCATATTTATTGGCAACAGAGGTAATGTGAACAAAAAGAAAATTATAATGCACTGTGACAATCTTATTAAATTAAATGTAAAAAAGATTATTTTGTTCACATTGCCTTACCTAAAAGGGGCATTACAAAATGAAAATGACATCAGATACAAATTAAATATGACATTAGATACTGTGACATTTGGAAATAAAAATGTATTTAATTTGATTGACATCAATAAATTAATAAGTAATCATGTATACTTGACAAAAGATAAATATTATCTTTCTAGTTATATTAAACGACAGATAGCAATATCGCTATCTTTATTTTTTATGTACTCAGCCAAAGTCTTGGCTAAACTACCTGCTCCTATTGAGCAGTGTAAAAATGACATGTCTATTAACATGACCTTGGATACTGTTCCAAATAATTTAAATTAAATTTTAAGACAAAAGAGAATAACTCTGGCACTCATATTACAAAGGATAAGTCTAGTAGGTACATAAACTTAGTGCACCAAAATATACAAGGCCTGCCTGGCAAAGAATTACAAGTGGGGTTATTCCTTGACTGTATGGATATACATGTCTTGTGTCTAACCGAACATTGGTTAAGAGAACACGAATGTTCATTTTATATTGACAATTTCAATACTGTTAGTTCGTTCATAAGAAAGTCTGCTATTCGAGGGGGATCACTCATATTAGTACATAATAAATTTAAGTCAAAAGCTCGTAACGATATCTCAGCACTTTCTATTGAGCGAACTATAGAAATAGCATGTGCAGAGGTTGAGCAATTTATTGTTATATGTGTATATAGACCACCTTCGTCTGAGTACACATTATTTGAGTCAACTATGGAAGATGTCTTAAATAAAACATGTAACTCAAGAAAGAAGGTGGTTGTATGCGGTGATTTTAATATCAATATTTTAGATAAGTCCCAAAACACAGAAAGGTTTCTAAATCTTTTTAAATCATTTAACTTGTTACCGCTTTTCTCAGAACCTACAAGAATAACTGCTACTATAGCCACCTGCTTAGATAATATTTTCTATGAAAATTGCAACATCGCGAATAAGTCAATTATAAATAATTTACAATCTGATCACACTGGGCAATTTGTGGGGTTTGAGCACCATCATGCTTCTAACTCATTACACATTACTTGCAGACCAGTTACTGAAAGGAGAATGAATAGGTTCAAGTGTAAAATTGAAAATAAAATAGGTCTTTTGACTATAAATGACAACGACAGAATTAATGATTTGTATAAAAGTTTATTTGAATTGATTAAAAATGAATATGATTCCACATTCACTGCCAAGACCATTAAAGTAAATAATTTTAAAAGTAAATTTAGTGACTGGGCAACACCTGGTATTTATAAAAGTAGAAATAGGCTTTATGAATTGTATGGTATAAAAGCTTACTCTAATGATCCAAAAATCATAGAGTACGTTAAAGCCTATTCTAAGTTATTTAAAAAAGTCTGTATTATGGCTAAGTCTTTGTTCTTACGTAATAAAATAATTAATTCCAAGAATAAAATAAAAACTACTTGGAATATTATTGGTAAGGAGACTTGCAAAGTGAAAGCGCAAGATCGAGAATTTTGTTTAAAAGTAAATAATGAAATAGTTAAAACTGACAAGGATACAGCAAATGCATTTGAATCATTCTTTTCTAGTGCAGCCATTACGGCAACAAGTCAATTAAAATCAAGCACATGTCTAGCCAAAACTTTGCTAGCATCGAGTGTCGATGAGTGCAAAACATCTTTTAAATTCAAGCACATAACTTCCGATGATATAATTAAAACCTTTAAAGAACTGAACATTAAAAAAACTAAAGATTTATGGGGTATTTCAACTGACCTCCTCAAATCAATTATAGATACAGTCTCACCTCATTTAGCTTTTATTTTTAACCAATGTATTGATGCAGGTCAGTTCCCAAATCTAATGAAAAATAGCAAAATTATCCCTCTTTTTAAAGCAGGTGATAAGAGTGATCCCTCTAACTTCAGACCAATTTCTATCCTACCTGCGATGAGTAAAATATTTGAAAAAATTATTTTTCATCAGCTTCTATTTCATTTTAACGAAAACAAATTACTACATAGTAACCAGTTTGGTTTTACTAAAAACAAATGCACCACTGATGCCGGTGTTGCACTTCTTAAACATATATTTGATGCTTGGGAGAACAAACAGGATGCATTAGGTATCTTTTGCGATTTGTCTAAAGCATTTGATTGTGTAGATCATCAGATTTTGTTAGAAAAGTTGAAGCATTATGGTGTTTCGGATAATTCACTTTGCCTTATAAAGTCATATCTTTCTGATCGAATACAAAAAGTAGATATAAATGGTACTACCTCAATTGGCGCGCCTCTCCAAATGGGCGTGCCCCAGGGTTCAATATTGGGCCCATTGCTGTTTTTAATCTATATTAATGACTTGCCTTACTTCACTAAAGACTTATGTGAAATAGTATTATTTGCTGATGACACCTCGTTAATTTTTAAAATTGACCGCGGTAAAGAAGTTTTCGACGACGTAAATAATGCTCTTTCCCAAGTACTCCATTGGTTTTCAACAAACAATCTTTTATTAAACTCAAAGAAAACAAAATGTGTCAAGTTTACACTGCCTAATGTAAGACAGGTCAATACGACGTGCATTACTGTAAATGGTGAACCCATAGATGTAATTCAGTCTACTGTCTTCCTTGGGATCACCATGGATTCTAAGCTGCAATGGGGTGCCCATATCGCTGCTCTGGGAGGAAGATTAAGCTCGGCTGCATATGCAGTCAGAAAAATAAGACATCTTACAGACGTTGAAGCGGCGAGGTTGGTTTATTTCAGCTACTTTCACAGTGTAATGTCGTATGGTATTTTGTTATGGGGCACCGCTGCCGATATACAAGCTATTTTTGTGCTTCAGAAACGAGCAATTCGCGCCATATATAAGCTTAAACCACGTGACTCACTGAAGGAACTCTTTAAGGAAATTAATATTCTAACCGTAGCATCACAGTACATATTCGACTGTATCATGTATGTACGCAAAAACTATGATTTTCTAAAAAAAAAATCGGAATGTCATAGTTTTAACACAAGAAATAAACATAGGCTTGCCGTTCCAAGCCTCAGACTCAGTAAAACTTGTAACTCATTTGTAGGATTAAGTATAAAAATGTTTAATATGTTGCCACAAACTTTTATTGACTTGCCTATACATAAATTTAAATTAAAAATTAAAGAATGCCTTATGAAGAAAGGCTATTATAAAATAGAAGATTATTTTAATGATAAAAATTTGTGGACACATTAAGTTGCTTCCTAGCACATGTACTCTGCCTGCGCCTTTGTATCCTCTGCCTGCGCCTTTGTATTGTTATTTGTATTGACATGATCCTTTGTATTGATATTATTATTTTTTGTGACTTAAATTATTTTTGTGATGTTAAATTTTTGAATTTTATAATTTTTAATTTGTAATATTTTTTTGAAAAAAGGCAAAACTGTTGAGTTTCTTGCGGCACTTCTTTCCTCAACAGGCCATTGACGTCGAAGTGCTGGTAGGGAAAAAAAGATTGACGTGTAAAAGTATTTTTTAAAAAATCTATTTGCAGAATAAATTTATTTCATAAAAAAATTTATTTCATTTCATTTCATTTCAGTAACTTTAAAACACTGAGGCATGAAGTGGATCTGTTTACCGGCCAATATTTGCAGTTCGCCGCTCAAAATCTAGGCCATAAATCCAGTTTGAGAGCGGATTATTCGCGGCTAAAGTATTGGCTTCGGACCTGGTCCTGTATCGTCAGGATAGCTTTTATCGTGGGCTTTGAGGCCATTAAGTTGGCGGTGTCTTACAAAACGCATCTTTTTTTTTAAACTAGGTCAATTGGCAGGTTTATTCCCGTTGTCCCCGAATGCCGTGTCCCCGTCATGGGGACATCGGCACGTGATTAAATTTCTTTCCCGTTGTCCCCGTAACGTAGATTCGGCTTACGGGGACAACGGGAAGTAAAAATTTCACGAGTCGCTGTCCCCTAAATCTGTATTCCTGTTTTAAGCTTAGTTTTCAACTTAGGAAAAAAAAGTGAAATATTTAACAAAATTGATTAATTTTTATTAGAATATTAATTAATTGGCAGACAGGCACGCAGCCCACCTGTTGGTAAGCGGTTACTGCGGTTTAATTCATGTGGGACACTTCACCTGAAAACATCCCTCAATGTGCTGCCAGACTCTAGACTCGCCGCTAGACTGAGTCTCTTGAGGCTTTTACAAGCGGTCGCCTCCGTGGTTTCACAAGCTCGTAATTTCTTTTGTCAAAGATCCCCCCCGCCCCTCCCACTTTTCCAGGATCACCCGGGGATAGTGTAGCTTTTCAACAGTGAAAGAATTTTCTAAATCAGTTCAGAAGTTTCGGAGCCTATTCAATCCAAACAAACAGATAAATCTTTCCTTTTTATAATAATATTAGTATTGTTAGACGAATAATTGGTTCACTCGATTAAGACATCACTATGGTCACCGCGTACGGTGCCCCGCCCTAGTCGGAGCGATTGACAGTCGATTATTGTAAAAGTACATTATATATTAAATTGAAATTATCCAGAGAAATGTATTTATATCCAACAGTATACTCGTAGATAAACTGGTGGTTTACCAGGCTACGGATTGAGACAACAGCTGTCTGCCATGCAAAAGTCTCGCCTCCATTATTGTACAGAGAGAAAACATATTTGTTTTTTTATATTGTTGCTTTGACTTTGGACAGAAGACAATATTTATTTTTCATTACATCCCGTCAACACATACTTTTAATACAAACAAATTATCACGTCATACGTTACTTAAATTTAATAGCATATTTTGTTGTTTTCGTGGCCACAGACTGAAAAATGAGCACAAATATTTGCTTATATCTTTCCCATTTTGCCGCCAACGTAAAAGTGACAAGAGACGCCTGGATTTCAAGGGGATATTAAAAATAAAAAATGATCAAGAGTGATTCATGGCTGTGTTGTTGGGTTCTCCTAATATTTATTTGGTTAAAAGGCTTAATGCTGCATATTCGACTGTTAAGGTTTTTTACAATTGTTATAAGCTTGTCGAATCTAGGATCATAGTCTGACCCTTTTTTTTCGGAGAATGTGTTTATTCACCATAACCGCAGGCTAGCTAGACCTGCGGCCGTGTGTGGGACTCAAGACTAAAGCGTCCACTACCCACTAAGCTCCTCCGGTTTTCCCTTCACACCCGATTGGGACTAGCCGGTGCCAGCCTTGTGGCTATTGACCAGCCCATCCCATCCCATAGTCGGATTCTGGACTCTATACTGGATGCAATCGGGAATACGCTAAGATAATGATGATGAGGTTTTTTTACAATGTTTTAATCATTACCGATCTAGAGGTATATACGCATATAGAAAAATCCATAGATGCACGCCGAGATTCGAACCATCGACCTCAAATAGGAATTGACGCTGTGAAAACACTCTCCTACCACAGCTCATATTCACAGCACCACTTCTAAAACATTAAACACAAACTAAAACGTAGTGTGCAAAAAAATAATGTAAATTCAAATTATACAATTACATATTTATCTGCGTGCGAAAATTAGTATTGCAGTTTTTTTTTTTTTTATTTCAAAGAGTAATAACTATGAGTATGTATTTTTTTATGTTAGAGGCGGCAAACGAGCTAGCGTGTCGCCTGATAAGCCTATGAACATCTGCAACACATCAGGGATCGCTGATGCGTTGCCGGCCCATGGGGGTGTGGGCCTCCGGCACTCACACAAATCAGACGAAACACAAAATAGTAGTCACTATTATTTCACGCTGGTGTTATGTGAGAGGGTGGTACTTCCCCGGACGAGCCGGCCTATTCGTACTGTAAAACAGCATGGCTCTACCACTACTATCCATCCATCTTCATAATATTCGGCCTTTAAAAATATTATCATGGATATCTCCAGCGAGGAACCCTAAAAAACTTCGTAATTTCTGCTGCGGTTTAGTGTACATCTTTTGTCGGCGGGTTGTAAAAATACAATAACCCCCAAACAATGTTCTTGCTCGTTAATCACTGATATTTGACGCCACGTCACGAATAATGGATAACGCAGTTTTAATTTGTCGCTAGATCGAAGAAGTCTCGGTCATGGATAGTCGGCGTGGGCGGCGACACGAAAGGGACAAGGTTCCGTGTATTAAAATACCGTCGTTGACTTTTAAGGTTCCGCCTATTAAATATCGGGGTGAATGGCATTATTTGAGATTGGCCTTTACCTTATTGACATGAATGACGGTATTATTAGACTGGTTTGTTGGCCCTTACCTTACTCCGTGAGACATGAGTAATTGAGTAAGGAAACGGAACAGATACAAAGCGTGAGGTGCGTGTGAGGTTCTTACCTATAGTAGGGCTGACAAATGAGAATTGAACATGAGAAATAGCTTTTATTATTGTAACATTATATTTTAAGTTATTGCATAGCTTTTATCGCGGGCTTTGAGGGCGGCGACCGAATCAAGAAATTCCGTAACGAAAAAAAACCTAAGGAAAAAACCTGACACTCGTCTAACGTAGTTTATGTTTTTGTTATTATAACATTATGTTTTTGTTTTCATGTATTTTGTTATAGTTTTCATGCAAACTGTACCTACTTAGCCTCAAGGACGCTCAGCAGTCTCGACTCTCAACCAATCCGCTACTCACCTCCAGTTACGCACACTAAGGCTGCCCGCCCACGTCCGATTATCGGTGACCGACTTTTTGTAGGTGACAAATAGAACGTACTGATAGCAATGGGGCAACGCACACGTTCTACAAAAAGTTGTTCAGAAATACCATAGCAATAAAATCGGTCACCGATTATCGGTGCTACAAAATGTCTGACGTGGGCGGGCAGCCTAATGCGCGTTTGCGTGCATTACAACTACAAGTATGGCTCTATTGGCTCATCCGCGTTTGTGTGATGAAGCGTCTCAACGCATAATCGACGCAGTAACATAATCTTTTCCTCGTGTAGATGAATTAATGATGAGTTGCGATCTCATTTTCCACGGTGTCCCAGAGAGCATAATGAAGGGCCAATTAAAAAGCCGATGAATAATATACGAACAGGTTACCCTCGCCCTTAACTTTTATTATGTGCGAGTTTAATCAACGCACTATGTTGAGGTGAGAATTATTTATTGATGGGATTAATTACGTTTACGAGATGTAAACGTAAGAACTTCTATTGCGTTTTAGTAAAATGAAAATGGATAGGTACGGCATTATTAAATTAATTGTTGCAGCAGGATATACACAATTTTAAATATTGGTGTGGTGATTCAATATGTTTTATTATAATTAAGCATAATATTTCGATTTTTTTTTAATGATTTATTATGAAACTAGCGGGTGCCCGCGGTTTCACCCGCGTGGTTCCCGTTCCCGTGGGAATATCGCGATATCCTTTCTTAGCGGATGCCTACGTCATAACATCTACCTGCATGCCAAATTACAGCCCGATCCGTCTAGTGGTTTGGGCTGTGCGTTGATAGATATCTATGTCAGTCAGTCAGTCACCTTTGAGTTTTATATATTATATAGAAGTAAGGAAGTATCAGCCTACTTAATGCACCTGGCCCCCACTGAAGGGCAAAGGCCTCTTGGGCTGGTCAATAGCCACAAGGCTGACACCGGCTCGTCTCAATCGGGTGTGAAGGGGATACAGGGGGGATTTAGAGGGTAGTGGGACTTAGTCTCGAGCCCCACACACAGCCAAAAGCTTGCTAGCCTACGATTATGGCGCGTATGCGTAAAAAAAAGCCCAGTACCTTAATTCCTAGGCTTTTAAAAATTAAAAGCCAACTACCCAGCGGAATTTGCGCCACAAGTAAACGCTCAATTTTAGGTTAATCTTTATTCCCTTACTTTCATAGTCTTGGTTTCCTGTTCCTTTTAATCGAAACTCGTTGCATAAAAATTTAAAAACTCAAAAAATCTATTAATATAAAATACTAGCGGTCGCCCTCGTGGTTTCACCCGCGCGTAATTTCCTTTTTAACTATCCCCTCTTCCCCCGACTTTTCCGGGATAAAAAATATCCTATGTTCTAATCCCGGTTATAAACTATACGTGTGCCAAATTTCATCTAAATCCGTTCATCCGTTCTTGAGTTATAAATAGTGTAAGTAACACCAACTTGACAGGAAAAAGAAACAAATAAATTAAAAGCGAAATTTAACAGCCATTTCACTAAGATCCAAATAGATTTTCCATACCACCGCGATCCGTAAAACGTGACAGAAGTTAATTTACTCCATCCTGCCGGAAACCGTTCACCCACTAATCTCGAGCCAACAATGGCGGCATTATATTTTTATTAAAAAACCGCGGATCTTTCCAACCCTAATGAAATTATAACGGGAAGCGCTGGAAGTCGCCCGTTGACAAAGCGGAAGTTGTAATTAAATTACCGCCTGCTGGGAACACGCGTGGGCAATAATAATACGTTATTCAGGCCTTTTTTAATTTAAAAAGTTCATTAGGCCAACCCTGCGGAGCTTAGATGTAGAGCGACTGGAATAGACAACTTAAAAAAGCGAATTATTTTGGTTTTTTTTTTTATACTAGAGCAGTTGGCAGACCCGCAGCCCACCTGATGGTAAGCGGTCACTGCGACCTATTCCATTGAGGGTTACTTCACCAGGAAGCGTCGCTCAATGTGCTGCCAGAATGTAGGCTCATCTGATCTTCCAGCCTTTGATTTCAATATTATGGTACTGGCTCCCACAGGTGAAATCTGTCGCCGCAACAGCTCTGGCTATGTTCCGGCAATTCCCATTTAATTTCAAGTGAACTGGCATTTAAAATCAAAACCTCGAACATCAGATGAGTCTACTATGTGGCAGCATTGAAGTACACAAAAATCGAGCCAGCGGGTCGCTTAATGGTAAGCAAACAACGCCGCCCATGGACATTCTGCAACACCAGATGGATCGCTGATGCGTTGCCGGCCTTTTAAGGGGGGGGGGGGGCGTCTGGCACTGGTTAAGCGTCCCTCAATAGAATAAGATGCAATTGCTTACTTGCATCAAGTGGGCTGGTGTGCCTACTGATAAGCACACCTATCATAAAAAGGCGGTTATTCTAACATTTCCATCAAAATCTAATTCTTTGTATGTCCATCGCCAATTTATGGTGACACGCGTGTAAGCAGATTTTTGAAACAGGTGGAATTTTCGCCATAGTTGGTGAAATTTGGGCCATGAGACTCTATGTAAGAAAAATAAAGTTGATTCTATTTTATACGGTTTGCAACATAGGTCGAAATAACACAGGCACTGTAAAGAAACCTAGACGATACATTATCCCCTTATCCCCATCAAAAGAAAAATCTATTTTAATTTTTCTACTAGAGTACTTTTATATTTATACTAACTTTTATACTAGAGTAGGCAGGTTTTTTGCTTTCTGTACATCGCTACTTCCTTAGTCTTGGTATCTTTCTGAAATTATCAATAAAATGAGCCTAAAAATTAAGTTTTCCAAATAATAGAAAGATATAATAAAAATAAATAGTTCAAAGTGGAATAAACCGTCCTCATAATTTGCAATATTTAAATCCCCCACAACAATCCTGGTTCCTATGGCAACCAACAGGGGTGAAGATACAAGTAAAAAAGCAAACAGATTGAAAATCGTCTGGCAAAATTCTTTTACAACCCCATTTGGCGGTTATAGCGGTCTTAAAACAATGTTCTCGACACAGGAAATCCAAAACAAGGCAACTAATTAGCTAATTCACTCATTAAAAGAGCAAATTGCTTTTTTATTTATCCCACGGAGTGAGATCTTGAAGGCATTAAGCCAAGATTAGCTGTTAGCGCGCCCCAATTAGAGTAGGTTGTAAAATACTTATAAGATGAATTGTGTTGCAGGCTTACTACATAGTAAAGATGCTTGTTGGAGAGTACATGCATATCAGATGAATTTCAAAATTTGTTTTTTGGCAATACGCGTAATTTCTTTCTTAACCACTCAATCCCGAACCGGCACTCGGGTGCCGCGTAACAATAGATTTTCTATTGTGTCTGGTAATCCGGGGCTCGAAAGAGAGTGTGATTAAATACTTAAAACAAATAGTTACCTATTTTGCAAAGTAGTATTATCACTAGATCTTAAGAATTCCATGTTAGATATTCTTCATCTGAAACTCAGGATTTCCTATGTCAGGCCAATAAAATTGTTAATCTAGCTTAATTCGTATAAGTGTGTGCGAGACACCTGAAAAGTTGGTGGCACGACGAGGAATAAGCCAAATATTCTCAATCACAGTGGAGATTAGTATACCTTTCTCTCTCTTTCTCTGGAGAAGCACCTAATTGAATATACCACCACCGCTTACTATCATGTTTATTAAACGAATTCCCAAAAAAACAAAAATAGTAACCCCGTGAACTTTTCGCAAATCCGACGGCGCCCCTTTACAACGTAAAAGGGATTAAAAATTTCAAGACATTTTTTTCATCTTGACCCTTAACCTCGAGTGTAACTTTTGTATTTTAGAGCACTCAATAAAATACATGGCATTATTCGGTTATGGCTAATAGCAGACTTTATGACTTTCTTGTTTGACTGTCGAATCATAAAATGTGTTTTTATTCCGTGATTTGTGTCGGAGATGCAATTACACGATCTGAAATGAGAGTTTTTCCTTATTACCACGAGCGTGGTGCTGATAACTTGTGCCTCGGCCTCGAATTTCGCGGCAGCGGAGCGGTTGCGGGAGCGGCGACGCACGCAGGCGCACTGCGGTCACCGCTTGACGCGGGCCGTCAAAAGCGGTACGATGCTGTCAAGCGGTGATCCGCAGTGCGCCTGTGTGCGCCACCGCTTCCGCTGCCGCCCAGCTGTGTTCGAGAACGGGTCTATGGGATTGCATACAAAACATTCCCACAGGCAGTGCCCCCGCCAAGACGAGCCAAGCGAATATATTTTTCCTCATACGTATGTCGTATATTTTAGCTACGAGTATCTTGGCGCTCATTAGCTAACAGAATCAAAAAGTTTTACATTATTGTTTTAAAGATTGTAACGCTTAGTGCTGAAATCTTAAAGCATTTAATTTTATTGGTTTACCAGAAAAAGAAAACATGTCAGCGAAGTATTTTGTTTTTAAAACGGCTCAACCTCATTCGCTAATTGCGGCATTTATCATCTTAAGTTAAACGTTGCTAAAAAAATAAGAAAAAAATACCACGCACATTAGCACAAACAAAGGTACGAAATACTCAAGAGGGGTCATGGTCCCCAGGCCTATTTATAACGGTAAATTGGGGGGAAAAATGAAGGTCTCTGGGTGACTCGTTACGGGCCCTGTTTTCTCTTAGAGACTTATCGTCGGTATAAATTACCATTTTATTTTACCAACGACGACGTCTTCGGACTACTCGGCTTATTAATAGAAAGTTTATACGACGAATTAACTTTGGGTGCACTGCGGTGTTTATTTACTGTGGTAGATTTGTATTTTGGTTTAGAATTTGGACGGAAGGTAAATATTTATAAGTGACTTAGCTAAGCTTTGCTCGGTAGTGTACAAACAGGAGCTCATCTACGTACCTAATTCGTGAATTCTCACTCTCTATTTTCAGATTAAGGTATCACAACATAGTATAGTATATTATTTATAGTAGTTTTAAGGTATTATTACGTTGTATAGCAAAGTCAACGCATTTTTTGTTTACATACAACTAGTTCTTATCTTTAAAAAAATACTGAACTATACAGGAGTTAAAAATATGGCACCCATATAGTAGCAGTCCTAGTTTGGGGTTGGGTGGCGCTGTGTAATTAGTGTCCAGGTATATTTATATATTATTAATTAGGTCGGCTGAAAAACTGAAATATTCCTAATAAAATAGTATCTAGCAACTTTTAATGGTATCACAAAGCCCTCCTAACCTTTTCTTCGAAGCCTTAACCAAACGCTTTAGTGCAAACCTCTCCTCATTTCAGTCAACCTAAAACTACTTTTGCGAGTCAAAAATATTCGAAGATCATTTAAATAAACTCCAACTTCTAAAACCCTGCCTTTGCTAGCACTGAATGTCCCAAAGGGAGTATACTTCAGTCGCTCAAGTGTTTAGCGAGTGCTCGAGATTCGAACTTGAGTCTCGACTTGATCCTTGGAATCATCCAGGCATGAAAATGGATATGAGCTGAAATCGACGGGACGATCAAAATGAATTCTTTCGTTCATTTTCATGGAATATAATCGGTTTTTGGAGCGTCGAGTGACAAATAAGATGAAAATTATATGCTTTGACTGTCTTATTGCCTTTGGAAGTGTGAGAATTTATGTCAAGATAATATGACTGTGTCGAGGGTGTTTTTTTTTGTATATTAATTTTTTTTTGTGAAGCCTTCATTGTTTCTGATACCTATACAGACAAGTGCTTGAGGTCAGATATCAATAATATGTGATGTTGTCCAATATTTACTGATTTTAAAACTTTACTTGATTTCAAAATGGCCTTTGCCCTGCAGACATTAACATTACGAGTATTAAGCAAATACTTCACTTTTTTTATATATAGGTACATATTTTCAGACAAACTTCATTTCGCCTTTCTTTTTTGGCATATCATACGAATGAAATCCATAGTCTCTATAACCGATGTATTCAATGATCGATTGCCTCACTCTGTTGTTACACCCTGTTTGCAATTTGTACGTAAAGTTGACAAATACGAATCAGAGTTAATTTGTACGGCCGTGTATTTTGGCATTGCACCGAATTATGCACCGTAGTTGTGCCAAAGCAAACGCAGTTTGATTTTACAACTTCATTACATATACTGAGTAAATTCATAGATTTAACTGTGTGGGTTATATCTAACACTTAAATGTTTTAGATTCAGTATTAACGAACTTAACGTCCCACTGCAGAGTGTCCCATTAAAATTAAGTCCTCGTTATTTTAGTAGAGGTAGAGCCATGCTGTTTTACAGTATGAATGGGCCGGCTCGTCCGGGGAAGTACCACTCTCTCACACATCAGCGCCAAATAATAGTGGCTACTATTGTGTTTTGTCTGGTTTGTGAGTGTGCTGGAGGTCCACACCCCCCTTACAAGGCCGGCAACGCATCAGCGATCCCTCTGGTGTTGCAGATGTCCATGGGCAGCGGTGATTGCTTACCATCAGGCAATCCGCTAGCCCGTTTGCCGCCTCTGACATAAAAAAATATTTAGAACTTTTTCCACAAAATCCTTTCAACGTTATGCCTAATGGCGTTCTCTTCCTGTCAACCTTTCTGGATCTTTCCCTGGGTTTTCCTATTATGCCGGATCCGGTCAGCCAGTGGTTTTGATTGCTAACTCTAGCAACCACCTTTCAGTATTGTAGGGCTCCGAGTCCAACGAAGGGATGATAACAATAATAATGGAAACTCTTGGTTATCGAAACAAAAGAATTTGTATAATTTTTTGAAAAGGTTAATTTACATTGATAAATTAGAATCAAATATTTTATCCACCCCTCATCAGCAAAGGAAATCTACTAAGCCACAGACACTAATTCATATTTCTTAATGAAAACGCCAAAAAGTTAAAACAAGTAATTTGCATCAAAAAGGACGAGTTTCGAAAACAGTTCGGAAAGTTACAAAATTAAAATTAAGATTTAACGTGTTTTTGCTTGGAGACAAAGTTTTTTGTTTCATTATCTTAGGAAAGGTTTTTGTTTATACTAATACAATTACTTTGTGAACTTTGTTTTGTTTTCGTTCAATTATTACTTTATTAATCACAAAAGGCTAAGGATCGGTCAATTTTTATTTTTTTGTTTACTATTAATAAATCATGGTATCGTTTTCAGTCTGAAGTTAATTACTCAAAAAATACGGGTTATTTTTTATAGTATATCAAATAATTGACAAACAGATCTGTTGGTAAGCGGCTACTGCGGCCTATTCCATTAGTGGACATCAATCAGAAAGCATCGCTTGATCAATTTTTTTTTATTAAGTTCATAGATCACAAGAACGCATAAAAACAAAACGGCTATTTGTTTATTAAGCCCACCTTTTACCTCATAGTCCAATTTGTGCCGTATTTTACGCGAAGGCCCTACGATTCGTGAATAATTTACGCACAACCGACTGAACCGAATGCGTTCGATCATTGAACGACATGTACCAAGCCGTCTGGTAGAATGAACGACCTAGAAACTGTTCCGTTTGGATATATACAATTTCCTTTTTCGAGAAACGTTTTTATAAAAAAGACAGAACGTCAACTTTTACAGTCGGCGCGTGTTGGCTGCCTTTATAAAATATTTAACGACATGGCGGCAGAAATAAGTATTGCACTGGAATGAATGCGCGGTAAAAAATATTGTTTGTTTTCGCCTTAATAACTTCGCTGTTTTTTTAAGTTGGTGTTTCTTTGTCTTTTTTATGCAGTCGGTTTACCTTGATGGTATTAAGCGGTGGCTTTTTAAATGTCTTCTTAAAAGTAAAGTAAGTGAGTTTGCTAATTCTTTATGTATTTCCGAGAAATCATTTCAAATAAGTAATTGATTTCATGATAAATAGAAGGAAAGTATGCCCAGGTAGATCATAAATATTGTTAACACGTCGAAAAACTATTTATAAATAAGTTTTATAATATATAAATATATTCATTTTAAAACAAATACATAAATACGGTTTATTACTTAAGCAAAACCGAGTTGATAGTTGTTTTAATATTCTGGATGGTTAGGTTTATATAATTATGTATACTATTTTTATTATTATACTGGTGGTAGGTATTAGTGATTCTGTGGTACGGGCTATTTTTTGGAATGTGTGATGACTCTAGAAAACGCTTGGACATACGTTTTTTTCTCTTCAATATTATATTATTAACGTCTGTACTCTTGTATGGTTGTTACTTCGTATTTTTTTTTTCTTTTATTTTCTTTGTTTTTAAGGCCATTAATTATGTATACTATTTTTATTATTATACTGGTGGTAGGTATTAGTGATTCTGTGGTACGGGCTATTTTTTGGAATGTGTGATGACTCTAGAAAACGCTTGGACATACGTTTTTTCTCTTCAATATTATTAACGTCTGTACTCTTGTATGGTTGTTACTTCGTATTTTTTTTTCTTTTATTTTCTTTGTTTTTAAGGCCATTATCTATAGACGGCCAGAAAGTTGGTGGAATTTATCGGAAATCGGAATGATTGAAATTCCTGTAGTAAAATGATAAATTATAGTTTCTATTCATGAAAGTTTTAGTTCATGTCTGAAATAGTGACAATAATTCTTGATGAATCTTAACTTAGAGTTAAATAAATTTCTAACAAAAAAAGACGAAAAACAAAGGCAAAAATCTTCAAAGCATTAAAACAATAGGCCTAATTCACCTTTTTCCATTTGAAAGACTAAACTTTTACAGAAGAAATTTTCACTTACCAAAAGAGAAACTTTTATTCAACCATAGCAAAGTTTCCACAAAACCTTTTTACCTAAAGTTACTGACAAATACTTCCTCATAAAGAAAAATCCAAGAAAGGGGTCCGGTTGGTCTATAAAGGAGCTAGTTGTTGGTTTTGCTTATCTGAACGCGTGTGGAAGTACGAAACTTTGACGAGATCCCCTACCACGTTTTCAAATTCGGAAACTCATACGTAACTTTTCAAAAGAGGTGGAGCATAAATCTATACATATAATAAATTTGTAGAAAAGTGGTGTCTGTACAATGGAAATATATTTAAAAAAAGTAGCAGGGGTTGTTATTATATCGATACCGAACCCGAAATTGTAATTAAAAAAATTTTTGTCTGTTTGTCTGTTTGTCTGTTTATCTGTTTGTCTGTTTGTCTGTTTGTCTGTTTGTCTGTTTGTCTGTTTGTCTGTGTGTTTGTGCACGCTAATATCAGAAACGGCTTATTCGATTGAGATGCGGTTTTGGTAAGCTTCACTTAACATTTAGTGTTTATTTCATGTCAATCGGTTCATAAATAAAAAAGTTATGTCAATATAAAGGTACACGCCTTGCGCCTGAGCTGCGTGTCCGTGCTGAGAGTATGGCGAATAGGTAGTTGCATTCGATTATTGCGATTTACTTGAATACTGACAGTTTGGATATTTCATTTATTTATATTTAAGGGTTTGTAGGTTAGGTTGTTTTTCTTAATTTTCTTTAAAAATTTGTAAATAAATATTGTAAGCATTTGTTATAGGTTAGGCATTTCTTTCCTTGATTTTTGGTATACTTATCTTGATTTTTTATTTAGGGTTTGTATATATGAATAATTTATAAGTATTTGGTATAGGTTAGGCAATTCTTTTCTTGATTTTCTTCATCTAAGTACAAGTTTATAAGCTCAGGTTATTAATTATTTTTTCAAGCAATTCTTTTGTTTCATAAAATTTGTACGTTTAGTTTACACATCTTAACACTTTTTGCAGTCAGCCTATGTTTTGCGATGACAATTAATAAAGCCCAAGGTCAGACGATGAAAGTTGTGGGTGTAGATATAAGTAGGATCAGCTGTTTCTCGCACGGTCAGTTGTATGTGGCTCTGACACGGGTCAGTAATCCTAGGAGCCTGTATGCTTTCATTCCCGATGGCCATACGTCACATATCGTATACCTACAGAGAAGCATACTGTAAAGTAAATTTTTTTAGCTACCCAAAGGACGGTATTTGTTATTTAAAATATGCTGCCCGAAAAGTCACTATTCCACGCGGACGAAGTCGCGGGCACAGCTAGTCTAATAAATAAATATCTCTGGACATTATTCACACAGCGCCATCTAGCCCCAAACTAGCCAGGTGCCAGACAACGGAAAAACATTACTTATACAGGGTGTCCCAGAACTCAACGTCAAGCCGAAACGGGGTGACAGGATTGATTGTAACCATCACAAAGAAAATCCGAAAAAAATCTATCCCATGCAGTTTGGAAATTATGGGCATTATGATATGATATACGCCAATATAGGAAAAGAGGGTTTAGGAGGATAGAAGAAAGGAAAGGGGAAGGGTAATTAAACGGAGCGTAGCAGCAAAGCTACTTGTTTGCGCCTAGTGCCCGTTCACTTTCTCCCTCTATCCCTTTATCCTCATTCATTCCATTCCTGGAACGTGAGTAGACCATAGATCGTTGGATACGGTCTGAAAGCAGCGGCAGTTGAAATTCCGCTGCAACTTCACTCTGCGAGCAATGCACACCCCACCTCGCGGCGGTGTCGCTTCAAGTTCGTTCGCAATCGCACGCGCTAATTCGATCATCAATCTCCGCGCCCCACTCGTAAAATAACCCTCAAAAGTGCTTCGTGTGCCGCATATCCCCGGGGAAAGAAGAAGGAAGAAAGCAGGAAGCAGATCCACATAATCAAGGTTAGTCTATTCACGTGTTCCATCCCTTCCCGCCTGTTCCCGATTATCCTTGGTCCCAACAGGGTCCTTCGAACAACCCTTATCGCTCACCCCGCTCGCACCCACTACTACACATATACATACGGCCTTCTGTAAGAGATTTGTACTTCCCCGGTCAAGCAAGCCCAGTTCGACAGGCAGACAGGCTCTACCACAACTCTGAAAAATCACGTTGAAAACGGGAATCGAACCACTGGTAGGGCCATTTAGACTTTATCGCCGAGTCCATGGCCGGTTTATTCGGCATCGGCCGCGCTCTGTTGTTTTATCTGAATGTTCCGCGAACTTTGACGCCTGCTTAGCGAAACATTCCGTTGCGTGACAGCTCTATGAGTAATGGCGGTGGGTGACAGAGATATTTATTGCTTATGGGAAAGAAATGGGTCAACGGTATTCACAGACTGCACTGCCTCTATACAAATTCTTGGTTTTAGTCCAGTAGTTTTTTCAATCTTCGGAAATAAGAAATATACTGAGAATTCATTTTAGTAACTGTCGTCCTTGACTATTGAATGCAACGATGGTGCGTTTCATTTAATATTTAATTGAGTGTCTTTACCATTAAAATTTGTGTTATCACATACTTATTTATACTTAGGTATCTACACTAATATTATAAAGAGGAAAGATTTGTTTGTTTGTATATTAGTCTATTCAGGCTCCAAAACTACTAAGCCGATTTGGATTTTTTTTTCACTGTTGGAAGGCTACACTATCCCAGAGTGACATAGGGAACTTTTGATCCCGGAAATATGGGGGGAAGGGGGACATAATTGACAAAAGAAATTACGCGCGGGTGAAAAAGCGGGGACGACCGCTAGTATCTCAAGCGATCAAGCTCTTTAGGTGTTTAGTGCTTTACGTGTAGGTTTACTTTAGGATTTAGTCGTAGTTTTTTTTAATGTGTAAGTGTATGCCCTTCTTTAAAGAATGAGTGGCAACGCCAGTGATCGTGGGTTCAAAATAAATCCATACTTTGAGATTATTAATCCATATTCGGTATTTTTGAAAGCACACAGCCAGCACATTTCTATAATAAAACAACATATAAATCAAAACCATATTTATATTATATAAAAAATATCATGAGCCATGAAATTAAATTCCTTTATTCAAACTATTTTTAATATAAGTGGTTCCATTTAAAATTCATTGACGTGTGGATTCACTTCGTTTTCCAATAGCGGAATGATCTTGCAATTTTTTTCCATAGATTATAATTGAGCGAAATAAAAACTTCCATTCCCAATAGTCAGTTTAATGAAATCACGATGAATATTCCACTTGTGCCTAACGAGCCGGTTAATAAGTGGATTTTGCTCGGTTAAAAATCATCATTGAAAATATTATTATCTATAAATATGCTGTTTTTTTCTCAAACTACTGCAGTTTTTAAACGCAAGCCCATTTAATGTTAAAGCTTTCATGGTAGGTATATACCATAAAGGAACACATTATCGAAAAAATCAAAAACCAAAATCAAAATATTCTTTATTCATGTAAACTTGTATCAAGTATTTATGAAGTCAATATAATTATGAACAAACAGCTAACTGTTATTTTTTAACAGCTGCTCAATGTAAATACTTATTCAAAACTAGCGGGCGCCCGCGGTTTCACCCGCGTGGTTCTCGTTCCCGTGGGAATTGATCAAAATCCTTTCTTAGCGGATGCCTACGTCATAACATCTATCTGCATTCCAAATTTCAGCCCGATCCGTCCAGTGGTTTGGGCTGTGCGTTGATAGATATCTATGTCAGTCAGTCAGTCAGTCACCTTTGAGTTTTATATATATAAATATACAACGTGTAACGTTAAAGGCGCAAAACCTCAGACACCCCAAATGATGTTTAATTCAATTGACCTAATTCTAAAAGAAAAAATACATTAAAAAGAATTAAAAGGTTTTATGTGCTATATTATTATGTCTACTTTTACTGGCAATTCTGATCTTCTCTAGCATTTGCGTCGACGCTTAATCGCGGAAGGAGTCCGTAGGTTAGTTTGCGCACGTGCTGGCTTGACCTATTAATAAAGAGACAGGGCAACATTTTGAATAAAGATTTTTAGAAAAATGTGACCTATATTAAAGATTCTATTCGTTATTCTAATCAAACTATTTTCGGGTTTTGCGCATTTACGTTTTACGTTGTATAAGTAGGTGCGAGAGGGGAGAAATGAACACGTAAGGTGTGAAGTTGTTGTAAAGACAACGAGACTAAAGTTTTGTGTCATTTAACTTATTTATTTATTTCTTTAAATAAATGACAAATATATGCAATACAGCAGGAACCTCCTTAGTTAAGCGCTATGCCACGTTGACTACAAATTCAACATGGTTAATCATGTCAGACGCAAAGCTAAATCAAACATGCAAAAACAGTACAAAAAGGACTAAACATAATTATAAATAAAAAATTTGGCCGAGGTCTCCGTCCATGGGAAAAGTACCCAGGACACTAGCAACGTTTCCACGCTGGATGGCTAGGCTGATACGCTGCCCTAGGTACAGACCAGCTTTGGGATCGTGAGATGACTCCAGCAAACGCTTAGATATCTCTGTTGTAAAAAGTGAATATAATAAACTTCAAAAACAGTACATGTATTTTCAGATTCCAGTATTTTTCAAACCCGACAGACGAACACCTTAAAGCGCTATATAGCGTTGACAAAATAAACCACGACAAACTCAGAAACGAAGCTAAATGCCTTGTTTTCCCTTTTGTGTTCGGTTTAAAACATTTTTAACTACACAATGATAAAGTGAATAATCCGTAAAGGCAGCGAAGGCAACATGATACTTCATTAAGGACGAAGCAAACAAACCTTTTGGCCATGCAAATAACTCGGCAATTGTAAAAGGAACTCTGCCTTAGGCTTAGGCGTGAAATAAGAGTCACGAAGATCAACATGACCACTGGATATGAGATGAGGAGTAGCAGTTCAAAGTGTATTAACTCCACCCACCGAAAAAAAATTGTACAGAACACATTTTTTATCTATTTCAAAACTTGTCACTAATATCAAATGATGACGCATCAAACTGAAAATTACTTTTATTACTTTTTATTATAAAAAAGAATCAAACGTGCACATCGTTTCAAACTATATTAAATCCAGGTTTGTTGCCATATTTCGGAACGCAACAAACTTGTTTGTTTGCTTTTATCTCAAACAAGCGGGCGCCCGCGGTTTCACCCGCGTGGTTCCCGTTCCCGTGGGAATATCGAGATATCCTTACTTAGCGGATGCCTACGTCATAACATCTACCTGCATGCCAAATTTCAGCCCGATCCGTCCAGTGGTTTGGGCTGTGCGTTGATATCTATCTATGTCAGTCAGTCAGTCAGTCAGTCACCTTTGAGTTTTATATATACCTACATATATAGAAGTTACATTGATGGATAATGATTTCTAATATTTACACGGTTACTACTCATTAAAATAAAATAAAACAACTTTAAACGGATGAAAACTCGCGTATATTCTACATTTTTGAAATTTATTTTAATTAATTAAATTTTTTAAATTTCAAAAATGTAGAATATACGCGAGTTTTCATCCGTTTAAAGTTGTTTTATTTTAATACATTGATGGAGTTAATATACTTTGATCTGTTACTCCTCAGATGTAAATCGGTCGCAAAATTCCGGGATTCCTCTTCACAAATGCGGGTGGGAGAACCGCTATGGTTTTAGTTGGTAGGCCCGCCAGGTTCGAATCCTGGGGGAGAGCCCAACACTACCTTCCGAACCCCCGTCAGAAGGTGTGCTTTCGGGTACCGTGCGTTTCGCGGTGAGGCCGGTACGCGTCTTCACCAGACACAACTAGTGAAGGCGGCATTTCTACAACGTAACAAAAAAAATAGGACTTGAATGACGAAATATTTTTTTATGAAAAAGAAAAGAGAACGAGCGAGTGTGACAGCTTATGTTAAGTGAGGTTTTTTTCGGGGGAGTATGCATTTATGCTCCATAACCGCAGGCTAGTTAGACCTGCGGCCGTGCGTGGGACTCGAGACTACGCGTCCACTACCCACTAAACTCCCCCGGTTTCCCCTTCAAACCCGATTAGGACGAGCCAGTACCAGCCTTGTGGCTGTTAACCAGTCCATCCCCGGGTACCCCGACTTGAGAGGCCTCAAGTCGGGGTGGAGATGGACAACGGCTACTAGGATCACAATTTCAATTGCCCAAATCTGAAAAAACATTCTAATTGTTGAAGGAGATTCTAAATATTTCCTTTTCCTTCTTCCCATCTTCAATCCCTATGGCCCTTCCTTCTCCATCTCAATCCATATTCTTTTTTAAAAGGGTTGGTAACGCATCTGGGTTCCTAGATGTAGGAGTCCGATGCATCTCTTTCTTTAAAAAAAATCTAAGTAGGGATATCGACACTTCTGATGAATGGTCCTATATTGAAACATCACCTTTATAGATTTAAAAACAAGAAAAATACTTTTTTATACTCACAGCCCACCATTTGTTAAGCAGCCAGTTGCTTAAATATGTACTGCTCCGATCTTCAAGTTACAAAAAAGTTCGATGATTCCTTTCTTTGTCGAACCATAAAGAACTAGAACTCTTTGCCGGCTCATGTATTTCCCCCTTCCTTTAAAGAACCTGGCGGGCCAGTGCTGCGATGCCAACGGATAGAACGCCTCGGTGTTGCGTTCGTTGTCGTGGTAATTTGGGTTCCTTTTTTGCTTACCATCAGGCTAAGTGGAGCCAATGTACTGAGCTACTATAAAAAAAAGTTTATCCATTATTTTTGAATTCTATAGCATACACTTTACGTTGCAGCCAATTTTCCTTACGCAAAGTGTCTCTTCCATTCATCTATGTCTAGGTTGAACCATGGTTTTATTTTTCCCCTTGATAACGGGTCGCATCGCGTTTGATCAAATGCTTTTATCTTTACAACTGTTCTGCGGGAGTGGAAATTCTATTGCTATTTTCGTACGAATCTCTCGGGTTTGGTGATGTGATTTAAAATTAGCCATTCGAGCTTTTTACAATTTGAGATCTCGAGATTCAGTAAGGGATATACATATATTATTCAAGGAAATAAACGTACTAACAGTAGCTTCCCAATATATATACGACAGTATTTATTAACATGTACGTAACAATTTAGAAAAATTGCCTAAAACATGCGAGCTTCAAGAAATAAGACTATAGTATCGTAAAAAAAATCAATTTTTCTTTTGGTTGCTGGCGAGCTATTTCTAGAATATTCCCTGTAAGCCTAATGGGTTTTTATAATGGACGAGGCTTTTGTATTGAATGTTTTACGGATTCATTGTGTGACACAAATAGAAGTTTTTGAATTGTTTTTCTTTCACGTCGCAGTGGGTCGTCGTAATTTTTCGCATGAAAATAGTTTGAGAGCGTGAGAGTGTCATAGGCTAACTTTTATTCCGGAGAAATATCATATTCCCGTGGGATAACGTCGTTAAGTCCATGCGGACGGAGCCACAGATGGTCGGCTAGTACTAAATACCTATCGCGTTTAGTGCGGTATACGAGTGCTTAACGCAAAAATAGTCATACATACATCCTCTCAATGTGCACTTTACGATGATGACCGCCTCCGTGGAACAGTGGCTAAGCCGTGCGGGTATAAAAACCCGAAGGTCGTGGGTTCGATTCCCGCCTGGGGTTCTGGTTGGTGGTAGTGCTTTTTCAGAGTCCGACTGGCTAGCTACCAACCACCCCTACAGGTGAAATCTGCCGCCATAACAGATCTGGCCGTGCTCCGGCAGTATACATGTGGGATCCAGTACACTTGAAATCAAAGGCTCGAAGATCAGATGAGCTTACAGTCTGGCAGCATATTGAGCGACGCTTCCTGGTTAAGTGTCCCTCAATGGAATAGGCCGCAGTGCCAGCTTACTATCGCTTACCATCATGGGCTGCGTGTCTGTCTCCCAACAGATGTAGTATAATCATTGATAGTGTATTTAAAAAAGAGGTAGATACCGCACTAGCGCTCGAAAAATGCTCCGCTCATATTGTGTTAATTGACACAAATCATTTTAGACGCATAATGTCAACGGTTGGTGAAGCACTAGTATATCTCGACGGATCAAATTCTAATCGCCGTGCTTCAAAGGATGGCATATCTACCTCTTTTTTAAATACACTATCAATGAGTATAATAATAATGTCCTCCGAGCCGAGTTTTCGGCTACGGCGGCCGATCTTGTACGATCAGCCAACTACGCAAGATATATTATATAGTGCACAAGTGAGTGCGCAAGCACAGGTGCACTCCCTATTCCCTCACTTTCATAACACGGTGGGACAGCAGTCAGACACGACCGAAGAGAGATCAGGCGCAGGACCAACAGCTTAACGAGGATTCAGGCGACTGGGACCTTAAAAAACTGGAACCGCGGCCTTTTGCCTGACGAAATAAATAAATAAAAACGAATCAGGCAACTGAGATCGCGGTCCCAGTTATGTAGTGGTCCCAGTCGCCTGAATCCTCGCTTAACGTGCCTTCCCAAGCACGGAATCATCATTCTTTTCAGACATGCAGGTGATCAAAATTTCAAATGGGACATAATTTTTCCTTTATATTTTATTCCAGAGGAGCAGTGAGCGCATATTTTTGCTATAAACAGAAAGGATATTGATGCCGTCTCATCCCGTTGATCCGGATTAAGGATAGCTGGGAATCATTTCAATTTTGCTGTCCGCTCGTCTTAGTAGGAAATATCGTTTTTGTTTGCGCATTTATTTAAACTCTTTGAATAGAAATAACAATGTTATCTGGAATCAAAGGTGCATTAATAACGCAACAACTTCGCAAGCAAAGAAACACTTGGATTGAGACCACGATTGTTGTAACACAAACGAAGAGTTAAACAGTGTTATCGGTTTGTGTAATTCCTGTCTGTAAAGAACTTAGAGGTCGCCATAAAACGAAAGCTAAATTATCTAAATTCTTTCACTGGCTTAATAAAAATCCAAGCAGGTAATTTTTTTTAAGTCAGAGGCTGCTAACGAAACACAGACATCTGCAACACTAGAGGAATCGCTTATGCGTTGCCGGCCTTTTAAGAGGGGGTGTGGGCTTCCGGCACTATCACAAACCAGACGAAACACAATAGTAGTCACTATTAATTCTCGCTTGTGTTATATGAGAGGGTGGTTCTTCCTCGGACGAACCGGCCCATTCGTGCTGTAATACAGCATGGCTATACCTCTACTAAATTAATTCTAATTCTACTTAATTCGAATGTCACCCATCCAACGACCGACTACCTCTAAGTTGCTTAACTCACGTAACCACTGTAAATTCATTCCACCAATTGCATACAAAAGACTCGTCAAAAGCGCTAACAATCCAATCTACGGAACACTGGTCCTCGCTTTACGAGCGCCGTAAACTCCAGTAATAAGGCCAGTTTGCCCACCTCTCCTCACTTGATTTCTTACACTTCAACTTCACAGTCGCCGTAAAACTAACTTCTATAATCCTCGTTTAGTCAAGTGCTATCGTTAGTCATGGTGTTATCTTATTGTGTGTTTACTGTCTGTGACTTGGGGGAACAGACGGTATGTCGTACTTTGACAAGTTTGACATGAACACAAAATAATCAGTTTAAACTTAGTAATAACCCCATAACTGACAAGATTAAGTAAATAGTTTAAGCACCTGTGTTACGTTAAGTTCCTGTGTTACGAGTATCAGTATATACTTAAATTCAAAATAAACACCTAAACACAGAACCAACATTAAATGTTCATTACATAAATGTTTATCTCGGGTGGAATTCGAACTAAACGTCCGCTGGTAAATGTACCCGAACATTCGGGCAGTTTCACAACCAAATTGAGCTAGTCAAACGTGCATTCCCTTAAAAATTTGTGATCCTAAATTTTAAGTGGTCTTATCTGCAAAAAATTTTCCTCATGACCTTTCTTGATAGCGTAAAAAACACAACAGTTCCAATATATCTCTTTCAGTCTGTCCCCAAAGTGGCACAAACACCGCGTCGCCGGCCTGAGTGTCTGGCACTTTGTTTGTTACTCCGCAGTGCCCACCTCAGCCTGACGACTGTTTCCACTGTGCACAGCGACGAATCATCGACGAGTTTGTTCCCAAAGTGGCACAAACATCGCGTCGTCGGCTCCATACAAATAAAATAAAACATACTTAAATATATCATCATCATTAGCCAAAAGTCGTCTACTGCTGGACATACTTGTACATAAGATGAACCTACAGTATTGCAGCACATTTAGCTACTGTTCCTGGCTAAATGCCTCAATGAAATAGGCCGCTGTGGCCACTTACTTCTTACACTTACGTCTGCAGACTAATGAGTACAAAAGAAAAGAAAAAGTTCTTACTTTTTTACAAAAAAAGGTGCTTAAGCCTTTCGTTATTGGTATTAAAATCAACGAAAGTGTAACCCCATATTAATCTAGACTTCTGCCCGCTTCTTTGCCCATTCAGACTATACGAAGTTATCCAGCAGGAATGTGACTGCAGCATTGCTCTAGCACGCCAATAATTTTCTGCGCCCTACAGGGTTCGCGTAGTTGGTAAATCGTTCAGAATAACTTTTACAGCCGGATATCACAAAAAAGACAATCCCGTGTCGTATCAGTTAACGGACACACACACGGTCGTAGAAGGTTTATTTCCCTACTAAAGAGTCTAAAGCGCGAAACTTCGCAACTTGGCTTTAACTCCAAGCGGACGACGTCCTCCGCCCTGTTTTATTGTAAAACATTTCGGTGGTTTTCATAGTTTTATTAACTTGAAAATTAAGTTATTATTCAAAATGGTATTTTAAACAAGTCAATGTAAGTAAGTAATATTCTAAGTCAATGATAATTCGGTGTCATCTGAACGTTTAATAAAGTACTATATTAAGTTGTTTGTAAGTCTATCTTCGTTAGTAAAAAATTTAATCAGTAATCTAAAACAAAATACCTAAGTGTCACTATTTTCAATAATCTTGATGTGATGGTTTTTAGTGATGTGATTATACGGGTATTTTGTTCCTATGTATGTATCTAACTTCATCAAAATCAGTTCATTTGTTGCGTAAAAGCAAAGAACAAAAAGTACACACATAACATATTTTTGATGATAAGCGGCCACTGCGGCCTGTTAAAGGATACTTATTCAAGAAACGTCACTCAAACCTCTCATTTTTACGGTTCAGTAAATAAACAACATTTTAATAAGTACACATAAAAGCATTTATGTAGATCAATGTAATACACGGTAAGGTTTTGCGTCCAAAGCCAACCGAACTCACCGCCCGTGTCTCTCAAATTCAATAAAAAGTATATTTTCCTTAACCGGAGGATCGTTTGAGGAAAAAAGTATTTTATTGCGTATTTTATTAAGTTGTCGTCGCATCGTACACACTGAATATCGTGCAAGACCGAATGTCTACAAGTGTATCTTTACTTTAGGGAATGCTGTTGAATATGTATCATTGTATACTAGTAATCACATAGCAATAACATAGTAGACTTGGTTTGTGCAATGTAGTCTATCTTCCGCCAATTGGGTACCTATTTTTTTTTTTTTTTTTTTTTTATAAAACTAGAGAAAAAACAATTGTATGAATGGAGAAAATAAATATACGAATAATACTAGCTTCGTATCACTTACTTTACTACTTTACTACGTTTCGTTGTCGTCGTTTAAGCCTTCCCTGGACTTTCACGAATATTTCAAGACTAAATATAGTCAAATCGGTTCAACCGTTCTAAAGTTTTGGCGAGACTAACGAACATCTATTCGTTTAAATTATATAGATAATATTTTCACATTGATTTCGTTGTTTTTATAATTTAAAAAAATTGGCATTGCATAACGCCCCGAGCTACCCCTCATACTGGTTTCATAAAAAATGATAAGGTAACTCTAATTAGTATTTGCTCTGTGCCAGTAATAAATGTATGTGTTTTAAAGTCACGCTGCAGACGATTTATCTGTCAGTCTTAACAGGTCGGTTTAACCAAAGAAAACCGAAGCCATCTAAGAGATCTAGTTTGATGCGAGCCCTACGCGCCGCCTACCCCAGACAAAGTGACGTACGTATCGCAACAAAACAAAACCTTCGCATGCGCGTGCAATAAAACTGAATTAATACTTGAAATAGTTTAATTGTTCCACAACGGTAACGGATGAGGGGTCCATATTTCTGTTTCAATTTCGCAGGGGCCATGCCTCAACGTCACCACGTAAGCAGCTCACAGTCAGTCGAAAGGGATTATTGTGTAAATTATTTATCAGGAAGTACCACAGTGTGAGCCGCAGTAACTTTCGAAGTTTTGATAACAAACGCATCGTTAATTTTAAATTATTTTTAAATGGAGTCAGATTTGTAGTAAAAGTATAGTAAAGCCCATTATTATCGTTGCAATTTCATTAGAACTTGCTATAGCTTGCTATAGCTTGCTACCTCGCTGGCTCAATGCGGATTGGTGATCACAAACTCGAACTTGGTTCGAAATACACATAGCAAGTTTCGCTTGACATAGAAATTGAACTCAGGAAAACGAGACGTTCTGACTTGTATACTGGCTGTAAAATCGACTGACTGTGCCAAAGGCTACGAGTTCAATCTTCGCACAGTACACATTTTGTGCGTAAACAATTATTTTGATTACAGCAAGGACAGTTATTGTCGTTATTTACCGGTTTAAGTTTTCCATGAATCCCCATGAATATTTTGTAAGTCTTAAATTTAAAATGTTATACTACTGCTTTTCTCCATACTGTGACTTCACAGTACGTTGATAAATGTACACTTCTGTTATCTTTCTGCGGATTTTGTATTTCAAGTACCTTACGCCTACTATTTATTTCATGCGTTCACCGAAAGAGGAAGCCACCACAAAATGGATTTAATCAACAATGAAAGCACTTGCATGGTTTATTTGCGGTATAAATAAGGGATAAAATATGTTTACGGTGTTCTTATGGAGCGCTCTAGATGGTGGTTTAAACGTGTTATATTTTATTCAGAAAAACGAGTATCGTCAATTTTACGTTTTGTAATAATGAAAATGAATTTATATTGGTTAGAACTTAATATTCTCTAGGATTAGACTGTGCAGCGTATTGTATAGTATATAGTAAAGTATCAGCCTTTTTATTGTCTTACTGCAGGGCTAAGGCCATCCATCGTCACACCCAGCGGGAATACCCAGTTAAACCTGCAATGCTCCTCAAACATCTTAATAGAAGTAGCACTACTTATGTTCCAACGGAGCCTACAAGACCCCTTAAAGGTACCTAAGTGTCCACAGGCCCGCAGCGCTCGCATCGGACGCATCGCACGTAACGGATTTTAGTTTGCCTTGTTTAAAAACTCATACAACAGCGTCCACTGATCCGCACCGTGATAGTAATCTTTGATGCGATCCGTCCGATGCGTGCGATGCGGGTCTGTGGACGCTTGCCTTAAAGCGGAAGAGCGGTATTGCTGAACCAAAAGTTTCCTCAGGAAACAGCTCTAGTACTTGGTTAAGTATCCCACAATGGAAAAGGTCGTCGTTTACAATCAAGTAGCCTGCCTTCTTGCCAACTAAAGCAACATTAAATAACAACTTGACCCTGAGGCGACACAACAATGCGCCATCTAAAATCAAAATAAAACATCAAAATACTCTTCATTCAAAATTCATGTAGGCAGTAAATACACATAATATTATGTATTGTCAATTTATCAATGATACACACTCTTCCACCGGGTTCGGAATGATGCTATCGAGAAGAACCTATTATCAGTTATCACCTAAAGCGCCACCGCAACCGAATTACTTACAAAACATGTGAACATTAACTGAACATTGTACAAGAAACCGAAAGATCTTAATGTTCATTTATTTTTTATTATATTGTTCGTCGTTTAAGGGATCCGAAGATATCCAGATCATCCCATAAATTCGGATTTACTGGTGATACGCGTCAATAATTGTCGTAACGGATCCGAGACGGGAATCCGGGTATACGGTTACATCGGATATTGTAAGCGGTACTTTATAAAAACTGCAAATGGGTGTTTTCCGAGATGTTAATATTGGACGAGGAAATTCTTATACGCAGTTAGAATAAATTGATGCTTAGTTTTGTCTTTTGTGTTTGTCTGCACCTATTTTTTCGTTTGACGGGGAAGTGTCGCGTTGGTTTTTTTTTGTACCAAGCTAGCACTTGACCACAAAGTTGCCTGATGTTAAACAACTATGCGGTCTACGATGGAGCGCGCTTGCTTAGGAAAAGCCCGTTAATTCTGGCCTTGAAGAGCCCCAAATTATATTGCGTAGGAAAGACAGATCCCGGCGAAGTATATTTTAGCTTATTATTGTTTCATTTGCTATTAGAGCTTCTTTATTAGTGCATCATAGCTCTGGCTTCATAACCCGCATATCTTCTTGAACATAAAGGCTTGATCCTAAATCGGGGATATTTCAATGGGATCCTTTTTTTTTTTTTTTTTTTTTTCGGAGGAGAATGCGTTTATGCACCATAACCGCAGGCTAGCTAGACCCGCGGCCGTGTGTGGGACTCGAGACTTAAGCGTCCACTACCCACTAAACTCCCCCGGTTTCCCCTTCACCCCCGATTGGGACGAGCCGGTGCCAGCCTTGTGGCTATTGACCAGCCCATATTTCAATGGGATCCTGCCTATTTTGGTTAAACTTACCTTATTTGTTTTACTCAGTGGCATTGCGGGAAGCTCGAAGACCTCCATTTCACGCCATCATCCCAACTCCCATAGCTCTTCCTCTTCCCTTCTATATTATTTCCTCTTAGGCAGCTAATGCAATACCTGCCAAATGCATCGCGTACATAAGTCATAGGTTTCCATGAGCGGTGGTGATTATTGACCATCAGATGACACACCTATGAGTACACTACCTACTCGTTTGCTTCTCTCTTTCTTTGTTCTAATCATAAGCGCGTAGTTTTCGTTAGTGATATTACCTTATTTTTCGGAGGAGCAATGCACCGTAACTCCAGGCTAGCTACACCTGCGGCCGTGTGTGATACTCGAGACTTAAGCATCCACTACCCACTAAACTCCCCCGGTTTCTCCTTCACAACCGATTGGGACGAGCCGGTCCCAGCCTTGTGGCTATTGACCAGCCCTTGTATGCGATATTGCCTGACATTCATGGACATAAAACTAAATTAAAATAGACGTAAATAATTCCAACATAAAAAAAAAGTAACTTGAGCATTATGTTTACGGCTTAAACTACGGCTTTATTAATCTTCAGCAAATTCTGCAACTATAAATGGATTTGTTAATGGAAGCTAATGGTGGGCGGGCACTCGCAGACACGCTGCAGTAATGATACTCGAATACCGTTGTATCGTTAAAACGTGCAAATAGCTTGACTCCATCTAAATAATTATGAGTTGGACGAAGCGTAATGGCGATATATATTTTTTATTTATTTAGTAACGTCGTAAAATGCAATGAACTTCTAGCTGATAACAATAATGTCACTTTCAGCACACAGCACATAACAAAAGCAACAATGTAACATTTTTTCTTTATTTTAAGAGAACCGATTCGATAAATAATTTTATTTGTGTGTATCGTTGACCTATTTCTATAAGACATTCGTTAACAACACATCATCAACATAGAAGTTAAATCAATACAATTTAGTATAAAAAAAAAGTAGTACTCTTTAAAAATATTTTTTTCAGTACGTTCGCACAACAATCTGTTTCTTTACGGTTCTAAAAGTTGCTTAATTCCGTGACTGTTGTAAAGTAAGCCTACTACTCTACTTGAAACTTATTAACTACATCCCACTGCAAAGCATGTAGGCAACAGATATTTCGCGAATTGTCTAAGATGTAAAGTCGGTATATTTGAAAGTAGTCAAGTTTGTGGGTACTTGTGTTTGCCTATTCTAATTGAAATCATTTACATACCACTTTCCGTACATAAACATCCTTAATAATGTCTTCATCACGCCATTTGACCCTAAAAACGCAAACATGAAATTGAAAAAAAAAATGTAGAAGGTAATCATCATCATCATCAGCCTATATACGTTCCCACTGCTGGGCTGGGACACAGGCCTTATCTCAATTGTGACCTTGTGGGCCGTACTCCACCCCGCGGGCCCAGTGCGGGTTGGTGAAGGGATGCCCTGACCTTAATGTCAGATGTTTTCAAGCCGCCAAAATTGGCCTGTGACTAAGCTTGACGACTAATTAAATATCTACATTATAGTAAATATCAGCCGGGACTAACAGCTTAACGAGCCTTCCGAAGCACCGAGATGCTGAAAATAAATGTCACTAAATGTGGTCAGAATGGTCACCCATCCATTAACCGCCCGTGGCGTAACAGCTTTACTCTCGTTATCGCTAACGAACGACTGTCACAGCTGCGCCACGAGCGCCTCTTTAAGAAGGTAATATAATTAATTCAATTAATTTTGCCTCCGTGGTGCAGTGGCTAGCAAGTTGCACGTGGTTGCACAAAACAAAAAAAAACATGGGTTTTTCTGTTCAGTACTTAGTTACAGTTCGGAGTCTGGAAGTTGGCGATGTAAAAACACCCCCGTGCCTCGGAAAGCAACGTTTCGTTAAGTTAAGTCGTTAATCTTTCTTCGGTCGTGTCAGAATGCTGTCCCACCGTGTTATGAGAGTGAGGGAACAGGGAGTGCACTGACTTGCGCACTATAATAAATCCTGCGTTGTTGGTTGATCGTAAGATTGGCCGCCGTGGTCGAAAACTGCACCTTAGGCAGTTGTCCCACCGCCGGCGAGAGAACGACTAACTATCGGCTATTTTCTCGCTCAAGAAACGTACAAAAGATATACATTCCGTGTAAACAAAAGAGATGCAAATATAAATAGTTTATCGCTGACTGTTCACACTGCCGGCGAGGACTCGCTTCACTAGTTTGTCGCTGAGCGACAAGAGCCATGACAGATAACACTCGCTCAGCGATATTCGTTCAGAACCACAGAGTACACTTTATTAGCCGAGCTACACAACTATTGGAACTACGCATTGCTACTCGTTCATCGTTGCCGGTGGGACAACCTTAAGCTCCTTATACGTCATGACATTTACGTGCGTGCGTGTCTGTCTACCAACTGAATTAAAATAAAAAAAAACTTTTTCTTTTAATTTTCTTAGGTAAGGTTAGGTTAGGAAACTCGGCTAGGAGGACATTATTATAATAAATTCAAACGTAAGTCGAAATGATTTCGCTGACTCAGTGCACTGGTGTCCTGTTTAATTTTCTCTGAGCAGACACAATTTTCCACTTAGGAAGGTGAACGAACCGACTCCGAATTAATTAAGACTGAAGAGTTAAATAATATGAATAATTGTTGCTAATTCATACTAACTAGTTACTGGGACGTTTTCATTTTTGTTTTGAATACAAATATAACTTTGTGTATAATTTGTTTAATTTTAGACAGGTAGGTATTCAAGTTTAACTGTAATTTTGTTTGTGAATTCTTTTTATATTTATATTTCACAAGAAATATCTTTTACCGTCCTCTTTAAAATCAGCAAAGGTTCGGCATAAGATCCACTGTTGATCGGGTTTATATATTATCTTTATAATCATCATTTCTTAACTTCTAAAAGTGTTAAGTTACCTAACAGGCAACCCTCCTGCTCATATCTATACCTACTTCTATACTTTTATTATAAAGAGGAAAGATATGATTGTTTGTTTGTATTGAATAGGCTCCGAAACTACTGAACCGATTTGAATAATTCTTTCACTTTCGGAAAGCTACACTGTCCCCGGGTGACATAGGGTGAAATACTTTTGATCCCGGAAATGTGGGGGGAAATCCCCCCTTCCTTCGAAAAAGAAATTACGTGCAGATGAAACCGCGGGCGGAAGGCATCTTCTATATAAAAAAAGCCAACCCTTATGGGTTTTTCGTAACTTTTTCGTAATAGAAGTTTATTCTTATGAATAAACTTCTATTACGAAAAAATGGGGTAACTTATTCACTCACCATTTCATAAATTCACAGGATAAATATACAAAAGTTCTCTCGCATTCAAAGCTGTGATCAGAATACATTTGATTCCGTGCATTGTACTCGTATATAACTCGTAGTCTCGTATAAAACTGAAATCCCTTTAGTCTAGTTGGAACACAAATCCCGTGTATCGACCATTCGGCCGGTGGTGCCATCTATCAACGGGATGTACGATGCCCGTTTTCACGCTCCCGGCTCCTATTTCAAACTCTAATTTGCCTACAGTGAGCCATCGGGCTACAGTTAGAGATGTGCCGAGTCACACTGGCTCGAATTGTTGGTGTTTATCGAAATAATTAACTGGCAACACTGTATTTATTTTTTCTTTTGTAACTGTCACTATTTGAATTTCATCAGTCTGTTGCAAGCACAAATTCAATAGATACTTACTCACGTACTCGATAAAATTCGATTCCATATTTTATTTCAGATAGTTTTAAATTCATAGATTCAGTGAGCCACTTGACTGATCAACGTTTCTGTAAAGAAGTCTTACTTGAAATAGAATTCTATGTAAATTGGTTGCAGGAATTTGACAGCTTACTAAAGGTTGATCAGGGGCTTACTGTACACACAATTTACATCCAAAACAAAAAGAAAAAAAAATTAAACCGACTTCAAAAAAAAAAGAAACAAAAAAAACTACCTAAAAAACTGAAAAGCAAAAAATAATTTTAATAAGACATTCATCAAATGCGCTTATTGTCTAAGCCTATTAATTAAATTGTATTTTACGTGCTAGGTAGGTACCTACTAATCTGTTTGAAGCCGGTGCCAAGCCAAATAGTAGGTACCCAGATTACGTACCTACGTCCGCGGATTAATAAGTAACCCTTTATAATACATAATATTATTATATATCATTTTTTATTACCTTTGGCTTGGCACCGACTTCAAACAGATTAGTAGGTACCTACCTAGCACGTAAAATACAATTTAATTAATAGGCTTAGACAATAAGCGCATTTGATGAATGTCTTATTAAAATTATTTTTTGCTTTTCAGTTTTTTAGGTAGTTTTTTTTGTTTCTTTTTTTTTTGAAGTCGGTTTAATTTTTTTTAAAAAAAGTTTGTTTATTTTTCTATTTTTAGTGTGAATAACACGTAGGTAGTGAGTAAAACTCTTTCATAATAATGATAGCGAAAATACGAGTAGAATTGTATTATTTGATAATAATATTAGGTATTCATTAAGTGTTCAGCACCATGGGTAGGAGGAGAATGCGTTTATGCACCATAACCGCAGGCTAGCTAGACCCGCGGCCGTGTGTGGGACTCGAGACCGAAGCGTCCGCTACCCACTACACTCCCCCGGTTTCTCCTTCACACCCGATTAGGACGAGCCGGTGCTAACCTTATTGGCTAGTGACCAGCCCATCCCCGGGTGATCATCAGCTTAGCTGCAAAAGTACATGAAATACAACTAACGTTCCACATATTCCTACAACACTGAAAGAATTATCCCCTAACTCCTAACCGTTAAGGAGTTGTACTTTCCATCATCACCTTAGCTGCAAAAGTACATGAAATACAACTAACGGTCCACATATTCCTACAATACCGAAAGAATTATCCCCTAACTCCTAACCGTTAAGGAGTTGTACCTTCCATCATCAGCTCATCAACATAAAATGATGTCTATCGGACGCAAAAACTTGAATGGCTTCAGAAAAAACAAGTAACGCGTAGGCGCAGCCTATAAAATTTGAGGTTTTCCCTTGATTTTTCCGGGATCCCATCATCAGATCCTGACATGGTGACAATGGGACCACCTCGGAACTATGCACTTTCAAATAAAAAAAGAATTATTTAAATCGGTCCACAATTGACGGAGAAATCGACGGACATACATAAAAAAAAAAAAAAAAAAAAAAAAAAAAAAAAATACATACAGTCGAACATATAACCTCCTCCTTTTTTGAAGTCGGTTAAAAAGATAATAATTATAAAACTACACAGGTACACACAATTTACATCAAAATAAAAATGATTATAAAATCACACATTCATGAAATATGTACTGTATTTGGATATACAATACTCGATACAGGTTTCAAGTGTTCGGTATTCGAATCCTACGACGTTTACTTTATTAGCAACCTTCTATATTATAACTTCACTCATTTTGAACGTGAGATATGGAACTTAAGTTACTTAAATATGGAACTAGTTCTTACTTAATTTTGTGATGTAGTAATAGGAAAAGCAAACTATAGTTCCATTCAAATAATACTAGAGTCAACTGAAGTATTCGAATACCCGTGCGAGTACTCGCATACCTGTTCAAGTCTTCCGACTCGAGTACTAAATCAAATATTTTTTATTGAATACCAATATATTCGATTACCAAAACTAGACGACTCGGTACATCATTGGCTACAGTGATAAATAGTGTAACAGTTTTTTCTGTTTTGTTTCAAAGAAAATTTGCTGTTTCGCTCTTCTGGTCGGATAGGGATCTTGCAGTAATTTAGTTCCCAATGAGTTTTTAAACTGTTTCGACGATAGTTTTGCTATATTGAAAAACTTGTGGTAGCGTTGACCTTTTGCAGGAACATCTACTGAATATCAAAGTGGAAAGTAATCAATCTGAACAGTGAAATAGTATTTAAAAGATGGAAAAATACAAAGGCATTAATACTCACTAACTAATTTGTTCCAATTGTAACAGATTAAAAACGTGTCACATACAACATTTGTAAGTATAAATATTAAAGCAGAAAGACCTATAAGTAAATTAGCATTATCCTCATATCCTTCATTATTTAATATTATGAAGGAAGTAAACAAAACCCTTACCTAGTTTAGGGCAGGAAAAACCGGCGATATCCGGCAGGAAGCGTAATATGGCCGCAACAAATCCAGAGGCGGACGATGGGCGACATTTGCCTAGATTCATCACGTGACAAGCCGCAAATGCCGTGGGCAGATTTGTGGGACACACGGGTTCGTTGAATGAACAATCAGATATCTGGTTTGTCAGGGTACACTCTGACCTGCGGACGAGGGTAGCCCCCCTAACGCCCGCATTGCACAGGTCTCCCGAGCCAAGTCTGGGGGTCACCTAGCACCCCGGCCTACCGCATCAGGCCGGGGTACTCGTGGTAGTGGGACGAACATCTCTAGTCTCTATTCCCGAGCCCTACGTCGCAGGTGTAGCTAGTCTGTGGTTATGGCGCGTAAACAGATGGTTAAGTGAGAAATCTCTACTACAGGGGATACCTACTACCCCCCTGATGGAGAGTAAAGTAGAAGCAAAAGAAGACACTCGATTGCTACCGCCCTGCTCGAGAAGTCCACGATCCTATGTTGAAGCTTAGAAAATTCTAAACAGGTGATACAGGTAAACGGGTTCCCTACGTTGATTGTATTGATGTATTGCAATAATTTTCTAAGTAGTTAACATTACATCGGACAAACAATAGTTGGAGCAACAAGGGACCGAAGTAAAATGTGCGATTTTCAGATACGTCAAACAAAAAAAACCTTCGCTAAAACAAGCCATCGCATAAATTTTTGAAGGAAGGTGTTTCAAACACAAGTAGGGAAACCCAGAAGAACAGTGGTACTTTTTTTTCTTTATTTTTGTATGTACTTTAGTTGAAATTATCCTTCACACTTGGGGCGAGCCAGTGCATTGAGCGGCCTGTAGATCCTTCATTACTCTACAGACTTTAACCGGCTCGCAAACATGCTCGACGTCCCCCACGGTCGTAGGTTCGAGTCCTCGACCTCTGTCACTGACTTTGATTGATGCCTCGGACTGGGCAGGAGCCCGCGGGATCGCGCTATGAGTCCCGAATGACCAGCGCAGATACATAACGTTTTGATCATGATTTAATCTGGCCCTGTCTAATCTGTTGTGTATTGATGTAAATTTAATATACAAGTTACTTAAAGGGTTCGATTTTGCTTAGGGACTGTTAATTACCTCGAACGCCTCGTTGTTGTAGTGGTTTAAGTACCTACCAGGCTGTGATCTTGGGGTCGTGGGTTCAATTCCCGGGTCGAGCATTCTTTGTGTCGGTTTTTTTCGGATATAGATCGGGTCTGTGATCACCAATCCGAATGTCAAGTGTGGTGAATTTTTTTATACTAGGTCAGTTGGCAGACAGGCACGCAGCCCACCTGATGGTAAGCGGCCTATTCTATTGAGGGACATTTCATCTGGAAATGTCCCTCAATGTGCTGCCAGACTGTAGACTCATCTGATCTTCGACATTAATATTGCCGGAACACAGCCAGAGCTGTTACGGCGGCTGATTTCACCTGCGGTAGTGTAGGTGGTAGCTAGCCAGTTGGACTCTGAAAAAGCCCTACCACCGATTACGTAGTGCCTATCATTGTAAGGATGACTTGATTTCTATTACCTATGCCGTTGCTTTACTGTTAATTTATGTCAAAGCAATGATAATATATTGCCACGGCCACTGCGGCCTATTCCATTGAGAGACTTAACTTAAACATTAACCTTAGATATAATTTTAAACCCTAAGATGACGTACTATACCAAAGGTTAATTGAAACGATCTTCGCCTCCATTTTTCAATAGACAAAATCCTTTAGACAGGTATAATACCTAGGTATTATTAGCTTTATAATGCGAAGCGCTCGCCCAAATAATTTGCATGAATTTACATACATATTACATAAATTATTAATTCTGTATGCCTTAGTAAGGCTAGTTTATTATTGTAATTCTTGTATCCCTTTATAATGGGTTTGCTAATAATTTATTGTTCTAGGAATTTTGTTGAATACCAAGAGTGGGTAAGGGATTAGGTAAATAGGTAATCTTCATTCAGCGTAACCAATTATGATAGAAGAGTTAGTAACAATAATATTATTTTCAGTCTGTTTGTGGAAATGAGCCGTTTCGGCCGGAGAAGTACCATCTTCATACAGAAGTAGGCTTGCCAGCTCCTACAGCAAAAAAACAGACTGCTCTTTAACCCTTTCCCCGCCACGCTTTTTTCCGAAAATGGTGCCCCTAATTAACGCCAAGACCATTAAAAAAAACCAAAAAATTATTAAGTTATACTCAACTCATTCAGGCAAGTAAAAATACAACGTTTCTTAAACCTGTTTTTTTGTCTGATATATCAGACATTGGCGTGGTGGGCACGAAAATGGTTTGTCTGATATATCAGACTTTGGCGTTGAAAGGGTTAAAAGGCCGGACATTTTGCCCCAAAAGCCGGACGGGGGCGGGTCGCCCGTATTAGCGACCTTTTTTTTAGCCTTTTTCTAATTCCCTGCTCTCGCCTTGTCCTACAACATACATTTTGCGCGTTACGTTCGTTGTACAGGCGCAAGTAATCATGTTTCATCACTAAACAAAAAGCCTTGTCTGTGACAGGTTGCCATAGCAAGTTTGGTTGCCAACACGGCCGAAAGGGTTGCTTTTTGGGAGCTGGCGAATGAATCCTGAAAAATATGGAAAAATATCACAATTCTTACGGGAGAATAGTTTACGCGACACGCGAGCGATGCCGCTGGCGGCAGGCTATCCTACTTTCTAATAAATTAATTAATCCTACTAATATTATAATCCTACTTCCTACTAATATTATAAATGGAAAAGTCTGGATGTTTGGATGTTTGGATGTCTGTTCCTCAATCACGCCTAAACGGCTGAACGGATTTAGATGAAATTTGGCTCACGTATAGTTTATAACCCGGAATAGGACATAGGCTTTAGAATTTCTACGGGAAACGTCTCATTCCCGCGGGAATATCAATTTTGAAACTACTTAACCGATTTGAATAATTCTTTCACTGTTGGAAAGCTACACTATCCCCGGTGAACATAGGGTACTCTTGATCCTGGAAATGTGGGGGAAGGGGGGATATTTGAAAAAAGAGATTACGCGCGGGTGAAACCTCGGGCGGAAGGCTATATTTTATAATCTACAAACAATTTCTACATTTCAAAATATACGTCAAACGTTATCACAACAAGCCGGGCCACCAGGGCTCATAACTAAGATTTACACGTCACAAGGCGTTTAGTGCTTATCGTATTAGCTGACCACTGTGACAAGGGTGTAGGACGCAGATGATAGCGCCTCTAAGCGACCCTTGCGAACTAAATCTCTTATCACAATTGGATTTTGTTGTCCGACCCGCAAAAACAGCAGAGAACTGTTTAAAGTACCCTTTAGTAGGTTTTCGAACGTTTTGTAGTTCACTGGATCATGGTACAACGAAAGGGTTAAGTACTTACAAGATATTTTTTATACCTTTAGTCGTTGCTTTCCCGCAGTAAAATGATTCCATCTTTTTTTTATTGCAATGTGTAACAAAACGAGCAGATCGTACACCTGATAGTAAGCGCCACGTCTGCCCTTAGATAGTTCAGTGCCAAACAGTATGGCACCGCCCTGCGCCCGCTACACCGGGACGACAGTTATTAGGTCTCATATACCCAGTTATTTCACTAGCTTCAGTGCCCTTTCCCCGAAACACAGAAGTGCTTGACACACTTCTATTTCACGGAAAAATATTATCTGGCACTTCGGTGGTACCCACCTAGACGGCCCAGTACAGGAACCTACCACATGGTACATCTAAGTAGTACAATAGATTAATAAAGTTTTTTTTTATCAAATCAAAAGATTTACGATTACGATTAAAGGGAACTTTCAATGGTGCATATTAGACTAACTAAACAGTAACCTACGGTACATTTATGTTAGAAATTATGATCCCAAATTTACTTGGACACGCAAGTCAACTAAGAATATAAATCTTTCCCTCCAAGTGTCTAATTTACGATCAAAGAAACCACATTGCAAGTTTTATTACTGTTCGGCCAGCCCCAGTGCGCTAACTCGCCTAACTGGATTTGCGTGGAGAGCGCGTCTGATCCAATTACAGCCAGCCAGGGTAAAGTCAAGTCTGCCACGGTACCGGGATGGTTTGTGTTTAAAGGACAATGCAAAAGACTGGGCCCAAAAAAAATGTTGTGCAGATTTGAGACATAGACTACGAAGTAGTTCCAATAAACACCTTTAACTTTTACTATGGCGTCGACAAAATTGGTCCTAGTGAAAAGAAATATGTTTAGTTAATTTTTTATGTTCATATAAAAATAATAAATTATTATGGACGATAACTTTTTCCCCCGGGACCGATTATGGTGTCATCATAATAAAAGTTGATGGTGTTTGTGTGGTCTTTCACATAGAATACATCTCATCTCTGCAGATTCACTTAAATTTTTTGGGCCCATTGTTCTTAGCAAGTTTTGCATTGTCCTTTGAAATATTGTCAGGTTTAATAAACTGATTGTATGTGCCGATGACGTCTTTGGAAGACTTTTTCGAACTTCCCTTTTAAAAAAATCACTTAGGTACTAACAGCTTAAAGTAGGTATATGAGGCATGAAAATGTGCGTTCAGGGTAAAATAACAGTACCTACTATGAATATTTCAAGGTCAAGAGAAGGTCTCTCGAAATATATCGACAATGCTTTGTTGGCAAGACTTCGCTTTACGAGTCGTTTAACTTAACAAATACTGTGTTACATGCCAACTAAGAGATTAAAATGGCTACTTATACGAATAGACTTTTGTATTTGTGCACGTCAAATATTGCATTACGTTGGTTGAGATTAATCTTTAAATCTACTAGAAACATTTAACTACAGTTTATAGTACGTACTTGTAACTCAATGACTAGAAAAAGTAAGTTAGTTATTGAATTTTTAAATCGCGCTGAATTTCGTAGTGGCTCTGGCACATTATCATCATCATCAGCAATACGACGGCCACCGCTGGGTATTATAGGCCTCCCCCATATGCTTAAATATACCCTGGCACATAGGCAGGCTATATTTAAGCATATTTGTGGTACCTTCTCGTTTCTCGTATCGTTTCTGATACATAAAACAATAGTGCTTTAGCCTAAGCCGGCTTCAGCTCTTTCTTTGAGGTCTGATCAATGTCGTACGAATAATAAAAAATCATGACGTAATGTTATGAACAATTTATTAATTATTGTTGGTTATTTAAGTACTAGTGGATGTTTACCATCAGGTGGGCTGCGTGCCTGTCTTCCAACTAAACTGGTATAAAAAATTAAATTCCTTACATGTGCTTAATCATACATCTCATGCCAGTGAAGATATTTTTTTTAGATTTTGTCTATTATTCTGATACTTTTCGTTACTTTATTAAAGAAAAATCCCTCCTATTCTGGGACTAATAAGCATTCTTTTTTCTATTGTATCTTTTTGTGTTGTTCTAAGAAAACATGAGTTATTACTATCGAACATCCTACTATACCGTCCTAATCCGAAAAACGTAAATAAGAACCCTCCAACTAAATCCCTATTATCCTGTCCTAAATACAGTACGGCCGCGTGGAAAAGCGTCGTAAGTGCAAAAATTAAATTTCAAGATTCCCCTTCGCAGCCTTTGACCTGCGTAATTAAGAATTCGGTGTAGCCTACTGATTTACTGCCTGAATTATGTAGCTGACCTTTTTTTCTAAAAAGGAACGAGCGTACTTAATTTAGGAGGTATCTTATCATTCAACTCCTTTAGAGTTTACACTTGGCAAGGAAGAAAAAGTGCAAGGATTAATTAAAATAACGGCAAAGAGGAGACAGTTCCTTTTTCACGAGATTTGGAAATATAGATATCATTACTTTTACTTAATTTATTAATGACTGGTATTTTACTACAATTCTTTTCAAAGAATCAGTTCTCATTTTTTATAAAATGCCTAATAAGCTAAATTAATGAAGTATCTTTGCTGTAATATAGACGACAGTTTTAATAGTCGCTTTACTAATATGTGAAATCGATAATAAGAATCTTGATACACACCAATGGATTTTTACTTAATTAAGCTTGGCGGTGGCGGAAAACCATTATGAGGCTGTAGGTACCCAAGATCCAATTTGTCTAGTTCCTCTATCTATATAAATATATAAAACTCAAAGGTGACTGACTGACTGACTGACATAGATAGATATCAACGCACAGCCCAAACCACTGGACGGATCGGGCTGAAATTTGGCATGCAGGTTGATGTTATGACGTAGACATCCGCTAAGAAAGGATTTTGATCAATTCCCACGGGAACGGGAACCACGCGGGTGAAACCGCGGGCGCCCGCTAGTTATTAATAAAACAGTATAAGTAGTAGTACGCTCCAAAATAATAACTGTCCTTGTCAGACCCTGGATTTGGCACTTTTTGTCCCCCCATCAAGTCTGGTACTCTTGTAGTACAATAAAGGTTAGATTTAATCTAAAAATAAAGTACTCTTGCTCCATGAAACTTACTCTGATTGAACTGGTAGATACTTTACTTTTTTTACAGTAGCTCAGTACATTGGCTCCATTTAGCCTGATGGTAAGCAAAAGGGGAACCCAAATTACCATGACAACGGACGCAACACCGAGGCGTTCTATTCGTTGGCATCGTAGTACTGGCCCACAAGGTGCTTACTTAATAAATAAGCCCTTATATTACCCTTTTTATTAGTTTTTCACGATATAAATAGGATTATCTTTATGAAATACTGATTGCACGAATACCAGTACACATCAGATATATTAACCATTAATTATTAGCCATTGGCTTAGCTGTTCCAGCCTCTATAAAGAAATTTAATTTAAATGTATCTCCGCCTTCGACAAAGACTTAAAATACAGAAGTGTTACTTTATTGAAGAGACACAGCTAAGCCTTAAAATAAACATAGTTACTTGATCGATCAATAAATAGTAAATAGATACTTAAATAATATTGCTTATTTTAGAGGTTCGTATAAATATGAAGCCGTTTGCCATCGGGTATTCTACTACATGCCTATCTGCCAACTGTATTAGGTACTTAATCGTAGAGCAAGTTTCACCTCTGTGAGATAAGTCCCTGATGATTTATCTGTCAAATATCTTAGGTACAACCTCATTTGACAGCTTTCAAAAAATGAGGAGGATCACACACTAATCTGACAGTGTTCAAACTGGTTCAAAGTTTTACCGCTTATTTTATGTCCAACATGGTGATTTCGATAGTTAAATGTCGTCATCTTTTTTTTTCATAACTAACAAAAGAGAAATCATTATTGATATCTCAATATAAAATTACGAAGAACTCATCTCACAGTGGAAAACCGCTCAATAACTAACAATTTTGTTGTACGTTTCAGTCATATGGCATTTTAATCTTACCTATTTGACATAGAATCCTGAATTACTACACTCGTACACAATAAACTTGACAATAAAAAAAAACATTTACGCCAGAGCGCTTCCATGCGCAATGGCGTGACGGGTCGATGCGTTCCAATATGAGTGAGTGCTGCAAATTGTCAACATATAGCGTGCTTAGATATACATACATATGTATCACTCGTAACTTTATTGTCTATTGTTTCAAAGCAATATAGGAATGAATATTACCATGTTTTTTGTTTTATTAGAGGATTTATTTAGGTCATTCGGAATATCCATTTGGCATTCCAGTTTAGGAAATTTATTGAAATGAGGTATCCCCATTTTCGGGCTACATTGTAGATTTAGTCCAGATGAGCCAATGTGGTGAGAAAAGCTGAGTAGCCAAGAAGTAGCTAAGCAACTTTGGGAAAACCTGCATAATCAGATTGTAATGGCTGTAATCTGACTATCCACCAGACCAATGCTACCAATTTGTCTGGTTTCCCTGACAAGAGCTACGCTGGAGCGAGCCAGTGGGTCGCCTGATTGTAAGCAATCACCGCCGCCCATGGACATCTGCAGCATCAGAGGGACCGCTGATGCGTTGCCGGCCTTCTAAGGGGGGTGGGTCTCCAGCACTTTTACAAACCAAACGAAACACAATAGTAGTCACTATTATTTCACTCTAAGATAGATAGATAGATAGATATTCTTTATTGCACCACAAATTTGACAAAGAAAAACAAGTAACATAATTGAACTGCACAACACAGGCGGACTTATTCTAGCGATCTCTTCCAGTCAACCTTTGGATAGAGGAAAGTATGATAAAAATAATACTCTTGTGTTATGTTAGAGGGTGGTACTTCCTTGGACGAGCCGCTACTAGCCGCACTACTTAACAACAATATAGCTTACCAAAATATGATTTAAAAAAACAAAGCAAGATTTATTCCTACAGCCCCACTCTATGTGTTTTCCGTCCGGATATATAGCTTTTCTGTGAAAAACGGTTGATTCTGGAATTTTCGGAGCTCGTCAGTTGGAGCGCCATCCATCACCCTCGCAACGGTTGCGAGTTCTGGATTACAAACGGACCGAGAATGCTTCGAAAAAATCACATTGAACTCGTGATCGGTAGAAACTTTCAAGCGTTTTCCAAGTAGAATAGATTTTTCAATTGTTTTTTCCAGCCAGTAAATCGCTCGGTCGAGTAATCAAAAGTAATGGTTCGTTAGTAGAAGACCTGCATTATCGTAAAGCGATTGCTATTTGTGTTTTTTTTATGTTTGGAGGGTAACATCTTAAGAGCCAGTTTCACTGTTGGCAGATAAGTTTGTGATATAACCTCATGAAAGGAAAATATGACCGCCTCCGTGGAACAGTTGCTAATCCGCTCGGGTATAAAAACCCGGAGGTCGTGGGTTCGATTCCTGCCTTGGGTCTGGTTGGGGGTATGGCTTTTTACAGTCCGACTGGCTAGCTTACTACCCCCACAGGTGAAATTTGCCGCCATAACAGCTCTGGCTGTGTTCCGGCAGTATTAATGTGGGAGCCAGTACTCTTGAAATCAATGGCTCAAAGATCAGATGAGCCTTGTTTGGCAGCAAATTGAGCGACGCTTCCTGATGAAGTGTCCCTCAATGGAATAGGCCGCAGTGACCGCTTACCATCAGGTGGGCTGCGAGTCTGTCTGCCAACTGATGTGGTATAAAGAAAAATCTTGTCGTTACTCCAGAGGAATGGCCTTCTCTTTTTTATTCTAGAGGGTAAGATTTTTTCCTGAACGGTACGATTACAAAACGGTACGATTTAAAAATAGATTATCACTAATGAGGGACTTATATGGAGAAATAGGTTCGTAAAATAGACGCAACAAGTAAACAAACTTCTATTTGAAGAAAGGTTTTCAAGATATCATCTATTTGATCAAAGAATGTTCTTATAGTTTCCCTTCCAACGTTTTCATTCCCAATCCGTGTTTCGTTAACCTAAATTCTCCAAATTCTTCACTGAACACTTAAAACAAGATTACTTACGAACTAATAAAGTTCATAATTACATGTATTGCGAATGTCTTCTCCGCTTAAATGTTGGCGGAGTACCAATGCAGACAGAAAGCTTCGCACGAGTGTTTCAAGTTTTTAAGCTTATTTAGCGTAGTCTGAAGGAAGTGAAGCACGTAGGTTGGTCCAAATTGTTCGGCAAACTAGTGTTTAGTACCATTAGGGATCAGTATTCCGCTGGCCGCTGGGCCTTGGCCAACATCAACTTGTTATAACAACGTTAGCACAACCAATCGGAAATGTGTTTGGTTTTGCGGTGAAATATTAATAATGTTTGATTGAATAGAATGTGGGTATATTGTGTACAATAATTTTATTATATTCAGCGAGAAGTTGCGTCGCATTAAGACTGCGTCCCCAGTAGGCAAACTGTTAGCGGCAGACTGAGTTTGCAGCTTATCGATTTAGTACGCCTTTCCATAAATATTCCACAGAAGTACAGCTGGGGACGCAGCCTAAGTCTGAAAAGATTACAAACTTTTATTGGCACTGGGATAATGGGATTTGAATGTACAAATGAGGTAAAATCAGTAAAAAACTCTTCTATCTCTATGCAACAGTTCTACTATCAAACGCTCAGAATCTATAGGCTAAGAGCTCACGGAGCGGTTTTATCCGCCCCCGCCGCGGTTGCGGGCCCACAGCTTCTGTAGAATGTTGATTTAAATACGAAAAAAGTAAGAGCACATTTCACTACACACTTCGCGCGGTTGGCGGCCCGCAACAGCGGCGGGCGCGGGTGAAAACCGCTCCGTAAGTTCTCAGCGGTTCGATCCTCCCCATCGCATTCTTCTGTCCGAAGTATTTTCTCAAAGGCCGGCAATGCATCTAAAATCTTTTTCGATGCATTGCCGGCATCCACTGTAGTAATCACTTACTAAAACTCCCTCTTTAATAAAAAAAACATCTTCTTTTGCCTTACAAAGTATTCATGTGAAAATCCTACAGTATACACACTGGTATATAATAATACATGTACGTATCTCTCTGTATACAGATAAAACTTTGGCATACGCGCTTAGTTTCCTTGCCCCGGCTTTGAGTTCGCCAACTCGGTTACTTCAGTTCTCAGCGGATTAATCCGTATAATTAATTCATTTCGTAATATATTGCTTAACGAAACTAATTCCGTTGTTCTTGGCACCGCTGCACACGGGTGCAGCTGCAATAGTTGGTCAAGCCCTGCGCGAGTTGCATATTAATGCATTCACGCTTGCTCAGCATTTAAGAAGAATTAGGAGAAAAAATGCTGAGTTAATTATGAGGACAAGGGTTGGTTTGGTAAGCAACTTTTGCAGTTTTAACTACTCGTATTTAGTCAGTCACTTTCTTGGAAAATGTGGCTCAATGGCGTATTTTATAGTGACCCAGACCAATAGGCCAGGAGTAATGGGTTGGAGTCCTACCCAGGACAAACATACCTACATTATGATAAATATCGGTGTTTGTTCTGTGTATGTATTTTCATGTGATGAGATCATTTTATGTGATGTTGCCTGATGGCTGATGATGATGAGATGTTGTCCAATAATAAATGTATATGATGTATGTTTTGATAAAGATACACTCGTAATAATATGCTACTTTTCATTTCGGAAAAATATCACATTACTGCGAAAAAGCGTCGTTTTATCCCACGCGGGTGAAGCATTAGGCGAAAGCTGAATTGCATTATTAATTCCACTCAACAAATAAACATAACAGAAATTACAGAAACATGAATATGTCCAATTTAGGTGGTCTTATCGCTAAAAGCGGCCATACAATGCATTTAAAACTTTGTATTCGTCGTACACACAAAAAGATCTATGAACCATTTTAGACTGTGTCAATTAGATGTCCCCCTTCTACGAACACGATTTAATCTTTGACAATTTTGAACAGTGACCGACGATTTACAGCCCTTTCAATTAAATTAAATTCAATTAGTCGATACAAATCAGTCGTCTGACTTAATCAGTCAATTAATTGATAGGATTTGTGTTCAAAATTAAATTACTTAATGTTGGAAAAATTATAATTCATTTCTGTCATGCTACGATGAAGGGGTCCTGGGTTCAATTCCTGTGTCGGCAATAATTTGTGTTGGATTTTTCGGAGACAGCTTGGGTAATTGCAAATCCGCATTTGGCACGCGTGGTGAAAAACCACATCAATATTATAATGACTTTATTTAATGACTATCGGTCGCCTCCGCGGTTTCACCTGCGCGTAATTTCTTTTGTCTTATTTTCCGACATTTCCAGGATCAAAAGTACCCCGGGGATTGTCTAGCTTTACAACAGTGAAATCGGTTCAGTAGTTTCGGAAACCTATTTATTCTAATTTTTCTAATTTATTTATTTATCTTAATCTTATACAAATACTCTCTATAATATAGAACATATTTACTCGATGATTGAAACATACATTTAAGTAGTATTATATTTAATCACTTTGAATATTACAAACAGAGGATTGTAGCGCAAAAGGAATAAAATAAATAAAATAATCCTCTTTGACAATATATTCTCCGAAACCATCATTCACAAGAGTTCCATGAACATAATAATTTACACAAATCTTGTATTTTGGTACGTTTAAATTGTCGATTCACAGAAAATGTAGAAATATGCAAACAAAAAATAATAGGTATAATAAATTTCACCGAATAAATCTACATACTGCAGCTAATATACCTATTTTTTATAGTACAGAAGCGAGTTCACAGATATGCACTTCCTACTCCCTCACTGCAATAGTCCTGCGAAATAGTACCATTTATATTACCAAGCTCAGACGCGCAGGATTTTATGTGTTTTCCTTAGCACACAGCCAACTTCCGTACATTTTGTCTCTGAATGTTTTCTACGTGATGCTTAATCCTATTTTTCTTTAGGCTACTTTAGGCCAATAGCCCATCTGAGCGGCCCAAGTGGTGGCCAGCTTCACCACGGCCTGATGAGTTCTTGAAATTGTATACATCTGTTAAATGACTTAGAATTTGTCTCTTTTGTCATTAAATTATCACAAGGATAGGTCAGCTAGGAACTTGTAGCATAGCCACAAGACGGGTGCAAACCCCTTTTCGGGTGTGAAGGGAGTTTAATAGGGTATTGGGACGCTTTACTCCCGAGTCCGCGCGTGGCGTGGCGTGGCGCTCGTGGCGCAGCTGTGACAGTGGTTCGCTAGCAATAACGAAAGTCAAGCTACCTACGCCGCGGTCGGTTAATGGATGGGTGACCATGCTGACCATATTTAGTGACATTAATTTCGAGCGTCTCCGTGCTTCGGAAGGCACGTTAAGCTGTTGGTCCCGGCTAATATTTACTATAATGTAAATATTAGTCTTCAAGCCTAGTCAGAGGCCATTTGGCGGCTTGATAACATCTGACATTAAGGTTGGTCACTTGCCTTACGCACCCCTCCACCAACCCGCACTAGGCCAGCGTGGTGGAGTATGGCCCACACTATCTCACAATTGAGATAAGGCCTGTGTCCCAGCAGTGGGAACGTATATAGGCTGATGATGATGATGATGATGATGACTCCCGAGTCCACACACGACACGTTACGTTACGTTGCTTACACGCATTCTCCTAGAAAAAAGCTTAGCTATTAGATACTTATAATAGCGGCCGAAGCTAGCAGTATTTTTAGCCAGAGCCGGAGTAATTACGCTGAAACGCTTCCAATTACAGCCGATGGTGGGCACGAGGAAAGGCCGCAGTGTTTATGTAAATTTGCGACAGGTGCTCTCTGTAAAATGACTATCCTGGCCAGGGGTGGCACTCTGAGTTTAGTTTACCGTTATTACGCACTTAGGGACAGTTTCAACGCTATTGGATAAGTTTTATTATTTATTTATTAAAAGTTTAATGCACAATCAAGAGTACACAAGGCGGACCTAATGCCTAGTGGCATTCTCTGCCAGTCAACCTTTGGGCCAAGCAGAAAAAAATAATAGTAGGTGCTAACGGGCAAAAGAGAGAGAAAGAACGAAACAACGTTAAGTTTTATGTCAAATTCCGAAAAAAATCATCATCCCTACTATTGCTATAAATGGGAAAGTAATTCCGTCAGTCAGATACGTTTTCTGGCTTAAACCACTGAACTGATTGTAATGAAATTTGAAATAATCATAGACTACACCTTAATTGAAAGACAAAAAAAGGACATAGGCTACTATTTACTGTGCTATTCCAGGCAGGCATTTTTTGATATTAATTTACCTGTTGCTTAATTAAGTTAAGTAGCTGAGTATTTTCAAAGGGTGAATTGAAGTCTATTCGGTGATTTAAGTCATTAGATGAGCCCTATGGTAAAAATTGCCGATCACGACGTAATAATATGTCTACGTGCGTGACGTCTACACAAAAGAATTACAAATTTCTGATGGGAAGAGTGCATCTTGTTTTGATTCACGGCGATTGACAAAAACGATTGACAACATCTTATTTGTGTGAATCGGCAGCCCTGTGGAATCATTTAGTCCGCTCCGATCTGCATAACTATGGGTTGTTAGGCGTCCGCCGCGATCCCGCTGTTGACACGCAGAAATACACCTGGTTGTTTAGTTTAGGCAAAGCGTGGCGGCCGTTGATCATCTTAAACTTTACTCAAATTGAGAATCATCCTTTTTGTAGTCGGCTATATTTTGAAACAGTCTTGAACAGGCTACATTTTATATGGTCAACTGTAACATCTGAAATATTGCGAAGTTATCTAATGAATAAGAAGGTTAACTAAGAAATTTGAGCCTTAGACACATCTTCCAAATTGTGACAATGATTTCTGGATTTTGCTCGACACAATTATAAATAGCTTTAGTCCTTGCGGTAGTGTACATATTAGCCATTTATTGGGTCGTCGTAATGAGTAAATTATAAGCTGGCAAATGGAACAGAATACTTGGCTTTTTCAATCCCCATTGTAAACATAACGTAAACACAGTTTTCAATACTTTTATGGGTTTTTTTTATTTAGGGTCCAGAGAGTACAAAAAATTCAGAATAATGTACTTATTGTATAATTCGTCTACACCTACGCTTCTTTCTAAATTTTTAATAGCTTTTTTAATAATAAATCCCACATCTTTCCCAAAGCAATTATCCCTCCAACCCAAAGATGGGGTAGAAAAATCTCTGAATATAATAAATAGTAAGCGAGTAGATATTTCGGTAAACAGGTGCCGTGCCGGGCGGCCTAATTCTGAACGGGGACTCCGTTCGGTGCCCTTTATGAAAATTGCCTCGCGCTAAGCCAACTGGATCGCATTGGACACTTGCGTGCAAGGAAATGGTTGCAACTGTAGGATTGGATTTGAAATGCTGCTATAGGGCTCGATTAAAAAGGGATTGTTAGTGGACAAAAGACGATTATGTAACTTCTCCTGTGTTCATTTCATAATTTTGTTCTTTCTTTTCAGGTATCAGAATAGGCGTAAGAGAGGGCAAGCATAAGCCACATCTAATGTAAAATAAAAACATGCACCCCAGAATAGTCTACATACGCCAGGATTCTCATAAACAAGGCTGTAAGATCTTCTTTCTCCAAGCCTTTTGTTTCTTAGATCGTTTTGTTCCGATCTAAACAGGGACGACTTCAACATAGTCAAAAATCTGAAAAAGCCAGCTATTAGCAAATACACGCTTTAAATATGGTATTTCTTCTACATTTACAACAAAGTGATCGGTAAACAAAATGTCCTAAGTACCTAAATGACACACGATACCTAATGCACATAAATAAATAAATAAATATCTCTGGACATTAATCACACAGCGCCATCTAGCCCCAAACTAAGCATAAGCTTGTGCTATGGGTGCCAGACAACGGATAAACATTACTTATATACTTTTTTTTTGTAAATACATACATATCATACATAGAAACACCCAGACCGATACAAACAGACATGTTCATGCACACAAATGTTTGTACCGTGCGGGGATCGAACCCGCGACCTTTGGTGTAATAGCCGACTTCTCGACCATTACACCAAATGGCTCGTCAATAAAAGAGTGAAGTGTAGTGTGTAAAAATGTGACCACATTTCCATGTCCGCATTTGTACGAAATACTTTCCCCGACCGCAGCTATCACGTCCTAGCATAATATTGGAAATTTCTTATATTTTTATAGCCCGCATTCACCTTCACGACTAAACGAAATTACCTATTGCTTTACCCTAACAAAATCATCTATTCTATCCGACGTCGTTCGTGATCCTTGGATGGAGTTTGTAAACTCGTATATTGATAAAGAAGCCGGTAGTAAAGTTAAGGCTTTGGCGGCCATATTAATATGTACTTGTAAACAAGTGAACTTTTATGTGTGATGGTTGGCTTAGTTCTTGTTTGTAATTCTTACATTCATTTACATCGCAGGAAAAATATGAACAGAACACTCCTTTTTGCCTTCGGAAACAACTAAAAACTATAACTATGAATAGTACTATGAATTAAATGTTAAATTAAACTCATGTTATTTTTTGAGTCTTGTTTTAAAATAGAGTTATTATGTGTAAACAAACTAATGAAAAAAGCCTGTTAAAATTTGAGATGCTTTGGGTTAAAAGCAAAAATAAAACTTTATTCCCATCAACAGAGGTACAGGGGAATTGAAAAATGTTACGCACCAAAAGTTGTGTCGGCCGATTTAATTACGAAATGCAAATATGCTCCGTTCGTAGGAGATAACAGATTAATTCACTAGATCCCCCCCTGATGGGAACGAGAATCGATCAGACCTGGCTTTTCACACGGATTCTTACGCATGAAATATGATTTGGCGTGATATTACGAAAACCGATAGAATATAACATCATCTATATACACGTACATAAAGGTGACTGACTGACATAGATATCTATCAACGCACAGCCCAAACCACTGGACGGATCAGGCTGAAATTTGGCATGTAGGTAGATGTTATGACGTAGGCATCCGCTAAGAAAGGATTTTGATCAATTCCCACGGGAACGGGAACCACGCGGGTGAAACCGCGGGCGGCCGCTAGTTTTATGTATATGATGACAATAAACTGAATAAGCATTTCAAAGAGTCACCACATTTTATTTGTATGCTTAGAGGACGAATCAGACAAATTTTGGATGCAGATTGTAATTAATTAATTATAATCTTAAGAGAAAGAAGACGTTGTAATGTGAACATCACTGATTACAATCCCTACCGATGTTACAATTTTACGGTAACATAAATATCAATAATAACACCACCTTTGTAGGAACAAATTAATGTACCTATCTCAGAAGGCGTGGGTCCTTTTGCTTTTTATTACTGGCTACACAAATGTTCCCGGAACACTTCCAGATCTATTTCTACAGTCAGTTCGGGTGTTTAATTCTAGCAGACGTTTCTTGCTTCGTCATCACATCGCTCAAGAAGTGACGTCACGACAGCCATTTTGTCTAAATTACGCCAAAGCTATTATGGCGAACGAATTCATCTGAATTCATCTATCGGTGGTAGCTAACTAATGAAACACAGAATAGAATAGAATAGAAAATGTTTATAAGGAATTTTTACAATTTAACTTATATCTTAGTTGACTTATACTAAACGATTGACAATACCTAAAAGGTTTCCGCTCAGCATGTGCCGCGGTAAGCCAAGCTTACCATAGCGCTGGTATGGCAGGAAAGTCCTACCACCAATCAAAGAACTACTCATAAGGTTTTAGTCGAGCGTTTACATCAAATTGTTTCTGGCCATATACCTAAATGATTCCGGGATACAGCCAGAGCTATTTCACCAGTCAGTTTTGGTGTCTTATCCTAGAGGTTTCTTGCTTCGTCATCGCATCGCTCAAGCAGTGACGTCACGACAGCCATTTTGTCTCAATTAGCGCCGGCGTCAGTAAACAGTGAACGAAGGCGTTCTCCGTCACTGCCGCCGTTTGCACGAGAGCTATAATTATGCGGAAATATTGCAGTTATAAATCAGTAGACGTCCTCGCGGCCCATGAATCACGGGTGACCTGAAGGATCTATATTTTCGCATTAAGATTGCTTAGGGAAGTGACTAGTCTATGCATGAATGCGGTTTAAACTTTAATGATTAAAAATTAACCCTATCTCTCTGTATCTTATACAATTATTTTATCTACCAAACAATAATTAGTCATTTATTTATTTTTGCTTTTCATCTCGGGCTCATTATCAGTATAAAAATGGTAAATCACTAGAAACAGCAACGTACGATTAGTAGCCATCCAGACCTATACTCTATATTATCTATACTAATATTATAAAGATATAGATTTGATTGTTTGTTTGTATTGAATAGGCTCCGAAACTACTGCACCGATTTGAATAAATCTTCAACTGTTGGAAAGCTACACTATCCCCGGGTGACATAGGATACTTTTGATCCCGGAAATGTAGGGGGAAGAGGGGAGGAATTTGAAGCCTATGCCGCAGTGACCGCTTACCGTCTCCCTCTCCGATAAATTAAATTATACTTGTAAGAAAAAGTCAAAAATATTATTCAATGGAAAATACTTAACTTCGTTACAATGTTGACAAAAATTCAACTCAGGCTTGACGTTTTCCTGTTTTGGCAAGACGTTCATAGTTTTGGCGCATTTCCCAATATAGCAAACCGGACCAGTAAATCATTACATTAGAGTATGGGTACATAAATATTTTTAATTGTTGAATTTTCCAGATCAATATAAAAAGCTCTAATTATACTTATTGTATTATGGCCTCAGAGTAACCTTTTTTTTTGTCCCTGGCTTGGTATTTCCAGAGTTTACTCTTGTGTTATGATAGGATAATTTTTAATAATGCCAGATTTTTGCCAGTCGCTATGGGATACGACGTAGCATAGAAGATGGTAGGAGTGGAAAAATTGAGAAATTATGGAGAACATGAAATTAAATAATTATGAAGGATGAATATAAACAGATGTTATGGAGTGTCAGAAAGTTAGGTACCTATAGTTTCCCGTAAGGTGGCCTCAGAGTAACCAAATGAATCAATAAGTAATAATAATCATCTTAAGCATTTTAAAGTAGAAACGCATCAAACCACTAGTTACAGTGGTCCGGGTAGATTCCCAGGGGTCCTCAAGAAACTCCAAGGGTTAGATGATGGATGCGTTGGCGTAAAAAATGTTTGTCTAGATTCGGGAATATGGTAGCTGCCGTAGATACACCGAAACACGAAAAATTTTAAAAATGGTTTATGAGAGAAAAATCTTAGAAACCTTGCACTAGACCAACGAGATAAATAAATAACTCCTATGCAATAACTGTCTGGACAGACTGCAACGGTCCGACAATCTTTTATTTTCAAGTAGGTGCATTGCACGCTTGGCATCGAACTTTATGCCTCACGCAATAGTACCCATCACCAATTTGAGGGAGATCAAAGCAGCCAATTAGAATCGGGACTCACGTAAACACTGTTTAAAATTTTAAAAAGTTTTCATTCTGAGCGCCTTTGATCTGTCTCTGTGGTACAGAGCGTTGGGAGATTTTACCATGCCCCAGGATATGGCAAGACCAGCTGTGTCCATAAAAAACCGACACAAAGTTAGCTTGACCCGGGAATCGAACCCGATCGAACCGAAAACTCGTTTCAGGAAATAAAATTTATTTTCACATAATTTATACGTATACGTATAAAAATATTCCTCTATACAATACTTTTAAGAAAAAACGTGGTGTGGGCCCAGGAGCCTTACCTTTATACTTTTGGAATTAAATTATAATTAGAAACTTTGCAACATTCATTTTTTTGCAACTTTGTAACTTTGTTTCCGGAAACACGGAAAATTTTCCCGTAAATTTACAATGAGTAAATTACTGGAAATTGGTATTATTCCCAGCGGCACATCACTAAAGTTCATTTTTCCTGCAATGTAAATAAGAAATAAAAACCAGTCAAGTTGGATTTGGAATTAAGTCTTGCGGATCCATTCTTAACTTATTTCATTTATTAATAAATAAATAAATATCTCTGGACATTATTCACACAACGCCATCTAGCTTCAAACTAAGCATTAGCTTGTGCTATGGGTGCTAGACAACGGATACCTAAACATTACTAATATACTTTTTTTTGTAAATACATACATATTATACATAGAAATTAACAGTTACAAATTTAGGAATTAACAGTTTGTTACTAATTAATACAAAAAACAAAATGAACCAATTGAAATAAAGATTGCAGTAACATATTATATGAGAAAAACACATAATTATGCTTTAAATTAAATATATCCAAAACCAAAAAAAAATATCAATTTGAGAACAGTTTTCGTGATTCAGTAAAAAGTGCGCGTTGTAAAACTCTACAGACAAGAAAAATTATCTTGTGATATTATTATGACTGTATTTTTAAGGCGAAGGGTTTCTTCACTAAAGAAATTACAAGTTGTCATCTATATATATAAAACTCAAAGGTGACTGACTGACTGACTGACTGACTGACTGACATAGATAGATATCAACGCACAGCCCAAACTACTGGACGGATCGGGCTGAAATTTGGCATGCAGGTAGATGTTATGACGTAGGCATCCGCTAAGAAAGGATATCTCGATATTCCCACGGGAACGGGAACCACGCGGGTAAAACCGCGGGCGCGCGTTAGTAATACATATTCTTCTGTCTTTTATGGGACACGGAACCCTAAAAAACACCACCAAAGTAAGCAAAAGAACAAATACAAAAGCAAAGGCGAAATAAAATTTACTTGACTGCCGGAAAATATTTGTTTTTGGAACAAGTCCTCACTGAGCACGAATCAATCTCGATATTACGACTATTGAATAAAACGTATCAACCTATTCCACGACAAGAAAGTTATTTGCCACTGTACTGAGAATACATTTGTTATTGGATCTGATACTTTCACATCACAAGCATAAAATACACAAAACAACGCACACAAGCAGAGAAGCCGTTTTTTTTTTAAACGCGGGGAATGCGTTACGCACCTGTCACTCTGTCTTGGGGGCGATTGGGCGAAACAGAGCCGTGTGTGGGACTCCCAGTTTTAGGTTTACCCACTAAACCCCGCGGTACTCCCTCATCACCCTATAGACGGCCACGGGTATCGGCAACGCCATTTTCTTTCTCGTTCAGATTATCAGCACTGCCGCGGCATCATCTTAACCAATAACGTGGCAGCATAAGCTTAGGCGGATCCAATTGGCTATGTGTGTAGGTGTACATATATGTAAATAATGTGTCTAACTATAATACTTTTTGACTGTATTCAGTGTATTTGTGCTGTGTGCTGTGCCGGTGTGCCACACTTGTTATGGCTAATGAAGGCTTTCTGTTTTTTATTCACGTTACCTTTTCTGGCATTCTCAAGCACTTTCAAACAAAATTACAGTCACGACTGTTATCCGTGTAGTCGAAATTAATGATAAAATAATAAATTATTGAGAAAAGTGAAAAAGTTGGCAACCAGAAAAATTAGACGATTTGCAATGAGTTTGCAATGAGTTGGTCCTTCTGTAATTCTTATTTATTTTGTGCCAGTTGGTTATTCTAGACATTTTGACATGGGATATTGGTTTTCCTGTATGTACAAGTAGATAAGGAGAATGAACAAAATACGCTTAGAGCACTCATAAGAAAGCAGTCTTATAAAATCGTGTTTCTTTTCTTTTATGAGTTTTTTATTCATTTATGTTTTTGTAAGCGGAGGTTGATAGTTCTGTAAGTCTTTGTAACAGATCAACCTCATTGGAACAAGTGATTCAATCATTATAATTTAATTTAATTGTACTTGATTACGATGTGATAATAGACGAGACAAAAAGATAGGGCACGGAGACTAGTTAAGATTGTTGCGATTACCTTTGAGTTGTCCATATTCCTTGTAGATATCCTTGGGAAATTGGTAGTACATCCTAATGCCTTCGAATCATTGGGTTTCACTTCAAACAAATTTATTTTCAAAGAAAGTTGTTGTTGAAAATAAAATAGAATACCTTTCAAAGTGTCACATTGACATTTGACATTACTTTTTTATAATTTTGGAGCATCGTATGAAGCAAAGACTAACAATCGATGATGCCATAGATAAAATAATAGTGTTACCAAGATCACTTGTAAATAAATTAATTTTATTCATAAAAAAGGCCTGAATAATTTAGTAAATAATGTATTTGATAAAATAAACACTTAAGAAGTATAGGCGGGGAAGATCCATAGACAATTATAGAGTAATTTTGTTATTGGTATCTCTCGACTTAGCACAAAAAAATCTAAAATTAGTGTACATACATGTCATTGGTTATAAATATGAATGAAAATACATTACCTATGATGTCGAATAGACTGAGAACTTAGAATAAAGAATTACTTTCATAATAAGGGTACTACGAAAGACCAGTGCGTTCATCAAGAATCAATACCTAAATATTATGTTAACTTGTCATAGATAGAATATCATTGGGATTAAATTAAATTCCTAGACAAAAGGGAACGGACTTGATGTGGTTTATGTACCTCTATGAAGTTTGCTAGGTAGGTTCATTTCATCACTATACAGAGTTGCCTAATAACAATAATAATAATAACCGGTTTATCTCAAGTAGAGATAAACCGGTTATTATTATTTAAGAAACTAATGACCATAATAATAAATATATTACAGTCTAACATACATACAGATAGATAAATATACTGAGACAAAGGGCCTATTTTGTTTACAAACAAGTAAAAAATGGTTTTATTGTTCATCACGGATATTCTCATTTACTAAGAAAATAAAGGAGATTCTTAAATCTTTTATAAATAGATAAATAGTTCCAATGTTTATCATCAGACTGCCTACTAGTGTTGCCGTAAAATTGATTGTGCATCGATTATTAATCGATGATGCAAATGGAGCTCAAATAATGACAATCGTTATGATAATCGAGAGTGTAAACGACGTCTATGTAATCGATAATATCGATTCCTACTTTATCCAATATAATTTATTATAATCGAATTAATCGATAGTATTGTCAATCTAGAATAAATTAGCACATACCATTGGTAGGATTCGGTCATTTTGCTTATGGATAAGGATTTTCTTATCCTTTGATCTTTACTTTAGTAGAGATAAATGCGGTTGTCTCACTTTTTTTTATTTATTAAGATAAAACGCCCCATAATGACGAGCAAATCGATCGAATATAGTATTCTCTAATACACTATAGATAGGTGTAAGTACTTATCAATAGAATTGTCTTGTATCCATAAGATTTCAGGATATAGGAAGGAATATGAAAGAACCTTGAAATTGTAGACTCTCCACGATTTTCATAAATCTCTATCACAGCCTTATAGAACTTGAGTTACTACTACGTCAAATAACAACGTAGGTTATAGACGATTATTTATTGACCTAACAATAATAAAAATCAGAGTAGGTAGGAGCTTCCGTTACATCTTTATAGTACGAATACAACATATGAATATAATATATAGTTACTTAAAATTCTATTGTGTATAAGGATTATTTATATAAGACATTTTAAAAGGATCCTTTTAACAAAATTGCTCTAGGTAGAACTAGTTATATAGGTATTGCAAAGTAAGTATTACTTCGGAAATTGAATAGGAAATTGTCAGTTATATCCTGCAGATCCGACAGAGCGCATTCGCCATTGCAAGCGGTTAGGCCTGCAATACCCAGAGGCAGGTACCGCGGCCGTATCTCCGGCGCATTAGGCGAGTGCAGTGCGCGGTCTAAGCCGAGGCGTAAATCTAGCAACCGCGCCCTAAGCTGCCGCTGCGCTCAGGGATGGCAACCGACTTCCTTTGAAAATCGGAAAATATAATATCATGGACTGTCTAAAAATACTGTTTAAATGTCTTAAACTGAATACTAAACATGGCATTGCAATATCTTTTAGGAGTACATTGGGGTTTTGACAATAAGATTGGCCCGACCCGCCCGGCCCGATAGTGACCCTGCGCTAAGCTCCAGGATCGTGAGTTTGAATCCGACCAGGAAAAACAAATATATGTATGTACTATGTGTTGAACATTAGTTTAATCCTGTCTGAGTCGGACCAATGTATGTGATGTTGTGAAATAAATATTTTTTTAATATTACAAGTGAGTGCACTTACTCTAGCATAGCACTATGGGTGTGGGACAACTAGAAGTCTGAAACGACTGAAGTGAGCGTTGGACCAATGGCTTACAGCGGTAATTTGCACTATCAACCTAATAACGTTAGTTGCTTACGAATCTATATTAGGTATCTAATATTAAGAGAAGTGTGGATTTTTTCTTCTTTTTCAATTAGCTACGCTCAATCTTCTTCTTCTTCTTAGCGAGTCGATGGCTAAATTTTACCAGACCAGTACTCCGCCACCCGAACAGCATTACTAAGCTGTTAGCGCGCAGCAAGTCTTCCTGAACACATGTGTCAGGGCACGCGGGAAAAGAAAGCAGATGGGCCATGCTTTGCGGGGAGGCACCACAGTCACACGTGCTACGCTCAATAAAGCCATAATTATATGATCAAAGTACGACTCAATAAGCATCCTAAAAATAAATAAAATTGTAAGTAAATCCTTTGTTTCTGCAAGCCCTGCATCCCAAGTCGACGTACGAGTCTCAGAGCGCACTTTACGAGGAGATTATTAGCCAGGGATATTACAACCCAATATTGAAATGCCCCGCAACGTCGCGATACTAATTACTGCCGCTCTTACCCAGGATTATGATATGCTGCTATTGGAATGAAACACCAGGAGGCTTTAAGCTATTTTAGTTGTGCTTGCAATACTTGGTTCATCGTTGGAGAAATGCCTTGTGTGCAAATACCTATTCTTAGTTTGACTTCATATTTAGTTTATATGAAGACTGACGGCCGCCCACGCAGTTTTTACCCGCGCGTAATTTCTTTTTTTAAATATCCTACCCTTCCCCCTACATTTACGGGATAGAAAGTACCCTATGTACCGGGGATATTGTAGCTTTCCAACACTGAAAGAATTTTTCAAATCGGTTCAGTAGTTTCGTTGCCTTTTCAATCCAAACAAACACATTATACTGCCTTTAGTAGGTTATCTCATCTGTAGATTTTACTTTTGAATTAAATTAAATCGTTTAAGAAGTCGTTGATTTTCTCGGCTAAAATAAAAATAGAATTCTTCCCTAACGGAACATTTTTTGGCTGGCCAATAATGTTTAGAATAATTGAGTAGATCAGCATTGTTTTCACCAAAATTAATTTTTTAGGGTTTTGGTATTTTAGAAAATGTCATTTATCGTGAAAAAATATCACATTTAGTAAACGCATGCAAATCCTACTAAATAATTGTAACTGAATCTGATGCCTCAATACGACACTTCAAACAAATAGATCCATCTTAACATAATACACCTTTTCAGTCGTCGATTCTAAATTCCATCGACTAAAGCAAAAGACGAGTATGGTGCAAAGAAGCTTAGGAGAGAATCCTCTTAAATGATTCAGGTAACATTAATTACATTAGAAAATTAACGCAGCCGGGAGATTATTGTTGTTGTTTTGGGCTTGGAGCCACGTGAACGCGCGAACGATGGTTCGTTTAGCAGTTTTTGATAGGATGCAAATAAGTGGATCCTTAAGACATACGATATTTTATAGACATGCTATAAAAACTTTGTGATTGAATTCAACCCAATGAGTTTTTTTATACCACGCTGATGACGCTTAAAATCACCAAACGCCTAATGGTAAGCGGTTAACGTCTCTTATGTTCTGCAAAGCGTTGAACTAAGCGTGTAAACGCTTTTTTCATAACTTTTCTTAAAGTGGCAAAATCACTTTATATTCAACCTTTTCTTATCTCATAATCCAGTAGAGTTAACTGTTCAGCCTTGAAGCTTCGTTAGCCGAAAGCCTTCGATACAATAAGGCTCAGGGCATGCAAGCGTATTAAGCCGTGTAGCCTACAAGCACTGTCAATGAACCTAACAAAAGACTAATAGACTTGAGTCTTTCTCATCATAGGCCATCAATTGAGCAAATAATAAAAGATTACGTATTATTCGCCAGCACATAAACCTACCCTAATCTGTAAATTCTCAGTAAAATATAAATAAACAATATAGATCCTTAATTTTGTGCACAGTGCCATCCAGGCCTAAACTGAGTCTAGATTGTAGTATGGCTGACAGACAACATCTAGATATTACATAATGTACTTTTTTCGATGTCTTGTATGTTTATCACAGGCATTTGTATATTACATTAGAAACACCTAGACCAAAACCAACAGAATGATGTGTTCATGTTTTGCTTTGTTAGCATGAAACCGAAATCCTCAAATTAACACATTCAGATACTGCAATTTGCCATCAACTAAAAACCTAGTTAAAAAAGGCTTAGTCGTTCATTCGGTTTATATATTCCGTTCACACAGAGGTAAAGTCAACTAGAAATAAACTTAAAAAACCAAACACCTACTTAAAAAAAAGACCGTCAAATCCTCATTGGCACCTGACAGTAACGAGAGCGATTGTTGACCGCTCATTCATCCGCTCAGTCGTTCACTCGGTTAATATATTCCGTTCACACGGAGGTAAAAGTGGGGCGTAAATTTCAATAGTTCGCAATCTAGGCGCCGCGTTAATCTCCGTAGGCGCGTAATATCGCGCCCGGTACAGACAGCAGCCGCATCTAGGAAATTACATAAACTTACATAACTTACATAATACTGGGCAGTGTATATAATAATCGACTTTGCATATTTCTTATACCCCGAGGTTAGCGCTGAAGTCTACGGACCGCCTTATAGTAAACATAACATGATAAAATAATGTTACAGTCGCTTACGGACGCTTGTAACAAGAGAGACAGCATAATAACTAGCTGCGTTGACGCAGCGCTGACGCAGCGCTCTTGTGGCCTTCAATGCGTTGAAATAATTGCGTTGCGACGATGCAGCACAGCCGTAACGCCCGTGTGGCACCACCCTAACTTACCCGTCACCGACCCTGTAATTTGGCATGAATATCACCAAAAATCTTCAACCAATGCGTCATATCAATCTTACCTATTTTTCTGAGATATCATTATACATCCAGAAGCTAAAGATATATCGGAAAACATCACATCAATCCGATCCCGAAGTCATACCAGAACCAACGATGGAAGAGTGTATATTTATGTGGTAGAGCCATTCTGTAGGCAGTTGCAGCCGATAGGGCCGACCCGACTGGTGAAGTACCAACCTTTCAAAGACCAAAGAATGAAGAGGATCTCACTCCTTTTCCGTGATACCAAAAACTTGAAAGGATATGGTTTACAGAGATCTACCGTCAGTCGCTTTAATAATGTTGCTGGTCGGTGTAGGGTACTTGTCAAATGATCAAGTTTCAAGCGTACCCTGAGTGTAGTAAGTAAAATTGGCAGATCTGGAGCTCCTGTTCATTAAAATTGAATAGTAAAAACTTCGTGTAGTTTCCGTGTCACCGTTACTAAAATCCTCCTTCTACGATTTATCCCATTCAAAATAGAAAAAACATTTTGAATCCCAGCTAATTATTCTTCTGCACACCGTACGTGTTGTAGCGCGATTTTCTGCGGCAACGTTCAAAGAGAAAATAAGCAAAAACTAACACGAGGCGAGGGTTTTAGTCATTTTAGTAGGGAATATTCGTAATCTTTCTCGTGTGGGGCAAAGTAGGGCGGAGTAGGGCGGCGTGTTGGCAAACACTTACACGCTTTCATACCCTCGTCTGAATCGTTTGAATGCAAGGTTAGGTTACAGCTTGGACAATGAGATAACGGTTATAGGCTACGTTAACTTTGTATATGTCGATAACTGCCTCCGTGGTACAGTGGTTTTTTTTTTTTTTTTTTTTTTTTTTTTTAAAGTCTATGTTTCCTCTGACGAAGCCAGAGACTTTGTTATTACAATTTTATTATTTGCATGCTTATGTTTAATCTGTCTTGTGAAAAATATAATTCTGTCTTTGTTTATTTATCTTAAGAAATTTTGTAAGTTGTTTATTACATTTTTAAGTTTATTTTTGTCAGTCTGTTTATGGTAAGTATCTGTTGTTATAATCAACTTGTATTTACATTAATTAGTGCTCGCACTAGAGCTTCACTCATCCTTTTTTTTTTTTTTTGTTATTTTACTTTATATATTTTTTTTTATAATTTTTTAATTTTTTTTTTTTTATTTTTTTTTTTTTTTTATAATTTTTTTTTTGTTTTTTTTTTTTTGTTTTTTTTAAGTTTTTTACTACTAAATTACTAATTGTTTTTATTTACAAATTTACAATTTTGCCTTTTTTTTTTTTTTATCGTCGGTTTTGTTCCTACTTATAACTTTGGAAATTATTTTGATACAGTATTGTAGAAAGTCTTTTTGCGTATCTTTACTCATTGTAAGTTCATTAATTTTATTTACTTTTATTTCAATTCCGAGTTTTTGTTCAATGTCGTGCCGTTCTGTGTTAAAGACCGGACATTCTGCAATGATGTGAGGGACTGTTTCCTCCTTGTTTAGATCGCAGATGCATGAAGGACTATCTTTTCGTTTGAACCTGTGTAGGTACTGGGAGAATCCCCCGTGCCCCGTCATAAGCTGAGTGACCATGTAAGTTGGCTCTATTTGTTTGACTAATTTAAATGCGTCATAAATGTTTGGAACAAAGAGTTTGGTCACTGCAGCTGTGTCTTCAGTAGTGTAGCGTTGATTCCATACTTCTATGGATTCAGCGCGTATGCGTTTCTTTACGTACGATCTTGGACATGCATCGTAGTCGGGTTTTCTTCTGGATTTGAGTGCCGCTTCCTTGGCAAGTTCGTCAGCACGTTCATTTTCTTTGAGGCCGATATGAGCTCTGACCCAGAAAAAGAAGATTTTCTTATTTTGGGTGTTTGCCGTTGCAATGTCTCTTCGAGCTTCCACTGCCAAGGGGTGTGGCGCATTTGGATTCGTGATAGTTTCGAGTGCAGATTTTGAATCGGAGTAAATGCCAAAGGAGTTGTATTTAGATCGAAGGATTTCTTTTATTGCGCGATGGATTGCTAATAGTTCCGCTTGATACACTGTACTGTAGGATGGGAGACAAAGTTTGATAGTTTTAATCTCTTGATCGTTGTCCCAGAGAGACAACGCTGCTCCAACTTTATCGTCTATTTTGCTCCCATCCGTAAAGAATCTTAATTGTTGTTCATTGTTTTTGTCAATTTGTTCTTGACTCTCAATACACTCGAAATCTATTGCCAAGTTTTCTGCTGGATGTGGTAACTCAGAAAACGAAACCGGACGCTCAATCTCTCGGTCTACTAACACCTCTTCACTCAACCCTTTTTTGGATTTGTAAAACAACGCAGCTTCTTTTATTCGGATGTCTAGCGGGAGAATGCCAGAGAGTGCCAGCGCCGAATTAAGTGAGACAGTCCGGTACGCTTTACATAGTTTTTGGGCAAAGCCTCTCTGCACAGTATTCAGCTGCTTGCGGACACCTATTTTGTCGGTAGCAGGAGCCCAGATGCTTGCTCCGTAGAGAACGACTGGCTCAACTGCGGCAGTGTAGATGATCTTTATTATATCGGAGTGTAAGCCCCAACTGGCTTTAGCAGCTTTGGCAAGTTGTTTGTATATGTTTAAGGCTTTGCGACATACGTTTGTAACATGCTTGTTAAACGTGAGCTTGTGATCTATTGTCAGCCCTAACAGCTTTATGTCATTTGATGGAGTAATGTTTACACCGCCCATGCTCAGTCCGGGGATGTCATATTTGAGCTTCCTGGTTAATGTCATGGCGTAAGTTTTGTGAGCTGCAAATTTAAGCTTATTTCTGACTCCCCATTCCTGAACAAGTGCGAGTGCAGAATTTGCCTGCCTTTCAATCTGCTCTGCAGTGTCACCTTCGAATGCGAGGACCACATCGTCAGCAAAGGCTTGACAGAAGTGTCCCCTACCTTCGACCAGTCTAAGGAGTGGGTCCAATAGGAGGTTCCATAAGATGGGACCCCCAATTGATCCCTGCACGCAGCCTTTGTTAGTTTCCCTTAAGACCTCTACACCCGAGTACCTTAGCTTGACTCTTCGATCAGACAGATAACTGTCAAGGAGCCTTCGAAGATTGACAGGGCATTCCTCTTCAGCAAGTCTCAGCCTGACTGCAGGCCACCAGGCGCAGTCAAAAGCACCCTCTATGTCCAATGAGACCAATGTAACAATTTTTTTCCGGTCTAGTTGTAGGTTTACGTGCTGCATTAGACTGTAGAGGGCGTCCTCCGTACCGCGCCGCGGCATGAAGCCAAACTGCCGGGTACTGATACGTGGCACTAGGTACCATTTAAGTCTTGCGACCAGTAGTTTTTCCAGTATTTTCCCCAGGACGGGTAGGAGGCCAATAGGTCTATACGATTTCGGCGATCGGTAGTCTTCCTTGCCTGGCTTCCTAAGTATCACGACTGTGGCCTCTTTCCAGGGTGCTGGAAAGTGTGATAGCTGAAGGCATTTGTTAGCCAGACTGAGGAAGATCTTCGGGTCTTGGAGAATTGCGTTTTTACAAATATCGGATGTGAGACCATCACCACCTGGGGCTTTCCTAGGGCTAAAACTGTCGAGAGCGGCAGTCAGTTCGAGCATAGTGAATAGAGGATCATGTTGTTCATCAGTTGTGTACTCGTTTATTTTCATTGCAGCTTCTCGGATGTTTGTATGTTCGTCATTGTCATCTTCAGTATTGTCGGGTGGGTAAAATGTGTTAGCTAACAACTCTGCAGATTCTACTGACGTAAGTGTTTGCCCATAGAGCGTTGGGCTCTAATACCCGGAGGTCGTGGGTTCGAATCCCGCGGGGAGCATCACTTTGTGTGAATGTTTCCAGTTTGGTTAGGACATTGCAGGCTCGAATCACCTGAATGTCTGAAAAGAATGATGATTCCGTGCTTCGGAAGGCACGTTAAGCCGTTGGTCCTGCGCCTGATCTCTCTTCGGTCGTGTCAGACTGCTGTCACACCGTGCTATGAGAGTGAGGGAATAGGGAGTGCACCTGTGCTTGCGCACTCACTTGTGCACTATAATATATCCTGCGTAGTTGGCTGATCGTAAAAAGATTCGCCGCCATAGCCGAATCGGCTAGGAGGACATTATTATATGTCGATATTCTGATTGTGTATCCGATTGAAATGCTATTAGGATAATACCTTTTGGAAATGAGCGACAAATCGTTCGTAACGTTAGCAACGTATTATTTTGTCAGTGTGGGTGTTAGTTATCACTGTCGCGTAACGCAACTCCAAAAGGGATTATCCTAATAGCATCTGAACCGGATTAGTATATTACATATTTGACTGGCCTGATGGCATAGTAGTGACTTTGCCCTATGCGCAAGGGGTCATGGGTTTGAATCCCAGGACAAACATCTAATTTTATTAATCTGTTTTGATCTTTGTGTTTGTTCTATTTGTGGATACCTATTTGTGTTTGTAAATTGAGATAACCATAACAGAAGTGTTTGTTTACCTTTTCTTAGAAAATAACACCTACTACTGATCCTATTGATACTTTGCACACTTGCACTGAACTTAATATTCACTCACTAATATTTTCAGTTACATAGAAAAACATCTGACAAAAACCTATTTAAATACTCTAAGATCTTACTGCACCCCTGTGAAAAACGTAAATAAATCCTATCATCTCATACATATTTCAATGCGGTCTAATCCAAAGAATAATCGTCTGGAGAAATCGTCTCGGCATTCGTTCCTCCATGACCGTTGTTATGTCAATGGAAGAAAGTTCACGCTTCGCTCCTACGTACAGTCACGTACGTAGAGTATCTGACTCACCTCATTCAAATGTGAACCCTATCTCAAGCATATAAGATCGGATGTGAAATTATCTCATCGGTCGTGGCTGTACGATGAACTCGGCATATGTGGGAATCGTGGTCTACATAGCACAACCTTACTGCAGCGGACGTGGATTTAAGATTTATTGGATGTGGTATTTGTTACGTTTGATGTGTTTACACTTTAAATTCAACGCAGTACCTACATACATATGTTACTAAAATGAGAAAATTTACACTTTAAATTCAACGCAGTACCTACATATGTCACTAAAATGAGAATTAGCGTTCTTTAAATTCAATTAAAAAAAATTTAAAATTTTTAAAATTTAAACTGTTTATTACAAGAAAAAAGGTACATCATTAAGTTCAAACAGTACAGAGACTAAAATCTTATAATTAAAGATTGTACAGCCTCCCGTCAATTATTACAAAACAATCATATTAATAGTTTAGTATTTAGTATTTAGTTACAACCACATGTTTCAATCGGTCTCATAAAGTTTTAAAAATTGATGTATACTATAAGACACTTTTTGCAACATTTCAATGTTGTTGACTCTATTGAACTGTGTAAATAGTAAGAACAGTTGGAGTCCAATGCTGGTGAAGTTATGGAAGTTGTAGTGGGTATACGTACCCCTCGAGTAGGAGAGTCCTACATAACCCTCTGACGGGTGGTGTTGTCGCTTCTCGCCAGCACCACCTGGCCGAGGGTATGCGTAACGCATTCCCCACAATTAAAAAAAAAAAAAAAAAGTTGTGTTTCGCTGTAAGGAGGAATTATATTCCGCTTCTTTCTTCTGCAATATCATTATTATTAGCTATCCATCCAATAAGGGTTTTCAAAGTCAAAGTCATTATCTTTCCTGCAAGAGTCCTTCTATCTCTTTGCTATCTGCCATTTGGCTCAGCATGACTTGGCGTGGTAGTTTCTCAGAAGTGCTTCTAAGGTTTTTGGTTTTATAAAGCAGGAACTCTAGGCTAATAAATTAAAGATAAAATAAACTATCTTTAATTAAAATGCCGCATCAACTAAGTCGAAGTGAAGCGCTCCGCTCGCTGTAACCTGAACAAATTGAAACGTCTCTCGGTCGCTGTATTGCCTCGATCACGCCGTGCTCGGGTTATTGACACAGGTAACTTGTCTCTGAAATGTTAGTTTAGATGAAGACAAAGGAGCACTGCAAATACTAAAATTATTTTCGCGAGGTTCTTATATGAGTTGAGAAGATAGTTGAATGGATTTACGGAGATTGCAAGTTGTACCCTAAAATTCCTGTAGCTTGGATAAGTTCTTTCAAGCGTCTAAAGAATAGAGGCGACAATTTTGAGTTTTGCACTGACGTTGTAAGTTTATGTCCAGCAGTTTGGTATGAAGATTACATACATACTAGATGTTTATAGTCTTGTCGAATCTAAGATCATAGTCGAAGCGGACCCTGAGCTCCATACTGGATGCAATCGGGAATACGCTGGGATGATGATGATGACTAGATGTTTATCTTCAGGAATTTTATTAATATTATTCTGTTAAACATTTTGCATTCCACAATGAACCTTGGGCTTTAAAAAATCCCTGCACCTTATACAGACGGACAAAATTGTAGAATACTTATCATCAAAAAGCACAGCGATTTACTAATATTACATCATGATGTCAGTCAAAGAAGTAGCTCGCTTCAGTATACCAAATACCAAACCAAAAGGCACGAATTGAAACGGTTCCACAAAGAAAAACCGCTTCTAGTGTTTAAAAATAAACTAGTCCCCTAGATCTCCGGCACTTTGGTAATTTACTCTATAAAATAATATTCGGGAAGTCGTTACCTTGCCTCTTTTGCTCCGACACACATTTAGGCCGACGCTCACGAACTCTCCACGGGTTGACCATTACACCGAAAAATAGACTTAAGATGTGAGAGAGATGTTACAAATATTTTACAGCGCAAGGTAAATAGAAGTTGGCAGGCAAGCACGAAGCTCGCCAGATGGTACGCGGCCACCGCGGCCTATTCCATTGAGGGACTTTTAATCAGCGTCACTCAATAAGCTGCCAAACCGCAGGTATATCTAATCTTCAACCCTTTGATTTCAAAATTAGCTTCCACATTAATGTTGCCAGAATACAGCCAGAGTTATAGCGGAAAATTCCACTTGTGAAGGCGGTTGCTAGCCAGTCGGACTCGAAAAAAGTCCTACCATCAACCAGACCCTTTTTTTTGGAGAATGCGTTTGTGAACCTTTACCGCAGGCCAGTGAGACCTGCGGCCGTGTGGGACTCGAGACCCAAGCGTCCCACTACCCACTAAACTCCCCCAGTTCCCCTTCATACCCAAAGGGCACGAGTCAGTGCCTGCCTTGTGGCGATTGACTCCATCCTCGGACCATCAACCAGATCCAAAGCGGGAATCGAACCCACGGGCCACGACCTGAGGGTAATATACTCGAGCGGCTTAACCAGTGTTCCATAGGGGAAGGGGGGGATTTAATATTATTAAATATTCGAAGTAAACTATACTTAGGTTTTAATTAACTGCCTCCAGAATCCTAGAAATAGCCTAGTTCGCTGCGGTGTAAGAGGCAGCCGACGCTGCAGAGGGCACTTGGCCGGGTCTTTATGGGTATATTATGCAACATTATGCACCAAGTATGCAAAACATATAGTCTCTCATCTCACATAATGTCAGGTAAGAATCTGGCCCAGTTAGTAGATACTTGGTGTAATAGTTTACGTTTGGTTCTGTTAGTTCAGCCGTTAGTTCTCGCAAATACCTTAGGTCTTGGGGGCAGTTTGGTGTCTATTATATTTACTAGCTTTTAAAAGCGAGTTCAGCCGCTTGGTAACCAATGTGTTTTTTGACGTACCTAACTATAAGATATTCCTGTAAGATATTTCAAGTTACAGTGGTCGTAAATAGGTTCGTTTTAAAGTTCCAGCCCTTTAATTCCATAGAAATAAGATTCATAAGTAGTGTAAACGATGTTTAGCCTGGCAGAACACAGCCTTCTTGCCAATGAATCAAGTTTAATTTCCAATGGCACTGAAAGCTGTCAAATCAAACATAATTATTATATTGATGACTATAGTTATAGTTACTATAGTTAGACTATATTTTAGGCATGAACTCAACATCAAAATATTTTTCAATCATGTAAGTTTCAGATTGGCACTATGTCTCAGTCTAAGACTGCGTTTCTACATGTTTAAAACCGGGTATAAATTAATAAAATCGTACTGAATCCTTCTTGATCAATGTCATCATCATTTTAGCTGAAAGACGTCCACTGCTAGACATAGGCCTCCCCCAAAAATCTTCACAACTAGATAGACATCCAGACACAGCTTAAATAAAGAACTTTTCGTTTCAGTAAAGGACCTGTTTTAATCAATAGCCAGTAATTAAGGGAAGATTTAGCTAAATACCTGTACTTAACCGGGGTTTAACATTTACGAACTACTTACAATGTATGTTTTATGTCTAAGATTAACTCGGACTCGTTAACCGCTGATTAGATTGCATTGTTTAACTTAGCTCATCACATGTAAGTTGTTAGTCAACTTGAATAGTGGTATAAGGTTGTGGTTTGGGCTACGGTGCCTATGTAAGCTGCTAAAGTGGTTCCGAGTGTGACTTCCGAATCGTTTTATTTTCATCATAAAAAAAAAAAATCTGCCGGAATACAATCAGTCAGTTATGTCAATCAATGTGTTTTCCAATAGTTAAACATTACATAAACATTAGCAGGGGTAGAGTCATGCTGTTCTACAGCACGATTGGGCCGGCTCGTCCGGAGAAGTACCACCCTCTCACATAACACCAGCGTGAAATAATAGTGACTATTATTGTGTTTCGTCTGATTTGTGCGAGTGCCGGAGGCTCACACCCCCTTACATAGGCCAGCAACGCATCAGCGATCCCTCTGGTGTTGCAGATGTTCTTGGGCGGCGGTGATTGCTTACCATCAGTAAAACTTTTTTTAAAAGGATTTTGAACATCCATAATATTATATTCTACTCGATTTAACACATTGTATAACACTTGATTTGATCTCAAAGAGCGACTAAACTCATAACTCAAGCAAAGGAAATTAAAACCAACAAAGGTACAACAAACAACCAGATCCCGAAACAAATATCCGCTCCAACAACAAATATTTGGCTGCGGTGCGGGAATCGAACCCGCAACCCTTGTGAAGCAAGCATTGCCTTATGCAAAAATAGGGTTCTTGAATAAATAAGTAAAATATAACGGAGATATAAGGAAAAGAAATGTTCCCTAGGGTTATTTCAATTATACATAATAAGCTAGCGGCTTCGCTCGCAATAAAAAGATCATCAATCTATCTTACTAATATTATAAATGTGAAAGTCTGGATGTTTGGATGTTTTGATGTTTGGATGTTTGTTACTCAATCACGCCTAAACCACTGAACGGATTTAGATGAAATTTGGCACACGTATAGTTTATAACCCGGAATAGGACTCAGGCTATAAAATTCCTACGGGAAACGTCTCATTCCCGCGGGAATTACAATTTTGAAACTACTTAACCGATTTCAATATTTCTTTCAGTGTTGGAAAGCTAAACTATCCCCGGTGAACATAGGGTACTTTGATCCCGGAAATGTGGGGGGAAGGGGGGGATATTTGAAAAAAGAAATTACGCGCGGGTGAAACCGCGGGCGGAAGGCTAGTTTATTATATGTTTTGTGGTTTAAAATCTTATACTCAAGTAATACTTGGAATCGTCTATAGATACGAGTGTAAGTTCCATAGATACGTCCCATAGACTCCGCACTTCATTACTCCGGCACTGCCGAACTAGCGCAATCCAATTGAATTACATATCCAATTAGCCATTGACAAGGCCCCATGTGTTGCCAACGCACCGTATCCGGTTATAACTGGTTACAACCGATTACCGGCGGAATGGTCTGGTCTAAACGACCGGTAATAGCCCGGTTAATGCCCAAACGTATTTATCGTCCGGAATCCAGGGAATTATCCAAAATTGTGGTTCGGGGCTGGTGTTAAAATTCGCCTCTAATCTAAAGGAAATGAGGAACGAAGGAATATTATAAATTTTCAGGTATAACAGTCCCTTTTTCATTATATTTTGTATTATCTGAAATATACTTAAGTATCAATAAACATCGAGACACAAGGTCAGCACAAATGTTAAATAAATAAAAGGGTGAATTGCCCAAGCAAAAAAATACACGGCTCAGCTGAGAACGGTAGTGCAATGTGCTGATTTTTAATTTTATATATTTTTTTTCAACAAAGTAAGTACTTCTCTACTTTGGCAAAAAAAATCATTGATTTATACCCTCTAATACAACAAAAAAAATAAATACAAAGGGTCATTTTATCATCACGGTGCCTTGTCCCCAACCCCATTCCGCTCATAAAATACCTTCCCCTGCAAATACATTCGTATTAAGGATATAAATCGATTTAGTTATCATTACATTATAAAATGTTCGATCAAATAAAACTATTTTTGTTTGTTTAACTTCTATCTCATGGATTTGACAGGCAGTCAACTTTTGTCCCGAAAAAAGTTATCATTTCAGAGGACAGTAAGTTTTAGTAGAATAGCAACGACAACACTGCGTTATTACGCCCCTCTTACCTTTCCTCACTTCGGATCAGCCCGGCTCAAGCTGTTGGTGCGATCGCACGGGTCCCAGCGTCTTGCGGTTTCCCGCCAAAAAAGTAAGTTTATCATTTCAGTGTTATGGGGACAAAAATATTATCATTTCGGTGATTGTTATAACTCGTGCTAGATTCGTTTGATTTGTTTCAAAATTATGTATTCATTTCGCCGTAAGTACTGTTTTGTTTGAGTAGTGTTAATATTTTTAAATAATTTTATTTCGGAGTTTAATGTAGAAATAACCTCTATTTTATCATCTCGGTGTTATCATTTCGGTGGATTCGGTGGACAGTTATACCAATTACAGTCCACTGAAATGATATTTATCACCGAAATGATAAAACCGTAAAGTTTTAGAGTTCCTTGGGTCAAATATAAAGTAATGGTTTTTCAATGTACTTTGTAATTTTACCTAGAGTGATTATTCGGGTGTATTTGTTGTGTAACAATTATCACATTAAGATATAATATACATAATTATATCTATGTATGTATGTGTTAGTACTAGTGATGTTACGAATATTCGTATTCGCATTGGCATATTATCGCAAATTTTTGCATTATCGCGAATGCGAATCATTCGCAAAATCCTGCGAATGTTTTACGAATTTGATGTAATGGCAGAGAAGTCGGCTATTACACCAGAGGTCGCGGGTTCGATCCCCGCATGGTACAAACATTTTGTGTACATGAACATGTCTGCTTGTATCGGTCCGGGTGTTTCTATTATACAGTATGTATTAACAAAAAAAAAGCATATCCTACTTATATTATAAACGCGAAAGTTTGTAAGTATGGATGGATGTTTGAAAGCTAATAATATGTTTAGTTATATTTTTTATTTATTTCGTAATGGTATTCAATAAGTTAAGAAACCGGGGAAGTTAAGTGGGTAGTGGACGCTTTATTCTCGAGTCCCACACACGGCCGTAGGTCTAGCTAGACCACGACTTGAGAGGTCTCAAGTCGGGGTAGCACCTAGGGAGGGCCACCCGAGAAACAAGGTGACCTCCAGACTTGGCTCGGGCGACCTGTGCAATGCGGACGTTGGGGAGCTACCCCTGCCCGCAGGCCAGAGGAGGCGTGCTAAGTGAGCTCGCCTTTTCCTGTCCGGCCGTCTACGCCGGAGGGGAGCAGCGAGGGGGTTCCTCCTCGCGCTCCCGCTCCGCTTCCTCTGCTATAAAACTTCCTCGCAGAAGGAGGCGGCCGCCTCCCACGCACTCCTGTTGGCGACCATGGCACGAACCATGGTCGCCAACGGGAGGCGTCCACTGCCTAGCGCCGCGACGAGTTCGCGGCGCTCGTGTTGCCAGGCCGGGCGCTCGACGAGTGTGTGCTCGGCCGTGTCGGGTGCGTCGGGTGCGTACAGGTAGTGTCCGAAACTTCCGTGTGCGGACAAAACCTGCGACAGGCGGTAGGTGAGGCAGCCGTGCCGGCGTTCCACCCACTCCCTCTACACTGGACCAATGGCCTCAATCGTCCAGTGGCCGGCACTTGGGGCTTGGAGAGCTTCCGCCCATTTGGCCAGAGCCTCTTCCCTGGCCTGGACACGACCCAGTGCTACCTTCTGCAAGCTGGGTCGTTACCCCCTCCTCCTTGCCGCGACCCAGATTCGATGCACCTGAACTAAATTATACCTAGCATTGTTCTCTTAGTACAATAGGTAGATATTACCACCAAAAACATTTTCAATAAAATGTTGGCAAGAAAAGACCATAATATGACTCGCACTCTCAAAAAGTTAACAGATCTCATGAAGAGCCAAGCTTCTTACTCTACGCGCCCTAATTCTACAAGGCCTTACTTCACAAACTCTACCTTAGGCAAAATAAGTAAAATAACAATTCATTCATATCATAATAAACATTATATTACACTAGCGGGCGCCCGCGGTTTCACCCACGTGGTTCCTGTTCCCGTGGGAATTGATCAAAATCCTTTCTTAGCGGATGCCTACGTCATAACATCTACCTGCATGCCAAATTTCAGCCCGATCCGTCCAGTGGTTTGGGCTGTGCGTTGATATCTATCTATGTCAGTCAGTCACCTTTGAGTTTTATATATTAAGATTTATATAATTTTTTGAGGTTATTGTAACCTGAAAGTATGCTAAATGTAATATCTAACTATAATTTAAAATAACTGTGTACTGTCCTGTCTCAGTATTTATCTAAAATTTGTGGAAATCAAACCTAACAAAGTACAGAACCCTGGCTGCTCGGCACGGTTGTTCTTAGCTGTATCATTTCGGAGGATTTATTTCATTTCTATCATTTCAGTGGTTATTTATATCATATCGGTGGACACTTATCATTTCAGTGGACTCTTAAAAATTCATCCTTAAATATTTATATAAGTATTGATGATATTGGATGACCACTCACGCACAATGTTAAAAATAGGCTAAAGTTTTATTTGTCACTAAAAATAAGAAGATAGCATTGAAACAAAAAAAGTCCGCGGAAATGATAAAAAATTTTCTGTTGTTGAAATTCACCCAAAAATAATGTCCCTGGACATTATTCACACAGCGCCATCTACCTTTAAACTAAGCATTAGCTTGTGCTATGGGTGCCAGACAACATTACTTATATACTTTTTTTTGTAAATAAATACATAGTATACATAAAATACCCAGACCGATACAAAAGACATGTTCATGCTCACAAATGTTTGTACCGTGCGGGGATCGAACCCGCGACCTCTGGTGTAATAGCCGACTGGGTAGGACTCGACCCCAGTGCCCATGTTGACTTGATTTCAATGATAAATGCCTTTGTCTTACTGTGAAACATTAAGTGGCTGATACTTACTTATCCCTCTATCTTCCGTGCTTCGGAAGGCACGTTAAGCCGTTGGTTCTGCGCCTGATCTCTCTTCGGTCGTGTTAGACTGCTGTCCCACCGTGTTATGAGAGTGAGGGAATAGGGAGTGCACCTGTGCTTGCGCACTCACTTGTGCACTATAATATATTCTGCGTAGTTGGCTGATCGTAAGATTGGCCGCCGTAGCCGAAATATCGTCTAGGTAGACATTATTAATAATAATAATAAATAATAAATATTCTTTATTGCACATAGAACAGACAAAAATACAATCAAAAAATAACAAAAACGCACAATATAGGCGGTCTTATCGCTATAAGCGATCTCTACCAGACAACCCCGAAGTAAAGGATAACTGAAAGAATGAATGATGAAATTATTATTATCCCTCTATAGTTTTTTCATGGTAGTCCTAGTTTGTAAAGCCAACAACTTTACAAATTACATAAATTTCACATTATTGTGTATTATACAAGTACTGCCAGATATTATCAAAGTTATGCCTATAAATTCATCCTCAAGTACGAACCTATATTATCTACTCTAAAGCGGCTATAAACTGGCATCGAGATACGAACATTAGAGTTTGGCGCATGCTTAGAAATCGGCTTAGACTAAGTCGCTCGTTCAATTCTTGCCCTGGACTCAGTACACACTAAATATGTTTTTTTATACTAAATCAGTTGGCAGTCAGACACGCAGCCCACCTGATGGTAAGTGGTAAGCGGTCACTGCGGCCTACTCCATTGAGGGAGACTTCACTAGGAAGCGTCGCTTAATGTGCTGCCAGGACTGTAGGCTCATCTGATCTTCGAGCCTTTGATTTCAAGTGTACTGGCTCCCACATTAAAGCCATATTGCCAGAACAGCCAGAGCTGTGGAGTTAGTGGGTAGTGGACGCTTCAGCCTCGAGTCCTACACACGGCCGTATGTCCAGCTAGCCTGCGGTTATGATGCATAAACGTATTCTCCTCCAAAAAAAATGTTTAGATACATATTATAAAATTATTATCTTGAAAAATAATATACTAAAGTATCGCCAACACCCAGTGGTTTTCAAGTAATTACTTAAATTAGAGTTAGAACTTTCTTTTCAATAATCGTCTAAGCGATATATCTCAACTCTGCGTCTAACTATTACTAAGTATTCGGTAACTGTGAAGCAATACGAAGCGCCAATACTCTTCTAATGAAAGATCTGCCAAAAGTTTAACTGAAAACTTTTCACGAACTAGTCTATCGATGGAGGCTGCGAATACGTTCATAAGCGGAGCGTTAATAATTTAAACTGGAATTAATTGTTAAAAATATATATTTTTTTACCACATCAGTTAGTAGACAGACACGCAGTCCATCTGATGATAAGCGGCTACTGCGGCCTATTCCATTAAGGGACGCTTCACCAAGTAGCGTTGCTTAATGTGCTGCTAGACTGTAGGCTCATCTGATCTTCGAGCCTTTAACTTCAAGTGTACTGGCTCAAACATTAATATTGCCAAAACACAACTATACTCGAAGCTGTTATAGCAGAGCCCACAACACATTTACACACAGTCAGTGGTACAGTCTGGCAGCACAAAAAGCTACATTCCCTGGTAAAGTGTCCCTCAATAGAACGGGCCGCAGTGGCCGCTTACCATCAGGTTGGCTGCGTGTTTATCTGCCAACTGATGTAGTATTTAAAAAAGCCTTCAGAACAGTTTAGAGTTTTTAAATCTCATAAAAAGTTAAAAAGCTTAGTCTTAAAAGGCCGGCAACGTATCAGCGATCTCTCTGGTGTTGCAGATGTCCATGGGCGGCGGTAATTGCTTACAATCAGGCGACCGGCTGGCTCGTTTGCCGCCTCTTGCATAAAAAAAATTACACCCCGTCCTTCGAGCACTATGTCTGCACCCCAAAGAATCCTCGGGTCTGAAGACTAATCCAATCAAAATGGAGGTTTCTTGTCTCAAATAGTTACTCTAAGACTTGTCTATTTGTTTCGTAGTTTTTGGTTAAAAGGAGAACTTTCCACTTTCCAATGGCTGTCGTCAAAGATGGGATGTTAGATAAGATGTCACAGAGAATTTTATAGTAACATGGAAAGTCTTCGATTATCTTTTAAAAAGTTCCTGACAAGCCTATATTTTGTCTTTTTTATATAATAAATGGCGATTGTGTAATATAACTAAGATATAACACTATTTATTTATCTGATAGCTTATGCTGAGGCAGGCACCTTATTGCCACACACACACACACACACACACACACACACACACACACACACACACACACACACACACACACACACACACACACACACACACACACACACACACACACACACACACACACACACACACACACACATTATAACACAAGTGTACCTACCGTGATTGGTTTTTTTATATTATTTTCTTTAATTTTTCCTGTGTATGTGGACAATAAAAAAGCTTCTTTCTTTCCATATAGTGTCTATTGCAGAACATAGGCTTTCATTATCAAATCCAAGATGACGCCACAATGACGAAATTTACTAAACTCTATGCTTACTTTAACTGGAAAAAACTTTGCTTTACCTTAATTGTTGTTTTTAATATAATAATAACCTGGCACTTTTTACGCAAAAATACGTTGTCATAAGGGCAGAGTTTGGCAAAGCTTAATTATGTATAGAAATCACCCAGATCAATACTAACAGGCAATTGAACCCAGGACTTCGGTCACGACCCTATTAGCACAGGGTTAGGGAGGCCGTTAATCGATCCGGATAAGTTACCTTCATTTGGATACCCATACCTTAAATAATTTGGAAGGGGGGATGGTGCTGGGTGCTAACGTAAGAAGAATTTCGTAAAAGTAAGTTGTTTTAGATATCCTGACAAGAACAAACTAACCAAGCGGTTACCTGCCCGTTGCAGGTCGCATCTAAAATGGTCGCAACTAAAAAGTCCTGGATTCGAATCCCGGGTTGAATTCTACGCCGATCTCCGAAGTGTCCGATTGTTGTACAACCAAAAAAGAGTGAGGAAATCGGCAGTGAACTTGTCCTTGAGCACTCACTTATTCCCTAATAATTACGAGAATGCTGCGTATCAAGTTAGTTTAGCCACCATAGTCAAAATGCAGTAGAACATTTTTTGTACTACAAACTTCTTATCTTATCTATACGTATATGTAAAACACAATAATATTGTGTATTATGTTTGTAGCTGATGTATCTACGACTAATACGGATCCGTCTTAACATGCAAACTTTAGTTTCCGTCGCTCATTACTCAGTAGTGAGTAACAAGTTATTTAATAATGAAGAGCAGTTATTCTCAAACGTTATCTTTAATTTATTGCCTAATTTATATAGCAGGTACAGTATGCTGCATGCTAAAGAAACAACGAGACACCAAACACCAAATACTTAAATTGTTTTTTTCACAGTTAATGCGTCTTAAGTGAAACACTGTCTGTCCCCTTTTTTTTTCTTTATTTTGGAGTTAAGGATGGTTATTTATTTACTATTTATGATTGTGTCTGGGAGCCTCAGGTCGTTTCCCGTGGTCAGTGGCAACAGTGGTTCGGATTTCAACTCCCAGACGATCAACTTAAATATTTCACTTACAAAATACTCAGTTCCAAAGGCAAATAAACGTCTTGGAACGCATGATAAGCCGTTGTTCTAGCTTTTGATCTCTCTCTAATCTTCTCATATTTGAATACTACTGAGATATCAGTATGAAAATATGAGTCACCTCTGAGTTCAAACGTACCTATTTACTGACCGATTACAGACTACTATACTTCTACTCGGCTAGAAACAATAATAACTATTCTATAATCTTATTTTGATGTCTTCTTTTGTTACAGGTACAGTTTGACAGCCGCTGAACGCAACATAACAGTAAACAAGACATCTCAAAGCGTTTCGATCAAACACGGCGCGTACCCGGCGCTTATATTTACTGCCAGTCTTCCGGCATTGATTACGGAACTTTAAATAACACGTTACAATCTAATGTTTATCTCGAAATACTGATAAACTTCAAGATGTTTGATTTCGTGCAATGAAATGGAGCTAGTATGTCGCGCTTTAAGCGGAGAGGTCAGCGCCACAGTTCGGACTAAAAATGTGTGATTAGGTTTTTTCTATTCGGGAAAAATTCAGTCACAGTCCGGAACTTGTACTTTTGGCGGTATAACCCGTATAAAACACCCCTGCGCTTCGGTAAACACGTAAAGTCCTGCGCCTGATCTCTTAGTAGTCTTGTTAGAAGATATCCTACCGTGTTATGAGAGTGTACCTGTGCTTGCTTGCGCACTCACTTGTGCACTTTATTGTATCGTGCATAGTCGGTTGATCGTAAAGATTGGCTTTCATAGCCCAAAACTATAATATAATAACGTCCTAATAAATTTATATAATATGTATTTTGGGCTGATAATGATATCAGTGCTTAAATCATAAAGTGCCACAGAAGAACTCTATAATAACATGCTTCTACATATTACATGTACAACATGTTAAACAAATATTCAAGTAAACACTTGTATCCACGTAGTCCTTCTTGGGAATACCTAAGGTGGCTGGGTAAGGCATAGATTAAGCACAAAATAACCCAGAGTGCAAACGTGCATCCGTGTTTTTGACGGAACTCAACACTAGATAAATTAAAAATTTACAAAAACGCACGTATTTATGTGACAATTAACACACATAATTGAAATGTACCAGTCATCTGAATTAACAGGACGTGACCTCATAGTCGAGAACTATTTAATTTCCATCCCACACCAACACGAAGGACCAAATATCTATTGATAAAATTCCTCTTGAAAGAGAAACGATCCCCTATTCAAACTGCCAAACTTGGTCAAATAAAGAAGTGAGACAGTAAACCGACCAAAAACCTATTGTTTCCCTCAAAATGAACCATTGCCGCAACAATTCAAGATAGGATCCTTCTTTAACGGCGGTGTATTACGGGTTAGTTCCGCTATGGTACTGTACCGGTATGGCACCCTCGCAAAATACCTACCAAAAAGTCCCGCTATGGTACCCTTCAGTTTTTGGGACTGGTGAGAAGAAAAGTTTTACAGTGTTTTATAAAACTAACTACATAACTCGTTAAATTGGGGAATGGAAGATAAAAAAAAATAACCACGAAGGCAAAGGCGGGAGCTTTGCTCCCGCCTTAGCCTTCTAACCTATATTCATCCGAGTCGATTTCCGCCTTCGATCGTTCTTATTTTCTTTTGTTTCTTAATCAGTCATTTTTATTTGTGACAAAATAGTTAGTCGCTAGTTAATTTGTTTATTGCCCGAAAAATAATAAGCCATACATAAATATATCTTTAATTAAATCATATTAACAGTTGCACGTTTCGTTTCAAGTGTACCTTATATTGTTTGATGTAGATTTTAAGGATAGGTACCATAACGGGACTTTTTGGTAGGTATTTTGCGAGGGTGCCATACCAGTACAGTACCATAGCGGAACTAACCCACATTTTCTGTTACCAGACGTAGATTAAAATACTGCAGAAGGCAGACATAATTAAAACTGATGAAGCTATTTTCCTGTAACCACATCTCTCGGATACAGTACAGTCGGAAATTTGTCCATCCTAACGGTATGTTGTTAATAATCACACTGTACTAGTGCTGAACAAACAAGCAATTGCGTGCTATAATAAATTAAAGCAGAACCTCACGTCGGGCGCCATTTTTCTATTGAGCTAAATATTTGGAACTATTTTCAACAAATGATGCTGAACTTATTACCCTGGGCCCTCAGATCACGGACAGGCACCTACTTAAACTAATAAGCTAACAAGGCGTACTAATAAAATCTATTACTAATAAAATAAATGGTCCTCTTTGGACTTACTCAAACCAAAAGTGTATTTAATAATAGATTTGTCACGTGCTTCGTAATCTCGAACATATAACCAATATACAATCTCACAGAAATAGATAAGCATCATTTCTTAATGAAAGCGTAACTCAGCTGTTAGCCCCTAAACAATTTGTTTAGGGGGCTCTCTGTACCCACGACATCGTTTCAATCGAGACGTCACGAGTTGTCAAGCCGAAAGAACAACAGAGGAAAAGCTAAAAAAAGTTTTGTTGACAAACGGCGAGAATAAAGCAATCGACTATCGTTACGATTGTTTGACGAGCGAGCTTTGCAGCGCAGACATCCAGAGAGTAATGACGGCAAAACAGTTTTTATTATAGTAGTGAAATACGTTGTTTTTGAAGCACAGGTAGAAGCAAAAACAGTTTTGATTTTTCCACGCAATTGCGTGTCTATTTGTTACACGTAGTGCTAAATAAATACGCAATTGCGTATAATAATATGTAAAAAACGAAACCCCACGCTGGGCGCCATTTTCCTCTTTTTTTTGTTAACAAATTGCCGATGTTTTGATTGTTTGACGAGCGAGTTTTGTAGCGCAGACATCCGGTGAAGTACTGACGGCAAAAACAAACAGTTTTATAATAGTAAAATACGTTGTTTTTAAAGACAGTAGTAGCGATACGGAAGAGTTTATGACCTCTTTTTAACACAAAGAAATTTGAAGTTAGTTGGAATTGAAGTTAAGCTACTAGATTTCTTCGTTTATAAAATACATGTAGTAACTCTTTAAAGTAGAACTTCGATGAATAATACTCTTTTAAACAGATTCGTATACCTACTCTTTCTTTAGTATACTCGTAGTCATTCGTTGTTTTATCTTCTAAAATCAATAAGAATTCGATATTTTGTGTTCTAAATGTAGCGACATCTGTTTTAAATACTCTCTAGAGCCCACAACTTACGTTAGTAACTATTTAATAATCTGTGCCGAAACTTACTTGTCATTTGTTTTTTAAAGTTATTTTAATCGGTATACAGGCACGCATGATGGTAAGTGTTTACTGAAGCCTATTCCATTTAGGGATACTTAAACAAGAAGCTTTTAATTTAACACAATAACGTCAGACTAGAAATGAAATTACAATTCTAGCTCTCCCTGTATTTGTGAACCGTGTAACGTTTCTCTTTCCCGAAAAGAAATTTACATTTTAATTTTGTTTTAACGCGATTGTTCCAAACTTCAAAGCTATATTGGCTACTTCGGAATTAATCTGTTTGTCTTGGGAACTGCGGGACTGTCCCGTTTGTCCTACTGTAAGATAAATTGACTTTATTGAAGTAATGAAATACTCGAGACAATAGCCATTCAGCTTAGATTAGAACAGCTGACAGACAACCGATTAGATAAATAGGCAACTCTAAAGAAAAAATACGAAAACTAGAGTATAAAAAAAGTAGTAGTGAGGGCTACCCTTGGGTAAATGTGTATGTCATAATTATTATTTATATTATTAACTAGCTTTCCGCCCGCGGTTTCACCCGCGCGTAATCTCTTTTTTTAAATTTCCCCCCTTCCCCTCACATTTCCGGGACCAAAAGTACCCTATGTTCACCGGGGATAGTGTAGCTTTCCAACGGTGAAAGAATTATTCAAATCGGTTCAGTATTTTCAAAATTGGTATTCCCGCGGGAATGAGACGTTTCCCGTAGGAATTCTATAGCCTATGTCCTAATCCAGGTTATAAACTATACGTGTGCCAAATTTCATCTAAATCCGTTCCGCCGTTTAGGCGTGATTGAGGAACAAACATCCAAACATCTAAACATCCAAACATCCAGACTTTCGCATTTATAATATTAGTAAGATAAGATAGTAAGATAAGATTCTATTAACAATCCCAAAAAGAAGGTTCGCTGAATTAATATTTTGATCAGCGAGTCTTGACCACCGAGGCGTTCCGTGGCACTTGTTACGTTAACAAATAAGACAATCGACTACAGCCATATATAGGCACTAGTTCTTACATCAGTCCCAGAATAATTTAGTAATGTTACGCAATTTATTAAGTGGCAGCCAGTACACTTGACATATAAGGGTTCAGGGCCGGATTAAGCATTAGGCAGAGGCAACTGCCTAGAATACACTAGGGGCCCCATAAGTAACAAAGAAAAAATAAAACGTTTGTTGAAAGAACATTTTGTAGCCTTTCTCAACCACAATAACCTTTTAAGTATTACAACATTTTATTTTAATACAATCTTCATTTTTCTCCCAATCATACAGTTTTCTCTGTCGAGGATAATTTAAGAAAATAATTAAATAGTCCCTGAATGTAATTTTTTTATAATTTTTAAAGCATTCTGCCAGCTTTATAGTGATATAAATATTAATATATTAGAAAAAGTTGATTGATACATACCTGGACAAATCTATTTTTTTTTTAATTTATTATATTAATATTTAGTCCCTAAATGTGGTCAGAAGTTTAAAGTATAAAGTCTGATCAAAAGTTAGAAGTATGTGTCAACCATAATTTTAGCCAACCAATATCCGAGAGAATGTAACGACCCGACACTACACTATACTATACTATAGCGCCATCACTCAAGAGACATTTTAGCAAAAGGTTCAAAATAATAAAAGGGACCCTGAGCAGTGAGAGCCTAAGGACGGTGCTAATCCTTCTCTGTATGGGTTGAAGTCTAGACAACAGAATGATCCTAGAGCTGAAGCTTTCTAGTGAATTTTCTCTGGATGGTCCCACTATAATAGAAACGAATGAGCTATATTATAGTGTGCCAAATTAATTAATTTGAAAAGTTTCTTCAACTAACAAATTGTTAGGTGGCGCCCTTTATACGACATCTTGTTGCAGAAACTTTAGCTCCAATAATGATTTGCATAACAAGTTTTAATTACAGAACTGAAATTCAATGTAAATGCATAATATATTCAATTTTGTTGTCTGTTTCAGTTTGAATCAATAGCATCTGCTATCGTTTAATAGATTTAAAGATCAAATTTTGCATATTAAATGTTGGTTACTATTTAACCATACAAAAACTTTAATTTAGTTGCCTACATTTTGCGATCGCTGTTGATGATGGAACAAGCCAACAATCACTGTGTCACTAACCTCTTCATTTAGCTGTCCGCGGTGCGCGCCGGGATTCGAACTACCAACCTCATCTAAACTCAACAATGATACAAATTTGATGTCAGTCAGCGTTGCCAGACGTCCCGATTTTTAAATCAAAATTAAATGTCCCGCGCGGGACAGGCTCAGTCCCGCTTTTCGGGGAGAACTCGACCGTACGTCACAGAATAATAGTACTCGTACGTGCAGAGTGCTGAGAAAGAAAGGCGCGTAATGAAGATAAGAGTGTGGGAGAGAGAGGCCTATCTATTGTCACGTAAACGTAATTTAATTCAAATTTAAAAAAAAAATTACTATGTCCCGCTTTTTGCGGAAGAATCCCGCTATTTTCACTCAAAAAGCACCAAAGTCCCGACTTGGCAAAAATAAAAACTGGTAACGCTGATGTCAGTGTAGGTTTCCCATTTGCCGTTAAAAAAGCTTTCACGGCCACCAGCCTGCATTTGACAAGCGCGGTTTTTGGACCAATTACTAAAATTGAAACGACTCCTGTAGAGAACAGTTAAATAAAATAATTACCCCTTGGGGGTACTCGTACGTCCTACGTACCGATGCCATTGACAATTTTACCGCCCTTGCATTCACCGTAAAATCGGCATGGCCCATAAATAAGCTTATTGGCCATTAATTCTTTACGCCGCATCTCTTTATAGTCCTATATTGTTTCGGTATACTTTATTATCTGTAGGGTTGGATATGATATTTAAGGTAATCGGTAATGGTATAGATTATCGATATGTGTGTGTCGTGGCCACATCGTTGAATCACTTCATAAAATGTTCGACCAGTTATAAAATGGTTGCATTTCATGATGTGGGATCGTCTCTACGTTTCACGATTTTGTCATCCATCCACGTTTGGCCAAATCGTATAAATAACCCTATTATCCATAAGAAGAACTTAATATTTATTATAACTTAAGATTGTAATAACAAACTCAAGACAAAAAAAAACCAAGCTGCAAATATAAATATTTTATTACTCAAGCATTTCATGAAATCATCAAATCTAAGATATGGCCACGACATATGTATCTTCATAGTGAGGACATCACTATTTCTCAAAAAATTTTGCACAAGCATACGTAGTGTTCTTACTTCCTACCCCGTGGTATAATCAGTTAAAAAATATTTATTCTTAAGTATTTTTATAGTACCTACTAAATAAATCAATAGGTATCAACTGTAGGGGAAAATTAGAATTCATTATTGAAATCATATCATTATTATTACGATAGGTACTGGCTTAATAAGTACGCTTACCTAATGCCGGATTGGTCATCATAAACCCTAGCTCTATTTGACAAACCAGATAAAGAACAGATAGATATGTATCTTTATTTATTAGTACATGACCAAATCAATTTTACAACTACCGGAATCCACAAACGTGTGTGTTTCCATCTTCTCAAGAAACTTTTACCATGCACCGAGACAGGCAATTTCCCCCAGTTAGCTAACGTGATATCCAGGAATTTATTATAGAACTGACACATTGTACTTTTGCTAAGTAAGAATATTACTGCACCAAATTAAATCATTCTTTTGATGCTACATCCTACACTATTTGGACTCAGGACATCTTTTGTTAAGTATAATTTTCACCCATGCGAAACAAGTATCGATAATATCCGTATCGATAAATTTATATTTTGATCATCACTAACTTATGTGCATTAATTTACGTCTCGTTTTATTTTTGCTCAGTAAATACGTTATGCAGCGATGTTAAACGCAGCTTTATTAAATATGGCGGAATGCGTATTAGTTCGACTAAGAACTGAGCTCTAATACAGATTTTATTATTTAGTCCATAGCTTTGTGTTATTGCACTATGAAAGTTAATGGGAAACGGCGAAGTAATATCGTATAACCACGTATATCGTTAAACATCTCGTCTTACCAGTATAGGTAACAGAAATTAATATGAATGCACGTCATAATAACGACCGTGAGTATGAATTTTATAGTTACAAACTATTCCACTAGATGGCGTTGCTTGTTACTTAAATCCTGCTAACATTACGATTACTAACACACTATAAATGTAAGTACCGACACAAAAAAGCGCTCAATTTAAAACTAGTCTCACTGAAGTACGAAAAAGGTAAAGTCACATGTCATACATTAATACATTATTATATCCTGCAGATTAAGTTGTTCTTTGCGATTAGTCTTTATCGTCTAAAATCTGATAGAGACCATTAAGCTAACCTCGAACAAGGATATAAATGTCAATCAAGTAAAGGAAGTGATAAGGGAAGTGTATTTCACGCCATTTTCTCTCTGGTCGTCGTCAGTCGTTCAACAAAAAAAAAATAATAAGATGTCAGGAGCGCATTCAATTTGTCGCCGCAATCCGTTTGCGATTGCTCTGTCATGCGACTGATTGATGGTGTTTATAAACGTCCAGGGCAAGAATTCACTGGGTGGAGAGACGCAGCCGTTTCTTATCTCGTTTGATAAGGAAAGTTTTGTGCTGTGTCATGAGGAAGTTGAGGAACTTTGGTGGAGTTTAGAGTAGGCACCTAGGGGACATCTTCGTTAAAAGAAACAGTGTCCAGCTTAGTACTATTATATATTCTGTGGTCCAGCGTAGCGCTAGAAGGTTGTTAAAGATCTAGATTTTATTACTCTAGTATTGATTGATTTTTTTTTGGAGTTTGCTGTTCGGAAAATATTCAGTTACAATTCGGAGTGTGAAAGATGATCAAAAACACGCAATGTCTCTGCACTTGGCCTCTTTTGGGTCGTGTTAGGTTTTGGATAATAATAAGAATAAGGGCAAGTTCCATCGCTGTCAGATTAGATAATAACAATAATGTTGTCTTCTGACAATAAAAACAGTATCAGTGATATCCGACATAATTACGAGGGACTTATCACATCGGAGAAACTGACCTTGTGATTTACCTATGTTTTAACACTCATATACACTTGTGCTAAACACTCTTTCTTAGGTTATCGTAAAGATATGTTTTTTTTTTAGAACTTCGTCTAAGAATTTTTATGTTAAAGTTAGGCAAACGAACAGAAAACGGAGGTAACGAAAGCAATCGCCCCCGCCCAAGGACATACATAACATACGAAGTTACATTGTCAAGACAATATTCCGTTTCATAAAGGTCAAAGGGATGATCCCAAGGGTTAAAAGGTCGCATCGGGAGAAGGACTCAAGTTGCATTGAGTGGTTTCCATTATTTAAACATAAAAAAGATTCCTTAGAATAATAACATATTCTTAGTTTTTATCGTATATTGGTTCCTGAGGGCATGGTGTTTTCAGCGGAATGAAAATTGTTTTTTACCCGCAACTACTACGCGGTAACCGCTTACCGTCTACCGGCTATCCGATGAATCATATATGATACATATTATGTAATTTTTGTCCCAATTTTTATACGTTCATGAATCACATGATCAAAGTTATACCTATAAAGTTTGGAGGCTAATTTTTTGTGGACGTAGCGTAACAAATTCGATTTTTAGAACGGGGACGTGTGGGATATTGTATAGATAAGAAAAAGTGAAAAAAGTATAGTGATTTATCTTTAATTTTTTTTGAAGATTTTTTTTTCTAGAAAAAAACAATTTAAACTGAATTTAGACGGGACGTAGTAAGTATTTTGTATGGGGACAGGGAACCTGTTAAGGCGCCTTAGGCTTTTGAGTGCTAGTCTAGTGGAATAAAAAACAAGTTTTTATTGGCTCCTACAGAAAACGCGACATTTTCTTAACCCAGTGCGTGTCCCTCCTGATTCATCTTGCTTAGCAGCTGAGCGACAATTGCCGGAAAGCAAAACAATAAACCGAAGTATGCCACGAGATAGTGTTTGTATTGGCTTTATTGTCGATTCTTCCATTTTGTTATTTGTAAGGATCCACACCACGGTGAAATTAATTTGCTCAATGTTCAGTGTTTATTCTATCTTATTTTTAGACTGCTTTGTTGGTTTAAGGGAGGTTTCTTCTTTTTTTAACTTTTAACCTTTTGAACGCTGAGCTACGAACGCACTGTCCTGTCGTGTCGTGTCCTGTACGCCAAAGCTGGGTTATTCTTTATTGTAGAATGTAAGGAAAAAATACCAGTAATCGTTTAAAAATGTGAAATAAATACATATTTATTTCACATTTTTAAAGGCAGGGTTTTTTGTCAAGTTTAAAGGTCGTTGCTTGTCGCAGGTGCTTGTCAAGTAAAGACGACTTTGGCGTCCAAAAGGTTAAGATCGTAAGTGTGGCAGATAAGGTTTGAAAGCACCAATTGATTGTGAATAAGTATTGGCTTAATCATGATAAAGGCATTTGCCATCTAGATACTGAATAGGCTGTTAATTATATACATACTGGGATTACATATGAAGGATTACATTTTGACCGCCTCCGCGGAACAGTGGCTAAGCCGCTCGGGTATAAAAATACGGAGGTCCTGGGTTCGATTCCCGCCTTGGGTCTGGTTGGTGGTAGGGCTTTTTCAGAGTCCGACTGGCTAGCTACCACCCCCATAGGTGAAATCTGCCGCCATAATGCTGTGTTCCGGCAGTAATAATGTGGGAGTCAGTACACTTGAAATCAAAGGCTCGAAGATCAGATGAGCCTACAGTCTGGCAGCACATTGAGCGACGCTTCCTGGTGAAGTGTCCCTCAATGGAATAGGCCGCAGTGGCCGCTTACCATCAGGTGGGCTGCGTGTCTGTCTGCCAACTGACATAGTATAAAAAAAACATAAGAAGTAAAATAACATTAATCATTTAATATCATCATTAGGTATTGTACTCGGAGAATAGCTAATGGACACAATTAGGACTTAGTAAAATAAAACAAAGAAAAACGAGAGAGAAAATGTACAACAAAAGAATTCCTTAATAATAGAACACGACGTATTAAGACGACCATTGTAAACGGATTACATTCAAAATGTACCTTTTCCTAAAATTATACCTATCCCGGATTACAATGCTTAAAAACCTGGAGGTAGGTGGTTCAATTTCCCGTTTGGTCTAGTTGGTAGTAGGAATTTATCAGATTTCGACTGGTTTGCTACCAACACCTATGAAATATTGTAAAGACATAGTCTAAAATTAAGATTTATTAATTAAGGTGTATTATCTCAGTCTCCTTCTGCGAGGCAGCGGAGAAGGAAGGAAGCGGAGACGGCAAGCTTACTTAGCACGCCTCCTCCGCCCTGAGGGTTGACCTGCGGGCAGGGGTAGCTCCCCAACGTCCGCATTGCACAGATCGCCCGAGCCAAGTTTGAGGGTCACCTTTTTTCTCGGGTGGCCCTCCCTAAGCGCCACCCCGACGGAATGAGCTGGTCAATACCAACAACGCTGGCACCGGCTCGTCCCAATCGGGTGTGAAGGGGAACTGGGGGAGTTTAGTGGATAGTGGACGCTTAAGTCTCAAATCCCACACACGGCCGCAGGTGTAGCTAGTTTGCGGTTATGGTGCATAAACGCATTCTTCTCCGAAAAAAGGTGTATTATCCCGGGATAAAGAGTAGTTCCCATGGAATAGAAGAAACAGGAGAGTCGCAATCGACGTGATTTTTGGTAAGAATATAGCTTGAAATCTAAAAAGTAAACATGAATATAGGTATCGGCAAACTTCTTGAATATAGGGGGGGATTGCGCAGAACACGAATTTTGACACGCCTGCGCGCTATTGGTCAGAAGCATACACAAATGCGCGAACTTTCCACCTCTCCGCCGACCGATGTTCAACTAATTTGCCGGTACCTGTACTTTTTACCCCGGTCAAATATCACTTTCCTGCATAATAACATCGAATAGTCTGTCTACTCACACTGTTACAATAAAAAAAGAATCAATGACATTTTTCTTCATTTCACCCTGTGAGAAAATTCGGCAAATCACACACTCAAAGCATCGTTATCGAAAAAATAATAACAGGAATTATTTTCTGTTATTATTTTCGCTCTCGCGGAGCAGAAAATATATCAAGTGACCGGAGCGCGAGCTGTACGGATGTGAAATATCGCTTCAGTTGGATGATTTATACGCTAGCTGATTGAGTCACTTTAGGTCCAGGGCTTGAAAATACTAAGAACAGTGATAATGTTATATTACAGATATGTGCCTGTGCCCTGAGTGTGTCTATTTTTGTAATTTCATTCTTTACAGAAGATAAAATTTTTCCAAATATTATAAACTAGCTTTCCGCCCGCGGTTTCACACGTGCGTTATTTCTTTTTTCAAATATCCCCTCCTTCCCCCCACATTTTCGGGATCAAAAGTACCCTATGTCACACGGGGATAGTATAGCTTTCTAACAGTGAAAGAATTATTCAAAACGGTTTAGTAGTTTCGGAGCTTATTCAATACAAACAAACAAACAATCAAGTTTTCCTCTTTATAATATTACATTGTATAGATATAGAAGTGCTACTCCAGTGTGGTCTTATGTAAGGGGTTATGTACTTCCCCAGACTGCCTTCGTTTTGCAGTGGGCAGTAGGTCGCACTTTAAAGTGACGTTAATGCTAGGAGTCCTCGATTCAAACCTCGGGTCGGGCAAAACAATTGTGATTGGGTTTTTCTGGTCGGAATAATCGGTCTCAATCCGGAATCTAGAAGTTGGCAGATTAAAACACGCCCTTGTCCCGTAAAGCAGGGAGTGCACCTGTGCAGACTCACTTATTCACCCGCGCGTAATTTCTTTTTTCAAATATCTCGTGGGAATGAGACGTTTCCCGTAGGAATTTTATAGCATATGTCCTAATCCTGGTTATAAGCAATACGAGTTCATCTAAATCCGTTCAGCCGTTTAGGCGTGATTGAGTAACATCCAACAGTCCTAATCAAAACATCCTGGCTTCCGCATTTATAATATTATGAATGAATGAATGAATGCAATTTATTTCAATCAATAGGGGATCATAACGTAATACACATTAAAAATCATTAGTAGGATAATAAATAAAAATAAATAAATAAATATCTCTGGACATTATTCACACAGCGCCATCTAGCCCCAAACTAAGCATGAGCTTGTGCTATGGGTGCTAGACAACGGATAAACATTACTTATATACTTTTTTTTTGTAAATACATACATATTATACATAGAAACACCCAGACCGATACAAACAGACATGTTCATGCACACAAATGTTTGTACCGTGCGGGGATCGAACCCGCGACCTCTGGTGTAATAGCCGACTTCTCGACCATTACACCAAATGGCTCGTCAGGATATAATAATATCCTGGAAGTTGGTTTATCGTAAATAGATTAGCAACTGTAGGCATTTGGCTAGGACGACATTGTTATTACTATCACTTCCCCAGATGAGCGACTCAATCGATTAGTAGATCCACAATGCTCTGTGCTTGCAATATTTTCGACCCGGAACTTCTGCCAATCAGTTGCGATTGGCCTATCTCGTATAGCTATTAAACAGTAAAATTCCGGGAGGCGAACTCGTCGGCCGTAAACGCGGCCGTCTTATTTATCCGCCTGCCCGTGAATTAATTAATCCAGGCGGAATCACCTCCATTGTCTCGCTGTAACTATCTCGGGTTCGCACAAGTTTACACATTTCCGCGAAATATGGCGCTCGAGGTATTCCTTGGGTAGGACCGTGGTCTGGGTCGAAGCGTGGAGGATTTTTAAAAGTTTACGACCAAAAGATGAGATCTAATCGATAGGGCAGCTGAAGATGGAGAGTCTTACATAGCCTCACCGCAACTACCAAAGAGTGGATTGTAATGCGTAAACAAGTTTTAAGTGATATAATATAGGTATTTACTCTCCAAATAAAAGGGTCAGAGACCATAAGCCAGGCCGTAAGCTCACGTGCAACCCTCGTGGTATACTTGATCAAATTGGAGACGGATTGACTTATTGACAAGGAAGCGAAATAATGTGTTACTTGTCGTTAGCTCTGTTTATTCCGGCAGTATTAATGTGGGAGCCAGTACACTTGAAATTAACTTGCTTGCGTGCTTTACTGTCCACTGAACTTGTATAAGAAAAAGCTAACTTGTTTCATTTATTAATATATGAAAGCGGTCGGCAAAGGAAGTTTATCACCTGATAGAAAGTGATCATGGACATGGACCGCCCATGGACCGCCGAAACTACGGTGTTAGATAATTATCCGCATTTAAAAAATATGAGAAGAGGGGGAGGTGTAGGATTGATAGTATCGATATGGAAGATGTAAAAGGAAAGTTCTCCAGTACTCTCACTTACCAACTCACATAAAATCACATTGACAAACAGACACGTTCAAATTGTTCATGCGCACAAATTATGTCTGTTCCGTGCGAAAACAGGATCACAGAACCAAACAACCAAAGTCGTGAAAATCTGTTGCTACTAGCAAAATCAAATCCGCCCAAAGTAGGGCCACAGGCTAGATTTCAAAGCTTACTCGAGATAACTATGTGCCTATTTTGCGAGATAAACTCAAGGAATGTTCAGAGAAGATTTTGGAACCAGAACAGTCCAGTACTTAGGTCACTGCAGCAAAGGTAATCCCAAAACTTGTGGAAAGCCATCGAGGGCGGTGCTGGATTGAAGAAAGTTAAGTAGGTATGCATTTACGTGGCCAGTACAGTTGAAATGAAAGTTGAAGAGTCTACAATGTTGCAGTGCATTTAGTGATGCTTTCTAATTATACCTTGTTAAATCCAGCATGAGTCCTGCGACAGCTGCCATCGGTTTGACAGGAGTTAAGTTTTACAATTTTTTACTGTCAGCCTGCCTTATGCGCCAGGAGTCTTGGGTTTTTTTTTTTTTTATAGTAGCTCAATACATTGGCTCCACTTAGCCTGATGGTAAGCAAAAGGGGAACCCAAATTACCATGACAACGGACGCAACACCGTGGCGTTCTATCCGTTGGCACCGCAGTACTGGCTGACAAGATGCTTCTTCACGCTTCGTTTAAAGGAACTCATGTCATAGGAAGGGGGAAATACATGAGCCGGCAGAGAGTTCCACTTCTTTATGGTTCGACAAAAAAGGAATCATCGAACTTTTTAGTACTCGATGGAATACTTTCCACGGTGAAGCGATGACAACGCTGACTAGAGCGAGTGGTTCTAAGCTGGAACGGAGAGGGAGGAATAAGGGAGAAGAATACCACCCGGGACCAACATTTATGTAATTAACATTTGTGTTCGTTCTGACTCGGGACGATTATTTATGTAATCACCTATATATTTGTAGTACCTTCATTGTTTCTGATACCCGCAACTCAAGTACTTTTACTTTAATTGATAAATGTATGTGATAATGTTCCGCTATTTAATTATAATTAAAAAATCTTCGTTAAAAATTTACTATTTGGAACACTACAGCCCTGGTATCCATTAGACATTCGCGTCTAAATCTAGACAGATTTTGTCATAAGCTCACATTACCTCTTCACAACACTTGAAGGCGCGCTCAGCGGAGCGGACCTCTCAACCGTGAGGAGGAAACGCTAAGGGGAAGTGTAATACAAGCGACGTGACCCTTGTTGTTGGTTCTGTACACTTTTAAAAACAGAAAAAATAAGTTTTTTTACTCAGGACTTCTGCTCGGGATTGCTAGTTATAATTGAGCTCTGATAAGTTAACAATGTAAGAGATTAACAAAGCTTCCGGAGTTAGTATATAAAAATTTATCTTTCCCGTGTTCCAAGTCTAACACTTCCCACTGTCCAGTTCCAAATCCAGTATACCTATGAATCTATGTGTCTAAGGCAATAGGATAATAAATATTTAGACCATAATTATTATAACTGGTTTCAAAAATTTACAACTTAATATGTCAACATCCACATATATTCCACATACAACAAACATTCGTCATTGTTTTTCCCAGGCAGAATTTGACTCTTAGGACAATAGAAACCTCAACTAGTAATACTTATACGTTTCAACCATAAAAAGTAGTATTTTTATCCCTGTAAAAGTTAAAAACATATCGTCTAAAACTACATTACCTACTTAGTCAACAAATGTTAAGACGAACCAGGCCCTTATAGCAAGGAAGCTCGTCCCTACGAGAGGAAATGTCAAGGGCCTGAGGGCGGTGAAGAGATTGTAACGACCGCCCTTATATTTCTGTATACAGGAGTATATTATACCTCTATAAAAAGGTCTTTGATACTGCATAAAAATCTTCTTTTGTTTAAAAATGTATCGTAAAAAATAGCAAATAACAGTAACTATGTCGTTAAAAATGCTCGTGGGTGCAATGCTTAGTTCGGTCGGTAAGCTACCGTGGTTAGATCTTTCACAAAAACGTGACTTCAATCAATGAAATTAAACGAATTGATTTTGACGTGATCTTTTTGCCTTACACTACGGAACCGCATTGAGTGATAATAATTAATGGTAAAGTTCACATGTTCTTTACCAACCACAATTTGATAACAATCGTCGATTTACATTATTTCATGAAACGCTCTGTTTTCCTTCCTGTTAGAGGCTGTATGCAAATGTCAGGGCAGTAAATAAGGGTATATTTCAGCTGAAACGTGCGCAGTGGTCGCAGACATGGGCATTACTTACAGGGCGCAAGTTGCAGCTCGGTGCAGGAACGACGTGTAAACAACTGAAAGCAACGCAAACAACCCCCTGTCATACCGACTTGTAATGGTAGAATTGCATTTTGACGCAGAAGAAAAAATGAATTATGCTGTTTTGAATAACGTTGATTGTTTACTTTTTATACTTGAAATAAAAAGACTTGTAGATCGAAAGAGCCTCAAGTAAGGAAACCATTGAACTGGTTAAGATCAGATAGACCATGGTACATGCGTGGGCGCACTTCTCATCAAAGTGAAGAAGTGCGAAATCGACCAACCACAAAGGAGACGGCAATCGCGACATACATTGAGGTTAGTTAGTGTGGAATGTAAAGTATTTCGTCCCCTACGGTTAAGAGCTAACGTTTAAACACATTCTCCTCCACCAAGAAACTTCAGTTTTTACCCCGACGTAGTCAGGGCTAGCTAACACTATAATTCAGGTTTTGGCAAATCCTTTTTTTATTACATAATCTACTGCCATCTGACCTTCATAGCCCTTAACAGGGAAACTAGACCAATTGGATGGCTACATAGCCATTCAACGTGCAGGTTTCCTTACGATGTTTTCCATCACCGCCAATTTATTGTCAAATACGCACACAGAAAAATCCATAGCTTCGCGCAAAGAAATATCGATTTCGCAACGTTTGAATGGCTACCATAGGCATAGCTGCATAAAAAAGGAATCAGCAAAAATAATTACGCTTCGGTGTGAATGTCGGCACAAAGTTTTGCCGTATCCACGTCAAAACTGTTCAGCGGCGAACGCTTATTCAGACTAAAGGTGCGCGTATCGGTGTGAGACTATCCAATATTCTGAAATTAGGAAATAATTCGGGACCTATTGTTCGGTCTCGCCAATTCGGGGAACGATTCCCCGACACAGGAGAAGTTTTCAATTTTGGGCACTGTATTAAGTAAGTTTCGCTTTAGTGCGGAGGTCGGTTCACAAAACGCTGAACGGGTGCGATACGATGCCAATTGGATATAAATATAAATACACAACAACATCAATTCAGTGTTCTGGCTCTCATAAAAATGATTTAAATGAAATTCTTGATGCCTTATCTTGTAGAACGGCTGCAAAAGCCTCAGAACATCACCTGGTATGAAATGCCTGGATAGTCAAGTCTGGTAAGCTGATCCAAAGAGGTACAACCTCTTTCTAGCTATTGAGTTGCAGCTACACAGAATGTGTCGCTGGTGGAAATTAGTCGTATCGTACCATAGATTAGATGACACAAGTGTATGTATAGTATGTATCTTGCGTGGATAGATCCTGATTTTAAAATCATGATTACAGATTGCCAACCTATCGCTACCGTATATTTCCATTGTGGCTTTTGCATAATACGGTATTAGGCTTTGTTATACTTAGTGCGCAATGGAAATAGCAGCGATCGATATGCTATTTCCATGGCCGTCGGTGGTCTGGGGAACTTTTGTCATTTTTCTGGCACGCATCATACGGATAATTTAGGGTTGCTTACGTGTTTCTTTGTGTTCTGTGTATCTTCCTGTATTGGCTGTATCGTGGGGTGTATCGCAGCTCTCAATGCTACAAGTACACAATCGATGGCTAATTCTCTTCCCAACTCCTCGGCTTCCAGTGCAATTAGCTAAACTTCGCCAAGTCTAATATCTAGGGGCTCGGCAGGTTTAGGATATTAGAATACGGATAGTATCTAAAACTTATTGAGTTTCGCGGTCGAAACTATTCATTAGAACATAATTTACGAAGACAAAGGCTGTTTCAGTGGTATTTAATGAAAGTGGAAGAAAATTAAACGTATTAACAAAGCGAGTGTGCAATAGCGATTTTGTTTCCTGTAGCATTTTGTACTGATAGGATCTGGAGCAACTGCCATCATACGATGATTTTTATTTACGTACTTGAATATCAGACTGCTATATAGTTACTAATCCTAACCTAACCTAGTCTCTTAGTCTAGTGTAGACCTTGTTGGTCTAGTAATTCAAGCAGCTGCCCGCGGAGCAAGGGCTTCACCGATACCCCCTTTAAGGCGATGAGGGAGTCCGCGGGATTTTGTGGGTAAACCCCTAGGCCACTTCTATCTTCGGCCCTGGAACAATGCCCTTTTAAGGGCATCGGGAGTCCCACACACGACCCTGTCCTTCCCCCAGGACGGGGTTAAGGTGCGTAACATTCCCCGCGAAAAAAAAAAGTCATTCAAGCAGCTGGCCGATGACTTGATTTCAACGGTGGAGGTTTTAACCCTGCAGTGAGAAATTAACAGGCCGCAGATCTTTACCCAACCAGAAATAGGCTGACTTACTTTACTTTTTTATCGTAACCATTCGCTATTGTAAGTGAACGCACGAAAATTCAAACAAAACATCGGTTCCAAACATAAACAAACGAAAGGTTCCTTACTAAAATTATTATGTAAGGTATAGTGTGCATGCGGCGCCCAAACTTTTGTCCATTACGCTTTATGGGCGCCCTCTATAGGCAAATGTTGTTGAAATGTTGAATGTATGCGATACCATCAAATTTTGGATGCGCATTTTAGAACGGGCCCCCACTAAAAGCGGTGGATGTGAAACTATTTGACAAACTTTGGCTATAAGTACAATGTCTGTATAAATAAAAATGATTCGCAGAAATGTATGTGCTATAGAACAACTGCATCAAATTACATAATTTCAATAAGGATTATTGGAAAGATTTGGCAGCAAAAACTTTATTTTGCTATCGTTATTTTTTCCCTTTAAATGTGTCGTAACAATAACCGCTTACCATCAGGCCTTTATTATCGACCTTATCTTGTTCTAATTATTTTGTCATACTTTCCTCTATCCAAAGAAACTATAAGTGGGTGCCGAGATTCCAACCAGCCACCTCGCGCATGAGAAGCGTCGTGTTAAGCTACTAGCTACCACAGCTCCTCTTCCTTAATATGTGCTAATAATAAATATAATATCCGTACTTTTGTCAGTTTTAATTAACAAAGTCATTTATCAACGCCTTGCCGAGACCGCTGAAACTAATTACATAAAATTTGGAAATGAGATCCTTTGGCACAAACTAAGAAGAGATTTTATATTACATTTCAAAATAAAATTATTATTATCGTTTATATCGTTTTAACCGACTTAATAAAGAGGAGGTCCTCAATTCGGTGGTTAGTTTTTTATATACCTGTCACTAGTGACTAGATATCAACTAAGACGTTTTTTCCCTCTTTCATAAAAAAGGATTTTATATAACATTTTCCTACAAAAAATAAATATTGTACCTGGTCTTCCTAATTCAATAAAATGCCCTCATATACCTTTTTTTTAAATAAAAACATATTTTACACCGTATTTTACAACGACCACAGAAGGTTATGGCGTTTGAAAGGGTAAGGTTTGACCCATATTTATCAGTACCACACATTTCCCATGCAGGACCCATTATTCTGCCCGCTATCGAAACCCCATCATTCATGGGGGCGTGTCCCCATACGAGCGAATTGAATACCTTTTGTGTTTACCGACAATTTAATCAATCTTTTTTGTACTTATGTCGTAGGTCTCGTTCACAAAGCTACTAAAAAGTAGAGTCACATTCATCTTCCCAGGGCACTTGTTTTATTGATATCAGTAAAACGTAGGCACATTAAATATCATCATCATCATTTCAGCCAAACGACGTCCACTGTTGGACATAGGCCTCCCTCAAGGATCTCCAAACCGATCGGTCCTGCGCCACCCGCATCCAGTGGGTTAAATATACCTACACTTAAATTCAAATAAACATCCAGACACAGCACGAATTGATGGAATTCGAACCCACGTCCCCTGAAGCATAAGGGACTCTACCAAACGCATCATAGGACCAGTCAAATCAGCCAAATTACAAAATTATATATTCTACTAGCGGGCGCCCGCGGGTTCACCCGCGTGGTTCCCGTTCCCGTAGGAATATCGAGATATCCTTTCTTAGCGGATGCCTACGTCATAACATCTACCTGCATACCAAATTTCAGCCCGATCCGTCCAGTGGTTTGGGCTGTGCGTTGATATCTATCTATGTCAGTCAGTCAGTCAGCCAGTCAGTCAGTCACCTTTGAGTTTTATATATATAGACTTTCAACAAGGTCAGTGCTCGGATAATTTTTTTATATGGCTTTATGTGCATACACATTAATATTTTCAAAGGAGAGCCAAAACTTTTAAGGCAGATTTCTACAGCAGAGGTCATTCATAGTCAAGAGAATAGAATAGACGACATCCAAGAATGAAAAACAGTAGTAGCATAATCCTATTTGTTATAGGCACAACAAACCCTTAATATCCATATGTCTCGATGTCCTCACGAAAACTCTTAAAAGAAATAGCATGGGCTGTTCATTAATATTTAAAGCTCCGGCGTGCAACTGTTAACGGTGCATCGATCCGCCGGGAACCGTGATGCGGAATCTTACAACACGGCCTGAGGAAATATTTAAATAATCCGGAACATAGTAGCACTGGAACTGACATTTTAGCCAGGATATTTTTTTTTTACTTTTTTAACGTCTTGATGGTCTAGTGGTTTAAGGCTGCAGAGTCACGCCAACAAGCATGCGAATAGCGCGCGTATCAGCAAGTATCGCTGTTCTTGTAAGATAGCGACGATTTGAACTGCAAAGAAAACCGGCAGTGTATAAGGCTACGCGCGTGGCGCCAGCGTTATTCTGAAACCAGCCCTTAGGCTGCACGGCACGGTACTTATACCGTGCCGTGATCTCGAGGTCGGGCATTTGTATCGGATATTTCGAGCTCATCTCGGGTGCGTGATCACCAATTCGCCTTTGGCAAGTGTGATTATTAAGCTTGGTGCCGACAATTTGATTTCAATGATGGCTTTTACCCTGCAGAGAGCAGTACAAGGTTAATACTTTACTTATTTACAATAAACCGGCCCTATGCACACTTTTGGGTATCATCTAATTTTCTCCATAAGCGCGCAGACCTCATACTGCATCAATGACCACCTCCGTGGAACAGTGGCTAAGCCACTCGGGTATAAAACACGAAGGTCGTGGGTTCGATTCCCACCTAGGGTCTGGTTGGTGGTAGGGCTTTATCAGAGTCCGACAGGCTAGTTACTACCCCCACAGGTGAAATCTGCCGCCATAACAGCCCTGGCTGTGTTCTGGCAGTATAAATGTGGGAGCCAGTACACTTGAAATCAAAGGCTCGATAATCAGATGAGACTACAGTCTGGCAGCACATTGAGCGACGCTTCCTAATGAAGTGTCCCTCAATGGAATAGGACGCAGTGGCCGCTTACCATCAGGTGGGCTGCGTGCCTGGTTGCCAACTGACTTAGTATCTATAAAAAAAAAACAATCTGGAGTGCCCGGGCAAGGCGGACACCGACTCGTCCTCGTCTTTTGATGTGAAGGGAAAACGTGGGAGTTTAGTGGGTGGTGAGACGAACGCGGTTATTCCCGACTCCCACACACAGCCAAAAGTGGCGTTAGTTCCGACTACCTCGGGGTAATGCTACTTAATTTCTCCATTGGGACATCTTAACTAGAATTAAGCGCTCTTCCATTTCCAGTAGTTCTAACTCCTGGCTAGAATGTAGCAATGCCACTTTTTTCTTATTACTTCCAACATCTTTTGCTCAACTCGCTTTGTTGTTGAGCATTTTAAATAGGCGAGCTAATTTCACACTCTTTCTGATATTTTAAACTGGTGCAGAAGAAATATTTATACAGAAGTAATTGCAAAGAAATCTTTAATGCTTGTTCTAAGTAGGGTTGTACAAACCATTAATGCTCCCTCTTTAGGGTTCTGGTCAATAGCCACAAAACTGGCACCGGCTCGTCCCAATAGGGTGTGAAGGGAAAACCGGGAGAGTTTAATGGGATGTGGACACTTTAGTCCCTAGCCACTCATACGTCCACTGTAACCACAGTTACAGAGACCATATACCTCAGGACAGTCCGTGTAACTACAGTTACATTTTTAAGAATTCGCGCCCGCCGATTGGTTTTTTCTTTTTCTTATCGCTGTGGATGTTTATAGTCTGTAGTGTTGCTGGTTTTTGACGCTCTATGATATGTACCACACCTTATTTCAAGTGGAACATAATTTCGGCTCATGGCTACAAAAAAAATAAATTGTCAAGTTGCTTGTTGTTTTTGTGGATCAGTGCGCGAGTGACTCCAGCTATTTTATTCGAGAAATCATGCCGTAAGTAATAAAATATTATTGTTTTGTTTATCAAAATATTTATAATCTTACATATTTTCATATTTTATAACATTATGTGCGATTACAGTCAGTTTTTAAGTAAAAATTTGGATTAAAAATAGGTCGGTGACTCTGTGTTTTTATTAGTGAATAATTGGAAGATCTAAAAAAGTTCTTATAATATATCGTAATTAAATGTTTTAATATGAAAACTTATTAATATTATAGCCTGGTTAATACCATACTTTCTTGAAATATTCCATATTTCAATCTGGATTAGACAATTTACCATACGTGAACTTCGATTTCACAGATCATGTCGCTTTAGTTTTTATTTTATTTGTAATATTTTTAAGATGATTTATAATGGTATTTTGGTTTCAAATGAAAGGCCATTAAATTACCTGAAACCCAAAATTGTTTTAATATTGTAAACGTCAAAAATATCTAATAAAAAAAATATTTAAATTGAAAACTAGGACAAAATTAGCATTTCTTAAAGTTCACAGTAAGATCATTAATAGAATATAATGTTAAAATCAAACATAACTATTGCTTAAAAATCGTCAACTAATGAACCTTTCATTAGTATTTTTCATTTTGCGATATTTGAGTTATTTACTGAGTAATAAGCATTTATTTAGCATACGTCTCCTATCGATTTTATTTTGCGCGTATCACGTGACTCACGGACTGTCCTGACAACCTAGCGAAACGCGCGCGGACGTTTGAGTGGCTAGTCCCACATACGGCCGAAGGTCTAGCTAGCCCGCGGTTATGGTGCATAAACGCATTCTCCTCCGAAAAAAAGGGATTTATTAAAGTTAATAAAGAAGTCAGTGTTTATTAAATAATTGATTGTAAGAAAATCAAAAACGTCTTAATCTTTAGTAGTTTTATAAATACAGCAAATCTAAAAACGGTTTAACGTGAGTTAGATTATTGCCTCCGATTTGATTGATAGGACTTTAATGTAGCTAAAAATAAAAATCGAATATTTATAGCAAAAACTATTGAATGTTTGAATTTCGACATAGGTACCAAGTCATTGAGCTACTATTACTACGTCAGTACTCAGTACATAATATTTCTATTTACAAAGTAAGTTTTTTCGTATAAATAGATTTTAAGTATGTATGATATAGCATATTTATAGCCTTTCTGACCCGTGGAACAGTTCTTTAAGTTCAAACTTTTTTGCCACTTTTTTATGCTCAATATTACTCGTATTCCCACAAAACATTCTCTGATAGACCAAATAGAAAACTAAGTACAGAAATAATGCAATAGACGTCCTATGTGGGAAGCGATGTTGAGAACGACAAAGTTGTAATCGAGTTGGCAAATAAAACTGTCATGGAACTTTGTCAGCTTATTGAGACGTGAATTACTGGTATTGACGTCACAGGAATATTCGCTGAAGTCTGCGGTTTTGGCAAGTTCTATTATATGAAATTCAAAATTTATGGAAAGTAGTAGTTTGTATATTGACTTCTTTCTTGCAGAACTTTGAACTATATGTAGGTTGATAAATGAGAGTAGCCAATGGTCTCCTTCAATGAATCGATGAAGGTGTACTCTGCTCGTCTTGATACAAATTGCAATAAAAAAAAAAACTGCACCACTACACCCGCAGCCCGCGGAACAAACACGAGTAAAACAAAAATTTTGATAAGTCGTTTTCTCTAGTCAGAGTATAAGTGTCCATACTCCCTGCACTACCAAGGCATAATACCATACACATTATTGGTACAGTCGCCAGCACATCAGACTACTCTAATCTGTCCAATTTCTACAACCAATTTTCAGCTTTATTCACAACACATAGAGTTCTCTTTCAATTGAGATTTTTTGACAGATTAGGGTAGGATGATCTGCTGTTGTCCGTACCTGTCTATAAAGCTTTGAGTAATGATTAATTATTCCAAGAATAATAAATATTATTAAATTCAATTTTCTTAAGAAGGCTCATGCAAAAACATTGCAAAACTTTACAATAGAGTGCCATTATTTAATTTTGCCAGGTCAAGACACCAAAAAAATAATTAGAAACATAACACTGCATAAAAAAATAACTTTATTTAACCTAAATGATTGCTACCACCTCCGCATTTTAACACTACGTTATAACAATCATATTATCATCTGGCCCCTTTTCCTGTTTTATCCTAATTGTCTTAACTTGACTTGGCTCCACAGTCTCGATAACAGAACTCCTTTCAAACCTTGAAGAGCAAGGATATTCAAGCGAAAGGGCCTCTTCCTCGGCTCTGATAACAGCGTCGAAAACCTCCCTTTGAACACGCAATTGAAGATGCTTTGGAAGCTGTATCGTTTTTTGACAAAGACCAGAAAACAAATCTTTAATAGCTTCATCGTTTGCATTACGATGCCTATCTACAGACTGGTTCCTAACTTCTGTTTTTCTCCTCTCAAATTCAATTCTCCGTTTCTCTTTTTCCTCTATGTTGTCCAAAAAACTATCCTTTTTATGAACTTTAGCATACATCTGAACATGTTTTAATTTTGTTGTGTCATTGTCAATTGTGATTTTATTATCATCTTCTTCGGATATGCTAGCTTCGTCGTTTTCGTTGTGATATTCGACGCTGCTGTTTTGTGGTAGAAGAAAATCCATAATTTCTTCGTATTTCCATGGGGCAAGGACTTGAGAAATCTTCCGTCTCCTCATGGCTTCTCTGTGGCTGTCTCGTAACCTCTTCCACAGCGCCTTTGCTTCAGGTACTGAAAATATAAAATAGGTACAAGAGGTGGCCGATATATCTGTATTGTGTAATACAGAAATATCGGCCACCACTTCTAAACTACTAATTTTACTTTGGTACCTATGACGTTCAATATACAACTAGACTCCCATTCACGCTGAAATATTGTCCGAAGCAAAAGTCTGCCCACGCAACTATTGAGCAGCGTTTCCGTTTAGTTGTATACAATTGACAATAAACAGTAAACACTAACTGCCACGAGATAAGGTGTTAATTTGAACGAATGTGTTAAAGTCATCCGTGTCAACGCCGCTCGGACGTTTTTTGAGGATTTTTTCTTAGAGATTTTACTTAGAGTTGTATATTGAACGTCATTGTTTGGGACGTATTCTGTATCTTTATTTGTCAAAGTTTTTTTTAATCAATTTAGCTCCATTACCATAACCTTTTGGCAGGCAAAACCAAATTGTAGGCAACCCTTTATCTACCTACTTATAGAAAGCGGCTGCTGGTAGGAAGTGTTTTTTTACTTTTATCAAACATCCAAGAAATAAAGCAAAAAGTATCCTTCAATAGAAAGTGTTTCCAATATAACATAACCGATTAAGAAAATTAAATTAACTTAGACATTAAAAGACCGACGATAAATTAATACATTTGCATTATAATATTTATAATTATCAAAACGAATGAAAACAGAAACTCAAACCATATGTTAAATAGTTATTTACGCCAACAATAGCCTCATAACAACACACGCGATACGACGTCACGCATACTTGGCAATAGCACCATACAAATATACAATCGCACTCACCATCACACATCCCACACTCTTGAGCCACGGTTTCCCACGCAGCGTTTTTTCTACCCACATCACGGAAAAACACACTATTAGTGTCCCAAAGGCACGGGTGGTTCCTCACTTTTAGTATGAACTCTTCCATTGTAGTTTATTTACTGTTTAGTGCGGCATGTTTTGTTACAATGACGCAAATGTAACTATCGAGGAGTGGAGGCACGCTATGCCGCTCACGCCACGCGGGGCACGTGGGCGCGGAAACATGGCGGCCGAGCATGCGCAGCGTGCGTGGTTTGTTGAAGTTCCGGCTGGTGATAATAGATGGCGTTAGGTAGCAATTGGCACAAAATACATTTATCAATTTACATTTCTCATTATCACTAATTTCAGCCATATTTTGCAAATTAATAGATTTAATTTGATTTTCATAAATTAAGTAATTTTTTGAATATACAGGTTCGGTATAGTGATTCTGTAAATCTTCAATGACAAACGTGCAGATTAATCCAGTAGGTAACATAATATGAAATGTAATGAAATGAAATTATCATTAATTTATAATATAGATGTTGTTACTTAAGACTGTTAGTGATTTATGTTTAAAACAAAGATTATTACGAGTTATGGCCCTACTTACACTATAAGCAAAACGGCATAGTTGAACTAGGAGAACATTTATAAGGTCACACAACAGAACGTGAAATTCTATTAAGTTTTCATTTATTCTCTCCCAAAACGGTCATAACTATACATCAAGAGATTTGCCTACGATCTCTAAAGCTAGATATATTCTCGTTTGGATGCTAGACCAAATTCAGGCTAAAAGTTAGGTAGGACAACACTGAGCCTATTGGCAGAGAAAGATTTTCTGGATTTCCGATCTCTTTATTTCTTTATCTTCTTTTATCGTTGGCAGCCACATTATTTTACCAGGATTATTTCTACATTTAAATTATAAGTGTCAGCTTTTCAGTTAGGTAATTTTAAAATTTGACATTTAATACAATTCTCATTTTACGCTTTACTTTTGTCTTTCTTTAAAGGCATATTTTATAGCAAGGGTAAGTTATACCAAATCATCAATAAGTAAACGTATTAGAAATGGATAATCTTCCATAATAACTTTAATACTTTTATTATAACTTTTTTTATTATTGCAATATGTAACAAGACATGCAGATCGTACACCTGATGGTAAGCGCCAAGTCTGCCCTTAGACAGTTCAGTGCCAAACAGTAACTAAGCAGTTACTGTCGGCACCGCCCTGCGCCCGCTACACCGAGACAACATTTATTAGGTCTCACATACCCAGTAATTTTCACTTATCTAATAAAATACAGATAATAAACAACAGATTTTATGAAACAAGGAACTTGTGTCCGTCGCCATTTTGGTGAAAACTAAAGGCGTTAGGGGCAGCACAGGGGACATTAATATAGGAACTTTGATCAAGAGGCGAAGTTTTCCAATCAGAGCGCGGCTTTTGTGCCGGCCGATTAATGGGACACCCTATAGGCACGTGTGGGCCACTTTGTCTTCGCGACACCCTGTATAATGCTAGTTTAATATAATAGTTCCTTTTGGATAAGTTATCTTTACATCAGTTTGTATGGAAACTACATTCTGCTAAATCTACAGCTATTGTTTTATCTAATAGACTACATTTAGTGAAAAGCAATCATACGTACCTAAAGATATAATAGAAAAATATTAAACTATTACATTTGGATTAGTTAATATATTAGAAAAAGGAGACCATTTTTTTGGGCCTTTCCTGAAAGTGCCGGCCAACAAAAAAAATTGGTACGTCGTGTGTCGATAGAACTAGCCATTTGAAGCAATAGTTAATATGGCACGAAAGTTGTAGGATCGCTCTGAACCAAGTTATACAGGTTCTAAGATTCACTATTTTCATACACAACGTAAAAGCTCCTATTAACGACCCATTAAAATATGACTCTATTACCGACCTAATTTTTAAATCACTCATATTAGCCATAATATAGGGTTCCAGGAGGTCATACCTTAAAAATTAGTTAGGTATTTTTGTTTGACAACAAATAGAGTAAATTTTGTGTGTTTAAATAGCCAGTGAAAGAAATAATTTGACAATTGCGGACGCAAGTTTCATAGTGTCGCGTCTCCAGACACGTAAGTACACCTAAATATTACTTAAGGAAAATAACACACTAAAAATGGGTTTGTCTTCTTGCTATTACATTACAACTTTAACGTATATATGAGTTTTCTAAACTAATTCTTAATATAATACTTTTATTGGTTTTTGTGTGATAAAATCATGTTTTAATTTAAGGCGGTAATAGAATCCAAAAACTTGATTCTAATAACGACCCATGGCGTTGTTAGATTTTTAAGAACATTTAGCATTTTAAAATAATATCTATTATAAACTACCTCATTTGATTTAATTTTTTGTTGTTCAATTCTTAAAATTATTTTACTACGTTGAGATCTATTAACGACAAAGCTATTTCTTCAAGTTTTTGTGTAAAACTCGATTCAACGTTAGACAATATCCCTATTATTATAATGAAAAGAACCTTTATTATCTGAATTAAAGACTAACTGACATTAAAAGAAATAATATAGCAATAAGATCGAATTTAACAGTATTCCATAAAACGGATATTTTATCTGTTTATTTTTAATTTTATTGGTCGCTAATAGAATACTGCAACTTTCATACTTAATTCTATTACCGACTCACAGCTGTGACGATATTATTGTTTTTTTGGTAATTACAGTACACAAAAACAAAAAGTATATTTTGGAACAAATTGGCTTATTTTTTGCATACGTGACGTTTTGAGAGATTTTGTCACATTATTAATGTAAAATAAATCCAGTTTCATTCATGGCTTCATGGCATTGGCTATTGGTAGGTATTTTATATATTTTCAAATCAAATAAAAATTACAGGACGGAATAGGGGCCATGTAGCTTTTTAAAGCTTCTTTCGAGGAATTAAATTCTAAATTGTGTTATTTCATAGAATCATGGAGCCGCAGAAGCGCAAGCAGTACGCCTCTCTGCTCAACTAGAAGCAGCGCTTCTAGCTATAAATGAAGGTATCAGCATAGGCATACGAAGCTTCAAAAACATGGCATACCGAGGACAACTCTGCGTGATAAGAGAAATAATAAATATACATATAAATGAATATTGTGGAAAACAAACAGTTTTAACGAAGGAGGAAGACATGTTATAAAGGTATTTTGTGATTGTATTACAGGTAAAAATATTTTTGTTACTGATTTATAATATCTAATTAGTATGTAGGTAAGCGTTTAATTATTTGAAGACTGTTTTCTGAGGCTGATTATATTTTTTATTAATTAAAATAACGAAAAATAAGTGTTCCAAGCGTTGCAATAAATAATTATGTTCATATTGTAATAATGTTGATCTCATAACTATTGTTATTATATAATAAAAACCTTAAAAATGGTTTTTTATTTTATTTAATAGTATAGAAAAAGTGACAACTTCGTAGCGGTCGGTAATAGAAGTCGAAAAATCGGTAATAGAATCTTGCCGCATTCTATGGGTCGGTAATAGAATCAACTACTCTTTTAGATTAAATAATTATTTAGTAAATATTGTGTTATTGAATATTGAATTTAAGTACTGAATTGCAAAGAATACTTCATTGAGATTAATTATAAATTATAACATCTTTTCTAACATAACAGCTTATATCTATTTTTTTAAAGGGAATCCTAAGACAGCTTAAACTGGCGGTAATAGGAGCTTTTACGTTATTATTGATATTTGAAAGTGCCGGCCAACAAAAAATAATTGTACATATTGTTAGAACGACTCGGGAGAATCAAATACAAGACCCTGAGATCACGGTAAGTAAACCTAACCTACTAAGGCACCGTAAAGTAACCACAAAAAGAAACATTTTGGTTGATAGGAATGTAGGTATGTCTTTTTTTTTCTTTTCTGATTTGGATGTTTTTCAAAAATAATTAAATGAAAGTGTCATAAGTTTGATTCCATCTCACGTCCGGCCTATTCCATTGAAGCAAACTTCAATATTATACTATACTCCTCTGTTTTTTCAAGCCTTTTATTTCAAGCTTCTTTAGCTAACATTCTAAACGACACCCTTTCCCTGTTATTGAACCGTAATCAATAGGAAAAATGTACAAATAAATCTGCAAAATCCCAGGCATTCTTTTTCACTTCAAAAGGTATGGTTCGAACGAAAAAATGAATATTCTCTCCTCCAATTGTTAGATTTGTATGGAAAATAAAATATAAAGTAGGTACATAGAGGGGAAAGTTATCGGATGCGCACCTATCTCGAACCAGCTAGATTGAACTGGAAAATATCCAATGCAAATATTCTGACTGTGGTGTAGGAAAAGTGGTTTGGATGCGGCTTACTATTTGCTAAAAAAGGTCCCTTATCTTACCTTTCTTTTAAAAGCAGGCTACGCATCTTAGACCTAGTTGCCGGTGCCTGTCCCATGGTGGTCAATAGCCACAAGGCTGGCACCGGCTCGTCTCAATCGGGTGTGAAGGGGAAACCGGGGGAGTTTAGAGACTAAAGCGTCCACGCTTTAGTCTCGAGTCCCACACGCGGCCGCAGGTCTAGCTAGCCTGCGGTTATGATGCTCCTCCTCCGAAAAAAAGGTGCCCGTCCCATGGGTGGTAGTGATCACTCACTATCAGGTGTCACACTCTCCAGAGGCAATCTGCCATAAAAAATAATTGTAGTCAAGGTAAAGTACGTGATTACAAAAAATATTTCCGTATTACACACTTTTATAAAACTTTCAAGCTCTTGCCCAAGACTTCGTCCACGGGGAATAGTTGGAAACATTTGTTCATTTTAAGGCGTTCGTTAAGCATTCATAATTATTGTTTTGTATTAAATAATACAACGTAAATATATGAATAGGGTGGATCAACTATACAATTAGTTCCCGTTCTATTTTCGCACATTCGAATTGGAGACTTAATTATGACGTACAGTCAGCAGCAGATCAGCCTACCCCAATTTGTCAAAAAGTCTCAATGGAAATACAACTCAATGGGATAGATATTAGGCTGGAAATTGGTTGAAGCAATTTGAGAGATTAGTGTAGTAGGCTTATGTGCTGTTGACTACACTACGATCATTAAAAAAAATATTACTATGAATCTGTGTGATGCTGCCAATTACTAGTGCAATAAATTTTCTGCGGCCAACGCCCAACAGTGTTCAGTATAAAAATATTATGTGTTGTGTAATACGGTACCACAGCCACATCCATAAAATTCGTAGATCGGCAATAATTGCGAAGTAGCTGGAGGTTCAGAAGAAAGGGTAAAATTTCAGTCACGCCCGAACTAAGGAAAGCATCGACTCATAAATATTGTAATCGCGCGAATGTATTTCATTCTATACTGAAATTCATTTAAATATACCTTTCAGTACGTGCAGGGAACGTTTGGTTATTTAAGCGTTTTATTGAGATCTAGAGTATTGGCTACATCACAATTTAGGATGTAACAGTAAAACAGATAATATGACTGAATGAAAATAAGTACTTACTACCGTACTGGAAATACAATTACTTTAGTAACTAAATGGTTTAAAATAACTTTTATCTACATCCATACCATAATATGTCTATTTTATATTCAAGAGCGATGAGCAAACGCCCTACATTTAGATAGGTATAAGTATCTGTGGCTGCATTGAAATGTTTACATTTTAGTGTCGGTAACCGATACTTAATTACGTTCAAATTTCGAACGTCTTCTTTAAAAGTAAAAATTAATAGGTTTTTTCGATTATCGAATTAGTCGATTAGTAATTTTATGTTCCATTCCTATACATTTAATTCGATGCTGAAATTATAACAATCGATTTGAGAATCGAAATCAACTCGAGTCTAGATTGTTTATGGATTTTAAAAACTACAAACGTCAGTCATTATGACAGTACTAACTTTTACATACAGATTAAGTTGGTAACTAGGGCGTTTGCTCATCGATCCTGACTATAAAATAGACATATTATCGTATGAATGAAGATAAAGTTATGTATGTGACTGTACATAATTAGTCATTAAAATACTCATGTGATTCTTTTATGAAACTCACTTCGTTCGTTTCATAAAACCACATTCGTATTTTAATGACCCTCATTATGCAGCAGTCACATAAATAACTATTGTAGTGGTAGAGCCATGCTGTTTTAAAGTAGGTACCTACGAACCTACGAATGGCCCGGCTCGTTCGGGGAAGTATGTACCACCCTCACACATAACATCAGCGTGAAATAATAGTGACTACTATTGTGTTTCGTCTGATTTGTGAGAGTGCTGGAGGCCCAAACGCCCTAAATATTGGAGCTACGAGCGGAATATCAAGCTAATTATTACTATTTATAAATAATCAATTGTTATGACTTTATATTTTAAGGTTCTAACTTCCGGTTTCATTTAATACAATTTATTAATGTTACAAATGCATTGCTGCCAATATATAATGAGGGAAATGTTTATAAGACGTTTTAAGAAAGAATTGTATGTTTAACATATATTTTAATTAAGTTATAAGTACTCTTAAAATACATATTTGTAAACAAGGTTTCATTTCCGGTTCGCGGTTTTTGTTGGGAGATGTCATGGGAAAAAAAACAGGGGGCGCTGTAAGTTGGCAATGGAGTCGACGTCGTTGAAAAGATAAGTGGTTAATTACGACTGGCTAGACTAGAAAATTGTGTACTGATTTCTAGATTCATGTTATCTAAAGTAAATCATTGTGATAATCCAGTTGGAACCAAACTATTCATTGGACATATTCTTAAATCTATTCTATTCTATGCTAACCTAGAAAAGTGTATGACTAAAGTGTTTAAAATAAAGATTACGTCTGTACAAATGTGTCATGGATAACTATTAATTACGATCCATTGTGTGTTCTGGAATAAATGTCTTGTATTGATATATTCTGCTTATTTATTTAGTTTCCATATCTAAAATTATCAGGTTCTTAAAACAAAATGAACAAGACGTAATAGTTTCTCGTTTATTGTTTTAATGAATGTTTAGATGGAAAGTCGTTACATTATGATGAATACCTACGTAAAACCAGTACTACTTACTAATATGTTCTTGCTCTAATACCATACTTTTAACAATTTCAGAAGTGGGATGCGTAAACATGCCCGCAGATTCCAGTCGTATCGTGAAGAAAATGATGGCGGTTCTGGAGACTGATGGATTTCCAATGCAGCTCTGAGATTCCAGTGATGGTTTAATCTGGGTTTAATCAACATCCAAAAACGAGGCAAGTTCGTTCCGATTATTATGAAAAGTGTCACTTAAATTAATTCAGGAAGCGTGACTGGGTGCTTTCTGTTCAATAATTTTATGATGGTCATGTGCTGGCCAAAACTAGGTACTTATTAATATCATAAAAACTTTTGTGAACTTACTAGATACCTAGTCAATGTTTACTATTATTGAAACATTGCTTAAACATTCAATAGTTAAAGCATACCGATGCAACTAGTGTGCAGGAGCCTATTTTCTTTTCCTTTTTTTTTACACAAAAAGAAAACCTGTTATTCCCACAATTGCAAAATTTATAATTATAATGCAGATTAGAAGTTGTTATATATTCCACTTACAAATTATTATAATTTGCTACAGACTCTTGTAAAATGTTATTATTATATCGAGTTTTTTAGTAGGATATAATGATACTGGCATCTCCCTTTCAAATACAAGGTGACCTAAGTACTTCTGAATCCTTTAATTGTAGATATTTTCCAAAATACAAGTATATTGAGCATGATATTTTATTTATCTAAGAAGGTACTTCAGTACTTTGTAATGTTCCTACTTGTGTGGTCTGCTAAACGAATAAAATCTTATCTAAATAGAATAAGAATCATTTATTTACTATTATGTAATCACATAAAAATTGGAACAACATAATATTATACTAATAATTATTAGTATGCCAAATTTTTCATTAAAACAATAAAATGATATCACGATCTAACTAAATAATAGTTACAATGTAAAATTAATAAAATTAAAAATTAATGAGCAAGAATAACATGTATGATAGATCTTAAATGTTTATAAAATTTTTCAAATGCCTCAACCAACACTATAAAAACATTTTCCACATAGAATGTTATAATATATAATTTGTATTTAACTTGTCTAATTGGAAATTCTTGTACACATGTTGGTAATTTTATAAATAATTTGATTGAACAGTTTCTTTGGCAGCAGGTTGTTGAGAATTAACACACTTACAGGTTTATGAACTGTACTACTTACATACTTTGTCATCATTGTTATTAATTTCCTCATTATTATACATTTATAAGATAATACAATAGTGATTGTAAATTAACCCTTCACATTCTAGCCACCAGCTTTCACATAAAAGTTTCAAATTTGTTTTAATTTAAAAATAGGTAGGTATGTTGCATTACCTACACTTAGGAAAATTCTGTGTTTAGTGTTACTGACTTAATTTTTGTATTCTCAAACTTTCCGTTATTCCGTTTGCAAAAGAAATTCACTTTGAAAACAATTGAACTTGGGATAAAACACACACTTTAACAAAGTATGAGTAGTACCAATGGATAGGAGGAATGAATAGTGACTGTTATAAAACTCGTATTGGATTAAATATGCAGCTTTAACAACAATTCAAACATCAAACATTCTACGGTTATTAATAATATGAAGGTTCATTGTTATATATGGATATAATATAAATATGCATCACGAAGCTCTCTAATTTATTAGTCATTGGTTTTCGTTGAGGTATCAGAGATATGCAGAGATATTAGTATCTTAATCTTAAGTCAATGTTTTACCAAAAGAAAGTTGAAGTTTGGTAGGTAATCAAAATTAATTTTAAACTATATTTACATGCATAATTTTTAAACTGAATTATTGTGAAAATAAATGCTCTATTAACATTAATATTTTGTCCCATTTGGGCTTAAATAATTGGTGCAAAAGCATTGTTTATTTATACTTATCACTACAATAGCAACACGCCACTTCACAATCATGTTGACATAAGTTGACGTTTGACGTCTCAAGAAGTGTGCGTTCAGAAATCACAAGCAATGAGTTCAACAAAATAATACTTACATGGAAAATATTTAAATAATAAAAAGGAGCTGTAGTTCTATTAGAAATAATGACATCTCTAACATTATTTGTTATCTCATATTAAAATATGTTATACATTTCATTTGGGATTTTGGGATTGACTTTGAACAGTACACCGAACTATGTTTCGGAACGGACTAAGAGTGAAATATTTGATGCCTACCTAGTGGCAAAATTCCTGCAACCGATTTTCAGTTTAATGCCCATCACATAGAGTTGTATTTCAAGTGAGACTTCCGACAGATTTACAAAGGTCATCTGTGCCAAACCGTACAATTAAATATAGCTTTTAAAGTTAAATTGCAATTGAAATACTGAAAATATATAAACCTTGCTAATTTTTATTAATTATATCTAGATTTTTCCTTAATCATGTAAAATGTGTACATTATGCAGACCGGATAAAAACAACTTCTTTTCTGGACATAACATTTAGTGGTTTCTGATATGGATATGGTAAAACTGATGTAAAACTGCCACACTCGAGACAAACATATTATATAATATATAGTTATTATAATTCCTTTTCCTGTCAACCAGTAACTAGTAACGAAAAAAAAAAAAAAATGAGTAGACTTGTTTTCATGAAACAAGTCTCTTGGCAGTGGCGCTAGTTGTCATATGTATTGACTATCTATCTCTTTCCCACTTGTGTAATAAGTTAATAACACAGCCCTGTCATTTTAGTTTCCGCGTTTTCATTCTAAATCCGCGGTACTTCCTAGGCATGGAAATAATATTGTCTTTATGTTCCTAGGTGAAATGGACTAAACTTCTAAGTGTAGTGGTCCGAATCAAAATATTTGCTGGGTAATAATAATAAATATTATTAAAGATTTGAAATGTTATTAGAAACAAAATATATTATAATCAATGGAAAATCAATGTTAAGTGACAAAAACAAATTTAGTATTGATAGTGTAACTTGTACACTTTTGATTAAGCATAATTATGGTTGTATTAAGCTTTAACCATTCTTCTTTGCCTTAATGGTTGGGGTAAAGAAGAATGGTTATAAATCTGGACCGTCTGACCGTACGAAAACGGTTATCTCTGGGCCGCCACTTTCGTGACGAGCAATCTCTGGGCCGCCACTTTTGTGACGAGCAATCTCTGGGCCGCCACTTTCGTGACGAGCAATCTCTGAGCCGCCACTTTTGTGACGGGCAATCTCTGGGCCGCCACTTTTGTAACGAGCAATCTCTGGGCCGCCACTTTTGTGACGAGCAATCTCTGGGCCGCCACTTTCGTGACGAGCAATCTCTGGGCCGCCACCTTTGTGACGAGCAATCTCTGGGCCGCCACTTTCGTGGCGACCAGTCTATGGGAAAAATCTTTAGGCCGTCTGATCGGACGAATAAAAAAAAACTGTTATCATTGGACTGTCTGATCAAACGAATGATAAATGGTTTTCTGTGGATCATCTGAAGTGTTATCATTGGACAGTCTGACCTTACGAGTTCTCGATCTCTTGAATGGTTGTTCATTGGCTTGTGTAATATTTTCATACCCTTTAAACATGAAATATCTTTATTTGTTGAGTAAGAATAGTAATACAACTCAGTGGAAGTTACCAAATAAGTAATGTTTCATCATCAACCTGTCGCAGTCCTCTGCTGGACATAGGCTTCTCCAAATGCTCACAAGTATTCGGAGGATTCGCCCATAATCGTCACGCTGGGTGACCGGTGACGCCGTAGCCCGCCACCAGTCTATTGCATTTAGCTACAGTTTAGGGTTTGGATGGTCATGCCGCCTAATACCTAGGTTATACAAGTAATAGGTACTTGTTAGAAGTAAATTAATGACAATTTCTTTGTTTGGGAGCCTTTGAAAATTCAAAATAATATCGAAAGGTCACCAACTAATAATAAAGGGAATTAAATATGTAACTATAAAGCAGAAGCTTAGTTGTGATCACCAATCCGCATTTGGCAAGCGTGGTGATTAAGCCAGTACCCATCATTGTAACGATAATTTGATTTCAAGGATGGAGGCCCTTGCCCTGCAGTGGGACATTAATAGGCTGATACTTACTTTAGTTAAAAAAAAGTAAACATAATTTGTTTGTGTATTGCTTGTTATCGCAGCCTATGCCTGGATTTAGTAGTTAGCTTAATACTTTAAATATAATAATCAACTGTTCTTAGCGTGCTTTTGATGGCTACCCTATAACAAATAAATAAACACTGTGTCCACTTGGAACAGTTCGAAGATCACCGGACGATGAGAAATCGAATATTATTAGATAAATTTTCCGCATTGGGAAGTCATCTGTGAAAATAGTGGGGAAATTACTTGTGTAATAGTCGAGGCGACACTGATCTGTTTTGGTTATTTTATAGCTTCATTTTATTTGAATTACCCCAATGGAAATCATAAATTCGATAATACTGCTGATGCGCAACCTGTCTTTGTAGTTCAAAATGGGCTTGATAGTGCGAAATTATGACTTCGAAAACGTCTTTGGTAAAATTAATGTATTGGCAATACCACCTAAGTACTCCTTTTAAAATACCGGGTCCCAAGTAGGTGGTACATACAATCTAACCATCTCCCCTATTTAAATTTTTGATGTCCCTTTAAATTTAATTGGGCTCGCGTAGCATCCCGGTTATAAATAGTGTTTCTCTCTGGCAAGGTTCTGGGGTGGGTCAAAGCAAATAAACTTGATGTTTTAATACCTAGTTTCAAAGATAACTCTTTTGTAAGATTATTTGCATAGTTGTTTCAAGCATAATAACTGATCAAAAGGTGTTTCCCCTTTTAACGAAGTAAAAGTTTCTTTAATGATAAGCCTTATAGAAGCTAAAGTAATAATATCGCTTGTTTGACTGCGTTTTCTTTTGTAATTGATAAATTATTTGAAAAAGGCCGAATAATGTTGAATTTTTTACGGCATTTTACTTTGAAATGCAGGTCGGAAATACATATTGACCAAAAAAAGATCTATAATTTTATAAATGAAAATAATGATACTCCTAAATGTTTGTTTTTATTACAGATGTCCCATTGTTATTTTGCGAGGACGCAAAAAAATGTCAGGATGGACGAGTTATTGGAGCTACGAGCGGAATATCAAGCTAATTATTACTATTTATAAATAATCAATTGTTATGACTTTATATTTTAAGGTTCTAACTTCCGGTTTCATTTAATACAATTTATTAATGTTACAAATGCATTGCTGCCAATATATAATGAGGGAAATGTTTATAAGACGTTTTAAGAAAGAATTGTATGTTTAACATATATTTTAATTAAGTTATAAGTACTCTTAAAATACATATTTGTAAACAAGGTTTCATTTCCGGTTCGCGGTTTTTGTTGGGAGATGTCATGGGAAAAAAAACAGGGGGCGCTGTAAGTTGGCAATGGAGTCGACGTCGTTGAAAAGATAAGTGGTTAATTACGACTGGCTAGACTAGAAAATTGTGTACTGATTTCTAGATTCATGTTATCTAAAGTAAATCATTGTGATAATCCAGTTGGAACCAAACTATTCATTGGACATATTCTTAAATCTATTCTATTCTATGCTAACCTAGAAAAGTGTATGACTAAAGTGTTTAAAATAAAGATTACGTCTGTACAAATGTGTCATGGATAACTATTAATTACGATCCATTGTGTGTTCTGGAATAAATGTCTTGTATTGATATATTCTGCTTATTTATTTAGTTTCCATATCTAAAATTATCAGGTTCTTAAAACAAAATGAACAAGACGTAATAGTTTCTCGTTTATTGTTTTAATGAATGTTTAGATGGAAAGTCGTTACATTATGATGAATACCTACGTAAAACCAGTACTACTTACTAATATGTTCTTGCTCTAATACCATACTTTTAACATTTAAGTTTAGTAAATAAATAAATAAAAAAGGCCGACAATGCATCAGCGATCCCTCGGGTGTTGCAGATGTCTATGGGCGGCGGATATTGTTTACCATCTGGCATAAAAAATTAAGTTTGATGTTCGAATCTCGGAGTGCGCAATACCTAGCTATGTTGCATTGTGCGTAAGTATAAATGGTAAAATCACTAGCTCGTCGGAGACTGAAAACACCGTGAGGAAACGTACACAGTTGAATGGCTGTGTGTTTAGCCATGATCAAATTGGTTTTTTACCCAGTTAAGAGTTACGGAGGAGGTCAGATAGGTAATTTGATTTACCAAATCTCAAATATTAAAAATTCTTTACTGTATTTACACAAACTGTGTTAGATACTAAGATGAAAGGTTAAAACTGTGCAAAGAGAATTAGCATCTGTTGCGTATTTCATACCATTTTATCCCCTGATTAGAAAGGCGTTTAGTAGGATCAAAGGATCAAAGTGGAATTAAATTACCCGGAAAATATCATGGCGACCACGTTGTTGTTAAGAGATGCGAAGCTGCTCCGGGTCTGGGTGGAATTGAGCGTTATTTTAAAGTTCGGGGAACACCTTTTAAATATAAATAACCCTGGGATATTTGCTGCACAGTGCCATCTAGCCTCAAGCCCTCCTCTAGCCTCATATGCACTATTGATGCCAGATAACAAAAAAACAATATTGTTTTACCTTTTTGTAAATACACACAGATAAACACTTAGACCTATGCAAACAGACGTGTTCGTTCATGCACACAATAAATATTTGTACCGTCTGGGTACGTAATAACCGACATACCCCAAAGTGGTCGTCGATAAAAAAAAACTAAAACAAAATGAAAAACCTAAACGTGCAAAACAATTCAATTGCAAATCAAGTTCCAAATGAAATGAAATGAAATAATTTATTCGGCAAATAGGTACTCGTAGACAATGCTTTTGCACGTCAATCTTTTTTTTCCTACCAGCACTTCGACGTCAAGTCAATGACCTGTTGAGAAGAAGTAGGTACCGCAAGAAACTCAATCAAGACAAAATAAATACTTTGATTTTAATACACGAGTAAATCCAGTGGGCTGTTCATGGCCGAATCCCCCCTTTTCTGTCTATTATGAGCTTTATTATAAAGTAGGATGGTTAGTGGTCTGTCCTAACTTCCTAGCACAGAACTTGTTATACAACATTGAGTAACTAAGTAGTTACACAGATACTTCTGGCAACTCAACCCTTGACCCTATAAAGGACGCGCATTATGAATGGCTAATGGTTCCCTATCGAGGGAGGGTGACGGCTCTCCAAGGTTTTAATCTATTTAATCAGACATTAATACGCTGTTACTCAAATCTTCTGCGCGCGGAGATAGGGAACGGAATAATAGACATTTTAAGGTCAACGTTTCAATTGGCTTCTGGTGAATTCAATAGATTTTAGGATGAGGGAATTTTTCATCGCAATCGTGAAAGAGCGGTTTTGATTGTTGAGAAGTAAGATGTCGAATGTAGTGAGATTAATGGGCAACTTTTAAAGGAATAGGTATATTTAGGTCAGAGGTTTTAATAGCTTTACGAAAGAATAATAAAAAAAAAGGCGAAACTGTTGAGTTTATTGCGGCACTTCTTTCCTCAACAGGCCATTGACGTCGAAGTGCTGAAAAAAGATTGACGTGCTGTATTTTTAATACTTCATTTCATTTCAAGTTTAACTGTAAAAAGGATATTTTACTACCAGTGGAAATTTTGAGAAAGGGACATTCTGCGCCTGAGCCAAACCGACATTGTAAGGTATAGTTACAATCATGTACATGTACATTGTACATTACCATCCTATCTAAAAATATCTCCATTTTACTCCCCCTGAACGTTCACAGTTAATTCGCACCCGCTCTCTTGGTCAACGCCACTCAATCCGAACAACACATTCCCGTAGCTCCAAAGAAATTATCCGGGATAGGCTGGAGAAAGAGCCTTATTAAACGGCGCTCGAGTCGAGAGGTCAAATTTCATTTTCCCTAATGAATAATATTCCGGAAGTCCTCCCATATATCTCGGGATTCGTGAAAATATCTACTTGATGGTTCGTTTGGATGAGAAACTCGATGTTCAACGTTTGTAAAATATCGGGAACATAATTCTCTTCGCCCTTTTGCGAGCCCACTTCGAATTATGTGTAGATGTATAAAGTGCTTAATGATTAACAATTTGCTTTTTTCTGGTTTTTCTTTCTGTATTATTCTTTTCAGTCTTAAGGTTTTATTTCTCTGTTATTTGATATCATAAACATTGTTTTTTCTAGTTTTTTTTTTAATTGCAATGTGTAACAAGACGAGCAGATCGTACACCTGATGGTAAGCGCCTAGGGCGGTGCCAGATAGTAACTAAGCATTTACTGTCTGGCACCAACCTACGCCCGCTACACCGAGACGTCAGTTATTAGGTCTCATATACCAGCTCCGCCGGGTGTTCCGAGAGGCGCAGAGGGCCCTGCGAACCGAAATCAGCAGGGCCAAAGGGGCCGCGGAGGAGGAATTTCTAAGCGTCCTCGACCGCGACCCCTGGGGAAGGCCGTACAGGGTAGTGCGGGGGAAGTTCGCCGATGGAGCTACCCCCACCTCCTCGATGGATCCGGACCTCCTCAGAAGGGTCCTGGAAACATTGTTCCCGGATCCGGGACCCTTCACGCCTCCCGCAATGCCGGGCGGGGAAGTGGCCGCCGAGGTGTGGTCAGATGGGCCTCCGGTGTCGGACTTGGAGTTCGAGACCGGCAAACAGCGGCTTCGGGCTAAAAATAAGGCTCCGGGGCCAGATGGGGTGCCATCGAAAGTGATGGGCCTCGCCATGGGCCCCCTGGAGGAGCGGTTCCGCGCAGTGCTCAACACGAGTATCGCAGCGGCCCGATTCCCCAGGAGATGGAAGGTGGGGCGGCTCGTTCTGCTCAGGAAATGCAACCGCCCGCCTGATTCCCCGTCCGGTTACCGGCCGGTGGTGCTCCTCGACGAATCCGGAAAGTTTTTTGAGAAAATTCTCGCTTCCCGGATCATGGAGCACCTCAGGAGTCATGGCCCGGACTTGGCTGAGTGCCAATATGGCTTTCGAACCGGCCGGTCCACGATGGACGCGGTGGCCCGCCTCAAGGGGTGGACTGAGGCGGCCACATCACGAGGAGAGGCTGTTATTGCGGTGTCGTTAGACATCGCAAACGCTTTTAACAGCCTCCCCCATGAGTGCATAGAGGCGGCACTAGTATTTCATCAGGTGCCCCTCTACCTCCGCGTCCTCGTGATGGACTATCTGCGAGGCAGGACAGTCCTATACGAGGACGCGGAGGGCCGCGTCCAATCATGGCCAATGGCGGCGGGTGTGCCTCAGGGGTCCGTACTCGGACCTCTGCTATGGAACCTGGGGTACAACTGGGTCTTGCGGGGTAGGCTCTTGCCGCGGATGGATGTCGTCTGCTTTGCGGACGACACCCTAGTCGTGGCGAGGGCGAGTGATTGGGAGGATGCGGTTCACCTTGCGTCGGTCGGCACTTCCCTTGTCGTCCGACGCATCCGCTCCTTGGGGCTGAGGGTGGCCCTAGAAAAAACAAGGGCCATGCCGTTCCACGCCCCACGCCGCAGGACCCCACAGGGGCTCCAAGTCCGGGTTGAGGGGGTCCGGATCCCGGTCGAGGCGCACCTTAAGTACCTCGGCCTAACACTGGACCCCCGGTGGAGTTTCGAGGAGCACTTTAAGCTCCTCACTCCACGGCTGTGCGCCGCCGCTGCAGCCCTCGGACGGGTCCTCCCCAATGTGGGGGGTCCAGGACCCGGGTGCCGTCGACTCTACCATGGGGTGGTGAGGTCGATGGCACTTTACGGAGCCCCTGTTTGGGCGGAGAACCTCTCCCCCTCGCTGAAAGCCCTCTTGCGGAGACCGCAGAGGGTCATCGCGACCCGAGCTGTGCGGGCTTACCGCACAGTCTCCCACGGGGCTGCCTGCGTCTTAGCAGGCACAATTCCGTGGGAGTTCGATGCCCTGGTTCTGGCCCAGGTGCATCGAATCCGGGTGGCGGCAAGGATGCGGGGGGAACGACCCAGTCTGGAGGAGGTGGAGCTGGGTCGTGTTCAGGCCAGGGAAGAGGCCCTGGCCAAATGGACGGAGGCTCTCCAAGCCCCAAGTGCCGGCCACTGGACGATTGAGGCCATTCGTCCGGTGTTGAGGGAGTGGGTGGAACGCCGGCACGGCTGCCTCACCTACCGGCTGTCGCAGGTTCTGTCCGCACACGGAAGTTTCGGACATTACCTGTACCGTGTCCCCCGTCGGGAGGAGACGCCGCAGTGTCATCACTGCGACGCTCCCGACGACACGGCCGAGCACACACTTATTGAGTGCCCGGCCTGGCGACACGAGCGCCGCGATCTTATCGCGGCGCTAGGCGGTGGACGCCTCTCGTTGGCGACCATGGTTCGTGCCATGGTGGCCAACAGGAGAGCGTGGGAGGCGGCCGCCTCCTTCTGCGAGCAAGTAATGTCGCAGAAGGAGGCAGCGGAGCGGGAGCGCGAGGAGGACCCCCTCGCTGCTCCCCTCCGGCGTAGACGGCCAGGCCGGAGAAGGCGAGCTCACTTAGCACGCTTTCTCCGGCCTGAGGGTTGACCAGCGGGCGGGGGTAGCCCCTCAACGCCCGCATTGCACAGGTCACTCGAGCCAAGTCTGAGGGTCACCTAGTTTCTCGGGTGGCCCTCCCTAGGCGCCACCCTGACTTGAGGCCTCTCAAGTCGGGGTACCCGGGGATGGGCTGGTCAATAGCCATATTAAGGCTAGCACCGGCTCGTCCTAATCGGGTGTGAAGGAGAAACCGGGGGAGTTTAGTGGGTAGTGGACGTTATATCTGGCACTGCGGTGGTACCCACCTAGACAGTCCAGTACAGGATCCTACCACCTAGTAAAAATTATTACAAAACAAAGGTAGCGCTCAAGTTTACGGCGCGCCTGATGATAAGCAGTTACCGTCGCGCGTCGCTTATGGACGCTTGCAACACCAGAGGCATCCCTCGCACGTCACCGACCCTGTAAAAATACTGCTTATTAAACGTTTTTCTATTTCTTAGCCGACTCCACACATCAGCAGCAGAAGACGTGTCGTCGCGACACAACTGGTTTCTATAAAATACTATCCGTGGTACGGAGCGAGCGGCAGAGGACACTCATGCCACAATCTGAGGCCCGAAAAGACACATTAAAAGTGAGTATGGGCAGTGCTACCGATGCGGCATGTGGTGCGATTTCTGAGTTTTGGAGATTCAAATCATCTTCAAAATCATACCTAACGTCAATTTACTCTTGAGAGCACCTATATTACAATATTATTTTAATTTTCACCCAAAAAAAAATCAGTTTGAGCGTGGCAATAGCACGCGCGTAACTCAATCTTAGCACAACGTGATATTAAATACTCGACTCGCCCAACCCCCTCAACTGGCGAGTTGGCAAGCGGGAACGGGTCTTTAGTGAGACTAATGTCCCATATCTTAATAGGAATCTCGGTCTCATAATGTCCAGACCATCAGCGTTTTCCGAAAATAACCTTCTTAAGGAGGCTTCGGGACAGTTTTTGCTGATTGGGTCATTTTTTTAATAACTCCACTCTTCGTTAAGCCTGAATTGGTTTTTGTAATGAAAGCCTTTTTGAGATAAAAGGCGAGAGCTAAATACGATTGCTCGCTTTGGTTACTTTTATGGGAATTATTTTTTTGATATGATTCTCGCAGTGAAGTTTAATTATCTTTTTATGAGAGGGAGAAAAACGAACTAAATTGGCATCTGATGATATGATCATAACCGAGCGACCATGTACAGTGTACACCTATGACTAGAGTCTCGAATGCTTTGCCCACCTTTGAGAAAACATTATGAAGGGAATGGAAATCAACTCCAACACTCACCTAAAGGTGATTATAGACTACAACATTTCCTCGAGCGTTTTGGTGTAATGTAACGTTTCGTACGAATGGTAAAATACAGGTAAAAGCTCGGTTTGTCTCAACATTTCCATGTAATGTAACGTTCGTGCGAATGCTCGGTGTTTTGTTACGGGTAAATGCTTACAACTGTGTGCATTTACCCGTAACATTTCGTTGCACCACCTGCGTTCATTCTTCTTTGAAATGTCGGACCGACGTTGCTCGTGCAAAGGCTCGTCAAAATGTTACACCAATATGCTCGTTGGTTTTTAAAAAGGCTGTAACAAAACATCGAGCGTCGTGTTCGAAGAAATGTTCGAGTAAATTTAAAAACGGCGAATGCTCGATTTTCTGATACAAGTAAATGTTGTGTTGTAATCTATACTCACCTTAACGGAGGGCCAGAAGAGAACACGAAACCCAAGGCGCAGTCATCGAGTTAAAATGTGACTTTACCAATTACTGGACTGCCGATCGATGGTTTGCATTGCATGACAAACCGAAAAGCTGTGTTTGAAACATCCGACAAGAAAAATTCCAATGGCCTTGACAAGGGCCGTTATGAGCGATGCGACTGTCAAGCGGTGCTGACCGCCGCGCCGTGCGCCTGCGTTCTGGCCCGCTCCCGCTTCCGCTCCTGCTTCCGCGAATTTCGAGGCAGAGAGCTAAGCTAAGCGATGGTATTCGCTTACTATCAGACCGCCCTTACCGAAGCTTGACTTCCGGCTTAAGCGCCACTGGTATTTAAAAAATATTGCAAAAGTGTTTCGAGCAGAAACACAGAAAAAAATAAAGTTTTCTGGAAGCAGGAGGGGTATGTTTATGCAGGTTAAATTATTAATTTTGAAATACCTAAATTTGGTCTGAGCACATCATAACAAGTACCTATTCCCTTTGTTGTTTACAATGCAACCATTTCACAATGTTGGAATTGCACTTAAAAGAGTTTGCTTTGGAATTTTATTATATTAGTTATCATATTGTTATGCATTTTGGGGAGTAAACTTAGTAATTTTCAACAGGAATCATTTGTTTCCAGTTTTTGTACCAATAGATGGCGCTATCACGAAAATGACTTTATGGATCCAATAATAAATGTTACTTTTTTAACTGCGATGATTGTCAAAAATTATAATAAAATCCAGATATAAGATTTTCTTTTTCTTCGGTTTAACAAAGTGATAATTAACTCAAATAATGTTTTTGTTACAAAATAAATTTAAATACCCATGTCGATAAAACAGCTTCTATGATAAATATTGTGCGGATAAGAGACATCTATACAAAGCTTAAAACAACACTAAGTTAAAAAAGCATTGTCAAACTTAATTAAACACGTATAAGATATACAAAGATGTAAAATGTTTAAATATGAATAAAACTGGATATGAATAATTTTAAAATATGAATTCATTATTAACTAGCCTTAAAAATATAAAATTATATTTAAACCCATTCTAATTCTTGATAATTTTTATTTTAGTTAAGTACTTTACCGCCATCTATGAGAAAAAGATGAAAAAAATACTGCCATCTATAGGCAGTTTAACGCAACATACCTTGTAGTTCGCATTCCATCCGTGGCGCTCACAACCCAAACAATGAATTCCAACATGGTGGCAATGTGCTACACAGTTTGAAAATGCAGGTCGTGTCATGCTTTGAAAAAAATCATTTTATACTCGAATTTGGAGGAAAATGTCGGACTCTAAACGTGCTACTCTTATAACAGTGGGTGCTCCAAAAAGTGCAAAGAATAATGTGAATAAAACAGTGAGATTAACTATAAATTTGGTTGAAAGCAACGAAAGTAAATATCCGGAGCTGAATTACAAGGAACTAGTCATTGCAGAAGAGGTAAGTTATAACAGAAAATCATAGCAATTTACGCAACCATACTGGTTTTCCAGCTCTTTGTACTTAAGGGAATCTGCTTAAAAAATGTAGAGTCGAAATCGCTGACGGTTTGGCGGAAAGAGACGGTTTTGATGGGGCCCTGTGGAGATCGTTTTAGGATATTTTTTGCTTACGTTACACGGCTTTGTATTAGGTTTGTGACATGAATTTGCGTCCACGAGCTGTGCGAGAAGCCCAGATAGCGGTCGCCATGTTTGCAACAATCATAGGAAAACGTTGTCAGCCTAGAACATCAATTGGAGATGCCAATGTTTTGATTCGCAGCATCACTGGGATCCTATTGTTTTTGCGCCAATAGTGATTATTTTTCTTATTGTAACTAATATTACACGTTGCAATTTTGCTTACGACATTGCAAGGCCCGCGATATCAATCGTTTGCGAAAGTAGATTCAATGAAATGACCTAGGATAACCTGTGAGATCGACTAGGTTTCCGGTAAAGGGAAATGTATTTTTAGGTTAAAATTTTGCAGTCAAATTAATTAATTTTAGATGAAAGTAATAACATCTGTTTGTCATTAGGGTCGTGTAGGTATATAACAGGTACATGTTTGTATATAAATGAGATTGTGTGCGTGTGATATAGGTGAGTGTTTTATAGGTATGTTTTGTCTTGTCGTACTCCTCTAACTTGCCAAAAGGATAACATTTACAAGATTTAGGTATTTCGCATATGGAGGGAAAGAATATAATGTCCATACGTGTATAGTATTTTGGTTATGTATGTTTAAAACTCGTTTCCAGTGTTTGTTGCCGAGTGCTTTGCGCTTGCAAAATGCATTTGACGGCTTTGGTTAGCGACCTTTTGCATTGCAGCTTTTATCGATTGTAAAGTATATAAGACGTGTTGGGTTATATATCTATTTGTGTGTTATATACTTTCGCTTGTGTGCGGAGGTGTCGATGCGTATAGGAATAGGTGATTCTTGATGCGGTGTGCGGTGCGGTCTACTTCTACTATAGCCTATAGGTTATGTTTTTTTTATCTTACTGTTATTGTATTACGGAGCCGCGATTTGAGTGTTTTTGTTGCGGAGTCGTTGGGTTTCGCGGTGAGGAGTAGGTATGTATTATTGCTTGGATAATGTTTATTTGTTCGTAACTTTTTTCGTAGTTTGTTAGAGCATTTTATGTACACTGACTAACAATAAAAATGTTAGGATATAAACAGTTTTTATATCGATAAAAACCTATTTTTATGTTTGGAATGTATATTTTATTTTGCATGCGTAACGGGATTGGTTAATAATGGTTTTAATGTTATTTGAAATATATTTAACTTTTAAATTATTAATAATATACTGTCTATCAATCGATAATCGTAAATTCTTAAGCTTTTTCGAATAAATTAAAGTAAAACATTTATATGCGACAAATGATTTATAGTTTATATTTAAAAGTAATTACTTTTAATCCTTTTAATAGTTTTAATGTTTTTCGTCCAATATTTTTACTAAACTTATTTTTTCGAGGTTGGATTAAAAATTTAAGTCAAATCCACATCAAGGTTTCTTTCTCTTTTTCTCCCACCAATAGTTGTCTCAACTCAATCGACGAAAGGGAGGTAAAACGATAAAGCGCGCGGAAATAGTCACGTGACCGTAGGATAATCGAATTTCCACAATAAGGGGCAGCGCAGACGGCACACTTTTTGTGCGAAAGAGTCTGCCGCGGATTTTTCACAGACTCAACGCACAAAAAGTCTGTCGCGGATTTTTCACAGACTCAACGCACACGACGCACATCTTCGATCATTTTGTCGGCGGAACTGTAGGGACGTAGACGCTATGAAAATCGTGCAGAGATTAGAGATCGCGAAGTATTATTTTGTACTTGATGTAACAGACAGAAAAAGACGAAGAAAATTTTGGGTACATCCTATACTTTCGGAAAGATTACTGAAGGGAGAGTTCTATATTAACATTCAATTCTGAACAACACCGGATTTTTTTTTTAAGTTTTATAAAATGTCTGTTATTACATAATATGATGAGTTGCTATTTATTTTAAGACCTGCTTTGACTCATTCAGACACAACAATGAGGAAGTTAATAATAAATATCTCTGGACATTATTCACACAGCGCCATCTAGCCCCAAACTAAGCATTAGCTTGTGCTATGGGTGCTAGACAACGGATAAACATTACTTATATACTTTTTTTTTGTAAATACATACATAATATACATAGAAACACCCAAACCGATACAAACAGACATGTTCATGCACACAAATGTTTGTACCGTGCGGGGATCGAACCCGCGACCTGTGGTGTAATAGCCGACTTCTCAACCATTACACCTAATGGCTCGTCAAATTAGTATTTCGGTTAAAGAAACTTTATTCTTAAAAAGAAATTACATAAACACTTACATGAGAACATTAAAATTTATAATAAAACAAATTATTCGGCAAAAAAAAATAATAATAATAATAATACTACCAATTACACAGAGCAACCACTAGTTACAATTTGTTTACAAAAATTTTCTTATACAGAATATTACCAAGAAACAAGTGCGGACCGAGTTTTAATGATTTTACATAATATATGTATTAATATCTATATTCTGCCATAGAAGTATCATAAATTATTGGTCTATTTTGTATTTCATTAATTAGCATCGTTACATCGATGTCTGGCGCCTTATTAGATCGCATACGTAGTTACGTCCCACCACTAGATTGCAGACTAAAATGTACGCCAATGTGCGCCGTCTGCGTTACACCATACAGTTGCATACGTTCCATTTTTTTCGCACACTTTTTGTGCGGAGCGGTGTGGCGCGGCGTGGCGCGGTCTGCCGGAATCACACGGATTTTGTGCGCGCCGGACTTTTTTGCGCGTCGTCTGCGTTACTCCATACAGTTGCATACGTTCTATTTTCGCAGACTAAAAAGTCTGTCACGGATAGTCTGTCGTCTGCGCTGCCGCTAAAAAGAACTAATAAAGGTACCTACTCTATTAAAATACAATAAGGTCGTTTTTTGGTTTTTTATCATGATGATAACATTTAATGATATTTAAAAGTATATCTTATGAAACTGCATTTAGGTTGCTTTTAGTATGAAAAGCGACTACGATCAGATGCGTGCACGCAACCAAACTGACAGCTTAATCCTTCTAGCCCCGGATTACTAGACACAATAGAAAATCTATTGTTATGCGGCACCCGAGTGCCGGTTCGGCGTTGAGTGGTCATTCACTGATCGTGATCATTTTGATAATTTTATTTAATACTTGATCTTTATTGTTTAACAGAATTTAGACAATCTTTTTGGATGTTTGTTACTCAATCATGCCTAAACAGCTGAACGGAATGAAATTGGGCACATGTATACCTAGTTTATAACCCAGATTAGGACATTGGCACAGTCAAGGGGGTCTCCAAGGGGGGGCAGGTGCCCCCCCCCCCAAGAGATCAAATTTTTTCTCCTAAATAATATTGCCTGCTGCTGGCGATGCCCTTGGGCACAGTTTAACAATACAGTTGCGCAACGAATGTACAATACGCAGAGCAACAGCGGGGTATTCGAGGGGAGTCGGGCGGCGCGGTACGCTGCGGGCAAACTCGCTTAGTTTGCTCGCCCGAGCTTTGAGGGCAGTCGCGCGCACGTTTTGAATCATTTTTAAACACATTTGCGTCCACATTTTAAATGTACGAAAATAGCTGTATTCGTAATAAAATTCATTGAATATGTACTGTAATGATTCAGAAACCCATTTTAAGCAGAGTTTTCGTTCGTTTACTGGAAATGCTATTAGGATAATAAATTTTGGAATGGAGAGAAAAATGACGTCAACTGCGCTTGTCTGTAACGTTAGCAACCAATAGCAACGAATATCTGTGTGTAAGTCATCACTGTCGCGTAACACAACTCCAAAAGGCATTATCCTAATAGCATTTGAACCGGATAATACTTATAGCAAGTTTCACAAACATGTCACTGACCTCTTTTCTGGAAATTAACAACAAGAGACAGCATATTAAATACCTAGCTGACAAATAAATTATCAGGATTAATTTTCTGACAAGAGTGAAATTTTAATGGGCCCAAACTAATATATAAGATGATTAAGATGTATTATTTTGTATTCGTTTGTTACAGAGAAAAAGAGTAGAAAATGGACAAACTAAAAGACTGGACCCATTCTCAGATAATGATGATGTTGAATCAATGGCGAGAAAGTTTGAACAGAAATATGTAAGTATAAAATCAAGGTATGATTTATATACTTTGAACTTTGTAAAAAGCAATACTCATCATCATCATATACATTCCCACTGCTGGGACACAGACCTTATCTCAAGTGAGAGATAGTGTGTGCCATACTCCACCATGTGGGCCCAGTGCGGATTGGTGGAGGGGGTGCGTAAGGCAAGTGACCAACCTTAATGTCAGATGTTATCAAGCCACCAAATGGCCTTTAAAATATTGACTGCTGAGATTCCAATAGACACAATAGAAAATGTATATAGTTTGATGATGAATAGTTTTTAAATTAAACCATTACTCTGATGCTTTTACTAATTTATTACTTATATTAACTTAATCTGCTATAATTTATTCCAGGGAGGCAAAAGTTCATATGGAAGGAAAGGCCGCTCCAAGCATGATGACTTTGCAGATATCGGAGCAGGATATGATGAGAATGATTCCTTCATTGATAATACACATGGTGTGAGTATATTGTATTTAGTTTTCTTAATAAATATTATCATCCTGTATGTCCTGTTTAGGAGATTGTTTCAATTATGAGTAGCTAATGTTATCACAAATCTAATGCAAAGTAATGATAGCATATTTATTAAAAAAACGCTATCTAATCTGTTGAGTTTCATGCGACACTTCTCAAAATCTCAACAGGCCTTTCACTTTGAAGTGCTGGTAGCATTAACATTTTTTCACATGCAACAAAATTTTATGGTAAATCAAATTGCAAAATAAATATTTTGTCTTTCAATGAAACAAACATACCTACTGTCTATTTGCATTAAAAAATATTTTCTAAAGCTGCTTTTATGGTAATTTAAAATTAATGATAGTTATGCAAAAGAATAATTTTTGTACAGTCATAAACAATCGAAAAGGTTATTTAATTCTTAAAATAATTAAACAGCTCTAAATTAAATGTGAGGTTTATAATGATATATGTTAGGTAATATTTGTTCATCTAGACATCTAATTTTAGAACCTTGTTATGCGATTAATACGTTACCACCTATCAATACGCATAGGGCTGGTATGCTCTAGTAAATCAATAGAGAGAAGTATAGCAAAATTCAATTCAATATGTTTCTGTTGTTGGGAAGTCTAATAAACATGTTCTTTCTTTCTTTCAGTATGATGAGATGATCCCTCCAGAGTGCGATACGATATTAGGTGGTTTTTATATCAACAGCGGTGCGCTGGTATTCAAGACTGTAGAGAATCAGACTGCGCACTCCGATGGCGAGCCTGGACATAAGCGGAATAAGGTATACACTTTGAACTTATTGCTCCACTCATTTTATAAAGTCAGGATAAACAATAATAACAATATCATCATGCCTGTTCCCAGAGGCCTTATTTTATTATTTATCTCAAACTGCACGATGGCGCATTTGGTAGTAGTGACCCTGTCATTATGCACTTCCATCCAGGAATAAATCAATATTTCCTAATGTCCCTATACTAGGTAAACGAAGCACTTATACACATTGAAGCTAGTGAAATTACTGGGTATATGAGAGTGAGACCTATGACGTCTCGGTGTAGCGGGCGCAGGGCTGTGCCAGACAGTAAATGCTTAGTTACTGTTTGGAAGTGAACTGTCTAAGGGCAGACGTGGCGCTTACCATCAGGTGTACGATCTGCTAGTCTTGTTACACATTGCAATTAAAAAAAAATAATTTATAAATAAACAAACAAATATTTGTGTGTCATGTTTGTCATGTGTGCTAATGAGTGATCCCTGGCGCATAAGACAGGTACACTACCAAATGCGCTATCGTGCTTGCCACAGTAGACTGTAGTTGTATACAAACCCCTATGGAGGCATTTACGGAATGTGAGATTTAACATCACTTATCACTGTTTATTAGCCAGTAAGATAGGTTTATTTGTGAGAATAATGTTATTAAAATGTTAGGTACTTAAAAATAGCAGAATTTCTAATGACTAAATTACTCTATAATAGTATCGAGATGACAATAAAAATCGAATAGTCTTTAAAAACATTTACTTTGCCCACAGCGCCGTATATCCTCCAGTAGCAGCGAGGAAGAGTCTTCGGAGAGCTCATCAGAGTCGAGCCAGGATGTTAAGGACCCGAAGGCCATCGCCAACGGGGCTGTAGACTCTCACAAGACTGAACATCGGAAGAAGGTATGTCTCTGTTCAGATGAATTAGTATGCACTGTACTCATGATGATTCCTCTGGACGGAATGATTGTGTAAGGACATAATCATTCCGTCCAGAGAAGAAGAGGTCATCAAGCCTAGTCGGAGACCATTTGGCGGCTTGATAATATTATATTAGTAAGGACTAAGGATCCTTTAATCAATACTACGTTAAAGCATCATTACCGCAGTGGGACCTGTGATTGTGTTTTGGAAGAGCCGGTACCCTCCTTGTGGCGATTAACGAGCCCATTCTAGCAGTGGCGTAGTAGCGTGGGTGTCGGCCGCCCGGGGCGGAAGACAATTCTGCCGCCCTTTTTTTTTTGGTCCTCCAGTTGGCAAAGCAGCCCACGGTGCGGAAGACGATTCTGCCGCCCTTTTTTACAATTCTGCCGCCCCTTTTTTCTTTTTTTTTTGCTCCTCCAGGAAATTTTGCCGCCCCCGCCCGGGGCGGACCGCCCCCCCCGCCCCCCATCGCTACGCTATAATGTTATAATTTAATAATAATGGGTTTTTGATTGATTGTTTCAGAAGAACAAAAAGATTGACAAGAAAAAGGCTAAGAAAATTCGAAGAACTGATTCGTCAGCTTTTACATCTGGAAAACAGACGTCTGATGGTAAAGTCAAATATTTTTTACAATTCATTCATCAGTAAAAATATTGTTAAAATATTGAAGATCGATTTAGTGTAATGGATGAAAAAGTTGCAGTCTTGCCGATTCTTTTCGATAGATAATAACATTCCTTATACGGTCGCAGAGTCGCCTTGTGACAGCGGTTTGTTAGCAATATCGAAAGTTAAGCTACTCACGCCGCGGACGGTTAATAAATAGGTGACCGTTTTGACCACATTTAATGACATTTATCTCGAGCATGGAGTATGGCCCACACTATCTCACAATTGAGATAAGGCCTGTGTCCCAGCAGTAGGAACGTATAGAGGCTGATGATGATTTCGAGCGTCTCCGTGCTTCGGAAAGCACGTTTAAGCTGTTGATTTTTTCGATTAGTCATCAAGCCTAGTCGGAGGCCATTTGGCGGCTTGATAACATCTGACAGTAAGATTGGTCACTTGCCTTACGCACCCATCCACCAACCTGCACTAGGCCCGCGTGGTGGAGTATGGCCCACACTATCTCACACTTGAGATAATGCCTGTGTCCCAGCTGTGGGAACATACATGATGATGATGGTGATGAAGATGTATATGGCGTCGTTCAAATGTCATCTTTGACGCTAGTTAGTTTGGGGCTAGATGTATATGCTTTTTTCAGAAAACGCGCACGGCGACGGCGAAAGCGCGGACTCGCGGACGTCGCAGTCTGATTCGCTCACGTCCAAGCCCGCGCCCAGTTCCGAGAATGCTGTCACGTCTGACAGCTCCAGGTAAATACACGTCTAGACTGTAGTACTGATAAAGTAAATAAAGTTAATAAAGTAACGGAACATAGATAAAGTTTCTGAAGAATATAAGAATGTATGAAATTTTAAAGCGATGACAAAAGAAAAAAGAAATAACATGAAATTCTATACAATTTATGAAGTCTAAAATTATTATTCCACTAAAACTGATAAAATTAAATATCTATTTATGAGAGACATAATGACAGTGTTTTGTATACCTCTTAGTTAATAAATGTTTTACCTAAAAATGCCTTAAAAATGTCTCTTTATGGGGATTTTACACTATTACCGGGAGCATCGGGTTATTTCCGTCGAACTTTGGCAAAATGTTGCAGAAACAAACGTAGCATGTTTCATCAACCACCTTAATAATTTGAGTTTACTAGTTATTTTCGTTTTTGTAACTGTCAATATCCTTTTTAAATCAGGTAAAAAATAATGCCAAGGTTAACTATACCCTACTCTGTCTAAATAGGTCTTATAAGCAGTTATCAGTTTCGTAGTGAAACGAGACACCAGATACCCGGTTTTAGGTTTTTAAATGATTCACAGGGATGCAGAAGGGAAGCTGGAAGTCAAGCTGCCTTCGTCAGTTGTGCAGGCTCTCGAGGAGTTGGAAGTGCTCAGCCGGCAGCTCGCAGACACGCCTAATAGTGATCAGAAAGAAACGGAGGCAAAAACAGACCTGTATATACTTAGGTGAGAGTACTAAGTGTTTTGTAGTCTGGGTGTACACTTTTTGGAAAATTAGGGAAGTTCAAGGTGTCTTAAGTCAGTGAAATTGAGGTGGCTATGCGGAAAGTTAGGGAAAAAATTAAATTTTGCTTTACTTATATTAATAATATCCTAATTATTATAAAATGAGGGAATAAAAATTTATAACATAGAAAGAAAAAAATATTTTTTCTTTATAAAATAATATAATTCTTTTCTTAGGTTGAGAATAAGGTAAATTGAAAGTTTTATTCTGTAATTTACTGAGTGCGGTTCTATTTTTAAGAAAATCCGTTGAAGATAGAAAAAGAGACGGATGAATTGCGGGACTGCGGATATTGACTGGATGCTTGTAATAATGTAGAAGATGGCTAAAAGGATGATTAGAAGGAACAAACATGTTACGCCGAGCCTGCGTAGTAGGTAGGAGGGGCAGGAAAAGGATGATTTTGAAGAGAAATCTGTTACTGGCTTTTATTTGGTATTAATAATTTATTGTAAAGGTGCTCCCTCACCGGGAGCATTCGCGTGTAATGTAACGTTACAGACTCGAGCATTACAACAGTGAAGGAGGAGAACCGAGCATTACAATGCGCAACTTGTAATGATACAATGTGTAATCAATCAATCAGCAGAATTTATAGTTACCTTACACGCGAACGCTCGTCAGTCAGGGAGGTAATATTGTAATGTAATGTTCGGAAGACGAATCTATAATGTTACATTACACGCGAATGCTCCCGGTGAGGGAGCACCTTAAAACATTTTATGTAATAGTTATTGCTTTTTTAATAAATAAAATGTTTATAGGCTGGAGCGATCATTATCGTCGAGCGGCCTCACCGGCGCGGCGCGGCGCGCGGCCTGGACGCGGGCGGCGCGCGCGCTCGGCAGCACTCGCACGGCGCTCACGCAGCGGCTAAAAGCGCTGCAGCCCGGTGCAGCCACCGCTGCCGCCGCCGCGCCGCGCCTGCAGACACGTGAGTGTACCGCATAACACATGAGTTGATTATAGACCAACAAGCTTATCTGTTCCGGTGGCCAAAATTGGTGGCGGTATCGTGAAATGACAGTTTTGCAATGCAAAAACGTACTAAAACGACAGTAGCGACGCCGCCACCGGAACAACCCCCCTAGAAAAGCGGCATTTATGACGTTCGCTAAAGCTCAATTTGTGATAGCGAATTTCAAATCCCATACTTTCAACACGTGACTTTTCTATGGCATCTGTCAAATCCATACAAATTGGACTTAGCGAAATTCTCCAGCTATAAAGCGATGTCATCTTGTCTAAGCCCCCAGAAGTTTGTCGGTCTATATTTTCCTTTATCATAGTAGAAAGACCGGACATGCTTTCGGTCACTGAGCCTCAGGAATAAGTATGGTATACGTGCCGGCAAACTTCTTTACCATCGGTCGACGGAGTGGGGGAAAGTTCGCGCATGTGCACTTGCGCATGACCTCCCGACGCCCGCGCGCCCTATTGGTCAGAGGTATGCTTCTGGCCAGTAGCGCGCAGACATGTCAAAATTCGTGTTCTGCGAAATGCCCACCCCGATAGTCACGAAGTTTGCCGGGGCCTGTAGCATTTTAAATATTGGATTATGTTGGACTGGATACATGGTGGGAATATCTCGCCATCGTTTTCGTACACGTCTGACCAAACGACGGACGGCACATGTCATATCAATTTGCAGATAGGCCCGCAGCCCATCTGATGATACCCTGCGGTTTATTCCATTGAGGGACACTACCAGGAAGCGTCGCTCTATGTGCTGCCACACATGCTCCACTGATCCAGCCTTAAGATTTCAAATGTACTTGATACCAATAATATGTATTTACAAAACCTACCCTGGTTTTGTAACCATGTAACCCGGGCATCACCGGCCGTTGCTTTAAAGTTCGACCTAACTTTTCACAGAGTATTGAAGATTTTGGTCTTCCTACTGGTCCGCCATATTCTATTTTTTTTCAAAACAGCGTTCAGTTAAAATTCTGTCAAAATGGATACTTGGCATCAATACAAACATACAATGTGATTAGACGAAAAATAATGGGGCTTACCTCTATTTAATACCACATTGCGGTATTTTTTCTTGTCGAAAGTACTAGTATTTTTCGCGCGTATTGTTTAAAATTTCACTTACTAGCTGATAATAAGCATTTCTTTTATACCAATACTGCGTCAGAAGGATTTGGTAGTAATCTTATCAAAATTAAAGTTTAGTACATTTTCGACAAAATTAAGACACTAAAGAACAAACAACAACGGATGTAACCCCTGACTCACCTCGATGTAACCTCGTCGTATCAATTCGCGACAGGCTACCCCAATGCAACTCTTACCATATTAAAAAACTGTCTCCGTGAACCAACATGCATCCACAAGAGTATCTGGGCAAAACTCACGAGAAACAATAAAAAAAAACCTTGGGCTCATGTTTCCATAAGTTAATTTTACATAATTATATATTACAATTGAATCTAAATTAGGCGTCACTTTATATAACTCTCTACGTACTTTATACATAGCATTCATAAAATAATAAAAAGGTAAAAAAATTATATACAAAATAATATTAATTTTCTTGTGTCTGACTCGGATCCCTTTGCTTGCTCTCAAATGAAGGGCGAAGTATATAAAAAAAAATGTCTGTGTGATTTGTGGCCCAAGGTTCGCGCCAATATCTGGCAAAGCAGTCATTATTCCATACAAAAAATAAAAAGAAATTATTGGTGTGCATGACCCAGGCGCGTAGTGTGCTATCAACTGTTTGTTCAACACGCGACTACGCGTCGTAGTAGACGTAACCGTAGCAAGAGTATCGTAGCACAGATGCCTACCGTGTTAGAAAGAGACAAACAACAACTACACTGTTCGCACTCACCAAATAATGCTACGAGTCCGCTTTGACATCTACGAGCCTCAGCGTTCGTGCGTATGTAATAAGGTCTAAAATTAAACGACTTCAATAATAGCTGAGTATACGGTACGAGTAGCATGCAGTGATATTAATAACTTTCAACTCTTCTGTTTATGGAATAAAGTTCGAAGTTGAACAATGGAGATAGTTACTGGAACCACAGACGCGTCCGGTTAGATCGAACCGGTTTCTTGGACGCGTCTGTTTTGTTTCTGCAGATGTAATTGAACTGCCGGCTTATGTGTAATGGAGATAATAATTTAAAGTTAAATAATGTTGTCTTCGAATCGTACGTTTAGACTTTGGCATATTCCAGTTACAGGTAAGTTATGAAACAGTTATTAACGTTTGTTTATATGTAGTTTAGTACGCGATAGTTTGTTACGACTAAGTTGTTCCTAGTTTTCTATATTTTACTTGAGTAGGAAGGTAGGAATAGAAATAATTTCCTTGTTTGTTTTTTAAAATGGGAAATACATAAATGTGAATTATAAAACATTGTTTTCGCAACAGTTAACAGTTTTTGGACCGTTTTGCTGGGATATAAGCATAACAATAACGTTATTATATTACTTTAAGTAGAATAATATTGATTTGTGAACATTGAATACATTTAAAACGTACTACGTGGATTTTTTTGTTTATCATTTTATAATTGGTTTGACTAATATTTCAATGCAGCAGAAATGTTTAATTTTATTTTCACTTTATATACGACTAGCCGTCGCCTCCGAGGTTTCACCCGCGCGTAATTATTTTTTTTGGATATCTCCCCTTTCTTCCCACATTTTCGGGATCAAAAGTACCCTATGTCACACGGGGATAGTGGCTTTCCAACAGTGAAAGGATTTTTCAAATTGGTTCAGTAGTTTCGGAGCCTATTCAAAACAAACAATCAAACTTTCCTCTTTATTATATAAGTATATAATTACAACCAGTATTTATTTAAACTTGGCATGCATGTGCAATCAGCAAAACATATAAACAAGATCCAACTTAATGCCATAATATGATATACTCTAAAAAGTCTCTCGTAAAACTATTATTACTTAAAGTCCAAAATTGCCACTACCTCAAGTTTATCGCGTGAGTAAAGGGCCACGTGGGAACTCGCTGAGTGGATATTCCCCTGTTATCCGATACTGTGTTATGAAGCTATGTTTGCACATGACCAGTTTGGAGAACGATGATACATGATACGCGTGTGAATCTGTTTTTATAAAAGAAAGTGGTGTTAGTTAGTAGTAACACTTATAACTCAAGAACGGATGAACCGATTTGGCTGAAAATTGGTGGAGAGGTAGCTTAGTAACAGGAGACGGACATAGGATACTTTTTATTCCGGTAATATGGGGGAAGGGGGGAATAGTTGAAAAAGGAAATTACGAACGGATGAAACCGCGAGGGCGACCGCTAGTATAACATAATTGGTATCAGGAATTTATAATGACTAAAGTTGGACCGACTTATCTCATCATAGTTTGATTTTTGAAATTCTCTAGTACTTGTATAAAGTCAGGGATCGCGGGTGTGATTTCGGCACGAACAAGCATGCGTGAAATCTAGAATTATAGAAAGTCTAAATTATACTTCGATCAAGTTCAATAGAACCGTTTTATTCTTTTTCCACATTTTTAATGAAAGTGGTCGACATACTTGCCATACATGTGACGCTTGATGGACACCTGCGACTAGGTCAAATTTTTTTTTCTACTATGTCAGTTGGCAGACAGGCACGCAGCCCACCTGATGGTAAGCAGCCACTGCGGCCATTTTCGACCCTCTGATTTCAAGTGTACCAGCTCCCACATTAATATTGCCGGAGCACAGCCTAATATGTTCAAGGGAAAAGTGACGGCTTATGAAGACGGGAAGAGAATTCTTACTAATTCAAATGTATTTCTCTCGTATATTTCAGAATCGTCACATCCTTCCTCCACAACTGCTCAACCCACTACCACTGCCACTAGTACTAATAAGCGGAAAAACGAGGAGGAAGACGAGGCAGACTTCAGCCGGCTCACTCCGGACGAGAGAGAGGCGAAGATTGTTGAAACGCTACTTAGGTGACACTACTATTATACCACTAGTACTTTTTTTATCTACCATAAACATAGTTATTTTAAAGGTCTCAAAAATAGTAAAGTATCAGCCTGTTATAATCCCATTGCAGGGCAAAGGCCTCCTTGAAATCAAGTCATCGCTATAATGATGGGTATTAGCTCAATCACCACGCTTGCCGAATGCGGATTGGTGATTACAAACTCGAGCTTTATCCGAAAAAACCGACACAAAGTTAGCTCGACCCGGGAATTGAACCCAGGACCCCGAGATCTCGGTCCAGTATTTAAACCACTCTATCTGCCACATAACTTTGTTGCTGTATCATTTGACAGTATAAAAATAATACAGCGTCTTTGTTGTCTCGCAGAATAAATTATCAGGAACATATCGGATTATTCAAAAATTATTCCTCTTGATTCCCTGATTTTAGTAATTCAAATTGAAATTGTATTATTCCAGGTTAAAAGTATTAATAGAAGAGAGAAAGCCAGACATGATTGCCAATTACAATGCAGAGTGTGCACGAGTTCAGGAAGAAAAGTAAGTTATATCAGATAAAAAAAAATATTACATAAATTGTTACGTTACATACTACAATGTTTTAAATAAATAAAATAGTTTGAATAGGTTTGGTGTAATGGTTGGGATTGGGAAGTCTGCTTTTTCTCCAGAGGTAGCGAGTACCCATAGTACAAGCTATGCTTAGTTTGAGGCTAGACAGAGTTGTGTCAATATTGTCCAATATTTATTTTTTACAGTGTTTCAGAATCAGAATATTTTTTTTTTATATTATGTACTTCAGTTGGCAGACAGACACGCAGCCCACCTGATGGTAAGCGGTCACTGCGACCTATTCCATTGAGGGACACTTCACCTAGAAGCATCGCTAAATGTGCTGCCAGACTGTAGGCTCATCTAGTCTTCGAGCCTTTTTTTTTTCAAGTGTACTGGCTCCCACATTAATATTGCCGGAAGTCCGGAACACAGCCAGAGCGGCAGAGTGTTATGGCGGCAGATTTTACCTGTGGGGGTGGTAGCCAGGCGGGCTCTGAAAAAGTTCTACCACCAACCAGACCCAAGGCGGGAATCGAACCCACGACCTCCTGGTTTTATACCCGAGCGGCTTAGTCACTATTCCATGGAGGTGGTTTAAATAATTAATTTTATTTTACATCCCCCATCTCAGTACACTCTAATCAACGGCATGTTTCTATATTCCAGGAAAAAGTTACAAGTAGCGTCAGCAGCCGAAGGAGCGCCACTAGTTGAGAAGCGGTTACCGAAGCGGCGGTTCCCCTGGTGTGTTCGCTCCCGAGCGTTGCTCAACCGCCTCGCGCGACTCGCGGGCGGGAAGGACGCCGCAGCTACCTTACTGGCGAAGCGAGCCTTGCCACTGTTCCCCAATGGCTTCGTGCGAATGCCTACACTACTGCGCCAGGCTGAGTAAGTTTCACGATAGTCGACTATCGCTAAACTATTGGTAGTATACCTATAGCTCCAGTAGTAGGTATCCATAATATCTAAGAGCCAGTATATTTATTAGGTTAATTTAATACCTAAATAATAGTATCGATAGTTTACTCTTTGCTATGGATGAAACACGTTTGACAAAGATGTGAAGAAGAGCCCTGTTTACGAAAACCCTCTGCGACTGTCGCGCGGGGCCGCAACGACCGTCAACGACAGTCGCAGAGGGTCGTTGGCTGTCGTTGCGGCCCCGAACGACAGCCACTCACCGCAGTCGTCGAGGGTCGCAAACGATGGGTCGTTCGTCTGTTAGATCCCTTAATACCGGCCAAACCCGATTTCAGGATAAACTAGTTTGGCCTATTTATGTTTTCACTATAATAATAATATTCTATGTTGACTTTAATTTCAGAACAAACTAGTATGGCCTAGGCCAAACTAGTTTGTCCTGAAATCGGGTTTGGCCGGTAACATATATACAGATGTGTAGTAGTAATGAGGTGTGTTATTTTTCTTTTCAGTCTCAGCAAAGAACTGAAAGCGGCAGACGTCAAACGGCAGCGTGTGGGGTCCTCGTCCCAGCCGGCCGCGTCGGCGGTACCTCCCGCCGCGCCCGCCGCGCCTGCCCCGCCGGCATTCGCCGAGCCCATCACGTTCCCCGCCTCGCTCACTGTCACCACTACCAACAACAAATCCGACGCTGACGACAAGGACAAATACAAGCCTTCGGTCTTCGGCTCGATCATCAACTCCTTCAGTCTGAGCAAGGACCTCATCGTCGAGAAGCCCGACGACCGGCGCAAGGACGAGCGGGACCTCTACGTGCCGCCGAACAACATCGGCAGTATAACCATTACACCCGTTCCGCCTCCGAAGGGAAAAGTCCCTCCCGCCCCAACGGAAAAGAAGGAGGGACTTATCCGGGTCAAGTCGCCCGCCGCGCTCAACGAAATGGTCAACAATGCACCGCGAAAGGAGAAGGAGAAAGATAAACCGAGGAAACCGGAGAAGAATCATGTGAAAGAACGGAGTCGGGTCGAGTCGCCGCTGCATATTGATACCACCTCAGCACCGCAGCCAACCCGGAAGGAACCCAGCCCGAAGACCAAGGAGGAGATCTCGCAGAAGCAGATAGAGAGCATGCGGATAGCGGAGAACAACATCCCCCGGCCGGCGTTAGTGCCCGTCCACCATTCACCCACATTCGCGAAGCCGGACAAGCGACCTCCTGAAGTCAAGAAGAAAAAAGACGTAGTCATAGTGTCCGATGTTGACCCTCTCGGGGACATCCAAACGGAACCTTTCGCTGTGGACGATAGCAGCAGTGACGTCGAAGTCGTCGAGGACAAAAACATGGACAAAAGTGAACCTAAAGCCAGTGATATTAGGAGTGATACAGTGCCTTCGAAGGAGAAAGTGAGTGTGGACCCCAAGAAAGTGACCAGTGCGAAGCATAAAGAGCGGAGCTTGGTTAAGGAAGGTAAAATTGAAAAGAGGAGTGATTCGTTGGACGAGCCGACGAAAGAAGATATTGATACGATCATGAGGAATATTAAGGAAATGGAGGTTAGTGCAGCAAAACTATTTTTAAACTAATTATTAATCTATTACCACTTATTGTTGGATCACAGATATCTATTTAATAATAATAATAAGCCTCTTATCCTGAACTGCTTTCTTCTTTCTTTGTATTGTGGTTGTCTCTTTAGTTATAAAATATCTCTGAGTTCAGTGTGCCTCTTGGCAAAGGCCTCCTCTAACAATTTCCATTGTACTCTGTCTCTAGCAACCCTTCTCCATTTTGGGCCTGCCGTCAGTTTTAGTTCATCTTCCCATCTCTTGCTCTGTCTTCCTCTGTTCCTTCTCCCATCTCTAGGATACCAGTCTGTAGTGATGTTGCTCCACTTCTCCTGTGTACTTTACTCCACATGCTGCGCGGTACACAGATATCTATTTAAATTATATCAAATAATTTTTCTATCAATAATGTTTTATTGATGAAATATAATATATATTTTTTTCATGAAATATCAATTGGCAGGCGGGCCACTTGATGGTAAACGGCCACTGGAGCCTTTTCTATCAAGGGACACATGATTGTATTTTTTTTTTTGATGTGATGTCTGTAAAAGGCAAAGCCAAATCATTGTCAACTTTCCAACATTGAAAATAAAAGTTATCCATCCAATTTCTCCACAAATGTATTTCTCCATTACAGCACTCACAAGAACCGAAGTTGAACAGCAATACGTACGCGGGAGTGATAACTAGTGGTGAGTTCCTGTCCTGCTTACTATTAGCTCAGGGCTCCGCTCAAACAGACGTCAAAACACTTTGTATTTATTAATTAAAATACCTTATTCCAATTAACTTAAACAATCAACAAGATTGCTAAGGTTTCATCTCTAGCCCTAATAGTGACCGTTTTATCATAGACAATAGTCTAGGTCTAATATTTATGAGGAGAATACTGCTCATAAATTAAAAACATGAACTAACATACTTTAGAGATAAAAAAAAATTCTTAACTGTATGATTGATTATGTAAACAACTGCTGTTAGTGCAAGACTTATATTCATTTAAAATTATCTTGACTTTGAAGAAAATTATACTTCACTTTGATCAATATAAGAAAATCCCAGTAACTTAAATTCAACTCGGCAAATACCTCAGTTTGAGCAGAGCCCTACTCGAATGTAGACCTTACTCCATGACTATAAAGTTGGTTTTGTCCGGTCAGCGAAGCACGAGAAGTCTTCCAGCCAACCGCCATTCGGCCAGAGGAACAGTATCTTTGGCGAGACTCGTTCAGATAAAGACAAGTTGTAAGTGAGACGCGTATATAGGACAGATGTCGTTAACCTTTTCTATGGAATACAACCCAGAAAAATATAAAATAGTTACTTAAATAGTCACGATGGGTTGACTTTTTTAATTTCCATCTTTTTTTTTAGGAACTTGTTCATTTCCAATAATATAGACTAATGGAGAAAAAAGAGAATCTTATGTTTCACTAGTGTTGGATAAATGTTTCGTAATTTATCGATGACAAGTTCAAAAAATACCGGATCTTATCATAGCTAATTTCACGAACTTCTTTTTATTCAAGTATTTTATATTCCATACTTATTTTGGGACAAAGCAAACTTTCTCTATGCTTAATATTAAGTATCAATATTAATGTTAGTATGCTTTAATTTTTTAAATGTCTTATACATTTTTGCAATTTAGACTTTTTAGTAAGCTGTGGATACAAGAATCTAATGCTTTTATAATTATTTCTTGTTTTTACTTTAGTCCTAAATTTACCATAGGAAAAAGTATAAGACAGCGTCAAATGATTAGCTTTATTGTGCATGTCGTAAGATTGAATAATAGCACTTCAGAAGCGATACACGTTGCAAAGGATAATTAGATATCATAAAAATATTCAATGTAAGGCCTGACGGGAAAATTAGATAATTTATCTGTCGATAACTTAGACACAATAAAATATTGTTTTCATGATATACGTGTTATACTGCTTTCCTTATACATATAGTAGATTGTTACTGGCATAACATTTAAATGTCCCCATGCATTTTGCCCTATCTTGTTGGGACAATTATTCATATTATTGGTTATTTTTTTTAACACCAATTAAATAGCTTAATAAAGCCCTTTCACACTATGAAGCGCGGCTGCCGCGCTACTTGCGACCTAGTGTGAAGGCACTCTTAATGTCCTTAAATTTAAAGCTCTGTGATGCTATTATTGTCAAATAATCAATACATTTACACAAATAGATATTATTTATTCTTATGCATGTGCCCGCTGCAACTGAAGGGGTTTTCCACTGATAGAAAAGGTTTCCGACTCCGTCGCTTGTCTGCACTGTAAGCTAGCTCACTTTCCGTGCTTGCTACTATAGCCACTGCTGTTTCCTTAGGCGTGTAGAATAGCTTCATCGTGGTGGGATTGTAACAGACTATTAAATGGAAATCTGTGGGTATATAAACCACAGAAAAACTAATTGTATGTAACGGCTTGTTAGGTCGGTTAAGGTATTGAAACAATATTCATTTAATATATACCATAAACAGTTCGGATTCTGAAAAAAAAACATCATAACTTACTAAATAATCTATAATATATAAAACTCAAAGGTGACTGACTGACTGACTGACATAGATAGATATCAACGCACAGCCCAAACCACTGGACGGATCGGGCTGAAATTTGGCATGCAGGTAGATGTTATGACGTAGGCATCCGCTAAGAAAGGATATCTCGATATTCCCACGGGAACGGGAACCACGCGGGTGAAACCGCAGGCGCCCGCTAGTTGACTAATAAAGCAAACAAAATGTTTATCTCTGAGTCTTATTATTGTAACAGTTATAAACAATGGGTATAACAAGTCATGAAATATATAGAAATATGTGCAAATCGTTTAAGATTGATGACTCATTTGGTAGTTACCCTGTCCTATTGGCTAGGTCCCTAGCCCAGGGGTCGTGAGTTTGAATCTCGCACAGATCTTAAACACTGCTGATCACTTGTGTTCTTTCTATCTTATTTATATTAACATCATAAAGACAACAAATATACTAAAATGTGTATATTTATGATACCTTCGTTGCTCCTAATACCCAAGACATAAGTTGTTACATCTGTTACAATTCCCACAAGTAGAATTCATACTTTTTGAAATAATCATCCGATTCATTCAATTGTATTAAAATTTAAAACACAAAGGTAATCTGGCAATCATCAAATTTCGGTCGTCAAATAAAAAACTTACTTATAATTTTATTATTGTTGAATACTGAGGAAAATCGTAAAAACAAATCTAGCTTTGTAAATGTTCTCGATCATTCAATTACTTTCTTTTCACTTGTACATAGCAAAGTATCAGCCTATTTCACTTGTACAGTCAGCGTCAAAATAATCTGAGCATTCAAAACCACCAAAAATATCTGGACATTTGACAAAAGTCAACCTTGCCTCAAGACATAAAGGTGCATTTTCATTTGTCGTTTGAGAACAAATGACAACAAACGATATTCACACCCAAAAGTATTTTGATAAGAGTGTTTTTTGTCAAATGTTTAGATATTTTTGGGAGGTTCGAACGCTCCGATCATTTTGGCGCTGACTGTACACAGCTCCTAAATGGTGACGGTCCTTTTATTCTTCGGTAATGGGGTTTTTCGATATGTTCTTAAGACGGCTTTTGGTAAGCTTAAAATCCAACTAAACATTTGCTGTTAAATTTTGTCCTAATGTCCTCATAGGCTCATAATCACTACAGATCTGACCAATAATATAAATGTGTCTGTGATCGCATTTTCCATTCTTCCATCAATTATGTCGGGAATATCACGAACTCCACTTTGTAACTTTATTATATTTATGTTACTATCTAAACGTAAAATAATTTTAAAAATAAAGCCCTCAAAATTCCAAACCTCGTTGTCAAACGAAGGTATTAATTACAGCCTTGTCATGGCGGTGTTTTTGGTCGAGCCAGATGACAAGCCTCCAAAGTTATTATAACTGAACTTGCCCAATCTTAAATTATGGTACAAGCGAACCACGATTAGAACGGGACAAACCACATAAGGTGTTCTACGTACATTCATATTGTGATTTCTTTTTTAAAATAAGTCATAGTTGTCATAGAGATTTCCATATCCTATTGCGTGAACTATAACGCAATCTCGTAAATAACCAAAGCCCCTCGTAATTCTAATGTGGATTCACTGTCATTATTTTTTTCGGTTTTCATTGTATTCATATACTCATGTTTTGCATTGCTAATTCACTCATTCCGCTTGGTTGATTGATGTACACACTTAAAACAAAATTTCATCATGATCGATCACATGTTTTCTAATAAAGTATATGACCTTTCATATTGTACATATTTGTTACCATAGAAATAATATAACATTATTTACTTAACTTGTACTTAACAAGTTATCTGATACAGCCCAAGTACCTAGTCGAGTTAAGTCGAAAATATTTATGAGCTCCCTTAAATTTTTTATTATCAATATTTAAGAACAACAATAAATAGATTTGTAAAAAATGAAACCGTTTTTATATAGTCGAGTGCGATTCTTATATTGAAGTAGTAGTGAAATAAAATAGATTACAAAGACGTTTCAATTTCATAAAAAATTAAATTATTTGAAGGGCGTTAAATAGGAACAGTTTTCTATAGTCATTTGCTTTGTTTCAGCACAGAACGAACTTCTTTGAACAAAATGGATGGATGTAGTGCCATCACTGGTAAGTTATACTCGTTATCGTTTTAAAGATGTAATTAATAGATATCAATCGTCTAAACGTCTAATATTGGCGATGATTACTTATTTATCAGGTGATATTTATATAACTAGCCTTTCGCCCGCGGTTTCACCCGCGCGTAATTTCTTTTTTCAAATATTCCCCTTTCCCCCCTCATTACCGGGATCAAAAGTACCCTATGTTTACCGGGGACAATGTAGCTTTCAAACAGTGAAAGAATTATTCAAATCGGTTCAGTAGTTTCGGAGCCTATTCAATACAAACAAACACACAAACCTTTCCTATAAAGATTAGTACAGATAGCAATTACCTGCATTCGAATGTGGCACCAGACTATCAAAACTATATTTACTAAAAAGATGTTTTAGTTTTGTAAAACTATCGCTTCTGTAGAACAGTGGTTCAGTCCCAGGGTTCAATTCCCGCCATGGGTTTGGTTAGTGTAGGTCTTTTTTCTGCTGCCACTCTTAATAGCTTTAACTGTGTTCCAAGAAAGGCTCGAAGATCAGACAAGCCTACAGTCTGGCAACACAATAAGCAACGGGCCGGTCAATAGCAAAACTGGCACCGGCTCGTCCCAATCGGGTGTGAAGGGGAAACCGGGGTAGTTTAGTGGGTAGTGGACGCTTTAGTCTCGAGTGACACACACGGCCGTGGGTCTAGCTAGCCTGCGGTTATGGTGCATAAACGCATTCTCCTCCGAAAAAAAAACACAATAAGCAACGCTTTTTAATGAAGGGTACTTAAATGGAATAGGCTGCAGATTCCACTTATAATCAGGCGGGCTGCACACCCCATTGTTAACTGAAGTCACATAAAAATACATTTATATATCTTTTTGTTTCCAGGTTGAGAAAACGTTGAATATGAAAAAGAAGATGTTAAGTGAGAGGTTGTTATTGAATGATAGTCTATTTATTCCGAAGATACGGCCCGATCTGGCGAAGCAGGACTTCTATAAGACACCAAACGCAAACAACTAAATATTTTATAGTAATAATTTTAACCGCACGTAAGTACTTATGCTCGAGAAAGTTCACTAGTGCAAATACTCTCGAAAAATCTAGTCTTAAATTAACGCTACATCACAATTGTTTTAATATTCTCATCTGATGTGTATCAATCTATACAACGTGTTAATTTAAATGCGCAAAACCTGAAAATAGTTTGATCAGAACAACGAGTAGAATCCATTAAACCACTTTTTTCAAAAAATATTCGTTAACAATGTTGCCCTGTCTATTTATTAATAGGTTAAGCCGTCACGTGCGCAAACAATACCTACCGACTCGTCCCTCGACGAAGCGTCGTCGCAGACGCAAGAAACGGTTAGAATTGCCAGTAGAACTAAAACAAAAATCGTAAGACCTTTTAGTTTTTTAAATGTTGTTTTTTCCTTCACTATTAGATCAATTGTATTAAAAATCATTTGGGGTGTCTGAGGTTTTGCGCATTTAACATAACACGTTGTATAAGACCGTGAAATTCTGTAATCTCTATGGTTTCTTTATTTTTGTTACTAACGTTTATTTTCACGCCCTATGAGATACAAAAATTGTTAGGCATGTGTTTGTATACTGATTGTTTTCTCGGCGAGTAAATCCTAATGTTTAGAGAGGAATTTCATGTTTTGTTGTTGAAAAATTGATTGTAGGCAGCTCGAGTTTTATTTATAAGGTTACACTAAAATGTTTTAAGTGGCATGTAAGATTATGCTAAGATATATAACTCCTGATTATAATAAGGGGGAAAGGGCTTTCTCGAAGCGCTGTTATTTAAAGGAGCCTTGGATTCAAATCTCGTTCATAACTAAATACGTATTTCTTTGTTTTTTTTTATTAATCATACAAAATGATGCTAAAAAATTTGCATGATAGAATTGGTCTACTTCCCATGTTAAGTCGCAGTCGGTAAATGTAAAAACTAGTCAGATCAAATCCTGGATCATACATGGTGCAAACATCGATCGAAGAAAGAGACAAAAGTTATATATCTTTACACAATTATTGTCGTTAACAATGTTTCTAATGAAAAAATCTGATAAGATCTTTTAACGATTTTGTTTATTACATTTTTTACACTGCTCTGTAAGTTTACTTTATAAATCGGCTGTATTATGAAAAAAAGTTATATATTATGTCATCTAGAATTGCCTATCGATAGTCTATCGATAGTTGACGTCATATCAATAGTATCGATACTACTAACACTATACTATCGATATTACAAATGAAAAATACTATTGATTGGAAGCAATATTATCTATAGTATCGATACTATTACATTATAATAGTATCGATTGTTTTTAATCAATACTATCGATACTATCGATAGTATTGATAATTTTTATGATTTGATACAACAATACTATCGATAATTTCGATATTATCGATACTATCGATAGCACTATCGATACTGTTACTAGTTTTCAAGGTCAACTATCGATAGCGAGACTATTGATTGTTGGGCAACTCTGATGGCATTCACATTGTGAAGGCCTGCTTAGGTGCCTTTAATCATATTAGAACATGTATTATTAGGACTTACTGCTTTATTGTAAAGGCTAGCAAGGAAAAGGGCTTATAAAGCTCTTAACATGAGCCTAATTGTTGTATTTATGGCATTTGCCCTGTAGTGGGATACAAATAGAGTTTCATTTTGCTCACAATAGGTTTTTGGTGTCGATAGAAGTTCTGTAGGTAACAGGTATCCACTATTGTTGTACACTGACAGTTCTTATAAATATTATACTAGGTCTGTATAGAATGCGCATATTTTGTATAAACGACTATTAGTTTTTAAACACGTTGGTTTTGATCACTCGATATAGGTCACTGCTCCACGATTATTAGTTACTGTCTAGAATGTAAAAATGTAGATGGATATAGTTTTTTTTTTTTTCGTTTCTTATAACTCGACAGTGACTAATAAGTTCATTGAAACTCAATGTCTGTTTAATATGGGGTATTATTGTATAGAAGATATGATCGTGGCTGGAAATTCAATATTTGTTTTGACCAAATCATTTAATGTTAGAAAATATTTTGGTTACTTTTAAAAAATCATTGTTTTTATTTTCAAAGGTATCAAGTCGCATATTATTTTTTCAATTAGGTTTGATACTCTTATACTGTCTTTAATTTTTAAGACTTCTGAATTCTGATACAGGTGTTGTGATTTTATTTTTCCCAGTAATTCATTGTCAAATAGTTAAGTATGTCTGTGAGCTATACACTGCCAAATGTCTGAAATATTGAATGCAATTTTGTCAGCAAGTCTTTTCAGATAAATAATTCCGTAATTCTATTTGCGATATTTCTTATCAATCAATTTTAGTTAAAATCTTAAGATTCAATGTTAGATTATCCTAACATATTTTTTTTATCAAAGAATTTATTTATAATTCTCAAAACACTAAAAATAATAAGTATTTTTGTGTAATTGTATTGTATTTAGAAGATTTGCCGGCATTGTTTTTTAATGTCTTGAAGAATTGAAGTCTAAACTACTTAGCCTGGACTAATCAAAATATTACTTATGAATACAAATTAGCATTCCGCCAATACAGTTAATAATAGTGTTTAAAAATAGTGTGAAAAAATACTGTTTGTAATTTTTAGTTCTATCGTGTAAACGCGTCTAGGATTGCAATTCTAGAGCTCAGAAGCATATGGGCGGATGTGCAGATCGGGCAAAATTTTTTTATTGGATAACAAAGAAAAGCGCTTCTTTCTCTTTCTATACCACTGAGAGCTGTATTTCTATCTCTTTTCTGGGCTGAGATAATTTCGTGCATAATGTCGGTTCTGACAGCTTTTCTAAAATCATTAGAACCTTAAGGTTTTATTTTCACTTCCATCTCTCTGCGTCTACATTGCTGTATCTTTCTTTTGGCGGATTGTAAGTTTGGCCCTTATGCCTAAAAATTTTTGTCGCACAAAGGCTACGTAAAAGAAGTTACGCCCTTATGGTCCAAACAGTGATTTAAAATATTCATCATAACTAAACTTCCGACATTATGCAGTTAAGATTCCTTAAACGGTTGCAGATTTACGGCTTTATGCCTTTTGTTTTAGTAACTTTGTAAATGCATTGATGGGCCAATGTGAAAATAAATCGTTATGGATGTGAACTATTCAAACTATGGCGCCAAAAAATTAGCGACATCGGGCATTATCCCTTGGTCACGGCGTGTCCAATGACTGACACTGAATCAGTTTAAGTGTAATGAGATACATTGTGATTGGTCGTTGCGCAATCCTATGTCTGGCCGTCTGTCCCTTTGCTCCTTGCACGCATTGTTTGTTTACATTTCGGTGTTTTTGTTTTACCTTCGGTCTGTTGGTGTTTTGATAACTGATCTTAGTGATAAAAGTGGATTTTAGTTGTAATTTAATGATGATTTTTTGGTGACAATAATTCGAATTATCTTTCATGTTCAGGTTCTGAAGTATGGTTGATCACTCCATTATAGTTGCGGCAACTGTCTTAGGTAGTTGCACGTGTCTTCACCCTTGATTCACAAATATATGGAGCTTTGTCACCCCTACGTTTGAAACGCATGCTCCACCAAACCATCCCAGATGCTCGGTGGTGGCCTTTTTCTACGTTCGCAATTATCTTAGTAGCTTTTTGGGAGTTGTGTACATACCCTGTCGTTTTCACTGTGTCTTTTTTCTTCAAACGCAAAAAAATCTCATCTGTAAAAAGAATTCTTCCATGGTCACCATCTGCGTGTCTTTGCAACAACTTCTTCGCTCTCTTAGTTCGTTTGAGACGATAGGATGAAGTCAACAGGTGACCTTTCTTTATTCGATAAGCCCTAAGGTATTCTTTGATAATACGAGATAGACCTTTTTTAAATAAAAATAAAAAATAAAAATAAAAATAGAGGAAATTTTCATTTTCCCAGCCATGATTATCTGCTGACTGAGTACTCAGACTCAAATACTCTTATATAAATTGGGACAGAACTTATGGTAAGACTATAACGACTGATCTTCAGACATATTCCGGGCCAAAGAGAAAAAAAGCCTACTTTTAAGAAATCCGTTTCTTATTAGGTATATCTATGGAATTATTTTGTAAAGCTGCCTTAAAGTAAGTAGCAAGAGGCTCTCTTTTCATTGCTCTATTTTGCAATTCTTTACTCGATTTCTCTTACTGCTTCGATAGTCTTGGCCATTTGTTCTCGTGTGTACTCGATTTGGACCTATTTATAGGATGAAAATCTTTTTTTGTATTGGGAATGTGTGAACCTATTATGTACACCTAGTCATGGACAGAATTTCCAATATGTCCATTATTGGATAGAGTAATAATTTACTGCTGATTTGTATTAGAAACAGTAAAATATCAGACATATAACGTATTAAAGAAAACAAAAACAATGAAATCCTCTTTATGGACACTCTGTCTATGATTAGGTGTATGTGCTTCAATAATATCCAGTTACGGAATCCGGTAAAATTTAGGATTACTTAATGCCAATGTCATTTCGGTTATAACATAAAAGTACCTAATGTATAAATGTATTACTATTCATAAATCATTTAATGTCGTGAAATCCAACAACAACGATATTACGATACACCTACCACAAAATAAAACGTTATGTGTACCTTATGGCGTCGCGATTGTTATGAGAAATTAAGATTCCCGACACTAAATAGGTTCAGTTTGCTTAATTTTAATTGTTAATTAAAAAATTGACCATGGCTGGTCTGCGTCTATCATAGGTGCCTTTACTTTTAGTACATTCAAATATCAAAATACTTATAGTATGTAAGCAAACCTTTCTTCTGATCGTTATAACCTTTATCTTGACGTAAACGTAAGTGTGTGTGTGTATAACTAAGTGTGGGTAAAAAGTCTAGTTAGTTAAGAGATGTCCGACTTTTTGCCAAAAGAACCACAGTTAATAAATTCAATGAACACAACAAAATAAAGTCGCATTTGTAATTTCGTTTTAATAGATATTGATTTGTTTTTTAGGCATAACGTTATCTTCGGACAAACAGCTTACATTAAATTACATAAAATTGGAGGCATAAAGCCGTATGAGCACATACTTATCAATTGAACAAATACATTGAATAATTTTAGTGGCATAAAGGCGGATATCATCATTTTTTTTAAATAAGTTAATTTTTCACTGTTTTAAAACATTTTTTTTAAATTTCAATTATTAAGCTAGGAAAGTAACTTATTTAGCTAAATAAATGCAAAGAAATCATTTACGTATTGTTTGTACTTATTTAAATATTTGCCGATAAAATTTAATTTTTATTTTACGCTCTCCTGTAAAGTTGGCAAAACCGACATCCGCCCTAATGCTTCTAAGCTCTAGAATTATATCTCTCTCTGTCGAAAATTGTTCGTAAATAATGTGCTAATTGTAATCTGTCATGTTTACTTGTTGAATAAATATCGCAAATAGATTTACTAGATTCTTGCACGCATAGTGAGTAAACGTATCTCAAAACGTAAATATGTAATAATTTTATATTGTAATCTAGATACTGCTTATACTGATATTGCCTTGTCTCGAAAGGGTGGGCGTAGCATCATATTACCAGAAACCGATCCTCAGTAGCCTGATAGGTCGGTTATAACGTGTAATGTTGAAGAAACACAAATTCTTGTGACATGCATCTGGAATGACTTTTGTTCTTTCTTTGTGATTATTCGGTAAGTACGGAGTTTTCATTACATGTGCAGTCGCGTAAGGGAAATATTTTCTTTTTATATCATGGCTCAGAAAAATATTATGTTGAACCAACATGCATCCATTGATATATTCGATCCCTTTTTCAAAGGCTATATTCATTGGTTCACACCTTGGTATTGGAACCAGAAGCTATGTTTCACCAAGATGAAGGCCGACATTCTTCGTAAGAAAAAGATAGTCATCACTTTCAAAAAGTTATTTTGAGTTTAAAGTCGCTCTTCACGTAATTTCTCCCGTCCGCCCATACCTTACGATTTTTAAGAAATAATAACAACAGTTTTCCCTCATGTAAAAAATATGTGGTTAAATGAATTATATTGTTCAAACTTACACCTTTGTAACTCGACTAAATTGTAAATAGCATGTTCATAAGTGCAAGAGAGATAAAGAATATATATAAAATTAAACAAGTTGTTTGTCTGAAGCCGGGCTCGTAAAACGTGGAGCAGTATATAGGTATTTATTTTTAATACATAAAGAAACCTGTGAGAATATGATGTTAGTTTATTTATGTCATTATGGAAACTGTTTGACGTTTTGAATTTGTTCTGTTGAAGGGAACGAAAAAGATGTTTTAATTCAAATTCCAAATTATTCCCAATGTAATAATTATGAATAAATATTTATAATGAATAGACGAACTTTTGCTATTTTATTTTTTTAAGTTCGATTGACCTCATTCTTGTCCCGATGTAACGAGTCCGATTATTTGTAAAATACCAGAATGAATATATATTATTTAATAGACTAAATATTCCGCCATAATACCGGTAGAAATTAATATTAAACGATGATTAAATAAAACTCGACACGGATTTATGAATATTTTTTTATTAATTTCACAAAAGTATTCATTAAAAGCCACAGTTTGAAGGCTTTTAAGCTGTCAAAGCGATGACGGTACTTTATTTCACTCCCATCGTTTTACAATCCAACAGTGAGCTAGAAAACAGGAATTCGGAAGCTATCTAATAACTACATTATAAACGTTACGTCTTATAGAAAATATTGACATATACTTCATTCGATTAAAGGCAGTCGAAGCTTGCATTTTCACGTCTATTGCTACCTAGGCGCGGTATTCGCCATAACGGGGATTGCAAGAGGTTTACATATACTTTGCAATACTAGACCGTGGACGCTTAACAACAAATCAATCGCATATCGCCACATTTATATTAACGCACATTGATCCACACCGAATGGAACGTTTTCATGTTTCTATACATCTGTCACTTTGACATAACATTATTATCTATTCTTAGGTCGATTCGGACGCATAGAATTTGATATGGCAGTCGAAACGACATCGAAATTAGTTTCGTCGACTACTCTTTAAATCATCTCATAAAATTAATAAGATATCTTGTTTTTTATTTTGTAACAATTTGCTTATAATTCTTTCAAACAGATGACCACTTGTTAAATTTTTTTTGGTAATTAGTGACACACAATTCACACTGAATTAATTTTCTTAATAGTTCTGATAGCTATTTTAAACAAAAAAATGGAAATACTTTTATTACTTTAGCAAAATTGTATTGATTTTAAAATACTTTGTAAGAGTTAGTATTGTGGTATCTCACATCATACTTGCTTATTAAAGTGAAATGCGATTGATTTATACATATATCTTTGCCTTCTATTAGTCTTACATAACACACAATTCACACTGAATTAATTTTCTTAATAGTTCTGATAGCTATTTTAAACAAAAAAAAATGGAAATACTTTTATTACTTTAGCAAAATTGTATTGATTTTAAAATACTTTGTAAGAGTTAGTATTGTAGTATCTCACATCATACTTGCTTATTAAAGTGAAATGCGATTGATTTATACATATATCTTTGCCTTCTATTAGTCTTACATACCTCTTTTACAATCGCCGCTGTGGCAGATAACGACCCTAACAACTGTCCACAGCAACTCCGCCATAGACAGATCATTAAATATCCATTTTATATATTTTTGTATAAATAATGACTTTTATTACTTATTATTTAACGCGTGAATAACACTATGTTTACGTATCATAGAACAGCTCAGTGTATTGTTTATACTGACATATTTATATATATTATGTGAAGCGACACTGATTCTAATATTTGAAGTATAATTATTAAGCTATTTTGTGATTTCTAAACTCGAATGCCTTATGCTATGTCGAGAGAGGATAATGACATTTATTAATCACTATTGAACAATGAAAATAAGCGCTAAGTAACAAAACAGGTGTAAACTTTATATGGTACTAAATAATCAATAAAGGTCATATCTCTCTCAATCAAAATACATTTAGGTACTTATCTTATTTCAGAAGTGTTACAGACACAAAAACAATTTATTATAAGGTATTAATATCTATCCTTCGTGTCAAATACATCTGAACTTATATAAGTTCGTATGTGGGTCCCAGATCTTTCTTAATTTTTACAGGCCCCGGCAAACTTCTCGACTATCGGGTGGGGAATGCGCAGAACACGAATTTTGACATGCCTGCGCGCTATTGGTCAGACAGAAGCATACCTCTGACCAATAGGGCGCGCGGGCGTCGGGAAATTCGCGCGCGCTATTGGTCATGCGCAAGTGCACATGCGCGAAATTTCCCCCACTATGTTGACCGATGGTCAAAAACTTTGCCGCTAACAATACCTTCCATAGGTTTGGTCTACAAACCATCCCACTCAAGAGGCCATTTTGTTGTAACGTTACAAAAAATGAATGCGAATCGACAGCATTAGGTGCATTCATTTGTTAACTTCTAAGCAGCTGAACCGAAACATGCCTTATAAAAACAGGTGATAAATCAATATTGTGATCTTCATAACTCTTCAAGGGCTTTTTGTTCATTAAAGCAAATGAGTTAAACTTCACAGGCATTGAATTAAATAGGCCTAACGGTTTCGTCAAGCAGCCATTTTCTGAATGTCACATTAACAAAATGGCGTCGTGTCTCTGGAAGCGTTCACGCTATTGCATTTAACTATATTGATGAAGTGGACTATTATACATATATAAATATATATTTTTCGAAAGCTCAATGTGTTTCTAACACCCTTGTAATGATGAGGTTAATAAACGATTTTTATCAAAATCCAAGTTATACAGACTTCAGCCTTTGACAATACACTTTTTTGTCCGCTACATTGAAAGTTTTAGTTTAGCTTGGATTTTATTCAAATAATCTTAAAATATGCTGAGTCCATTGCAATATACCCATGAGGAATACCAGGAAATTCCGCTGAAAGCTTACGTCAACAACTATACATACATATGCGGTGACATACAAAAAATATTTATCTTTCGCAATCGAACTCTCAAATTTTATATACCTTACAAGCTTAAGCAAAAATAAACTCTTTATCTATATCCAATAGGGTCCTAATTATTTAATTTATGCTACACTCAACGTGATAAGGTTGAAATATATTGTTTAGAAATTAATTTCTTACAGCTAGGTTCATACCGTGCTCGACACCTAATTCGATCCAGCCAGTTCAAAAGTTCCGTGGTTATGAAAAGTGTTTGAAAAATCCCATTTACCTATATTGATTTAGCTTGACATAATAAAGACCGACAAACTTATCTGTTGCGGTGGCCAAAATTGGAACTACGTGAAATGCAATGCGAAAACGACATTTAATGACAGTTCTAAATCGACAGTACCGACGCCGTCACCGGAACAGATAAGTTTGTCGGTCTTTACGTGCTAAGTTTTTCCAACTGTCATATAAACATCAAAAACAATGTTGCTGGCTGGAAGCCATACTATCTTATTGTGTAATCTCCGAATGAAACTATCTAACAATGACTATCATGACAGGGTTTACATACAAACACCAGATAGACATCCCCATTGATAGCCCGTGCTATAATTTACACAATAAAGGACATTGCTAACACTGCTACGGTCGCCCCATACCAATATGTACTCTACATTAAAACCGTAAAGTTTACAATTATTTACACAATACTTTGCTACTATCTCCGCACTTTACCGTTAGGTATATCTTAAAACTAATTTTACATCAAAATCTATGTTAACACCGATAAGTATCTCATGACCAGAATTTGATCATTGAAATATACATTTACTCATAAAAATTTGCGTTAAATTTACAAAAGCATAATAATTTCTACTGCTATGGACTAGGAATTTATTAGGTAACTTTAATCAGATTATTTATGAAAGATATTATTATCTTTTCTAACAATTTATATATATCGTAATGATATCTTTTCGAATAAAAATATGACAAACGGTAAACAAATTAACGCCGTAAGGTAACAAAATTCACTAAAAAATATTTGTCTAAGAAGAGGTATTTATGTGAATAAAAGTGTACATCAAAAATTAACAAAAACAGGAGATTGGAGTCAATTTACATTTTTATTGCTAACAAAGAGCTTTAGTTTACAAAGCAAGTGAACTAGAAATATACTAACTTGTTAAGTGATCGTTTTTTACGCCTGTGTACCGGCAAACTCTTGAAATCGGATGGGAATTGCGCAGACACGAATTTTGACACGCCTGCGCGCTATTGGTCAGAAGCATGGTTTATTCCCGTTGTCCCCGAATGCCGTGTCCCCGTCACGGGGACAGCGGCACGTGATTAAATTTCTTTCCCGTTGTCCCCGTAACGTAGATTCGGCTTACGGGGACAACGGGAAGTAAAGATTTCACGAGTCGCTGTCCCCTTAAATATGTTTTCCTGTTTTAAGCTTAGTTTTTAACTTGGAAAAAAAAAATAAATAATTTATTTTTTTAATTTAAGGTAAATAAAAAAAAACAAATTATTATTAAACTTACAAAAATAACACAATTTGAACTTATTAGACAATATTAATCAACAAAAAATTTGTCCTATTCTGGAGTGAGCCAATGAGAGCTCTGCAAAGCAATGTTATCTGCTCTTAATGCGCTTTTGTTGCAGGACCCACCCAGCGGCGCAGCGTCTTTCCATTCTATACAAGGCCAAAACGCAGCCATAGGAAACTGCTCGAGTATATATTGTAATGCTGTTTTTAACTCTGTTATTACAATGCATACACGAATTTTGCGTACTGATCGTGTATAGTTTGTATCGTGGATGCTCGCGTCTTTGTTCCAAACTATACTACAAACTTACTTACACTTGACAAGTTTTCAGTCTAGTTTTTTAGTAAAATATGGAATTGTATTTTAACTTTATTAGGTAGAAATAAATACAAAACAATTACTTAATCATAATTATTTTGATTAAATAGTGCTTTTCAACGAGCATTATTAATATTATTAAGTTAAATGCTAGGTCGTGTTTCCATTTTACATTTTTGTCGCGGTGGGTGTTGAAGGCCGGCCTGCTAGTATTCTATTTTTTGTAGCAATTTTTTTTCAGGTTTACAAAAAAAAATAACCACGAAGGCCAAGGCGGGAGCTCCGCTTCGCTTCGCTCCCGCCTTAGCCTTCTAACCTATATCCATCCGAGTCGCTTTCCGCCTCAGATATGTTTTTTTAACTTAATTTCTCTCAGTACGCCGTATGTAAACGGCGGAATAATACAAATTGCCTGCGCGACATATTATACACGATTAGTCCGTAAGCGCACTGGCGCTGTAGATTATGGAACAAGAAAAACTTGTTCGTTACTACGAAGTATACGCGATTATTTGCGTACTGCTCGTGTATGGATTGGAAGAACTTAGTAAAAAAGTTATTTACAATATATACTCGAGCAGTTTCCTATGGCTGCGTTCTGGCATTGTATAGAATGGAAAGACGCAGCGGTGCATCCTTTTCAAGGTCGCTCCGTTTATCATAGTAACTAGAAAACTTAACTTTGAATGTATCGATTAAAATAATGGACAAGTAATTAAATTCATTTAAGATTGTATACTTATTACTTACCTATTTTTTAAGCAAAATGGACAGCATTAGCATTCACAGAAATTCACTATTGATATTAAATTCATTATATAAAAAAATCCGACTAAAAACTTGAAAACAAGGTTTAAATTTCTTTTTACTAATCTACCGGGTACCAAGACTAATGTAACTACTTTCTTAGCTTGGTAAAAGATGCCGACTCATAATACTACTGAAAAAAGAAAAAACGGGGACAGCGGGCAATAATTTTTATTATTTTATTCAACTGTATTTACGGGGACAGGATACGGGGACAACGGGAAGTATTTTTAAATATTTTATTAAAGTACCGCTGTCCCCGTTTGACGGGGACACGGCATTCGGGGACAACGGGAATAAACCAGAAGCATACCTCTGACCAATAGCGCGCGCGGGCATTTGGGAGATTCGCGTGCGCTATTGCTCACGCGCAAGTGCACATGCGCTAACTTTCCCCCTTTTCGTCGACCGATGTTCAAAAAGTTTGCCGGTACATGTAACAACTTAGTAAAAATCGATGGCTAACCAAGTTAAAGTTATTCACCTACGGGTTAGCTCTGTGATAGGCGTGACAAGCATCTTATTCTTTCAAAAGTCGTTCATTAACATTCCATATCTCCTGACAATCTTACTTTAATACTGACACATTGGATTTCCTTTACAGAAAACGAATCCAATCTCATAGAAAGTTCTCGATCCAGTTTTAGTCTAATGAATGAGATCTTTACCTTAGAATAAAAAAGCTAAGCAAAAAACAACACGTCCTTAATACCATCTGTGTATCGTTAATATCATTGATATTAATATTATGTATAATGTACAGTAATATCGTTACAAACTTTGGTATTATCATACACAACACATACACGAATGATAGTGCGGAGTGGTAGTTACTCGCTGCTATTTACAATCTGTGACATAAGTAATGTGATATTTAGTGCTATTTTGCCATGTATATGCATTTCTCTTACAGTAAGTCTTATAAATACTGGCATTGGATAAAACAAGCGATTCATATACCAATATAAGATTTGGTACACTTTAGATCATGGCAGCCTATTAAGGTGCTCCCTCACCGGGAGCATTCGCGTGTAATGTAACATCGATTCGTCTTCCGAGCATTACATTACAATACTACCTCCCTGACTGACGAGCGTTCGCGTGTAATGTAACATTACAGATTCTGCTGATTTATTGATTACACATTGTATCATTACAAGTTGCGCATTGTAATGCTCGGTACTCCTCCTTCACAGTTGTAATGCTCGAGTCTGTATTGTTACATTACACGCGAATGCTCCTGGTGACTTGCAGTACTTGTCAGCGGGGTAATAACAAAAAAAAAACCCACGCAATGGCCCGCAATTAACCAAAAGTACTTAAAATCTTGCGCTCTAATCAATCGGTTATGTAACCAATTTTAAAGTTCTTTAATTTTGAAAAAGAACGTTGGTGTTGCCAGGTAATTGAAACATGTTTTTTGCCAATGCCAGTGAGAGGAATGTGCTTAACAGAACACATTATCATAAATATAATAAGTTAGTCTTTTGATATCTGGATGGCTGTGTGACAAAAAAGTAATTTGTGTAAACACATTTCTGAAATTACTTCTTGCTTCCTATCCGTCTCTTGACCAATGTTTTACTATTATTTATTTAAATATTAGTTTAAATAATAATAGCATTGTATCGCTAATCTGAGTAACTCTATCTAGCTTCTGGGATGTTCTAAAGCTGTCAAGAGATCAGACATCTAAGTCTTGGTATATTAGCTAGCTTGTGATGGTGGCGTCATCTACGCTCTTTATGTAATGAGGGTATTTCTGAATAAAATATCCGTTAGATGTCGCTACGTACCCGTATTGTCTAACTAAAACGTGATTGGTTCATTTTGACACGAGACGCTAAACCGCCATCTTGAATGTCAAAATGAGCCAATGACAGTTTAGTCGAGCTCTATGGCTGCGTAGTGCCATCTTGTGGATTATGTATTTTATTCAGAAACACCCTCGTTCTAGAATCGATCGAAAACGATCCTAGTGATTCATAGTATCGATAAAAATCTATGTGCATCATCCCATTATCCCTTGCTTATCGTGTGAAGGGTCTTAGTCTATATTTATTGTATTGCCTCATTATGGTAGGACTTTTTAAAGTACAATCACTGGTATAGTACCTCCATACTTCTGAATAACCCTTCTTGAATTTAGTCATCGAAATTGAGATCAAAATGTGGTTCACCTTTCTGGTCGCCTCACTTTTATGATAACTGGTAATATACCTTGACGCCACCATAATTACTGGTTTAGATGAATGCCCTTATGAGTTACAATACAAGAGAACTAAGATATGTTCAATGCAGTCGACTGAAGCGATATGATAAGTTAATTTAACGTTTGTAAACCGTAGAAACAGAATATAATATTTCATATCTAATACCACAATTAAGACATTAGTGGGAAAGGACTTACAAAAGAGTCAAAATTGAGTTCTTTAATAAGAAGTTTTAAGGTTGTTTTTACGCTATCTAAAAGATGTGAAGCTGAAATTGTTTACTGTATCTTACTTTACTTATGTTGAAAAATTCATTTCGTCAAAAATGTGGACGTGAATCCTAAGGCAAAAATGTTAGAACATTGTTTTGAACTGTTTATTTAGAATAAAATCTGTCCTCACTTCTCATACACCACGAAAAATACAAATAATTTTCTATTAAATTAATGTATCTCTATATGTTTCCAAGTCTAACCAACGCTTACTAGCGTATAGGAAAGAATATTTACAAACTCGGAAATAAGCATTGTGTAAGTTAGCTGTAATAAAAATTTGAATCAAAAATTTTCACATGGTTCATCCTAGTTTTGAAATTTCCCACTCATGCCCTTAATTGTCTCTAAATACAATTAAAATGATTGTCTAGAACAGTATTGTCATCATTCAAATACAAGATGTATAGTTGAACAGTTAGTTACCTTTATCATAGTTAGGTGCACATTATTCTGAATAACTGTCTTAAAAATGTCTAGATTTGATTTTAATGTCGAACAAAAAGTATGCAATGTTGTTCTTGTGTAAAACAAAGGAATTCTGTTCAACAATACATATTGTGCATTGCGAATAACATAAGATGTACGTGATAAAAAATTAACATGAACGTAATTTTTTAACTTTTCATAAAACTGACATGTTTATATGTAAAGTCAAAAAACACTAAACTACATCTTTACTTCTTGTTTCGAAAAAGATATTCACATATTTAACCATTCAGTGTTGCAAAACTAGTTATTCTATTTAATAGAATTCAATTAAGATTAATAAATCGATATTAAAATCGAAAAATAATTTATAAATAGAATTGTCGTCGAGTACGCGCATCACATAGGCCACATAGCGGATTTTTTTTAACTAAAATGTTTAGATCCAATTACTTGATGGAAGCAATAAATACATATAATAATATGGCATAATAATGGCCGATACCTTGGCCCTAACCTTGGCGCCAAATAAAAACTGAACTTTGATCAGCTATTTTTGCAACACTAATGAAATGATAAAGTAACGTTCCTCACGTCTGAAGCGATCGTCGCAACAAAATGTACGAACGTAATGGTTGCCGCAACAAAGGGTAACGGTGATGTCCTAGTTCGCGGCGCCTGCGCAAGCGTGGTGCGTAGCGTGCGGCCCCGGTGGGAGTGTCTGGAATACGCCATTTAAAATATTAATAAGATTTACTAGAATTTAGTCAGCGTAATAGGTAGATAACTTGGCGAATATCGCTGCGATTTCTTGTTTCAAGAGAAAAAGTGTTGTTGTACCCTAGGTGCTTTAATAACTTAAACTAAAAAAAGATATTTATTAATTACAAAGCTATTTGAACTATATAATTTTAAATCTTTTCATGTTGCCTCACCAAACTGTTCCACTGGTGAGTCAAAGCGAAATCTACCTCTTTAAAAGACCTCGGGTAGATTCAAGGTAAGTCTAACTGAGAGAGAACTGAGTCCTTAGATCGTCTTGAATCCCTTTCTCGATAAGATGATAGTGAGCTGTGTAAGTGTGCCGTGTAGCTCGCAGCGGGGGCGGCCGGTAGCTCACTTTTAATTTGGTGAAAACAAAGTCTAAGCCACATGATATATTACGTCTAAACTAAGCAATTCTTAGATCGTCTCAAAGGGGTATTCCCGGTCGTCCCCACCCTGTCGTCCTCACCAAGAACCCTTGTATCGTTATGAGTGTAATGTAATGTGTGTGTGTGTCACCTGTCGCTCTGTGCGGTGTCCTGTGGCCGCTCACGAGGCGCGGCGGCCGGTGAGCGAGCCCACCAGCGACTTGAGCGCCTGGCCGAGCGACGCGCGCGAGGCGTCGCTGGCCGCGCTGGCGCCGCCGCCGCTCGCGAGCGACGCCGCGCCGCCGTGCGCGTCCAAGCACTTCTGGTAGCGCAGCTGGAACAAACCACGTAGCGAATAAATCTAACTGTGACAATGAGGGAGTTTCAGAATAGAAAGCTACGTGACTGGTTTATTTTGACGAAAGACGTCAAACGGCCATCATAAATGTCAAAATTAACCAATCACGTTTTAGTTGGGCCATATAGCTACGTAGCGCCATCTAGCGGATTTTTTATTCTTTAGCACCCGCTTTGAATTTGGAGCTTAAGTAGTAATGCACAATTAATACTGTGGACATTGCACTGTTCAAAAAGCGCTTTAAAACACTGCACGTGGCACTACTACATAACTGCTCGTAGCACTTTACACTGCTCGTAGCACTCTAACACCACGTGTAGCACTTTTATACCGCTCGTAGCTCTCTTATCTTACACTACATGTAGCACTCTTACACTGCATGTAGCACTTCACCGCTACATGTAGCACTTTAACACTACTCGTAGCACTCATACATCGCTCGTAGAACTTTAAGATCGCTTGTAGCACTTTTTTCTTGATGTCCACCAATAATGGGGGACATCGGCAATAAACGTTCGAGTACTACACTTAGCACTCTTTCACTACATATAGCACATTTACACTGCTCGTAACTATTCGTATCACTTTTACACTTTTCATATCACTCGTACACTGTACGTAAAGTCTTACAGTATTTGTTATATGAGCACAGATACAGGTATATGGGTACAGTACCTTGCAGGCAGCCTCGATAGTCTTGCAGAGCGCGCCGGAGGAGGGTTCAGCGTGGAAGGCGTGCGCGACGAAGCTGCCCTGCGCCGTGTGCACGATAAACGCGCAGCGCCGCACGTCGCGCCCGATGCCCAGGAACGACAGGTAGCGCACGCGGCACTCGACGATTGGGCTCGTCTCCTGCCAAACAACAAAACAATCTTGTTATTTAATGGAGAATGTTACTAGGTATGCGAAACAGCTTGTAACTTTGTCACAGTAAAGCCTATGTGAATATAAACGCATTATTTTTTGTTCCATGCCAAAATATCAATTAGTTTAGATTTTATAGACATTTAGGTAAAAATCCCGTTCGCCGCGTGTCGGCCATGCTGGCGCTGCAGTACGATGACGTCACAGTCACAGGTCATAGTACGTTGCGCGCTCCGGTACGGTTCACTACGAAATAACCGTACCGGAGCGCGCAACGTACTGCGTGAGAGGATGTAAAGTGACGTCACCGCAACGAGCTCCGGCCGGCCAACACTCGCGCCGTTTAAAATTCAATATCTCGGGAACTAAGTGACATATCGAAATAATTTTTTTACACACTTTTTTTATTTCATATGGACTATAAGAAAAGTTAAAAATCGAAACTAGCTAACATTCTCCATTCTAATAGACATTTTACGTGTACGGACCCCTACAGCTCGTTGACGTTAGATGCATAACTTTTGCGAAAATTCGTCATAGCTCGCATTAACTGCTGATACCGCGGATCCCGATGTAATGATTAAACCAACCACTCATTGTTGTGACGATAACTTGATTCCAATGATGGAGGTCTTTGCTCTGCAGTAAGACATTTAATAAATTCAAATAGTTAAGTCGTCAGCTCGCTGTCGTTACGTTGGTATCGTTCGAAAAGGCAATGGTTTAGTCTCCTGAAAAAGAAGGCCAATGACACTTGACTGTGCCACCAGGACGCGCATTTTGGACGTTGGACGCACGGTCGAGTTATCTGCGAAAGCGAGATTGAGCCTATCCCGCCAGGGGCATTTAATTGTGATTTAACAAATTGGGACGTCGGGCAACGATGTGAAGAGTGTAGTGAGTACCCCTTCGTCGGTGATGGTGATCATAGAGGGTGCCACGGCGACGGCGACGGGCCGCCAGGCGCAGGGCGCGCGCGCGGCCGCCAGCCGGTCCAGTGCGTCGTTGAGCACGTCCATGCCGGTAGCACGTGCCACCTCCGCGCTGCCCAGGTAGCGCGCGCGCACCGTCTTGCGCGGCTCCTCCATCGGCGTGGGGAACGACGCGCCTGCAACCAACACGTGATTCAAAACTCGGCGACTTCTGTTCGAGTCTAGTGGTTACTTATGAGGAGAAGAGAAGAGAAAAGGGTAGGTATTAGTCCTTAGGCACTCCACTTACCAAACCGAGCGCAATAGCAAAACTAATACATTTGTCTTTTAAGTATGAGAGAGTGGTACTTTACTTTCTCGTTTGAGCCTTCCCATTTTGATTGACAGACAGGAACTGTCCTACAGTGCCCGGCAAACATCTTGAAATCGGGTGGGGATTGTGGGCTGAACGCTAATTTCGGGTATTCGTTGCAGGAGGTATCTATGAGGGCGACGGGAGATAAGCGCGCGCTTATGGTCATGCGCAAGTGCACATGCGCGAACAATCGTCAAGATGTTTGCCTGACTCTGTACCTACCACACACTTGATTCCAAACACACGAATGGCGCATCAACATTGGTTTATTGCGTACCTGCTAGCGGGCGCGGGCGGCGCGCGGCGGGCAAGTCGGTGGGCCGCGGCGGCGGCTGCAGCGAGCGCTCGATCATGATGCGCTTGCAAATGTCGCGCAATGCGTTCGCGATGCTGCGCGCCGGCGCCTCGCAACGGAACACATGGCACATGTGCTTGCGCGTCGCGCGGTCGCGGGCCACGTATGCGAAGTCCCTGCGATTGACAAGGAAAATTATTATCCCTGCTCTTGTTTATGCAGGTTAGGATACACGTTAATTCCCGTCTATCTCAACCAATTCTGCCACCGTTGGGGGTGGGATAGAACTTTTTAGTGCCTGTCTGCCCTCGTAGTGGCAGAAGCTACTGAAATTGTTTCGTCTGGTGACAAACAGAATTACTGATAAAGCTCTATCCACGCCCATTGATGGTAAATGAAAGTTAGGAGGGTCTATTCACCTCCAATGATGGCAGAATTGGTGGGTGCAGGTGCAGACAAAAATAATTCCTTGTGGTTTACGCGCAAACTGATTATCCGTGGGATGAAATAACTGGACTGACCACGCCCTAAATCAAAGTGCAAGCCCTTGGAGAAAGAAGCAGATTACCTTCTCTTTTTAAAAATGTAAATTAAAGATCTTATCTAATCAGAGTAACGAACAACAAAGTAACCTACTTAAAATTAACACACTCCTGTGCTAAAAAATCTTTGTTCACAATAACCCCACTGTTGATGATAATTTTCAATAATCCAAACAAAGAGATAATTATTAAACAATAATTGTACCTATTCATTCCTTTGTAACGTGAACAATGACGTTTCAAGGCTAGATTAGATTGGCTGGTTTCTCTGCATTTATCTGTTCCGACCACATCCTCAATATCATAAGATTGTGGTCAAATTCCTTTTATGTTGATAATTTAACTGTCTCTGTTCGTAATTTTTATGAACAAAAAGCTATGAACTGTATTTCTGGGTAATTCGAAAGAAAATGGTCCCCACCATTATCTTTTGCACAACTTAAATTACTTACTTAATTCTATATTTTTCATGAAAATATTTGTTGTAAATGAAAGTGGTAAGAATGTATGCTTTATGATTTTTGAAGTACCTATCTATTATAACAACTACAAAAATGCTAATGATGAGAAGTGGTTCTAATGGAAGGTATTTATGATATTTAACCTAAAATGTCAACTAATGCTCTAAACTGAAACTCATAAAATGCCAAAGCGTAGCTCTTAATTAATAATTTGATAAAAATTTGTCCCAATTATAAGTACTGTTACTAAATCAACAAATCTTATCCAGTGCGAAAATTTTGTAGCTAAATTGTATCGAAAAAAATCCACTGTGGCATTTTAAATACACTAAAATGATCAAATTATAGACAAAATTGCTATTCGGTGTAATTTTGAACTTTAAGTGATAAAAGCAGTATCATTATAATTTTTATAAGCTGTCTATAATTTCTCCATACCTTTCACTGTTCCGAGATCGCAGGTAGAAGAGAAAGAAAACAATTTCATTTAATTATGTATTCATACGGGTTTAGTTTATATAACTTTATACAAATCTGTAATCTGGTGTAACTAAACGGTACAATCATCTTTTGTTACTTGTTTTAAACAAAAAAAAAATCAAAAGTAACGGTTCGTTGCGGTGTCTGAAACCTTACACATATTATTTATTTCATAAATCGAATCTCAAAATGGCGATTTACTTTTTTTTTTATTTTTACAGAAGTATTCCAAGATAACTGTAATCTGTATCTATCTGTAACTGTATCGCAATCTTAATAAGCTCAATTATGTTTTACAGGCAATTATTCTAGCTCATGTGTGAGTAAATTCTAAATTGTTAAAATATAACTTAGCTGTTGACGGTTACGGTCACATTAGTGTCTCAACGACCTTTTAGCTGCAGTATAATGTATGTTTATTTTGTGTTGACGAGTGCATGTACATAGGTACACGTCTGTCTCCTAAGTCTGCGTCCCCAGTAGGCAAATCGTTAGCGGCAGACTGAGTTTGCGGCTCATCTATTTAGTACGCCTTTCCATATATTTAAAATAGATTGTCCACAGTTTGCTAGTTTTGCGCTCACTTTACGCAGTTTGCAGCGTTTCGCGCTATGTATCACTGCCTAATATGTAGATATCTTTAGATTGTATTACTGACTCACCGTCCGTTGTCTCTGCCGACCCCCCACACGCGGATGGTGTGGATGGGCTGTGTGTGGAGTGTGGTCAGGCTCTCTGGGTCGATCAACTTCAGGGCTCCATCGTCTAGGTCCATGAAGAGATCTTTGCCCTGAAATTTAAGTAATATTGGGTAATTTTAAAATGCTAAAATCGTTTACACAGTGGTTTTTATTTTGTTTTTGGATCCGGATACTAGCTGCCGATGAATATGAAATCAGTCGTAGACACATTTTTTTGTCTATTTATTAAGTCAGTCTATATACAATGGTTGCAAATTTGAAAGTGTCCTAATGGTCTAAGACCCCACTGCTCAATTCTGCGCAGGTATCTGTTTTTTTGATACAACTAATTTTAAATGAATGTTAAGGAAATATGTAATGGATTAGGGATAGATTGCGTAAAAAAAATTAGCCGCAAGTAAAAAAAATTTTTTTTTGTATTATTAATTCGCTAGTATAATAGGCAACCATATGTTTTTTTAATGAATTTTACGACATTTGAAAGATAATAATGTCACAAATTGAAAAAAATAAAACAGGTGAGTGTAAACTGATATAACTGTTAACAGCTGGCAACCCTACGTTGCGGCTGACTGAGAGCTGGCAACCATATTTTTTTCAATTTGTGACATCATTGCCTTTCAAATGTCGTAAATTTCATTAAAAAAACATATAGTTACAAGTAATATACCTATTAGCGAATAAAAAATAATTTTTTTTTTTTTACTTGCGGCTAATTTTTTATAGGCAACCTATCCCTAATTCATTGCATACTTCCTTATCATTCATTTAAAATAAGTTGCATCGAAAAAACAGATACCTGCAGAATCATGCAGTGGGATCTCGTACTATAATCTGATGATATTCCCCCTCCCTGCAGGGGAGATTCTTGTAGAGACGTGCGTATGCGCTTGCCAGTGGTGTCATGGATGTGAAGGGTCTCCGGCCTCCCATGACACCACCATCAAGCTAGAAGGAGCACTCTGGTTAACTTCGTCGTTTCTAAGCCGGGGGAGTCCCAACCACCTCCGTCCCCGATGAAGTATGGCGGTACGTAACGTCTTCATCATCCCAGCGTATTCCCGATTGCATCCAGTATGAAGCTCAGGGTCCGCTTCGACTATGATCCTAGATTTGACAGGTCTGGTTATTACTATGGAGCGATTGCCATCTGACCTCCGTAACCCTACAAGGGAAACCAGACCTACTTGGAATATAATCGGGACCAACTGCTTAACGTGCCTTCCGAAGCACGGAATCATCTTTCTTTTCGGACAATCAGGTGATTCATGCCTGCAATGTCCTAACCAAACTGGAAACAATCACACAAAGTGATGTTTCCCCGCGGAATTCGAACCCACGACCTCCGGGTTTTTTTTAGAGCCCAACGCTCTAACCACTGTACCACGGAAGCAGTCACGGTACGTAACGTATTCCCTGGTTTTAAAGGATGCACTTACGTCCCCCCAGCGTCCGACTTGGTCGAGAAGGTCGTTGCGTCCGAGGCTGAGGTCTACAATGCACTTGTTGACGGCGCGGCTGGACCGCTCGGGGGTCAGGTCGGCTTCGGAGATCTCCACCCAGCCTAAGGAGCGGACGAAGAAGCGGACTGCGCGTCCGTTGTCCGGCTCTGGACGGGCAGGGAAGCTGCGACGCCTGGGAAAGAGATGACTGTTTAGTGGAAGAAGGAAGTAAGAGGAAAAGAAAAATATTGGCATTCGTACAATTTTAATAATGTGGGAGCCAGTACACTTGAAATGAAGGGTTTCCAGATCAGACGAGTCGAGCCTACAGTGTGGTGTATTGAGCGTCGCTTTCTGTTTAAGTGTACCTCGATGGTATAGGCCGCAATGGTCACTTACCATTTGGTGGGCTATATGCCTGTCTGCCAACTGGTCTTGCATAAAATAATACACACAAAACAATATTGAATGCTTAGATTTGGCGATGCGTCCAATGTACCAGACGCATTGTGTGTAGTGGTACTGCCGCAAAAGCAGGTTCATTCCCGTTCGTCCCACCAGGCTTCGTCCCACCAGTGGGACGAACGGGAACAAAAGCACACTCAAGGTTGCTCAAGGGGCAATGAAAATGGCTTTGCTTGGAATCTTCTTGCGTTGCGTGGTCAGGGACTATTGCGAAGAGGACCGACGGGTTGGGGTAGGAAGGTCCTCGAGTGGTGGACACATACTGGGAGACGTAGCTGTGGTAGATCTCCCACAAGGAGGACCGATGATCTTACAAGGGTCGCGGCAATCCACTGACTTGTCGGTTTGGATATTTTGGGGAGGCGTATGTCCAGCAGACGGACAGCTGAGCTTGTTTTTTGGTTGAAATTATTGCTATGCAAATGTCTCCAGATGCCAACGTTACGTGAACTCACTTGTAAGAGATCTCTTCCCTTCTCTTCCTCTCGTCCTGGTCCACGTGGTCGAGAGCCCCGCTGGTGGTGCTGCGTGTGACGGACGTGGTCATCGCGCCCTCGTACTTGCCGTCCAGCGCGCAGTCTCGCACCATTGAGATGCGGGACTCCTTTGCTTCCACCGGCGGCATCATGGGAATCTCGCGTTGGATCGTGCCGCTTTTTATGTGCCAGTAGTATGGACCGTCGTTGTCTGGAAAGAAGATTGTTTGAAATTAGGTTTGCGGGTAATAGAGCCTCAAATATGGCACTGTCGATGGCAAGATACTTATATTAATGGGATCAACCAAACATCGTTAATTATCTTCAAATTAAACATTCTTCCCCACTCATCATGGAATTGGGCAGTCTTAAATTAGCTCTGATTGTTTTTTTGTTGTAATAAGCCAGTTCACCTCAAAGTTGCCTGATGATAAACAACGTGTCTACGATAGAGCGCACTTACTTACTTAGAAAAAAACCCGTAAATACTCGCCATGAAGAGTTATAATGGTTAGGAAAGACGGATCCAGGCAGAAAAAAATCGACTTGAAGACAACTGTTCGTGGGTCAACAGTCTCCGTAGCGAATAGAGAATTATCTCTAACTGATTAAACAAACAGATAGTTCTAGAAACTAATAGCACACAGGATGTATTCATCACCTCTTCCACAAATTAATACTACTTCTGAAACTCACCCTCGTGTTTCTCCCAGCCCGGGGGCAGCGGGGGCTCCTTCTTCGGCCGCAGCTTGACCGGGATGGCGTAGAGGTCATCGTTGGGCCCCGCGCAGTGCGGCACGGGCCCCGAGTGACTCTTCTCGGTGTCCTCCTGGTCAGCACGCTCCTTCTCAGGGGGCGGTGACTCTTCTCCCCCATTTTGTTGCGGCGGTGTGATGAAGCCGCTTTTGTCACTGGAAAAAATGGTTGTGGTTATTTTTGGGGACTGTTAAAGATTATATCCAGCTTTAGAATTTTTTGAACGCCACACAAGCATGGCTAATTAAATAGTTTGGCCACGCCGTAACAAATTTTTTATTTTATTTTATTATTTATTTCATACACAGTCATGACAAATTACAATTACAAAAATTTACTTGAGCATCGCTCGAACCTCTGTACCCAATACCCTGATACCAATCAGAACAACCAACATTGACAGGCATTCTAAAACTCTTTCAAGCAATCGATCTTGCGATTATTTAAAATAGTGATAGACCCAGAGGCGGATTAAACGTTGGGAGCGCTGTAGGCAAGCATTTCATAGGCGCCCCTATGTTAAAAATAACTCGTACTATAGTTTGACCGAAACCGATGTACCTTAGGAAAATGCGGTGAGATTGGGGCCAAGGAAAAAAGAGCATGAGTTTACATGAGATCAATATTTTCGGACAGATCTTACGAACTTACAGCTTTACGCGACGACACGAACACCTGTCACCGAGGCCACAGATCGTAGAGCCAAATTGACCCGACACTACACTATATAGGTATTCAAGACGTCAGCCTTTACGAGATTAGTGTAGCTCTGAAACAGCTTAAAAACAACAAGGCGCCGCGGGGGATGACGGAGTTACAGCGGAGCTTCTAAAGGCCGACCGGTCCTGAAAGCTCTTCAGAGATTGTTCGACTCCATTATTCTCGAGGGCAAAACGCCAACAGCATGGCACAGAGGCGTGGTGAAGCTGTTCTTTAAAAAGGGCGATAGGAAGCAGTTGAAGAACTACAGACCCATCACGCTACTAAATCATGTTTACAAGCTGTTTTCTAGACTTATAACGAATCGTCTCGTACGTAGGTTTGGTGACTTCCAGCCTCCCGAAAAAGCCGGATTCCGTAAAGGCTTTAGTACCATAGACCACATGCACACGCTGCGGCAGGTTATACAAAAGTCCGAAGAATATAATCTCCCATTATGCTTAGCGTTTGTGGACTATGAAAAAGCCTTTGATTCTGTCGAGATATGGGCCGTGCTTCGGTCACTCCAAAGGTGCAAAAAAGACTACCGATACATACAAGTGTTGCAGTCGCTGTACGAAAACGCCACCATGTCAGTCTGCCTCCAGGACCAGAAGACAAAACCCATTCGGCTCCAGCGGGGTGTGAGACAGGGCGATGTTATATCGCCGAAACTGTGTTGGAGGACGTGTTTAAGTTTCTGGACTGGACAGAACTTGGCATCAACATAAACGGCGAGTACATGACGCACCTTCGCTTCGCGGATGATATCGTAGTCATGGATGAGTCCTTAGAAGACCTAGGCACAATTTAATGCTCAACGATCTCAGTAGTGTCTCAACAAGGGGGTCTTAAAATGAACATGGAAAAGACGAAAATCATGTAGGTACTATCGAGGTCACCCGCGCGTGATCACCCTTACAGCCCTTTCACACGGCATCCAGTTTTGCAGGACCGGCTTTTTACTGTATCCTGCAAAACTGGACTGTGTGTTCACACGGCAGTTCAGTTTTGCGGGATCCAGTAAAAAGCCGGTCCTGCAAAACTGGACTGCCGTGTGAACACTGCTATATAAATATTTGTGCGACTAATTCAGTTTTGCGGGATCTAGTAAAAAGCCGGTCCTGCAAAACTGGACTGCCGTGTGAACAATGCTATATAAATATTTGTGCGACTAAACGGGATCCCGCTGCGGGATGCTCGTGTGAACGCTATCATATAAACACATTCGCCATCAAACGGGATCCTGCAAAAAACGGGATCCTGCCCGTGTGAAAGCGCTGTTAAGGCTAAAATCCTGTGCAGTATTTTCACGTTTACAAGCGCCGCTCCTAATAAGTCACGATGCGCGTGCACGGTATATTTTTCCAAAAGTGATCACGCGCGGGAGACCTCGATCGTACAACCCCGTTGGAATACGTTTGGAAAGCTACGCAGCGTTTTCTTGGCCCGACTACTGCAGTGCCTCAAGACGAAAGTCTTTGATGCGTGTGTGTTGCCAGTGAAGGAAACGTGGCCACTTATAATGTGCCGCATAAAAAGGCTCAAAATCGCGCAAAGGGCAATGGAGAGGGCTATGCTTGGAGTCTCCCTGCGTGATCGCATCAGAAATGATGAGATCCGCAGAAGAATCAAGGTCACCGACATTGCCCGAAGAATTGTGATCCTTAAGTAGCAGTGGGCAGGACAAATTGCAAGGAAGACTGACGGCCGTTGGGGCGGAAAGGTCCTCGAGTGGTGGCCACGTACCGGGAAACGCAGCCGTGGTAGGCCTCCCACAAGGTGGACCGATAACCTCATAAAGATCGCCGGAATCCACTGGATGCGGGTGGTGCAGGACCGATCGGTTTAGAGATCGTTGGGGGAGGCCTATGTCCAGTAGTGGACGTCGTTTGGCTGAAATAATGATGACTTATGGATAGTGGTCTAGATGTCTGCCGTAAGCGGGAGGTCCCGGATTTCTTTCTCGGTCGGGCAAATTTCGGAAACGAACGTCGTCGTGAATTGTCTGGCGCATTCGTTGGCGCCTGACCGCTTAGCTCCCGCCCCCGCTCCGCACTCTCGTGCCCGCAATTTTATAAGCAGGAACGTCCGATACTCACAGTCGACGCGACGAACATTGCAGTCGTATCTTTCCAACTTCAATCAGAGATCATGTACCATCGACAAGGTTGTTTTTTGTAGGCATAAGTTTTAGTCAGTCAGTCCCATCCGTGAAATTACCTTTTGTTATAAATTGAAGCAAATTGAGGATATAATAGTTTTTATTGTCTAAGTAGGTGGCTTACTTACTGGCGCAATTAATTTTATGCTATATTGTATATATTTTTTTATTTTACAATTCTCCCGCGCGCCCCCTTGTACCGTCGCGCCCCTAGGCACATGCCTACTTTGCCTTTAGGATAATCCGCCTCTGGATAGACCCACCTAGTTACTTTCGCATTTATAATATTGATGCGAGTTCAAAGAATGTTCAACGTGTGTCTTCCAGCGTTACTACAAGGTCGATAATAAGTCAACAGGGTGCAATAAATGAAGGTCGTGGCATTAAACGCGTCACCATTGTATTCCATGCGAGTGCATTACTGCGGCCAATCAACAGTCATGCTACTGAGCTCTCTGGACACGCAATCTATCATAATAATACCTTTATGACTATTCAACGACCTAGATGGTTACATTTTAGTCTTGGGTTTGTTGTCCGGTCATGTCACTTTTGGAAAAGGAGTTTAAAAAAATTAGGCTTAAACTTCTTTGAGGCTTTGGCGTCTTGGGAACTAATAAAAAGAGTCAAATAATTCAAATATTTAAGTACATTTAGACACGAATTAAATACGACCTGTATGGTTACATTTTAGCGCTAAGGTCTTGGGTTTGTTGTCCGGTCATGTCACTTTTGGAAAAGGAGTTTAAAACAATTAGGCTTAAACTTCTTTGAGGCTTGGCGTCTTGGGAACTAATAAAAAGAGTCAAATAATTCAAATATTTAAGTACATTTATTTAGACACGACTTAAATTTTCATGACAAACATCGTGCATGGGAATCAAACTTGCGCCATCGATAAATGTCAGTCATAAACAGACATAATGTTAAATATTATGTCCTCGAGCGGCAAATGAAGTCAATTCACCGTCTCGACTATGATTCATAGAATGACGCATCTTTTGTCTCACCCAGTACCGAAACACCTCACTTCTTTATACTTTAATGTGTCTACATTGCCTTGAATAGGAATCGAATCTACCATTCTTGGGGCATGTCTGCGAAATGGTTTCGGGCCTTAGGCATCCTCACTTATCAAACAGAGTACACACATCAGCTGATCTCCCTTATTTTTTCGGAGGAGAATGCGTTTATGCACAATAACCGCAGGCTAGCTAGACATGCGGCCGTGTGTGGGACTTGAGACTGAAGCGTCCACTACCCACTGAACTCCCTCGGTTTCCCCTTCACACCCGATTGGGACGAGCCGGTGCCAGCCTTGTGGCTATTGACCAGCCCATCCGTCAGGTGACCTCCCTAACTTAATGCGTAATTTACTCAAGCCATGTCTAGGAATTATAGTGCTTTGGTGGCCCTCAATAGGCGCCCCACCGGCTACTTTAGGCCGGGATACCCGGGGGATGGGCTGTGCCAGACAGTAAATGCTTAGTTACTGTTTGGCACTGAACTGTCTAAGGGCCGACGTGGCGCTTACCATCAGGTGTACGATCTGCTCCTCTTATTACACATTGCAATAAAAAAAAAGTTATGCATTCGCTATAAAGCACGACCTACTGCACTACGAACGCAGTCAAAGCCATTTAGATTATGAATCACACAATGAACTATCCTTTGTCTCGCTTATAATGTACCGAAAAACTACTTCGTCACACATTGATACAGTTTGCTGATTATAATCGAAATATTAGATCATCAAAACATCGTTATGTCTGATACTTTGGGTTTTTATGAGATCTAACCACAGATAAATCCGTGGATTAGAATTTGACGACGAAAAAATCTTGTAACAAAGACGTGTCGTTGGTTTAGTGGTTTTATAAGCACAGTTGTACTATCTATTCCTATATTTGGTGTAATGGTCGACGAGCCATTTGGTGTAATGGTCGAGAAGTCGGCTAATAAATCAAAAGTCGCGGGTTCGATCCCCGCACGGTACAACACTTGTGTGCATGAACATATCTGTTTGTATCGGTCTGGGTGTTTCTATGTATAATATGTATGTATTTACAAAAAAAAAGTATATACATAAGTAATGTTTATCCGTTGTCTAGCACCCATAGCACAACACAAGCTAATGCTTAGTTTGGGGCTAGATGACGCTATGTGAATAATGTCCAGAGATATATTATTTATTATTATTATTATTATTCTCATAACACGGTGGGCCAGAGCGGTCTGACACGACCGAAGAAAAACAGGCGCACCTTATGTGCTTACTGAGTCGCAGGGGTGTCTAAGCCAACTTCCAGACTGCGGACTCTGACTGTGTATCCTAAACAGGAAAGCTAAATCACAAATTGATTCGATCCGGGATTTCAACCCAGGAACACTGGGGCGGTCGTCGCTTTTAAGTGTGACTTACTACAATAAGCTACTGCACTATTGCATTGCAATAACGCAGGGTGTTTTCCCTGTAGTCTATATCTAGATAAAAGATTTGCTTGTTTGTTTGTATTGAATAGGCTCCGAAACTACCGAACCGATTTGAATAATTCTTTCACTGTTGGAAAGCTACACTATCCCCAGGTGCTATAGGGTACTTTTGATCCCGGAAATGTGGGGGGAAGAAGGGATAATCGGCAAAAGAAAGTGCGCGCGTGTGAAACCGCGATGGGGACCGCTAGTGGAATATAATTAGGGTTGCCATCCGTCCGGGTTTCCCCGGATTTGTCCTAGTTTAGAGGGATGCCCTCTAAACTAGGACAGACAGGGGAGCGTCCGGGGAAGGTTTCATTTGTAGACCGAGTTTTAAAAAATTAATATTAAAAAAAAAATTGGGCCGCCCGCGTGACACGCACTATGCCCGCGCACCACGCTGTTTTTTTTTCTTACATTGAATTTGTTTAAAAGATCTTGTTGACATGTCCGGCTTTCGGACTTTAAAATCCGGGGTTTTCACGCGACTTGTCATGTTTTCCAACTTTTAGAGATGGCAACCCTAAATATAATACACGATTTGCTACTTTTATTAATCACGAAAACAAAACATGTTCAAAACCACAGGTCTTAACTAGTTAATCCAGTAATCATAATGGTCCAAAATGAGTTAATTACCGGCACATAATTACGTGTGCTTAATGAAAGTACAGTCGGCAAAGTTAGACTCATTAATTACAATTTAACGCATCGTTGAGCTAGGTGTTGAATAAACGACCTTGAGCTGTTTAAATATGGGTCTAGGATTCAATTCCCTGATGAATTTAATTTTGACGTTTTGGAATATTCAATATTTATTTATTTATGGCTGACAATATCTAAATGTATATTACTCAAAGGTGACTGACTGACTGACTGACATAGTGATCTATCAACGCACAGCCTAAACCACTGGACGGATCGGGCTGAAATTTGGCATGCAGGTAGATGTTATGACGTAGGCATCCGCTAAGAAAGGATTTTGATCAATTCCCACGGGAACGGGAACCACGCGGGTGAAACCGCGGGCGGCCGCTAGTTCAATATAAAATGACCTGTACTTCTGTGCCTATACTATTGACTGCCCCGTTGATATTGGTAGTTACCCTTTTTTTTTTTTTGTGGAGGGGAATGCTATTAGGCACCATAACTCGCCTGGGGAAGGCGAGCCGTGTGTGGGACTCGTGCAATTCCATGCCCCAGTCTTTATTAAGACTGGTGCACGAAGGATACCCACTAAACCCCCCCGCGCTCCTGCATCGCCGTCGGCGGCGTCTCTGGGCTAGGACAGACCCTGACAACCAGAGACACCGCAGATTGGTAGTTACCCTGTCTTATGCGGCAAGAGTCGTGTGTTCGATTCCCACCCCGGAAAAACATTTATGGCGAATGCTACACGCTCGATATTTATCGTGATATTTGGATCGAAATCCAGGATCACGATATTTATCGAGTGTGTAGTATAGCGTACGTATCAATCTAGATTTCGATCCAAATATCACGATAAAATATCGAGCGTGTAGCATGTGATCAACTTTTGTGTTTGTTCTGTTTTACTCGCCTTAAAGGCCATAGAGTCATTTGCCCTGCAGTGGGTCATTAATAGCCCGATATTTAAGTATTTCAATAAATTATTTATCAGTACAACATAACCACATACGCGTGTTTTCAAGTAATTAAAAATAAAGTAATAATAAAGATATAAAACGTACCAAATCCAACGTCTAGATTTGTGCCTTTGCCGGCGTCGATGCATTGCGTCAAATCGAACCTTAGTCCTTCGTAATAAGGCACACTGACGCAACTACACGTTCACAGACGAGCAGACCACTCGGTCGAATGAGGACGAACAGTTCAATTAGCGTATTAATTACGTTCACAAATTATTCATCTCGACCGGATTCGCGACAAAAACTAACAATTGCGTCTTGTGTTGTTATAATTTAGTTACAACTGTGTAAAGAAACGCGTTGGTTCTGTGGTTTAAGGCGACTGGTGTCGTCAAAGTGGCGCCCCTATTAACCCTTTCCCCGCCACGCTTTTTTCCGAAAATGGTGCCCCACACGCCACGACCAATAAAAAAAAATTCCAAAAAATTATTAGGTTATACTCAACTCATTCAGGCAAGTAAAAATACAACGTTTCTTGATCATGTTTTTTTGTCTGATATATCAGACATTGGCGTGGTGGGCACGAAAATGGTTTGTCTGATATATCAGACATTGGCGTTGAAAGGGTTAAATAAATAATCATAGACGATAAAGATTATTTACTTTATTAAAACAGGGCTCTATACTAATATTATAAAGAGGAAAGTTCTGATTGTTTGTTAGTTTGTTTGTATTGAATAGGCTCCGAAACTACTGAATCGATTTTAAAAATTATTTTACTGTTGGAAAGCTGCATTATACCCGGGTGACAAAGTACTTTTGGTCCCGGAATTGTGGGGGGAAGGGGGGATAATTGACAAGAAAATGTAGTATAATGATAGTTAAGGTTTTCGCTACAGATCAAGCTTTTTATTCTTACACTATACAATAGTGGTTGAACGTCATGTTCTTCTTCGTATCATATGGTCTTAGGATGAGGTATTTTACCAGGGTAAAAACAACGGGTTTGAATCCAATAAATGGTGGGTTTGAATCATGTTCGAGAGTAACGAAAGAAGATTGGCTGTGTGTGTATTGTTGCAATGTTATATTTAGGGCTTTTGTTTCGGAGGAGAATGCGTTTATGCACCATAACCACAGGCTAGCTAGACCCGCGGCCGTGTGTGGGACTCGAGGCTAAAGCGTCCACTACCCACTAAACTCCCCCGGTTCCCCTTCACACCCGATTGGGACGAGCCGGTGCCAGCGTTGTGGCTATTGACCAGCCCATCCCCGTGTACCCCGACTTGAGAGGCGTCTAGGGAATGTTTTATGCCTAGATACTTACTTTGACTTCGTCACTGGTGATGTGGGTTCATCTTCAACTCTGAAACAAAAATAAATACTTTCATTGAAACTTAGTATTAAAACTTAAAACTAATGGATGCAATGTAAGCAAGAATACAATATAATGATAATAAGTTTGTATTGTTGTTTTTGTAACCCCTAAATGGTCTAGTAGATTTAGTATAAAAAATCTTTTTTTTATGTCAAAGGCGACAAACGAGCCAGCGTGTCGCCTGATGGTTGGTAAGCAATCACCGCCGCCCATGGACATCTGCAACACCAGAGGGATCGCTGATGCGTTGCCGGCCTATGAGGGTATGGGGGGTGTGGGCCTTCGGAACTCTTACAAACCAGACGAAACACAATAGTAGTCACTGTTATTTCACGCCGGCCGGTGTTATGTGAGAGAGTGGTACTTGCCCGGAGGAGCCGGCCCATTCGTATTGTAAAACAACATGGCTCTACCACAAATAAAATTCTTTAATCTTTACTCTTTGGTAAAGACAAACTTTTACAAAAGAAAAAACCGGCAACCTTACTTGAAAATAGCAGTATTACGTCAGCGGAGAGTAGGTTGCAACATAAAAAGAGTAGAGCTGCCTCTAAGCATAGCTATGCAGTATGCACCGGTGCATTGAGTAGCGCACCGACTGCTCAGCGGAAAGACAAAAGAACCCTTTCAGGAACATTTCACTGCGATGTTTCCAAGCTTGAAGCTTGTTATTTTTCTTTGCAGAAAATGAACTTTCCACAATTCAAAATTTTGGAATGGGTCTGCACTGTTTCTTTCTGGGTTCAATTCCCATGAATTTTTATCGACTTTTGACAAATGTGCACTGATGGATTTTTCAATGTGCTTATTAGCCAATTCAGCGGTGACGGAAATTATCGTGTGAAAATCTGCACAGTCAAATAGTTTTGTAGCCCTTATCTATTGGTCTAGTTCCACAATTAAGAGTACTGGAAAAAAGCAACAGAGCTAGAAACATAAATGGTCTTAGATACATCTAGTTACTTAAATTAGAAGACGAAATATTGTTTATTTGAGTAAGTGACTTTCATAAGTCGTTATTCCACATAATCATTGAAATAAAACGCAAAATTCTTTGTTTATTTTATTGCAAAGACAAGGTGAAAGCATTTTGCGCTATTTGTGCATAACGGTAACTTATAAATATGTATTCAAATTTTTCTTAAACATTTCTTACTTCGAACAGATTTAGACGAGCGATTTCACTAAGATAAAATCATTCGAAATTATTTGTGTTACTTGAATGTTATTAAACTGTATTAATTATTAATTAATTTAAAGATTGACAATTAATTAACTATGTGAATTGTAATGACCCACTAAAAGTAAAATATTTGCCACTGTCAAAAACACAATATGTTCTGTGGTCAAAAATCATGGTCCTTTGACTGCTAGCTCCTGCGGTTTGTCCACTTGTCCCTACCAGTGTCTCCACCAGTAGAGACAAGTCCACTTTTTTGTCCACTTGTCCCTACCAAGTGTTGTCGGTATAGACATTTCCACTTTTTTTTCCACTTGTCTCCACCGGATTGTAATTAAATGGTTTTTATTCCCGGTCGTCCCCACTGGGTACGACTGGGAAAAAAACGCTTCGTTCGTCCCTCTCGTTCCGCTATAGACCAAGAGTCAAATAATAGGTTCGTTGACACTAATACCATAATACAGTTCCATGATGGAACTCCAATTCTGGAAAACAAATTAATGTCGGGAAAACAAATGAATGTCGGGGAAACAAACAAATGTCGGGAAAACAAATGAATGTCGGGAAAACATTGTTTATTGATCTGAAGTTAAAAAAACAGGTGCAAGCGATTTTCGACCTTATCGACATTTAAAATTTTGTTGCTTTTTCGCAACCGCTTCGTCGTCTATCTTTGCTAGTTCATTAAAATCAGTTATTTTGGTAAATGTCGATAAGGTCGAAAATCGCTTGCACCTGTTTTTTGTTTGTCTATTGATTTGAAGTAAAAAAAACAGGTGCAAGCGATGTTCGACCTTATTGACATTTAAAATTTTGTTGCTAATTTTCCTGAAAATCCGCGTAACTTGCGGGCACTCTTCCCTTCACAGTATTTTGTGCACTCGATCAAGTACGACTCAAATTGTACTCGCGTACAATTTGAGTTTGGGGCGTAACCGGCCGCTCAGCACACGGGATTTTAGGTAGGTAGTTAATGCATACATAAATTATTAGGATAATTATGAAAAAAATTAAGGATATATTTTCTATAGGTAGCGAATTTGGACTCTAAATCGGATTCTGAACACTCTCCTTAAATATGTCCCTCGGGTTACCTAACACGCTGTATAAAGAATACATTGTACATAGTAAGCTTTTTATGAAGATATTACTTCGCATTTATACACGTCAAAGCGAGTCGGTATTGTTATAAAAGAACAATTACCTATATCTTATTTATTACCTATCCATTCTTAAAATCCTTGCTTACAAGGGTACGGAGTCCTCACTTCGCAAACACGATTCTACTTGTAACTTAACCAGTTTTTACGCGAAGTGTTAAACTTCTTAAACTGTCCATCGAAGTGGCCCGAACCCGCAGAGCTATTCCGGCAACGGTGCAACTTCGCAGAAGCAGTTATCACTCGATCGACCCAACCCTAAATTAGCTGGAAGCACTTTAACGACTATTCTGGGGGTCTTTGGAGTTTTTGGGGTGATAAAAGGCTTGCTTGGTTTTTGAATCGACTTCGTTCGAAGAATAAATAGTTAGATGGAGGTAAATCTCCGTCTAAAGGGAGTCTCTACTCTAGTTCGTTTTTACCAACCACATTTGATGAGTGTAAGTGATAAAGGAAATTACCCTACCTACTTTTAGAATGATCGGATTTACGATACCGATGTTTACTATCGTTGGGAAGTAAAACGGTACTTTACGCGAGTTTACTCTACCATACAATTTCCTCCATGTTTGTTTACGCGCCTTTTAAAGCGAATAAATCCCAATTTCCCAAAACGCCTTCCTACACTGTAACAAATTGTTAGTTCGAACACTTTTACAGCCGGCCCTGCGGTCGGGAGTGCGAGGGATTGTAGCATTTATGTCAAGGGAGTAAGGTCGAAGGGTCAGGAAGCGTTAGAATGTATCGCAAGCTAAGAAGCCAATGTAATGAAACTATAAAGTTTCTTGGAGCGTGAGGCGAGTGCAGGCTGCGGCATCAAGTAGGGCTGTAACTGATAGAAATAAAAAATAAATATTTTGTATCCAAACATGAAACTTTTTTTTTGTAGAGCCATGCAGTCGAAAGGCCTGTTTGACCAGGAAAAAACTACGCTTTCAAAGAAGACTGACGTAAAAGTAGCAGCATTGTTATTAAACGTCAAATGAGTGACAGTTCCATGGATGCGAGCCTCCTTCCCCTCCCCCTTTTTCATGCCCCATGGCCCTTTCCCTTCATTTTCTCCTAATATTGTTTTTTCAAAATCAGGAAGCACATCTGAGGCCCTTAACCCAAGTCTCAACCTGGTTCAATCGTCGAGATTCATTTCATAGGTTTAAGATTGCTGCATAGCGGTGGAATCATTAAGATAATGAAAGTCAGGCGATTGGACGTGCCCACTAACTTGTGCACAAAATTATATCCTGCATATTTTGGCGGTTTGTAAGGTTAATATTACTATTTTGTTCAACCCTGGTATACACGCGTGCGAAGAAGGTTGGCTTTCGGCCCCTTACTGTTTGCGGCTGCGGGTTAATTAAAAAAGAATAACCGGCGCTCACCACAGGCTCGTGGGTAGACTGAAAAACCAGTAAAAAACGTTCAGCCCGCTGCCAACACCATGCCATCTCCAATTGAGCTCTGGAGACCATACTCACCAAAAGAAACATGTTTCATCATTTAGAAACAAAGAAAGAAAGAAAAAAAATATTAGCCCAAGACAAAATACACAAGATTACACAAAAATTAATAATAATTAAAATAAAACAAAAACCAATTTCACTTAAAAACTAAGTTACAAAACAGGCCAACAGGGTTCTTGCCTCAGCATATTATTATTGGGACATTTAGAAAACGGCACAGCAGCGCTGGTATTCTGGTAGAACCCTTATGATTTATGAAGTGTTACTTCGCTGTGGTGTTTTGAATGGACCCGGACGAGTGACTCTTTTGAGAGGAATTTGCACTATGCTGTCCTTGAGTCAACCGTCTGCCAACAGATTCAGGGAAAAAACCATCTTCTAAGGAAGCTTGAAGCATGAAAATCTTGCAAGCATAAAAACTCGAGTAACCCACAATAAGATTACGCATTCTAAGTTCTTATGATACTAAAATAATATGTAAGCAAAAGTATCTGTGCCAGCGGCCATTCCCGGGTTGAGCATTAAGACTAACTGCACAAGTGCACTCTCTCGACGTTTGAATCTGAAATGTGCATTAAAATGCACAAACGACGAACACTATCGTGCAGCTGCGATGCAAATGCAGGAGCTTGAGATAACATTTACACGTTGCACAAATACTTACTAGATACAGCAATAATAAAAAAATATTGGACATCATCACATATATTGACCTGACGCTAAAGTAAAGTAGCTGGAGCACTTGTGTTTTATGAATCAGAAACAATAAAACTACCATTAATACAACAAACGTTCAGACACAAGTCAAAAACAAATGTTTGTCTGAGTTGGAAATCGAATTCTAGTGGTGGTAAACAATTTTTACCTGGCTAATATGTTCCTTTACTGAATTTCAACCATATAATATTATATGGTTGAAATTCAGTTAATATTATAGTAGAGTGAACAAGTATCTAAGTGCGGTACCCTCCTCATTCCCTCAATCTGATGTTTGCTTTGGGCAGGTACCGTTCCTGCTCTTAAATATAACTAAAAAAGAGAGAACGACTTAAATGTAAGAAATATTTTTCCCAACCCAGATGTTTAACACAGAACTCCAAGTAAATAACGCATTAATCAAGCGTAGAATTAATAGGCTGATAATGATAATATTTATAACCCACACCCACCAGAATAAACAGTATCTAAACATTATCGCCGCCCGCTTTTAATAGATTTTCATTAAGCGTTCTATAGTATCATTCAATTGGTTAGAAATCTATTAGAGTAAAGAATAGAAATCGATAGTCCGGCACAATGCTTCTTGGTCTAATTGCGGGGAAGCGAACAATCGGAGGAAATTCGGTCGAGGAAGCGCGAGGTGAAGAACCCTAGAGCCATTAATTTTTTATATGCGAGAGAGCAGCGAGAAAATATACCCTACTTACAGTTCTGAGGGAAAAAACATCAAACGGACTGGTAGGACGCTGAGTACGCTGACGCTGACAATCATTATAAAAAATAAATTGTACATGCACTTAGTGCTTTGGAAGTCAGTGCATTAGATTTTCCCGGATTGAGAATTAACCGCTTTCATTCCAGTCGCACCGTCCAGAATCTAATGGTCTTCATTTAGCATCAAAATTTTTGGTTGAATTACTGACATGTTATTAAAACTATAGAAGTGAAGCAATTCGTGTCCGAAAACCAAACCGAATAGAAAACCCAGTAATGACTTCTTTTAAACTTTTCTTACACCACCACTGATACACTACTCGTAAAAACAATCTAACTTTTAACTGACAAATAACACCCATTTCTTAGCACCAACTAAAGCAAACAAAGACAATCAATCCAAGTGCAAAACAAAGGAAAATAAACCTTAACACAAAAGCTTAAGCAACAAAGCGCGACGCATATCAATGCAGGAGCTATGCAATCTCGACGGTCCCGAAATGAAGTTGCAACGTGATCGCATCGCCGGGATAACCCAGGGATCCGATTAATGGAGGTTATTACACTTCGTTCCTTAGGGATCAAATTTGTTCCCACCTTATCTTTAGCTTGGAAACTTTGAGCTGCATCCTACAAATAAGACTGGGATTTACAGGAATGAAAGTGGTGTCAAACCTTACAAAGATTATGAAGATATTTGTTTTCTAACCTTACCTTTCTATCAGTACAGTGTTTTTAAGTAGAGTGGTGCGGGAACGGAAACGTGACGTAATAGACCCGTCAGACATGAAAAATACTGAATCAATCCTTATTTTCTAAGCCCTTTGTTATTTAATCACGATTTGCTTGATGGGAGATGTAGTAAACACTTTCGATCGGATCGGGCTGAAATTTGGCATGCAGGTAGATGTTATGACGTAGGCATCCGCTAAGAAAGGATATCTCGATATTCCCACGGGAACGGGAACCACGCGGGTGAAACCACGGGCGCCCGCTAGTGTAAAATATGTATGGTATGTATGAGGATGAATACAGAAATACATAATTATTCATATGGACAACATACATATAATATCTCCCACATTCTATGTGGTTTTTGGGGGAAAATTTGAAGTAGGTTTGTAAACCGAATAGTCTTCTACCAGACAAATGCCAATACCAGCTCTTAAGCCTCGAGCCATGTAATACTCGTCAGCTTTCGACTCGCGAAATTTGAGGCTTAAAATGTTGAGTCTTTAATGCCTACTAATGGAGCAAACTTGGAAGAAGAATTGAGCAGGATTCACTGGAGCGTAGTGGGATTATCCGAAGTCCGAAGACAGGGCGAGGACACGGTTATCCTTAAATCCGGAAACCTGCTCTATTTCCGGGAGGGCGAAGAGCTGTCCCAAGGTGGTGTCGGGTTTATTGTCCACAAGTCTCTCGTGAACAACGTGGTTCAGATCGGAAGTGTGTCGAATAGGGTAGCGTACCTTATACTCAGAATTACCAATCGGTATTCGTTGAAGGTCATACAGGTATACGCCCCGACCTCGACGCACCCCGACGAGGAAGTGGAAGCAATGTATGAGGATATCTCTCGGGCAATACATGCTTCCAAGACTCACTACACCGTTGTCATGGGAGACTTCAACGCAAGGCTGGGCAAACGTGGCGATGACGAGCGGAAAGTGGGGCAATTTGGATCTGGAAACCGGAACCACCGTGGTCAGATGCTAGCCGAATACATGGAGAGGGAGGGACTCTTTATGATGAACTCCTTCTTCAAAAAGAGGCAGCATCGCAAGTGGACCTGGGAAAGTCCGGATGGCGTTACGAGAAATGAGATTGACTTCATCATGTCGACTAAGACTCGGATATTCAATGATGTCTCAGTGATCAACTCAGTTCGGACGGGGAGTGATCACCGAATGGTTAGAGGCACATTGAACCTTAACGTTAAATCCGAGAGGTATCGACTGATGAAGTCTACGCTCCGCCCTGCAGCCACCCAGATCCAGAACCCCGAACACTTCCAGCTCGAATTGAAAAATTGCTTCGATTGCCTGGAGGACTGTACAGATGTGGACATCTACAATGACAGGTTCGTGGAAGCTGTTGTTACGGTGGGGTCTAAGTTCTCTAAACCTAGCCGTACTGTAAAAGGTAAGAAAATCTCAGAGCCTACGCTAAAGCTAATGGAGGAGAGACGTAGTATGGTTCTGCTGTCTTCTGGAGATGCTCGACGACGCAGGCGCCTCAACAGGCAGATCTCCAAGTGCCTTACCCGCGACATACGCCGATTTAATACGGAATGTATTAAAGAGGCCATTGAGCGAAACAAAGGCTCCAAAGTGTTTGCCAGAGATCTGTCTCTTGGAGAGAGCTTGCTGACGAAGCTGAAGACGGAGGATGGTAGAATCGTCACGTCACGCCCAGAGCTTTTGGCCGAGATCGAAAACTTTTATGGGCAGCTCTACGCAACGACACGAACACCTGTCACCGAGGCCACAGATCGTAGAGCCAAATTGACTCGACACTACACAGAAGATATCCCGGAGGTCAGCCTTTACGAGATTAGTGTAGCTCTGAAACAGCTTAAAAACAACAAGGCGCCAGGGGATGACGGAATAACAGCGGAGCTTCTAAAGGCAGGAGGCCGACCGGTCCTGAAAGCTCTCCAGAGGCTGTTCAACTCCGTCATCCTTGAGGGTCAAACGCCAACAGCATGGCACAGGGGCGTGGTGAAGTTGTTCTTCAAAAAGGGCGATCGGACGCAGCTGAAGAACTACAGACCCATCACGCTACTGAGTCATGTTTACAAGCTGTTCTCTAGAGTTATAACGAACCGTCTCGTACGTAGGTTTGATGACTTCCAGCCTCCCGAACAAGCCGGATTCCGCAAAGGCTTTAGTACCATAGACCACATACACACGCTGCGGCAGGTTATACAAAAATCCGAAGAATATAATCTGCCATTATGCTTAGCGTTTGTGGACTATGAAAAAGCCTTTGATTCTGTCGAGACATGGGCCGTGCTTCGATCACTTCAAAGGTGCCAAATAGACTACCGATACATACAAGTGTTGCAGTCGCTGTACGAAAACGCCACCATGTCAGTTCGCCTCCAGGACCAGAAGACAAAACCCATTCGGCTCCAGCGTGGTGTGAGACAGGGCGATGTTATATCGCCGAAACTGTTCACTACTCTTTTGGAGGACGTGTTTAAGCTTCTGGACTGGAGAGAACTTGGCATCAACATAAACGGTGAGTACATGACGCACCTTCGGTTCGCCGATGATATCGTAGTCATGGCTGAGACCTTGGAAGACCTAGGCACAATGCTCAACGATCTCAGTAGAGTGTCTCAACAAGTGGGTCTTAAAATGAACATGGAAAAGACGAAAATTATGTCGAACTCCCATGTCGTACCCACTCCTGTAAAAGTTGGGAAATCAACACTGGAAGTTGTAGACGAGTACATTTACCTGGGACAAAAAGTCCGACTTGGTAAGTCCAACTTCCAGAAAGAGATCGATCGACGAATCCAACTCGGCTGGGCAGCGTTCGGGAAGCTTCGCAGTGTATTCTCGGCCCGTTTACCGCAATGTCTCAAGACGAAAGTCTTTAATACGTGTGTGTTGCCAGCGATGACATATGGAACAGAAACGTGGCCACTTACAATGTGCCGCATTAGAAGGCTAAAAATCGCGCAGAGGGCAATGGAGAGGGCCATGCTTGGGGTCTCCCTGCGCGATCGCATCAGAAATGATGAGATCCGCAGGAGGACCAAGGTCACCGACATTGCCCGAAGAATTGCGAGCCTTAAGTGGCAGTGGGCAGGGCACATTGCAAGGAGGACTGACGGCCGTTGGGGCGGAAAGGTCCTCGAGTGGTGGCCACGTATTGGGAAACGCAGCCGTGGTAGGCCTCCTACAAGATGGACCGATGATCTTGTAAAGTTCGCCGGAATCCACTGGATGCGGGTGGCGCAGGACCGATCGGCTTGGAGATCCTTGGGGGAGGCCTATGTCCAGCAGTGGACGTCTTTCGGCTGAAATGATGATGATGATGATGAATGGAGCAAACTTAACATTGTAGGCGACAAGTCTTGCAAGCAAAAGCGAACAATTTAATGGCTCGAGGGCTAAGAACTATTAAGCCTTCTAGCCTTCACACTAAGGCGTTGAGGTCTTAAAAAAGTTACGAAATTCGTGCCTTTCCTGACACAATATCATCGAGCTGATAGAATCTCAGTTAAAGGGTATTGAAGATTTTGGCCTTCCTACTTGTCCGCCATTTTCTTTCTTTTTTCAAAACGGTGTTTGCTAGAAATTCTTTGACTGAGTATTAATACAAATATAATAATGTCATTAGACGAAAACCCGTAAATGTAGTAGGTAAGCCAGCCTATACATATACAAAAAATTTTATAGCCCTTTCCGGAAAGTATACTGATAGTCCTATTATGACGCGACGTACTTTGTGTATTACCAAGTAGGTAAATACAACAACAACAAATTCAATTACACTTAACCCAAGAACAGCCATGTTGTCAGTTGCTCGCCCCAAGATGGATTCCGTACGTCTTTCGTCCACTTTTCAAATTGCAACTCACCAGCAGATATCTTTTTATTTCCCCAGACGAAACTCGCAAGATTTTCCAACTCTGAACTAATTAGACTGTTTACTTAACTTGCTAAACATAAATATGGACTCTGTGAAGCTAACTTTTGAAACGCAATTTCACTTCAGAGCTAAAATGTCGTAAAAATGCGAATATACTGTACCGCTTTAAGAACAATGTTCCCGATTTCTGAGAATAAAAAGGTTTTATGGGGTATGTGCAAATTTTCAAAGTTAGAATAATATTTCCGAAATCTTTGCGACTGTCGCTGTTTCTTCTACTGATCGGGTAAAATGTGAGTTTTTTGCATGGAAGCATTCATTGATCAACTTGCAATAACACTCTCTAAATCACCCACATCATATTTTTTGCAATATCATTTATTTAATAATGAAGTTAAAACGATAAACAACGAAATGTTAGATGTACGAGTATTAAAATTGTTCAATCGTCCGTTTTGCAAGTTACGTTCGAATAAACTTTATACATAAATTATATGACAATTTGTAAGACATCTTTTTAATTCTATATGAATTTAGCTCTAAAGACAAGAATACAGATAGCATTGAGAACAATAAAAGAAACAGGAACTACTTAATTGCAGGTATTTTGGTTTGGTATTCTACCTTAATTAATTCTTTGTGAGACGAAGCTGAGCAACTCCAACCATTGTGAGAAAAACCTCATTAAATAATTAGCTCAATACTTACATTATGGAATCGAAGCACAGTAAGTCAGTTATAATAAGAAACATACTGGTAACGAGCTTTTTGTGTCACAGATAATTCTACCTTATTGTACCTTCACTCAGTTGATATTTTATAGAATTGGTCTAATGACGCAACCTTGGGGCATTCCAAACGAAACACCACGAGATATAAACATGAATATGTAACAAATAACACGAATGTAGATTATCTATGCCCGAATATATTAGCTCCGTCAATACAATGCCGCAACATATTGTTACTTACAAAACAATTAGTCTAATCTGATCTACGTGATCGAATGTCTTACAAAGGTCAACATATTACCACGTACCTAATCAGAGCAATTAAGTCGTTTCTTTGTCTAAAGTGTTCGTTTAGAACGACTGGAATTCTGCCTAGAATTAAGTAATTAAACTTGTGATGCATAAAATTAATTTCATTATTAAATTCAATGAAGGAAGTTACGTCAACTATAACTTTTTTATATGAAAGACAAAAATGTTACTAAGCTTTATTTGAAAATGAACGGGACAAGAGATCTTAACGATGAGAGAGCTACGGTAGTGTTATTTTTTTACTATTAAACTGGCATAAATGAGTCGGCTCGTCTAATAAAGTACTACGACTTCACCAAATTGTCGTAGAGCAGCATTTCTGTAAGACGATTCTCAGAGGCCAAATATGTTGGATAGAAAGACTCAATAAACGTATGCAAGAGTAGAGAGTCTCACAAACTTTTGGAATATTGACTTAAGTGAAAATTCCACATTCTTTCTAAGATGTTCTTGAGAGAGGAATCTTTCAGATAGGTAAGATTTATGTGCACTACATAAATGGAAGTGACAGGAGCAGTAATAGATACGTCGGCAGCAGAATCTGGGACAATCGGCCCTGGCGGCGTGCGCTCTAAATGATCTCCTATTTTTCGACTGCAAACAAACGTGCGCTATTATTACTTTTGGTACGAGCCATAAGCGACGCGGGTCTCATTATGAATTATGTTTGTCAGTGTAATTATAATTCCCTGCACTATACACAAAATAGGAGGTTCCAATTATTCAGGAGACATATTATTTCTTTTGCTTTAGCTTTCGACTAAACGACTCGATGTTAGTGTTAACACAAGATTGTATTTTTTTTTATTGTAAAGCTAATAAATGTTAATGATGGCAAAGAAAGATTTCAAACACCTTAAAGAATGTTAGTATCCAAATGTTAATCTAGAAATCGGAAATTTCTCAACATCTTTTAGGAAATCTTTATATTATCTTAATTGTTTCATTGGTTACTAACTTTTATACTAATTCAGGGAGCAGATAAACAAGAAATGAAAAATATGTTTATTTTTATGTAAGAGAGAGGCAAACATGCAACTAATGGTAAGTGATCGAAACCTCCCATAGACACTTGCGTCTAGATCTAGGATGCGTTGCCCGCTTTTAAAGGATTATGAATCGTGGGGGAAGGTGAAAACAATAAAGGGAACGGGTATAGGGAGGAGAAGGGCGGGTCTCTGGCACTAGCACTCGCCAAACGGAGCGCAATAGAAAAGCTATTACTCAAACGTTAATCTTCTGTGATAGGGTGGTACTTCCCAAATAACCCAGCCTATTCCGACAGACAAAAACTGTCTGCATTATGGCTCTACCACTCTTGAAGAAGACATGTTCAAATGAAAACATGTTCTTTACAATGCAATAAAAACTCTGTCATAAAATACTTGTTTTTATTTTAAAATTAAAAAGTGCACTCTTACTGAGACGCCCTTTACTAATATGTATCAAAAATCGCTCCGCTCATGCCTTGCACCGCACACTGCAACGTTATTATCATCGACGGATGTTGTGCGCCGCCACGGATGTTATGTGGGGCCACTAAACCAGCGGACGGTAATCCGCTGTAAGCCGGTCGAAACCTTTTACGTGCATAGTTTGGAACTAGTCTGAAGCGCTCTATTGAAGTGCCAGTTTGTGCGATGGATGAAGCGTTTTCGCATGCATCATTTATGAGCTGTTTTGGTTTTAACTTTAGCGCGTTTTTAGTTAATATTCTATTGCTTAGATTAACTTTTTAAAAGATTGTGTATCTTTCACTCACATGCAAAACCAAAAATAGCGAAAAAGTCGTTTCGATACGTTACGATGTGAAATAAGAATAAGCAAATACATTTGTAATTTTATTATTCCATGGGTTGCTGCTTAATAGGCACTTGTGTTATGGGTATCAGAAATAACGAAGATACCTTTTTTTTTTTACCTAAACTTCGATTTACTTACATACAAGTAAACATCCAGAAACCTGACCAAAACAGCTAAAAATTGTGTGTGCTTTTAAATGTCAATATTTAAAATGTTTTTATTTTTTAAATAGGTGGACACTAATACAATTTTCCTTTCTTTATTGACCCTACTATTGTTCTACCTTTTAAATTTTAGAGCTTTTGAAAAATAGACAAACTACTTGACAACAAACATTGCAAATACTTTGGCAAATGAAAAAAGCAACTGTCTTTCTTTCCGGATTCTTCTCGGTGGAAACAGCATTCTGAAACCGGCTGTAGAATTACATTACTTTTTGATGATTTAAAGAACTTTTTACAGCCTACATAAATAAATAGAGAATAATTGACTTTGACTGTTAAATATTTTTTTCTGGGTGGGATATAAAACCATCACCCTTGGTGCAAATGGTTACTACAAAATGCACCATCAAGTCAGTCTATGGATGTCACAATTTAAAATATTGTTGACCAAACAAATCGTACGTGGTATGATAGTGAAATCGGTCATCCTTGCACCGTAGCCCGGCGGAAGCGGTGCAACGGATCGATGCACCGCGGCTGCGCCGTGGGGGGGTCATGCACCCGCCATGTGCCTCTGACGTAACAGGGATAACCGGGATGAAGGAGGATACAGGTTACAACTCAATCGAGTTACACAACTCTGTCTGTTCATTGCTTCGATTGTCGTCAATACGACCGATATGTAATGTTATAATGTTTCAGAAGTCGGCTATTAGATAACCGTTTGGTTTAATGGCACGTTTGGTTGTGAGTCATAGTAACCCTGCCCTAATGCGCCAGGGATGACGGGTTTCACTCTGACTGACCTTTCTGTCCTGGCGCTTTCAGTTGAACATTATAGTAGTAGTAGTATTTTTTTGTTTTGTTTTTTATTACGTCTTTGATACAGAAAATGTATGACTTAGTACAAACAAATAGACTAACGGTGATTGTATTGATATAATTGTTTTAAAAATTTGGCGATTGAAAATAGTAACTATCTAGTTTTTTGCCGGTTCTTTTCGATCAATTACAACATTCTAAAGCCGGTGGTAGAGCCAGTCTAACATTGATAATTGACGCTTCATAAGTGCATCTGCGAAGCCTAGGGCCCTGCCACAATGGCGGATTGCAAGCGGTTTCAACGCCGAGGTGGAGGCGTCACCGAGGCGGACACGGCGCAATCCGCCAGTGTGTTACCAGCGCCAAGGTCCTAAATGATGAAGAATATTTTGATTTTGACTTTTTTTTTTTGACAGACTCACCTCCGGTTGTCGAGATACGCGTCGTAGTCGTCGGGCAGCGACTTGTCGTCGTGCATGTCGTACAGGTCGCTGTAGATGGCCGACTCCAGCCGCGACGGGTCCAAGTGGTAGTTCGGGTTCTCGTACGAGAGCAGACCATTCTCTGTGGAAGAAAAATAATCCACGTTAGACAAGGATACAACATATTTAAAATCTATTTTTTCTATCTTATGCAGGTGGCGTTCAATATTCTGACCCGCCTCATAGACTCTCGCAACATGTCGTGTGACGGTGTGAGTCGCCGGCCGAACCAGTATAAAAGTTACATTAGAAAAAAAAAAGTTTGTTTTTATAACTGCAAATGCATGGATGGCCTTTGGTGAAAAGGGTCTTGAGGGCCACTCAATAATGCTATTTTGGAGGAGTGCAATGCTCTAACAATAATAAATCTTCTTCGAGTTTTTGATACAAGTTTTCTAGTTCCGCATTTATAGGTATTGCCAGAACAGCCAAGCAATTAAATACTGAAATAGTCCCAGTGCCTTCCAAACGCAAACAATACAAATTAAACTACAAACTCTTATTTATGTTTATCTATATAACTATTTTTGTCATTGGATTTATTTCAAAACATTTTAGGATAGCTTATTTGAGACAATTGAGCATTCCAACGGTGAAAGAATTTTTAAATTGATGCAGTTTTTTTTTGTTTTAGCGAGTAAACGTAGGTAACATAATACATATGTTCAAATCAGTTCAAATACATGCTAATATAATAGTTAAATACATAATTTAATGTATTACAATAAGAAAAGTATGTAATTATAGTAGTAGTAGTTAGTATAGATAATAAAGTGCTTATAATGTCGATCTGCTTATTAGCGCCATGGTCTTTTGGTTGAGGCCTCAGCACTTCTGCGGTTTCGTGCGTTGCTCCCATCGAAGCCATGTTGCTGGTTTATTTCGATCCACCGACTCTCTCTTGTTGGCTTCACGAAGCAATTAAATGCCATTTATCTTTTTATTAAAACAAACAGCCTCTTGCGTTTTTTTCATGCGTCATCATCATCATATCAGCCATAGGACTAAACATACCTTGGCCCCCAAAATGACATACATCCACTATATGCCAGCTATACTCGTTAGTCGTCGTCCATCTCGTTTTTACGAGTTATGTTTTTCTGTTGGAAGCGCTAGTGCGTGTTCTAGTGCTCTAGAGAGTAGATTGGAATCTAGCCGAATAGTACCCAAAAAACCCATACATTTTGGGTTTTTTAAGCTTGATCAATTGGCAGATAAATAATCATACAGCCGACCTGATTCTAAGTGTCCACTACGGCCTTTTCACAGCCAAAGCTGTTATGGAATTTTCAACAGTGATAATGGTAGCTAGCCAGTCGGAATCAGTAATAACCCAAGCACAAACCAGACCAGCAGGAATCAACCGCACGAGTGGAAGTTTCCAGATTTAATTAAACCATAACATTAGAGATGCGTGCTGTATATTGCGTACAAAAATAATAAAAAGGGGCTTGATAATAATGGACGATCCCTTGTCCCAGAAAGTTTGAAAAGGTATATAGTTAACAGGAACTCGGAACTATCTATTATTGCGTTTGCGCTGCGTCGCACTGGCGCCGGAAGTGGGCTCGGCGCCATTACCGTTACGTTTTGTGTGAGGTGCGTGTGGACATACCTTTACATGCCGCCCAATGTAAAGGAGACAGCGGAAATTATTGCAATTAATTTTTGGTTTGGCACTTGGTAAACGTTCGACGTTTGAGGCGCTCGTGGCGCAGCTGTGACAGTGGTTCGTTAGCGATAACGAAAGTCAAGCTACCTACACCGCGGTCGGTTAATGGATGGGTGACCATTCTGACCATATTTAATGACATTAATTTCGAGCGTCTCCGTGCTTCAGAAGGCACGTTAAGCTGTTGGTCCCGGCTGATATTTACTATAATGTAAATATTAGTCGTCAAGCCTAGTCAGAGGCCATTTGGCGGCTTGATAACATCTGACATTAAGGTTGGTCACTTGCCTTACGCACCCCTCCACCAACCCGCACTAGGCCAGCGTGGTGGAGTATGGCCCACACTATCTCACAATTTAGATAAGGCCTGTGTCCCAGCTGTGGGAACGTGTATAGGCTGATGATGATGATGATGAAACGTTCGACTCCTGCCAAAAACGTAATCGTAAATGTTATAAGCACACCGTAAGGTGTGTTTAGATGTTTATACAATAGGGTTTAATAATTATTTATGTGGTTAAACTGATACCCATAACTTACATAGTACTTACTTATAATAGGGAAGATGCATATATAATAATTATGAAAATTTTATGACTAAAATGTTAAAATAATATAAAAGAAAGGTCACTGCAACATTTTTATTTTACATAATGTTGTTTTTTAACTGTAATTACGAATTAAAAATAACTGAAACGAAACGTATTTTAAAACAGCAATCAACTTATTTGACGTTAGACCGACAAACTTAATTTGTTCTGATGGCGGCGTCGCTATTGTCAGTATAGAACTGTCAATAAATATCGCTTTTGCATTGCATTTCACGTAGTTCCAATTTTGGCCACCGGAACACATAAGTTTGTCGGTCTATATGGTTGAAAAAGTAAATATTATTTTATCGGAATATTAATTGCGTTTTTGTAATAAATATGGAAGTTGGGTTCATCAAAGCAGACTCCAGGAATTTACCAAGAGTTAGTGTTGACATGGTTCTCACTTTATTTGTCGAAAGTGCAGAGTTTTCAAGGGTAGAAATGAAAGGGACTAAATTACTACGGTATGTATAAATCATAGTTGTTAAACTTTGTATTTTCGCAGCTTGAAACCACTTTTTTCTCAGTTTTGGGTCAGAAGGTCCTGTCAAAAACAATTAATTTGGAAACTTTGTTGAAATAGATGTGTGTTGACCGTGTTGACTCGTGTTTTATGCCAATGTCCACATTGGCATAAAACACGGTTTTTTTTCGGAATATTAGTGGTATTGTTATGATCGCCTGATGTTGATAGATAGTCCATTTTAAATTTATTACAAAAAAATATTTCAAAACTCGAAAAAATATGCAAAAGTATGAAAGCCAGCGACGAACAAGTACAGTGAAGTACGACCACTCGACTAGTGAGGCAGTGACAAGACTTGAGTGACGTCATTCATGTCATCGGAACCATAGGTCCGTTTTCGCGCGAAAATTAAAACGGTCAATTTAAAACCGCATTTTTTCCGATAAATTACAATGTATTAATTTTTTAATTTAACTGTGGTTTATTCTACATGGAATTCTTTAAAATGAAGACAAAAATAAAAATAGTGCATGTTCCCTATTTTTAGGTATTTTTATTGGCTGAAACCCAATGACTTCTAATATATTTTTTTGTAATTCTTTATCAAATTGATATGTTGTAAACATTTTGGCAATTGAGTAACTATTGTGCCTATCGTGTTTCTTACCGGTTCTTTTTGATAGATTTGATGATTGATAGATCATTCCGAATCCTGTGGATGATTCACTCTGCAACAGATTCATAAGTGCATCTTTGTAGCCTACATGAATAAAGAATATTTTGATTTAATGTACGGTCAACAGCACATCCCGGTTAACACTTGCATTTCCATAATAGCACTTATGCCCCCGACACAAGAGTGGTACAAAGTCTAAAGTGTTACGTCTGACGTGCTTTTTACTGTACAAGATTGAGTAATTATTAAAAAAAAACTTTCTAAATCCGCCGGCATTCTTAACTTGGACCGTTCCCTGATCGGTAGTACAGTTTGTAATGTGGGCGAGATTGTTATGTCGCGTATAACCGCTTGTAGGGCACTTAGGGCCGCTCAATGACTATTGGACGTAATACTGGCGATCGATGCCGGTACAAATATGTTCTGTTACGAGAAGGGTCGTGTGGGTATGTAGTAGCGTAGGGGAGGTTGTTGGTATGAGACAACTTTGTTGTAATTTAGAATTTGGTTTTTTTTGGTCGGCGGTTTCATCTGTATACTGTATAGACATTTGCTTTCGTTTGTTACGATTACCGACAGACAAAGTTTCGACCCTGGGAAAGGTCCCTGGGAAATATGTCTCGCATCTCTCTATCTCATCTACGTCGGTCGTAGTCCTAAGGCTACTTTTTGTTCTGGAATAATGCTCAGTTCCTATGGGATAACAAAAAAAATTGAGTGTTTTTGTTTTTCCTCTCTCTACGTCGCAAAAGAGATAGTTTCTAGTAGAGATAGTTTGGAAGCTTAAGAATTAAATGATGTGCTCTCTCGCGCTCGAAAGGGACTTTGAAGAAGCATAGTGACTGATACTACTTGTGTCTGCAGTAAAAAAAAGGTTAGTAGGTAATATGACATTTTTTTGGAGGAGGACGAGTTTCGGCGCAAACTAGGCTAGCGACTAGCAAGACCTGCGGCTGTGTGTCGAGCTCAAGACTAAACTCACTACCCACTAAACTCCCTGGATTTCTCCCACCCGAAAGGAACTAGACGGTGCCTTTTTTTAACCATAGAAATACGTTTCGTGTATCCTTCGTCGGGGCAAAAGTGTTCTGTCGGGGCACAGTCTGTGGGACATCTTCGCCTTAGAAAGGGCGGAGTTTACCCACAAAGCACCGGTATTCGTTCAAGCCAAGTTTGATAGTGATATCATGAGAGACGGGTGACCAACGAGTCGGTTTCTACCTTGTGGTAATTCACCCGTCCACAGTCATGATATATTTACAGCTATTATGTTTAACGCAGTCAGTCGTAAGTGAACTGCATTTACTTTCCGCTCCAAAGCTGAAGAGACAGGCGCCATTATCGCCGGTGCAGTGCGCTACGTGCCAGCGATACATGCAAGTTAGATGAGCTCACAGCCACACGTAGCTCACGTGACGGCTAGAACAAATCTAGGCTAGGCGATGAAAGTCACGAGCTTGAGATGTTTGGGAGATTGGAGGATCAGAGGAGCTTAGTTTGGGGACGTGTTGGGCGATGTTTCCTGAAGTGTCTTACAATGAAGTAAGGGGTGGCGGCACTGCTGGCCACTTTTTTTAAATTGAGTAACATAAAATGTGTGCCGCATGCTCTTCCCGCTATACCATAAAAAAAAAACCGTTATTGAGGGACACCACAAACCAACGCCTCGATGTTTAGTGATAAAAACCGGGCCATGATCTTGGGGTCCTAGCAAAATTTTTGACAGAATTTTCAAACACAGTTTGGGTTAGTGATCAATACGTACTTCTATTTCGCACTTATTAAAAAAATTCCACAAATTGAATAGAGAAATAACAAAAAAACTGAATTTTTAATTATTATTTTGATTGTTGTTTTGCTACGAATAACTTAATTTTGGATATACATAATTCAAGTTGAAATATCTGCTACATGACGCAGGTGAAATTTTAATAATGTTACACTATAATTATTTTTTATTCTTTTATTATAAAGGTATTTTAAAAGAAAATAAAACAAAACTTTTTTTGTTTCCCAATAAGTTGCCATTAATTTAGAGTTAGGTGGTATTGACACTTCACCGTCGTTATATTATATACAAAAACGAACTAAAAGCACCTTAATAATAACCCTACCTGCCTAATAAATAGGTTAACTAACAATGTGTAACCTTGACACGTAATTTGAACCATAATTTACTTCCGTAAAGGCGTAATTTGTTCTACTTGCTTTATTGTTTCAATCACGTTACGTACTTCGTGTTAAGTGAAGTATTGAAAGGAAATAAATTATATACGTAATATTTGCTAGGCGTATTCCGGCTTTAGCAGGTAATTGCAATTAATTGCGAGTATTGCGACCAGAAAGGCACGGGCTCATCCCTTTCGGGTGTGAAGGGGAACTTCTAGATTACGACTGTGTGTTTTCAGTCAGAAATGCTCTATGCGAAACGTGATTTGAACAATTAAAAATAGGTTTTATGTACGGAGGGCAGCAGATCAACCCTACCCTAATCTGTCAAAAATTCTTAATTGAAAAAGAACTCTATGTGAAGTGAATAAAGCTGAAAATTGTTTGTAGAAATTTGACAAATTAGGGTAGTCTGATGTGCTGTCGACTGTACTTCTCAATTGGGTCTTATTTAAAAAATCAGTCACTAATGAATATCAAAAATTACAGCTTGTAAAGTCATTTTCCTATATTTATATTAGGGTTGTAACGGAGGCCTTCTTAACGGAGGCGGAGGCGGATGCGAAGGCGATGAGTTTCACCTCCGCGGATGCGGAGGTTAACGGAGGCGGAGGCGAAGGTGAAAGTAGATGTAAATAAAATAGTAATTTAAGGTTCAAAAGTTTTCATTTTAAATACTTAACACTTAAGTAAATATTTAAAACATAAAGTAATAATTTTTAAGTTAACTTTTTTGTAATCAAAATTAGTAGTCAAAATTAAGGAGAGGTAAATTAAATTTAACAAACAAATAGTTTTGCGGCTTGATCACCTTCCAAACGATTTCTAAGGGATTCATAAATTAATCCAGCTGAACTAAATAATTGTTCACTTGGCAGTGAACTTGGCGGCGCCGATACGTGCGAACGATGGGAGAAAGAGCTTTATATTTATTGTTATTTAGTAAATAAAACTCCGTTACAACTCCGCAAAAATTGTGCGGAGGCGGAAGCGGAGGCGAAGGTACGATTTCTTGCGGAACTTCCGCAGTAACGGAGGCGGAGGCGAAGTTCCGTTACAACCCTAATTTATATTTTCATCTTCCATTATACAATTTTTAGTAGCACAAAAATCCATTGCACTGTATGTACAGACGGCAGCAGATCAACCTACACTAATCTGTCAAAAAATCTCAATTGAAAGAGAACTCTATGTGAAGTGAATAAAGCTGAAAATCGGTTGTAGAAATATGACGGATTGGGTTAGTCTGATGTGCTGCCGACTGTACCCAATTGGGTTCACTATCGAAATACGTTTCGTCGAATTACAATTCGTCGATGACGCCTCGTCGTAAGTATGATAAGTCGAACGTTAAATTAATAGACTGCTCATATTTAAAAATTCAGAAACTCTAATGAATATCAAAAACGATAGCTTGTGAAGTCATTTTTCTATAGTTATACTATATTTATGCATCTTTTTGTAGCACAAAAATCCAAATCATTGCACTGTGTGTACATCGAAGTATTGGAAATATTTATGTGCTCGCAAAGAGCAATTTGGTTCCAAACTTTATCTAATTTCAGGGCATAGACCTGTAAATGTTAGTTGGTATTAGTCTGCGAATTTTAAAGAAGTTTCGTATTATTCTTGCACTTCAGACTGTAGGAATGGAGGCAGTTCTAGACACAGTGCTATCGATTTTCCACGACCTTCGCGACGAGACATAGACGCACAAGTCTTTATATTATTATGTTCTTTGAATAGGACAAAATCATGTCTGCCAAATGAAGGTAATCACAGCTGATTTATAATATTCGCAGGGATAAGTATATACTTGAACTTTGGACAAAGGGCAAATAAGGGGAAGAATCATGATTGTGTTTATTAAAGAAATGCTTTGTTTCTTGACAAAACAGGATAGAAAAATCAATGTTTTCACTATTAATATATTAAATAAATAAATAAATAAAAAATATCACATGCATTGATTTGACTCCCAAGTGAGTATCACTTGTATAGGTACCAGAAATATACTTAAAGACAAAATAACGTCCAGAACACAGGACTAACAAAATTAAATGTTTTTCCGAGGTAGGATTCGCACCCACAGCCCCGTGCATAGGGCAGGATAAATGCCAGTCAAAAATACAAACATTCTTCCCTAAAAATGTTTGCAACTTTGTCTACAACTTCACCGTGAGAAGTAACCCCGTAGCACAATGCACACGTAAGGTTCCCCCTTCCTTTGATATAGGTTAGTGTTCACCCTTCAAGCGAAGCGTGGACAAACATAGTGGTTAAAACAAGCAAGCGACCGGGGGGGGGGGGGACATTCTCATTGCACTTGGACTGCTCTACACTTTTGTTCACGAACCTCCCATCTTTGTAACTAAACTACGTAGACAAACCTTAGTGGAACTATTGACTACAAAAATTATATGTTTCCCAACACGGTTGCTAAGTGCGGATTGGTAATCACAAACCCGAGCTATATAACCCTTAAATTAGTCCTAGGACCCTAAAATCGTCGCCCGCGCGCCCAGTACTTAAAGCCTAGACCATCGAGGTGTTTATTTATAAAAAAATCTTTGACTCTATAAAAATACCCTATTTTGCTGAAATTGTCATACTTTGTAGAGATTCGGACAACCTTTTTCTGCATTTTTAATCAAAGATCTCTTTTTTCTATATTTGTTTTAACTTCTCTTAGCTTGCTTTCTAAAATTGAACATTCAAATAGAAGGCTTCTCTTGCGAAGCAAAATTAAAATACATATTTGAAAGTCCGACCGAACCGAACTCATTGGAATACAAATCGAAGAAAATACAAAAGCAGCCTGGCGAAAATGAAAAATTCTTTTTAGTTCGAATGCCTTTAAAATAAAAACCTAAGTCCTTTTCGTTTTAAATGCCTTTAAAAAACCTGAGTCGTGACGTCACCTGTGAGCCGCAAGACGCAACAGCCACTTCGTCTATCGATTTCCCGCGACCTTCAGACATCTGAATTAGCCAACCTGCTACCATAGTAGAAAAAGTACACAGTACGTTACTTTGTCAGCATACACCGCACCGCGCGCGACTGTAATGTAGGGTTTCCACCGCGAGCGGAACGGATCCATTGGGCTCGCAAGCGCAAACTGCGTACTTGTACACTATTTGTTGGTGGAAATATAAGTATGCAGTTTGCGCTTACGAGTTGGGCGAGGTCATTAATGGGTCCGGTCCGCTCGCGGTCGAAACCGTGCTTAAGTGTTCGCCATAGCGTCTTGGCGTCGCCGCACGCATCATCATCATCATCGGTCTATATACGTCCCACTGCTGAGACACAGGCCTTATCTCAAGTGTGATATAGTATGGGCCATACTTCACCACGCGGGCCCAGTGCGGATTGGTGGGTGCGTAAGACAAGTGTTGATAACCAACCTTACTGTCTGATGTTATTTATCAAGCAAGCAAATAGATTCTGACAAGAAATATCAGCCGGGAACAACGGCTTAATGTGCCTTCCGAAGCACAGAGACGCTCGAAATATATGTCTCTAAATAAAGTCAGAATGGTCACCCATCCATCAACCGACCGCGGTGTGGGTTGCTTTACTTTCGTTATTGCAAACAAATCGCTGTCACAGCTGTGCGCCACGCACACAAAACAATTTCAACACGCGTCTCAGTGCTAACAAAAGAGATTTTGTTTGAGTGTGCGCATAGGCGTAGTCACGGTGGGGCAGGGTGGGGCACTTGCCCCACTCTGGCGCAAGTATAGTGGGCCCTAGGCTGCCCCACAGTGGGCCCATGGCTGCCCCACTCTGAGCTTATGGCTGGCTACGCCCATGCATTAGACTGCGTGTGACGACGCATAGATAATAATATGGCGCACGGTGCGTTTGTATGAATATAAAATACTGTGTACTCTTTTTACTATGCTGCTATCTCAGGATCGGAGCGAGACGCCCAATGGACCGTTTGAGTTAATTCACTTAGGAAAGGGTTTTTGTGATTTAATCCAATTTGTCACTTCGCGAAAGAAACGATGCTATTGAGGGTCCTTTTATTTCAATGAGATTTTGGTAGACGGAATATATCAAGGATGATTTGATAAAGAGATTAATGCAAAAAAAAAATACCACGAAAAAGACTATTCCAAGAAAATTTATGGTAAATTTTATTCGATCTGGTAATTATAATCGAACCTAGTCGTGATCAGTCCCCCAAATCATGGCCACTCTGGCCAACGCATACAAATCAAATATTTACAATTCACGTAATGTTGTCAATTACCAAACATATTCTAGATGCGTTTGTAGTCGAAGTCGTTTGTCGAAGTTCGGTCATTATGTATAACCCGCGCGCGCAATGGGCCGGCGAAAGCGTCGCAGCTTAAGCGCATTTTAAACACCCAACTGCGCTTGTCATTGTGCCAAACAAGATAGAAAGCGCATCTTTTAACGGCTGTCATTTCTTTATATGAGGTTAATACCTATTTAAATGAGCTTATTTATATGAATTTAGTTTTCGATTAAGGACATAAGCCTAGAGAATAATAGGTTACAAAAAACTGGTGGCGACCAAGCTGCACTGCCTGGCTCACCGCCGTAAGGTTGCTTGCCTATCGATCTTCTATAGATTGTACTTCGGAGAGTGTGCTCAAGAGCTGCATGAGCTCATACCACCGACACCTTTCTTCCATCGGACATCCAGACGCATGGCCGGCTACCACTCGTTCTTAGCTGATATACCTTTAATACGCACTAAGCGCTTCTCATCATCTTTTTTTTTATACTAGATCAGTTGGCAGACAGGCACGCAGCCCACCTGATGGTAAGCAGCCACTGCGGCCTATTCCATTGAGGGAAGCTTCACCTGGAAACGTCCCTCAATGTGCTGCCAGACTGTAATAGACTCATCTGATCTTCGAGCCTCTGATTTCAAGTGTACTGGCTCCCACATTAATATTGCCGGAACACAGCCAGAGCTGTTATGGCGGCAGATTTCACCTGTGGGGGTGGGTGGTAGCTAGCCAGTCGGACTCTGAAAAAGCCCTACCACCAACCAGACCCAAGGCGGGAATCGAACCCACGACCTCCGTGTTTTTATACCCGAGCGGCTTAGCCACTGTTTTACGGAGGCGGTCAAAATCATCTTTCTCTCGTTCGTCTGTATTTCCGAGTGCATACTTGACTCTCTTTAAGTCTAGAGTAAATAGGCATCTTCTGGGCAAGCTCGCTCCATTGTAGATCCCATCTCTGCTCTAGAGCAAGATTGGGGTCTTGACCCCAATATGGGCTTGCTCTTGAGCAAGCCCATATCAGAATAAAAAAAAAGACGTCAAAAAGGTCTTATGTAGTACAGTAAATAAGACATTTTTGACATGTCACATACCAATACATATTTTAACATTCAAAAAATCACAAAAATTCATTACATGATTATTTTGGGACAATTTTTTTTTGTGTTACGATTTTCAGACGTAAATCGCTTGGGCAATTTTAATAAACCATTTATAAAATATAAATAAAATTTAATTTATTTGTAATCTTTAAATACACAAACCGACCAAATTCTTAATCATAACACCTTCTAAATAAAAAAAAAATTACGCTGCTAAAACAACCATAGATTAAAAACGTCATACTGGTTCGTCATACTCACTATCTCTCTTATGTAGTCCCATGTTGTCTCCAAGAAGCGCTACACAAAACACATCACTACTGTCACTTGCAACACTTTCTATCACATTTCACTTTCAGCACATCACTATTCCGCGTGCGAAGTGATTCAAGTGCTAAGAGTACACTGGAGACTTTTATGTCACCTTTTTGTATAAATAGTCTCGTTGAATCTGGAAAGTTTAGTGTTTATGTGAGTTTGCGTGAGAGGATTTTGAAGTAATTTTGTTAAAAATGTCCTATTGTGGATTCAAAGATACAATCCCGAATTAACAGTTAGTGCATCTCTGAAGCTACATTAATAAAAATTGTTTGATATTTTGCTTATTTTTGTTGAAATGAATGAGTCCTAGTGATCAGAGTATGATGAACTGTCGAATTTTTGAACTTAGCTGATTTCGATCAATTAAATTTGTAGTTCGTATAACATACGAAATGAGATAAACAGTTTTTATTACCTGCTAACTAGCATAATTAGCTACTCTACATTACTATGTAATTTAAAAGAAAATAATCTAAATATCTACAGCCACTCAAACATCCATAGTGGAAATTCATTCAAAGGCTCAATGATGATGGATCATGAATAAATAGCCACACACCAGAAACTCGAGCTAGGTTTGAATTTTATTAACAACTAGCGGTCGCCCGCGGTTTCACCCGCGTGGTTCCCGTTCCCGTGGGAATTGATCAAAATCCTTTCTTAACGGATGCCTACGTCATAACATCTACCTGCATGCCAAATTTCAGCCCGATCCGTCCAGTGGTTTGGGCTGTGCGTTGATATCTATCTATGTCAGTCAGTCAGTCACCTTTGAGTTTTATATTATATAGATTAAGCCCATGACTTGAATTCAAGACACCTATATTGTCAAGTTCTTAAACCATTAGACTAACAAGACGTACCTATATAAATTGTATACCCAGCTTAAGATTATATGACCACTCTTGGGAACTGTTTTGAATGCAATTACGAAATGAAAGAAAGCATACTTTAACTGTTTTACCCACGTTATGTTTTTACTTTCATTGTCGAAAATGAATCTTTGTCTGAATTGCATGTAATTAACTCTAATTGTGCACTGTTATTATTTTAACCGAAAATCTCTGATTCAAATCTGGGCTTTAACGTTTTTTAACAATTGAAACCTGGCTAATTGTCTGCGGTTTGGTTTCTCAAAAAATGATTTATTATGTAAGTGGTGCGAATTTTTAATTATTCTCGTTCAGTTGGCGGACAGCCCCGGAGCCCACTTGATGGTAAACGGCTACTGCGGCCTATTCCATTGAGGGACACTTCACCAGGAAGCGTCGCTCAATGTTCTGCCAGACTGTAGGCTCTCATCTGATCTTCGAGAGTTCGAACGTTTTATTTCAAGTATACTGTCTCCCACATTAATATTGCCGGAACACAGCTAGTCTGTTATGGCGGTAGATTTCACACATGGGGATAAAAGGCAAATCAGTCGGACTTTAAGAGGTATTGTTTGATTTGGTTTATTTTCAGTTAAAGTGTGTCAGCTAAATCATTACCAATATGAATATAAATAATCTTGCATACATAATAATGTTGTACAGGTCACAAACTTTTTTTACCTACGAACTCTATAAACCTACGAACACTAATTTATAGGCAATTTCTCAAATTTTATACCCATGTAAACTCACAGTTTACAGTCATACAATGTTACTATAAATGTAAATTGAGATTTTTAGAAACAAAGGGTTTATGCATGATCACCCATCCGCGGAGCGCAGTGATTAACTGGGACTAGCCATCTGCGTCGTGGGCATAATAGCTGTTTTTATGAATGACATCAATGATTACTAGCAATGTTGTGTTTTTTTTTTTATTCAGTGGCGTAAATAATTTGATTGGGATTTTTTTTGTAAGGATCTCCAGATTGTGGAAAGGAAGTTACATCAATCTTCAGTTTCTACGTTAACATCTTTAATAGTCCGCTCTGCCAGACAGAGATAAAAAAACCGAAATGTTAAAGTTAGCGAAGCTAACCCATATGGTGAACCTTTTTTAACGGAGGAGAATTAGAATAATTGAATAAAACAAACTGTAACTGAATTTTTTTCGAACTGAAAACACCAGGTACAAATTTGCGATCAGAACCGGGGATAGGACCATGCACCCTTTTTTCAGAGGAGTATGCGTTTATGCACCATAACCGCAGGCTAGCTAGACCTGCGGCCGCGTGTGGGACTCGAGACTAAAGCGTCCACTACCCACTAAACTCCCCCGGTTTCCCCTTCACGCCCGATTGGGATAAGCCGGTGCCAGCCTTCGCTCAATAGCCACTGCTACAGCTGCTATAGCTGCCCAGAACTGAAGACACCAGCTACAAAATTTCGATCAGAACCGGGGATGGCACCAGGCACTCTTGGTACCTACAGCCGTTGATTTGAAGTGTGACCTTTTATGCAGTTTATATATACCTTCTGATACATTACCGGACATCGGAGAATGTCATAATGTATGTTATTTATGCGACGAGTATTATAATTACTAAAACGAGGCGCGTCAGACGATCAAGCTTCTTTGTTAATTAGTCGTTATCGATTTCTTGGTCAATAAATAGTCATTATTTGGTCTAGTGACGAGTATGTGTAATGTGATATTTCACTTAATATTTTCTATATTTGCAGTTATTGCTATATGCTATATAGGTACCTGTAGAAGTAATAACGATGTAATGTACAACAAAATACATTACCTTAGTCATACAGACTTTAATGGTAGAAGTCACATTTAAAGATTACCTAATATATTTTATCTCTGTCAGAATGTTATTTTTTAATGTTTACAAAACATTCTTAGTTACTTTTACCTTAATCCAGATTAATCCAGATTGAAATAATTAATTTCTATTCTATACAAATTAATGAATCGATGATTTCTAGTATATACTCCTAGGGTTACTCATATAGTACCTAGCCGAATTATTTCCCTTACGGTGTATCTCGACTTTGACTTCGACGAGAGGATTTGTCAAACGTTGTCCCATTACACGACCAATATCAGTATCACAAGCCCAAATCGATTTCCTGATATTGTCACTGCTACTTATCACTCGATAAATCCCCGTCACTAGTAATGATGACCCAACCGTATTTCGTCAGGGACGATCCGCTTCAGCGAACAATATAATGTATCGTGAAGTAACTGTGATTGCTGGTAACAGAAACAATGGAACTAGTATTGGTGAGGAAAACGGTGGTGTAATCTGTTTTGATACAGTAGATTGAATGAGATCATATGCTACATAATATAATGTAGCGCATCACATCACTGACCTTTAGCTGTCAGAGTGACCTCTACTATTTGAGAACCGATTTTATATCAACACAAATTTATATGATACACTTATTTTAGTTGTACAGATTGTAATTTTCTTCAATCGTATTACTTTACGATAATATGACGATAATAAGCTTTTTATTAATTAATTGACAAAATAATAGGACAATAGACATGACATTAGACTTTTTTTTACGAAAGAGGAAGGCAAACCGGCCAGGGTGATACCTGATAGTAAGTGATCACCTCAGAGAGAAAATTTTCTTGTTCTGTGGTGATCACAACCGCCTATGGGCACCTGCGAGCAAATAGTCTTAAAACATGTTGAAATATAGGAATTTGAGGGTTATTGTATTAAATAAAGTAAAAAACAGTGAAAAATAGCAAAGTTAAAAGTATGTAATGGAATCTAAAGATTTCTTTCGTGAGTTATGGCTTTTGTAAATTTTACTAAAATTAACGAGCAGATGTTTGCCCGGCGATTGACCCTAGACCACGGGGCCTCACCTAACAATAATGCGACGTCCATTGTTTCAATAAGTAAATAATTTATCCTAAAGCAAACAATAATAATGTCAGCAAAAACTCGGCAACGACGATCAACAGACTACACCAGGCAGGATGAAGGATTGGTCGCCATAAGACAGGCACTGTTCTAATGTTTTTCTGTCGGTGAGTAAGGTCTTTTTTTTATACTATGTCAGTTGGCAGACAGACACGCAGCCCACCTGATGGTAAGCAGCCACTGCGGCCTATTCCATTGAGGGACACTTCACCAGGAAGCGTCGCTCAATGGGCTGCCAGACTGTAGGCTCATCTGATCTTGGAGCCTTAGATTTCAAGTTTACTGGCTCCCACATTAATATTGCCGGAACACAGTCAGAGCTGTTATGGCGGCAGATTTCACCTGTGGTAGCTAGCCAGTCGGACTCTGAAAAAGTCCTATCACCAACCTGCGGCCATAGGCTTGTATAACAAAAGACACTGGTTGATTAACGAGTGCAGTGCAAGCGGCATTTACCAACAGTCATTGTCTAATCACAATTCAACACGGGTCTGTTGAAACATCTCCATAGCATTTAACAGTTTTCTAAACAAATAAAAGCGGTTGGTTTCCCTCGTTGTATTTAGCATGTAATTTGTAGTTTCCTGCGGGCTGCGTACCTACTAAGTACCATATTTTATTCGTCGGATGTTATGTAAGGTTGTACATTGCAATTTACATGTTATGGTTTTCTATTTGGTTTAATTTTGGCGTAATGTTAAATGATGATTCACCGTGTATTTTGTCAACGTAAGTTATGTAAATGTCTTGAAGCTCGGTAACGCAAACACTCAAAGATCTATTGGAGTTGACAAGCACGGATTCGTAGGTCTGTTGACATACATTTGTCGACTAATTTTGACGATACCGAAGTTAAAGTTAGTAATAGAAGAAGGTTCGGTTCCCAGCCAGTATAGCTAATATTTTTTGTTCATGAACACGTTTAATTTTATTAAGTTCATGTTTTCTGTCATTAACATTGCTTGTTAACAAAATAATTATTCTATGTTCAATCATGATGTGCCATATAGCGTACTTTTTTTAGCTCTGTAGTTCTGTCTAATCCTATAATAAATGTACTATACAGAAGTTAAGCCACTATACACTGTGTATACAACCGGACCGTATTACGTATACGAATTAGAATATTTTGACTCGACTGGATCCGACTTTTTACATAAAAAGAAAACATGCAATATCATCCCCCAATTCATATATGCGCATATAATTCCTGCCTTAATCTTTCCAACGAAATGTAGCAATGGAATTCAGCAAACAACTTTGAAAACGTTAATATTTTAACTCTTATGTCAATGTCAGAAGGTTCAAATTTGGTGGATACTGCCCCGGCCATCGACCTTACAATATCATAATATGGACATAGACACACATATGTCGGGGTAAACATAGTTTATTTATGGTGCCGTACGAGCTCCAGCGAACTATTTCGCAGAATATATTGTTTGTGATTTTATTGTTGCAACTGGATATTGTTTTGTTAGATTCGTGATTCGTTGTTGTCTTTTTGTAGGACACTGATTGTGTTTGTGACTTTATGGGATTAAAATGCATAAATAGCCTAAAATGCAGTTGCTATTTGACATATAAATTATCACGAATGACTGACTATTTAGACTACTTTTAATTAGATAATTTTCAGAGTCCTTTGTCGGGTCAAAGACATAAACCTAGATCAGAGGTTTAGGCAGGCTTCAAGATTACATTTCATGGATGATGGTGGAAGCTTTAAACCCCCGTAACCCTGGAGATGAAAACCAGACTAATTAGATTTTTATTTTCTTTATTTTATTTTATTTATTATACCTATTTAAACAGTGATATACAATAATTCAGATTTCAGCATGATTTTCCCACGTGGTAAGTACGAGATTCAAAACTCAAACCAACAAACATATAATTTATTGAACTAACAATTTAAGTTCTCAAATATAACAGTATATAGGTAATACATTTAACCTGATCTATGAAATTCCCTCAACTAATTTTCAACTTAATGTCAATCGCATAGATTTCAATTTCAATTAAAACATTCTTTTTAAATTGAGACATTCAGACAGATCCGAGTAGGTGGATATGCCGATTACGGTACAATGACAATTAACCTTTCAGCTATCGAGCTTTTTAATTTAACGTGCATACATACATTGACAGTTAAAATGTAGTACGTAACGTTGGCAACAGCATGTCTTGGCAACCTGCAATTAAGACGCAGTGAACATTGAGTCGAAGTCAAAATGATTTAATTATATGTAGTGTTAGATTAGTCGTTTGTTCTAATCCTTATTATTATTATAAATGTGAAAGCTTCGTTGTCTGTTTATCTGTCAGTAGGATTAGTAGGATTTGCACAGACGACCTAAACTAGAATTTAGGAACAGACATGACGACTTTTTATTAAATATATTTATGTTGTCACTTCAGTTAGATGAATTTAGAACACAATTGGCAAGACACATCGTTATGGAATTGGTTTTAGAAGTTAATTAAACAAAAAGAGTAATGGCTTGCCTATTATTTATTTACTTAGTCACTAAATAAGTAAATGCGTTTTAAGGACATACATTTTAACTTTTTCTTACAACATTGAGGGATTGGGCATAGCAAGACGCACTTTCACTTTTAAAAAATGACATAAGGTTTCATGAAGGTTTTGTCATGGTTGGAATTCGAAACCATGACTATGGCATAGGACAGAATCACTATCAATTCGGCCATCATCATCAGCCTATATACGTTCCCACTGCTGGGAAACAGGCCTTATCTCAATTGTGAGATAGTGTGGGCCGTACTCCACCACGCTGGCCTAGTGCGGGTTGGTGGAGGGGTGCGTAAGGCAAGTGACCAACCTTAATGTCAGATGTTATCAAGCCGCCAAATGGCCTCTGACTAGGCTTGACGACTAATATTTACATTATAGTAAATATCAGCCGGGACCAACAGCTTAACGTGCCTTCCGAAGCACGGAGACGCTCGAAATTAATGTCACTAAATATGGTCAGAATGGTCACCCATCCATTAACCGACCGCGGCGTAGGTAGCTTGACTTTCGTTATCGCTAACGAACCACTGTCACAGCTGCGCCACGAGCGCCACGAGCGCCTCTATTCGGCCATCAATCCAGCAAAATCCGAAAGAAGCCCGTTATTGTTTACAACAAAACCGCAGGATTCTCTTATCAAAGAAACTTGCTTATCACCACGTCTACTTAGCCGGGGGGATGATGGATGGGTACAATGGGTTGAGGGGGTGGGGGAGGCTTGGCAGACGACCCTAATACACATAGGGCAATGCCCTCGTAGGTATATAGTAATCAATCGATATATTTCGCTGCAGAGCATCAATCCTTGAAATCAAATTATCGATACAATGATGGGTACTGGCTTAATCACCACGCCTGCTAAATGTAGATTGGTGATCACAGACCCGGACTGTGTAAGAAAAAATCTGAGAATTGAACCTAGGACTCTGAAATCACGGCCCGGTACTTAAACCACTTCATCGAGGTTTATATGTCGAACAAGAACAATATTAAGTATAAATAAAAAAATCTATACTAATATTATAAAGATGAAAGATTTGATTGTTTGTATTGAATATGCTCCGAAAATAATGAACCGATTTGATTAATTATTTCTTCTTCTTTCTTGAAACCTACACTAGACTATAGACCTTGGAAAAGGACATTAAAAGTGTTTTAGTTTGTCCTTCTTTCACGTAGGTTGGACGTGATTTTTGATATGGGTGGATGTCAAACCGATCACAGATATTGTAAGTAACGATATTCTATAAATCATAATATTATATTCTATCGTGATATTGAAATTTAATATAAAGTTTTTAGATAGACCTTCAACGGCGACAGGGTCATTTGGGACATTTGATGTTACACCTATCCACCGATTAAGGTGCTTGACCCGTTGTAAGGGCAAAATGTATAGAGTGTCAGACTATTTAATGTCTCACAGGGCAATGGCCGTCATTATTTAAATCAAGTCCAATCAAGTCACTGTCACAAAATTGACACTTAATCACCACGCTTGGCAAATGCAGATTGATGACCATAAACCAGAGATGTGTTCGAAAAATCCGACACAAGTTTCACATGAACCGGGAATTGAACCCAGTTATCGAACCTGGTTCTTAGACCACTAGACTAGCGTTGTAAAAAATGCATATAAAAATATAAAACTTATTCTAATTAAATATTTTTGTCCACGATAAATTTTTTTTTTTTTTACTTAGACACACCACGTCTGACTCGTAAACTAAACGATGACATCCAGAATACAAATGGACCTGATAAATATATAATATTAATTTCATCCTCTTGTCCGAGCGTGCCGCTATTAATTAGCGCTGAGCCGAGCTAAGCCGCGATTACGGGGCTTCGCTGCCCACCGGTGGGATTACCACTCTTATACAGTTTCCGATGGCATAGTATTGTATGAATCAGTATCGGACATCACACACATCACAAGACTTTAATCATAGGCATAAGGAGTTCTGTCCCGATTTAGTCAGGTACGGACGGCAGCAGATCAACCTACCCTAATGTGTCAAAAATTCTCAATTGAAAGAGAACTCTATGTGAAGTTAATAAAGCTGAAAATTGGTTGTAAACATTTTACAGATTATGGTAGTCTGACGAGCTGTCGAATTTTTTTGAACCGACTTAAAAAAACCGGCCAAGTGCGAGTCGGACTCGCCCATGAAGGGTTCCGTAGCAGCAAGTATCATCATAATATAAAAGTTCTTGTAGTTCTTTGTAAGTTTGATCGACGTTTTTATATTTGAGTTGATTGAATGAGAGGAAAATTGTGGTTTACGATTTATGACGTTTTAAAAAAAAAACTAATTACTTGATCTCGTTCAAACCAATTTTCAATGGAAGTTTGCATGGTAATGTACATCATATATATTTTTTAGTTTTATCGTTCTCTTATTTTAGAAGTTAGAGGGGGGGTGACCAACATTTTACCACTTTGGAAGTGTCTCTCGCACAAACTATTCCGTTTAGAAAAAAATGATATAAGAAACCTTATTATCATTTTTAAAGACCTATCTATAGATACCCCACACGTAAGGGTTTGAAGAAAATTTTTTTTTTTAGTTTCAGTTCTAAGTATGGGAAGCCCCAAAAATGTATAAACTAATTACTTGATCTCGTTCAAACCAATTTTCAATGAAAGTTTGCATAATAATGTACATCATATATTTTTTTTAGATTTATCGTTCTCTTATTTTAGAAGTTACAGGGGGGGGACCAACATTTTACCACTTTGGAAGTGTCTCTCGCGCAAACTATTTAGTTTAGAAAAAAATGATATAAGAAACCTTATTATCATTTTAAAAGACCTATCCACAGATACCCCACACGTAAGGATTGGATGAAAAAAATTTTTTTGAGTTTCAGTTCTAAGTATGGAGAGCCCCCAAAATTTATTATTATTTTTCTATTTTTGTATGAAAATCTTAATGCGGTTCACAAAATACATCTACTTACTAATTTTCAACAGTATAGCTCTTATAGTTTCGGTAAAAAGTGGCTGTGACATACGGACGGACAGACAGACAGACAGACAGACAGACAGACAGACAGACATGACGAATCCATAAGGGTTCCGTTTTTTGCCATTTGGCTACGGAACCCTAAAAACGAAGCTCTCAATTTTTTTTTTAAATGTGCGTTACATAAGACATAACTCTTTATACCTTCTTAGTATGAACAGATCTTGTTGATCCAAGTGACAGTCCCATTATTGAACAAGCAGTTTTTGAGTTATTCTTAATAAAATAATATATTTCACTGACTTGGATGTTTTCATTGAATAGGTACAGTCAAAAGCACGTCAGACGTAACCCTTCGACTTTGTACCGCTCTTATGTCGGGGGCATAAGCGCTATTATCGAACTGCAAGTGTATACCGTGATGTGCTGTTGACTGTACTTAGAATGTAATCTGTTTTAATTTAATTTGTTTTATTTAATGAGAAAAATCCTAAATATAATATTTCCTGTGTAACTGAGGAACCTACCCATAAGTAACTTTATCGTACCGTATATCAAAATAAACAATAACAGACAGACAGGTGTACAGAAATAGACAATGTGGGGGTATGTTTGACGTGCGCCGTTCGACCTGCGTCATAGATCTAATAGCACCAACAATAAAATTATGTTTGCTTTTATATATGAAACTTAAAATATAGTTGAAAAAGGAAATTACGCGCGGGTGAAACCGCGAGGGCGACCGCTAGTGTTTAATAAACAAGAAAACGAATTTTGTATTGATTATGTATACGTAGATTTAAATAAAATAAAATGAAGAAGTGTGTCCAGTTTCTTGCCGGTTCCTGATAGGTTGCAACACTCCGAATCTGGTGATAGAATCGCAATGTTACATGTTACGACGATTCATAAACCAAGTACTTATTTGACGACAAGAACAAAATAATATTTAGATTTTTTAAACAACGTATCTCTTTTTCCACAACTGTTTCTATTTTCAATATTTTTTTTGACAGAATGAATATTATTGCTATTTATTCTATACAAGTATTTATTACTAGCAGTCGCCCTCGCAGTGTTTCACCCGCGCGTAATTTCCATCGACTCCCCCCCCCCCTTCATCCATATTTTCGGGATAAAAAGTACCCTATGTCCGTCTCCTGGTTCTAAGCTACTACCAATTTTCAGCCAAATCTGTTCATCCGTTCTTGAGTTATAAATAGTGTAACTAACACCACTTTCTTTTATAAATATAGATATACGATACAGATAGATTAATGGATCCAGTTTGAAAAATAATAAGGATGACAGATAGGATGCTACTAGCATTCTATCTGTCATCCTTATTATCCGTAGCATCATGCTACGCAGCCCACTTGTGTTAAGTGAGCGCTACGGCCCATCCTTAAGGGACACTTCACTGAAGCATTGTTCAATGTACCGACCTTATATAGACTCCTTTGATCTTCGAACGTCTTTTATTTCAAGTGGCACTTTCACACATTCTGAATTATAGGCCTGAGCTATAATTTTGGCCGTATTTTCTTTCTAGGTCTCCGAATAATAAATGCGTCCCTACAGATAATCCAAAGCTGTATTTTTTACAATTATGAGACACATACAACACATAGGTATCAAAGTTTATAATGTATTGAGGAAATTCAACAGTTTATCCGATATGCCCCTGACTCATAGAGTAGCGGAGGCGTTTTTATTACTCTATGCCCTGACTCTACCAAGAAAACAGACGATTAGTCGACGCGCTAAATACAAAATCTGTTACAGGCATACGTTGATGAAAAATGTCAAACAAAATTACAGCAGAAACTTTCGATCTTCCTCAGATAAACAATGCTACGTTATAGCAGCATAAAGGAAATTATGTAATCGTTATAATTTTGCTACCTACTCCAGAGTATTAATACATGATATTAGGTATAATGTTTTCCCATAGAATATGTATGAATGAAATAAATGAATTTGTGTCAACATGGTGAACTGATATTTTTTTAAATAAGCCGAAGCGATTGCTTAACCGTAGCTAGTGATGGGCGATTCTTTTAAAAACAAGCTTTTATGTCAGTAAGTAAATAATTATCTTTCGTCGCTTCATACTCAGATATAAATAAATAATATTATATATATTTATTTATATCTTTCGTATGAAGCGACTCAGATAATATCGATATTCAAGAAGTTCGTTTGATCTTATAAAATAATTTGATATTTAAAAAACTACTAGTTGTACATTTAAATTAAGCAAGTAGAAAAGGTTTAAAAGCTCAAAAACGCGAAGCTTCTCCTACAAGGAGAAAAATCGTTTCGTAACTCAAAAAAATACGAAACAGGACGTAACCTTAAAAGAATTTATCTAATTACATACCGCTTTTAACTCTTTTTAAAAGGTAGAGATTGAAATGGATGTTCTACCTATGAATCTATTAAGCGTAATCCCTGCCTAAAATCAGGTATAGGCATTATTATAAAATTTTCCAGTCATTATGTTTCTATAATCGAGCGATAAAGTTAATGTAAAATTCTATTTTAAAACACGATTGCATCCGAACTCCCATCGCGAGCACATGAGCTACTGAGTCATAAGGCCACCGGATCAATAACATTAGAAAAACATACATCACAAAGAAAATTAATTCCGAAAACAAACATGCTATTTGCTATCGAACCGTCTTCGGCAACCATTGATTGCGTGTTTACACAAATCGTTACAGTCCAATTACAAAGAAAAATCAATACCGAATATAACAAACGCTTATCTCACCTCAAATGTAAACCATCTAACGTATAAACAATCCAGAAATAAAATACTCTATCACGCAACTCACTGTAATCAAACCTTTTTAATCGATAAACCTCTTTGGTACAGTCCGAACTCCGAGGTCCGTAGCACTGATTAAAAAAAAAGGTTGTAAATACAAACGTCACTGATTTCAAATTTCGAACACGTCTCGCTATTTTGTTAATTGGAGGGAGCGCGTGTGCCGGCGTACGCGATCGCGGCCATACTGGATCTGACCGCGTGGTGTTGCCGTCGCTGCGGTGAAAAGCTACGGTTTTCTATGAAAATGTTTTGTAACATAAAAGCTTTACATTTTTCGTGGGAAACGTGGAACTGTATTGTGATAAGTATTCGGAACAATAAGTATTTGGAATAATGTTATACTTAATTAATGTAATGCCCGTGTAAGTAAGTAGGTAGGTAGGTACCTAAGATAAAAAGCTCTAACAAAATCAAGTTAACAAATTTCCAGACACGGTAATTATTATTATATTTATGGTGATTTCAGGCCAAGGTTCTATTTAATTGTATTTTGCAGTGTAACTCTACATTTGGGTAGAGTTAATAATATCATAGCAATATCAAATTGATCGATAAAGTTTAAAGATAATGATATACCGTATTACTACCTTCAATTTACATATTTCCATAATCTTTCATATTATGAAAATAAATCACGCAGCTTGTAAATCGCGAGGTTCGCCTTTAAACCACCAATGCCATAAACGCAATTCTTTTATTTCACAGGAGTTTGTGTATTTGTCTACAATTTCAGGTAACCTAAATAATGCTACATCATTGCCGAGATCCCACACACGGCCGCAGGTCTAGCTAGCCTGCGGTTATGGTGCATAAACGCATTATACTCCGAAAAACAAAAAAGAGTGATGCTGCCAGAAAAAAAATGAGTGAAAAACTACACAAGTAACAATATGCTACTGAAAGCTACACAAACAGTAACAATCGTGGCCCTAGGCTGTACAAGACAGGCAGGCCTGGGATGGGGGTGGGGGCGCCCACCCTGTCTAGGAGTCCGTAGACTACAGACTGCTAGACTAGCTTACTGCGTCCCATTGCGGCTTTAGGCCTTTAGACGTAATCCATTCTAACTCGATTCGAGTCTAAATACCTGCATTTATTCATTTTATTAATGGCTACATTTGAAGGGCTTAAGGGGTAAATGTTACGATTACGTTCTTAACGTTACGTGTAATAGTCACATAATTATAAATCCCTAACATACGCACAAATGTTTGCACTTTGCGGGGACCGAACCCGCGACCTCTGGTGTAATGGTCGACCTTCCAACATTTCTCCTTCTATACCAAATCTATCGTACAACAAAACAAAAAACAAAGACCCTATTCAATGGCTTTTCCAATTCACAATGATTTTTAACTGATTTTTAACGAATGATTAATTATTTAAAACGTGTACTGCATACATAGATTAGCAAAATCCTGTCTTACACGCGGTTTGTGATCACTAATCCGCATTTGGCAAGCGTGGTAAATAAGCCAGTATCCATCATTTACTTTATTTCAAGGACCTTTGCCCTGCAGTAAGACTTAAATAGGCTGATATTTTACTACCAATATATCACTAACGGGATAGTCGAACTGACTTAAAATGTGGCTTAGGTAAGCGAAAACAGGGCGGACAACTCCTGTGGTACAAAGATGAGTTAAAGCGCCACATGCGAAGATGTGACATTGATCCAGCGCACTGGGAATCATTGGCCCAGGATCGACAAAGCTGGAGGCGTTCTGTGCACAGTCAAGTACAGGCTTTTGAAGATAAGCGGAAAAGCGATCTTGACGCTAAGCGTGACGAGTTAAAACCCCGACCAGCTGGTTAATAAGCACTATAATTACATAGATGGGGTGCTAACTTGCAGTGAGTGCAACCGCACAGAGCTCACGTGCTCACTAAAAATTATCCAATCTCCAGTCCAGTATATTGCTTAGGTAGATTAGTAAAATGCTAGTCTACAATAAGCTCCCTTCTGTAGATACTTATATACCGAATGTAGGGTAGTTGAACCAATGGCTGCGACATTTGTGTATCGGCGCTTAGGGCTCATTTTCACCACCGCTTAGACGAGGTAACGATGCCATTGAGACACTGGACATCGCCATTGCAGGGGAAAAGTTGCTGCTTTGTTTTCTTACATAATTATGACAATAGGCGCTGGTAGATGAAATTTTTCATAGGTTTTCGCCTGTATCACAACTACATAACGTTCAAATTATGTTGGTTACTATTTACAACTGTCTGGCTAAGGTGGTACGTTTGAGTCATCACATCATTGTGACTGAGGATTTTTTAAGTTACAGTGACTACCACCGGCCTCGCCAAAAATAGTACATTATTATTAACAACACATTACATTTTAATAAAACAGTTTTCATTTAAACCTATTATCAAGTCATACAGTTTTCCTTGTTAAGGTACAATACAAAAAATATATTTTAAGAATAGATTGAGTTCAAGCCGACCAGTCCACAGACTTGGCACCTGATCACAAGTATGACTTTATGTGTTAGCCATTATTTCACTCAACCCTCAACCGTATCAGAGAGACTTAGTGAGCATGACTTCTGGAACACATGCCATTCCATCAGCAAAAATATTGTCAAATATGATATGATATAAAAAATAAACGTTGACGATAGATAAAGATAAATGTAGGAAATAATAATTAAAAAAGTATGGAGATCCTTCCGTCCTTTGATGATTGTGTATTCCACAATGTACGCTTTTAAAACTCAATACATAAGATTCCGGACGCAGCTGTCACGTTAAGTTGCGTTTTGTACATAATACGTGTATGTTGATTCGTATAATTTAAACGAAATCAACCAGACATGACGTTTGCAAACTGCAGCCAGATATCCAATGAAGCGCGTAGGTTGAGTAACACTGCGTTATGAAACACGCTATTTGTACCGACTTAATTTTTACTACCTTTGTTATACTTATCAAACACAATTTATGCTCATCTTTTTTTTTTATTGCAATGTGTAACAAGACGAGCAGATCGTACACCTGATGGTAAGCGCCACGTCTGCCCTAGTCAGTTCAGTGCCAATTTTACTGTATGGCACCGCTGTGCGCCCGCTACACCGAGACGACAGTTATTAGGTCTCATATACCCAGTAATTTCACTAGCTTTGCCATTTTTTTTTGCCGAATCCGCCCGCGTTGCCTGTGTGTGCGCACTGGTGTAATTTTGTGCACTGTAATATAATTATCCTTTTTTTACTGAGAAGAATAATTTTTTAAGCACAGTAACCGCAGGCGAGCCAGACTTGCGGCCATGTGTGGGCTTCGGGACTGACATTCGTCCCACTTTTTACTAAGCTCCAGCTCCGAATTTCCCTAATAGGGGGACACCGCAGAGACCTAGGTATACCTGACAAAGACATGACAGTGCCCTCCCGCCTTATAGCGATCTACCGGCCTCCTGTTAGTATATCTTGCGTAGTAAGTTAATTGAAAAGATCGGTCGACGTAGCCGTTCAGTCCGCTAAAATAACAGTATTATAAAAACGCATGGAAAGTCTATACAGTTGTCATAAAATCAATAAAGTTAAAGCCATTCTGTTCCAAGAATGGTCGTCGCTGCAAACATTACAATTCAATGCGTACGGCGCTTTCAGATATAATGGGAAATCGATTGTATTAATTATTCATTTTGATGAGCAGGCGGCCATTAGGAATTAGACATGAAACAATTTTAGATATACCACTTTGGATAATAAGCCTGTGCTTACTACAAAGCAAACTTGTGTGCATGAACATGTCGGTTTGTATCGATCTGGGTGTTACTTGTATAATAATATGTCATTTTTTACAAAAAAAGTAAATAAGTCTGACATACATACTACATAGTAGGTACAAGTGGTATGCTTACTTTGAGGCTAGATGGAATGGTGATTACAAATAGCTGAGTACGAAAAAACCGACATGTTTGGATGTTTGTTTGTTACCTTATCACGCCTAAACGGCTGAACAGATTTAGATGAAATTTGGCACACGTATAGCTTATAGCCCGGATTAGGACATAGGCTATAAACTTCCTACGGGAAACGTCTCATTCCCGCGGGATATTTGAAAAAAGAAATTACGCGCGGTTGAAACCGCGGGCGGAAAGCTAGTAAAATAATAAAAAGACTAAAACATGATTTCAAAACATACTCACTGCCCGTAGTTTTCTTCAGCACGTAAACGAAAAGTCCAGACAAAAGGATCCGACACATCACGATCTTCCGTTCAGAGGGAAAACTAAGCACGTGCGCACGGAATAAAGGGGGAAGGGGGAGGGTAAAGACATAGTAAAAAGTACACAGTATGTTAACTTTATACAAGCGCACCGCTCGCGGCTTGGATGTGCGCCATAGTATCTATGTGTTGCCACACTCACTGAAACAAAAGTTTCTCATTGCATACGCGGCGACACATACAGGTACCGGCAAAATTCTTGAATATCGGGTGAGGATTGCGCAGAACGCGAATTTTGACACGCCTGTGCGCTATTCGTCAGAAGCATACCTCTGAACAATCGCGCGCGGGCGTTCGGGAGATTCGCGCGGGCTATTGGTCACGCGCAAGTGCACATGCGCGACATTACCCCTCTCCGGCGACCGATGTTCAACAAGGTTGCCGGTACCTGTACTATGGTTTACACATTAAAGCTGCTAGCGGTGCGTTTGTAAGAAGACAACGTACTTTTAACTTTGTCTACTATGGTGAAAATGGCATGAATTACTGCCAACTGTTTGGCCCAAGTTTAAAATCAATCAAACCCTTCTCACTTTAATTTCCACGCTTATTCCATCGTAACTTTGAAAAGGATTATTCTTTGAAGAGGAAATTCTGTAATGGAATTATCCTGTGAAGTGTTGGAGTGATCTGACTGGAATAAGTAACTTGGAGTGTCAGGGTGAGCCTGGAAAAATCGATAGCCGGTAACCAGACGAGTCTTTGACCGAGGCGCGGTTACAGCTGGGAATGGTTTTATTCTTAGTAGACGTCGCGACGGATAAGCAATTTGAAATATTTTCAAAAGTTAAACAACTTTTTGAACAGTCAATAATTGGATGGATGACCGAAGATATTTCTTTTCAAATGTGGGTTTGTTAAATGCGTCTACAGGTGACTTTGAACCGGTTTCACAAGAAGCTGTAAATAATTTTCGGTTTTTGATAAATTGTTACAAAATAGGGACAAACTAACAAAAAAAGATAATAAATAGGGTATAGGAGATCACAAGGAAAAGTTCTGAGATAATGAGAAATCCTATACATTAATACATAAAAGGTTAAAATTGCGACTTACGAAGAATTTAAGGAAAAAGTGTGAACTTTTATCGATATTTTTAATGAACTTAAATAGTTTTGACCTCCTAAAAGGCTTTCAAGATAGAAGGTAAAAGTTACTTCGAGGTAAGGATAAGAGTAAGCAAAAGCTTAGTCACGCGATGACACGTCCTTAAGAGCTCCCTAACTATTTAGGTTTGATACACTCCATGTCCTACCCCCATGAATGGACGATAAAACTGAGCTTTTACCAACGGAAAAGCAACCTTGTGTACAGCTGGGTTTCCACTTGAAATTGGATGCTTTATATCATCGGGCGTTAGAGTCGAAACTCCAGTGGGGATTTCGCGGTTGCAGTGTTATTGCACTCTGATAGAGTGGGAATCGGTTGTTTGTGGGTCCAGGGTCGTATTCAGGGATTTCGTTACAATCTTACAATGCCACTGGGAAGCTTTTGTTGTCTGCATAAGTAAATAAGAAATTTTTTATGACTTTGTTTTAGTTTGCGTTGTGTATTTAATGCACACTTTTTATCATGGCTTAGGTCACGTGAATATTTGACTTTATCAAAATATTTACTTTAGAACACATCATCCATACACGATGAAGATACCACTTATGTGCTCAAAAATTATGCGATTCGATTCGACGTTTCTGATGCGGAGAACGATAGAGTGGAACTCTCTGCCAGCTTCTCTGTTTTCTATTACAACCAAAGTGGCATCAAGTCGGGAGTAAGCAGGTTCTTCTATGCCATTACAAGTATTACAACAAATCACTGTGCACATTGCATTATTAGATGTGTTACATTAGACCGCATTGTCACTTGCAATTAACTAGGCTTCTACATATTTACAAAAAAAAGAAGTGTTTTGAGTGAGACGCGAGTTACTACGTTACTACTATTTCCTGAGTACCTAGTAAAATAGCCGTGTGCAGTCCATCCCTGTGCGTAGTACTAAAGCCCCGACCTAGGGCATTGCGTATACGTCACAGGTCGCGACAGCCATTAGGCTGGGTTTACACTGCAGATGTAAGTCGAGTCTGTAGTATGTCTGTATGTGTGTCTGTGTATGTCTTTATTTCGCGTTAAAATAAATATCTAGGTATGTTACTTCCTTAGTAATTTGTGAAATCCGTGCCGTGCTTATCGTATATTGACACGTTACACTGATAAGTAGATCGAAAGATCCGATATATCAGACAAGAGAAAAAGATGGCTGTAATTCAATTATTTGTTAAATATTTTCTTAAGCTCACCAAACTGACATCAAATTTTACATTCTATAGGATGACATTGAACAGCATACCTACCCTAATTGGTATTTAAAGCGTATAAGAATAGGTGCATTGATGACATTACAGTTATTAATGCCAGTACGGCGGCGCCAACGGATAAGACGTCTCGGTGTTGCGTCACAGATTGCAAACACTCTTTTACTAATGCATCGCTTATCTTTAGATCTCAATTAGCTTGAGATCTTAGAACGCTAGCTACGTCGCGCATCGGTGGGAAAGCAGCCTTACGGGAAAACCCGCGGCTGAGTCACGCATTGGCGCCGCATCGTCGCTGGCACACGGCAAGCTTACACGACTGAGCTGTATTGACATCTAGCACTTTGTCATTCCATATTAATTCATGTAAATCATGTTAGCGAAGTGGAAATCGCCTAAATCGTCAGTGACGAGCTTCGTAACACACTTGACTGCAAACGCTTCATCGATAAGTGACATGCTCTGTTATTTAAACACATTTAACACACTTGACTGCTCACCCCAACACAGGTACGGTCAACAGCACAACACGGTAAACACTAAACTTGCAGTTCGATAATAGCACTTATGCCCCTGACATAAGAGTGGTACAAAGTCCAAAGCGTATATAATCTGACGTGCTTTTGACTGTACTTGCTGATAGATCTACATTCTCGAAGATTAGGACTTTTGGCCTCAATCTTTTAGATTTGCGTGTGAGTCACTGAATTCAGGTAAGTAACCGAAGTAGTATTTAAATATTCGTGATTTTGAGCCAAAAATGAAAGAAAAAAGTGGAATAAGAAAAAAAAATAGATTCATGATGACACAACGCCATCTTGCCCCACAAAGATATTATTTATATAACTCAAAGGTGACTGACTGACTGACATAGATATCTATCAATGCACAGCCCAAACCACTGGACGGATCGGGCTGAAATTTGGCATGCAGGTAGATGTTATGACGTAGGCATTCGGTAAGAAAGGATTTTGATCAATTCCCACGGGAACGGGAACCACGCGGGTGAAACCGCGGGCGGCCGCTAGTATAAGTATAGATATGGAATATGGGTACTCTAAATAATACTTAGACCCTTACCAACAGACATATAATATGTCTCCTTATTTAAATAACTAAACCTATGTTGAAAACTAACACAAGTACGAACAAACAAATAGAGTTCAATTTAAATTGGACATTGTAATTCCTGTACATAGGGAAATTCGACTGACACAGGTTAACAAAGCGGTTTCTAGCTAGGCCGAGTTCGCCACAACCTAAATTGATCCCACGGAATCGTAACAGACCCTTTTGTGGTTAAACCCTAGCCATTGTATCGTATCGTGGAAATAAAAGGAAATAAAAAGGTTATTACTTAATTGTCCAGAATAATAAAAGCTTTGGATGTGTTCCGGCAGTATAATGTGGTAAACTTGAATGCTAGGCCTCCAAAATTGGAGGCATATGGTATCAAGAAAAAATTGAAATAATTACATACCGATTTATCATCTACCTTCAATACATAGGAACAGAAGGTATCAGATAAATGTACCCTAATATGTCAAATGTCTTAATTGAAATAGGACTATGGAATAAAAATATATCTGTAAATTGGTTAGGGAAATTCGACAGATTAAAATAGGTGCCTCCGTGGAATAGACACATATGATAACGAACACGAACGAAAGTCTTCCATTTTCGTTGACGTCATGATAAGTGACCTTTATACGTCACATAGTTACATAGCGTTTTTAAAACCCACGTCAATAATTATTAAAATCGACGAAGTGTTCCATGAAAACTGAATTCAATGAAATCAGAATGTGTCAAACGAACCACGCAAGGCCATAGTCAAGTTCGTACATTTCGAAGTATTGTTGTCGAATCACGGAATACAGGCCAATTCTAGGAGTCTTTAAGTGGTGACTAGATCGCGGTGACCTTAGCATCCTGGAGTTGCGTAATATCTGCAAGGTCCAACTTTAAGTGGACTTGTATCGAAAATCGACTGCTAAGTCGCGCCTCTATCCAAAACTAAATCTCAAAAGCGAAAGTTATTCCATCTCTCTGTCTGTTACGCTATCACGCCATAGTTACTGCATCGATTTTAATAAAATTTGGTATACAGACGACTAACTGTCGTTTCGGACACATTTTATTCGGACACAGTGTCCGAATTGACACTTTTAAATTTTAATATTTTTTTACTGTCGATTCGGACACCGCGATATAAATAGCTGTTTTGTACAGTCAGATAAAAAATCTTCCTACGATTTCTTTTCATTATAAAAATAAAGTCTCAACGAAGCCTTCTACACGAAGCTATCGGTAATGTTTCTAAAGATGACTGGGTCAAATGTGTGAGGCATGCAGAGGAATTACAGGATCAGGATCTAGCAAAGGCAATTTTAAAAGATAAGAGAATACAGTCTCTGGTATTAAATTTACACGAAGATGACAGCGCTCCTGACCCGTGGTACAACTGCGATGTCCAACTGGTTGTACCACGGGGAAGTAAAGTTACCCATGGTTCACCCCTTTTTATTGATATTTATGATTATGACCCGTGGTAAAACGGTTGAATTATGTCCAACTGGTTGGACCACGGGGACCCGCTCCCGACCCGTGATACAACTGCGATGTTCAATTGGTTGTACCACGGGGAAGTAAAGTTACCCATGGTTCAACTGGTTGTTCTATGATTGTTGTGCGTCCCCATGATCCATCTCCCTGATATACATGATATGTATTACAGGGAGTTGGACCAAGGAAAAAACAACTCACCCTTGATTCAGAATTCTCAGCAAAGTGGATTTTTTTGAACTAATGCGTGTCTGAAAATCTATTAAGGAATGGCGGACAAATGCAATCTTCTTTCATCAAACATAACTTTTCTGGATAACGTAAACTTTTTAAATAACTCCACTAAGGTCATGTTGCCCTGGTACCCTTTGCGGAGAATTCTAAATCAAGGATTAAAGGGGGACAACCACAACAATCATAGAACAAACAGTTTAACCATGGGTAACTTTACTTCCCCGTAGTACAACCAGTTGAACATCGCAGTTGGACCACGGGTCGGGAGCGCATTTTATACCTCCACTAAGGTCATGTTGTACTGGTACCCTTTGCTGAGTATTCTGAATCAAGGATTAAAGGAGGACAACCACAACAATCATAGAACAACCAGTTGAACCATGGATCACTTTATTTCAGCAGTTGGACCACGGGTCGGGAGCGATTCCCAGTAGTAGGTACAACTAGTTGGACCAAGGAAAGAACAACTCACTCGAGTTGAACTATTGGTAAAGATTTTTCCCCATAGAACAACCAGTTGAACCATGGGTAACTTTACTTCCCCGTGGTACAACTAGTTGGACATCGCAGTGGTACCACGGGTGAGGAGCGCTGTCATCTTCGAGTAAATTTATTACCAGAGGCTGTATTCTCTGATCTTTTAAAATTGCCTTGGCTAAATCCTGATCCTGTAATTCCTCTGCATGCATCACACATTTGACCCAGTCATCTTTAGAAACACTACTGATAGCTTCGTGTAGAAGGCTTCGTTGAGACTTTATTTTATAACGTAAAGAAATCTTAGGAAGATTTTTTATCTGACTGTACAAAACAGCTATTTATATCGCGGTGTCCGAATCGACAGTGAAAAAATGTTAAAATTAAAAAGTGTCAATTCGGACACTGTGTCCGAATAAAATGTGTCCGAAACGACAGTTAGTCATACAGACATGTTCTAGACTTTGACAAAGGATATAGGTTACCTTTTATGCACAGGACAAAGCTCAGTTTCTATGGAATAACAGAAATAGAATGGTTTTTGTTTGTCCCTCTTTCAAATCACAACAGATGGCCGATGTGATCTGGATAGTTTAGGAGGTAAAAAGCGTCATAGGCTATTCTTAAGTACCCCTGAAAAATATCCCATTCCTGCGGTATAATAGTTTACAGGGGCGAAGCCGTAGGCGGAAGGCCAGAATAATATATTTTTAAAAGTGCTTTCACAGTGAATAAAGCAATTCGTGGCAGCTGGTGGCAGCTTTTGACTAAAGCAACATTGTGAGAATGAATTACTAAAATTGCATAAGATTGAACCATAATTAAAAAATAATTTGAAACGAAATTAATGTCATGTGTCAACAAGTCACTAAGTTCCTAAACTTAAAAAATAGATGTGGCCTTCACACTGACAAATGATATCATCTTACAAGTCCCAATTGCATAACAATGCCGAATCGGTAACGAGCGTGTTATATCACTCAAATAGTTAATAGACAGCAACCATTGTTACATTATACTTATTACGGTTACATTGCGGTCAAGGCTATTTTTTTTATGTCAGAATCGGCAAACGAGCCAGCGGTTCGCCTGATGGTAAGCAATCACCACCGCCCATGGACATCTGCAACACCAGAGGGATCGCTGATGCTTTGTCGGCTTATGGGGGTATGGGAGGTGGGGGCCTCCGGCACTCTCACAAACCAAGCCGAAAACCAGACTTTTCTAGAAAAACCTTTTGTAATCAATTACAAAATGTTTTTCTAGAAAATCTGGAATTAAGTAAGTTATATAATTCCATAACCCACTTCCGAAATGTAAAGGTTTACATCTCATCGATCATTAGGGCGGAAACGGCCTGAAAACCCAAAATGGTTTAGCATTTGTTAAGGCGAGGCGACCCAGAAACCCGTAAATAAAAGTAAGATTACGAATAGATGAGGCTGAACTAAAAGAGTTTATTTTGGCTATGTTTTCATTGAAGTCAAATGTAAAAAATAGATTTTTATTATTTTTTATTATTATTAATGTGTTGCTTCCTTTTGAGTAAGTAGGGCTATTTTACTAAAGATAAAAATACCAGCCTTTTTCATGTCCCACTGCAAGGCCTTCTACATTCAAATAAAGCCGTTATTATAAATAAATAAACCGTTAAAATAATAAAAAAAGGAAAATATTTACCTAGCACCGCTTTGTATGAGTTACAGCATAAAAAAATAGAACAATAAAAACCTAAAGCTAGACAAAAACTTTTAAAAAGTGATGTATGTAGGTATTGACTAACGAAATAAAACAATGTAAAAAAAAGGTACAAAAAAGTAGAACAATGATTTTCTATTTTTGGTAGGTGAAAAGTAATAATTTTAATTAATAACCTGGCAGTTCATGGAACGTAAACAAACTGAAATAGTGCGGCGCCCATGAGTCGACGTGTGTGTTGCAGTCAAAGTGGGACCTGGACTTTTTACGGTATGATTGCTTATCGTTAGGGAAAAAACCCTGTGATGCTTATTAATATTATATATTTTATAACAGGTGTTGCAGATGTCCATGGGCGGCGGTGTAGGGGACCCACCAGGCGACCCGTTGGCTCGTTTGCCGCCTTTGACACACAAAAAAAAATAACAGATGTCCCTGACGCTAGAAAAAAAATTGACGTGCAAAACAATGATATCCCACTTCTAAAAAGGAGAATTAATAACTTAATCAGGGCGAAATGTTTCTTTTCTTATGTATTAAATCGATTCGTCCGAGGTTTCCATCCAATCCATTGTACATACATATTTCTTGTCAAAAAGTTGCTAGTTGTTCCCATTAAGTTTACTTAGTTTGGCCGAGTACCTAGTTTTGATTTTATGTAAAAATCTATTTGCAGTTTAAATGGTTTCATTTCATTTTTCGGTTGCATTTTTATTTTGGAGCCTAGATGCTTAGTGTGGACTGTAGTGAAATAAATGGGAGGTAAAAGAACGGGATCATTTAGATAAAGACAAAAGTCGCTTAAGACTTAAGGGCTACCTAACCAGCCTGTCGTAGACGTTTAGTAAAACCTCTGTTTTCCCTCTTGACCCGCAACGCGCCTGCAAGGCTGGGCGGCGCCGAGATGTCTGCCGATAGGATGCTCGCGTGACGACGGCACTATTCGGTACTGCACTACGCTATCGGTTCGATACCGACCAGCCACAGAAAAACATAAACTGAACTGTATAGTGAAGTTTAATGCCAGGGCAAAGACTTTGATTGTTGGAATCTTGGGAAAGAGAGTAAGGCCTTTGCAACAATTGACGGAAATTACGTCGCGGATCTTCCGCGACGGAACGCCAATGCATGTAATTTCATATACCTAAATTACAAATAGTGGGCACGCTACGAGGAAGATCGGTCGTTCCGCGTCGCAGACAACATTTATATGAAAACAACTTGTTTTTAAGCTTACAGGTAGGTACTCTAGGTAGGTATTGTAAAAACTGTGGAAAACTACAAGAAGTTTAGTAAATACCGTGTATAGCTGAGTAAGTAGTAAGATTATAAAAACGTAAAACACTGCCTAGCACACATAAATACCTAGTACATTTTCCGTAGCAATATTATCTGTCTTTGGCGCCGAGACGCCCCGGCTACCGATAGCAAACGTTCGCGTGACGAGACTATTTCAGCCAAACAGGGCCAGCCTAGCACACAGTAATAAATATTGTACGATGCAAAAATTTAATTATATTATTCTTCCTTTTTGATTTACAAAAAATCTGTTGAAAATAATGTGGTGAAGAAATTTCCACAGTAAGTATCATATAATTATAATTATTTTGCTGTAATGTTAATTATTAGAGAAGTCAAATCATTAGCTCGCATTATTTAAATTCATTTAATGCTGCATGCAAACTTGCAGACGCTTTTAAACCTACCCATACCCATACCTACTATAAAACACGTTATCATTCAACCCATAACGCCCTTCCAACCCTATTATATTATCTGTGCCTCCACTCACTCGAAACCCTACCAAAAGTCTTTGAAAAGTGCAAAAGCAATACATTAAAATGTTTACACGGTGACTCTAACGTATCTGTCGGTTGATCGCGAAAATAATCTCGTTAAGCAGTTCGTTGACACCAGATCGCGCGATAGGGACCCTAATAAAGGGGGAACAGCCGGGACTCGGGAATGGGGGGTGCGATTATACGATAACATGTCCTTTTGACTGGCCGTTTTACTATAAGTCTTGTTATTATCATTGTGTTCTTTTTTTTCTTAGATTATTTTACTTTATAGATAATGCCTACTAAAATTATTTATTTCTTACCTTTTTATAAAAATACATCTTTGTTACAGTGGCAATATGTACATATAATTAAGGAGGTATGACACGACCTTGCGTTACGCCATTCAATATTAAACACAATATAAAATAACATAAATAAAATGTATGTACTTAAATGAAGTACCTAGCTCGTACTTAAAACAAATCACTTACCTTTGATTTTAATATCTTCCATAATCTCCGTTCCACCACAATAATATTCTTCTACTTACATAGTATCTTGTGAAGTTAAATAGATTACGAGAAAATACTAGGCTGTTATTGTTCCTTCTCAAGAGCCAAACTGATGAATTTATTATAAGTGGCAAGAGTTACATGTTAACATTTTTAGCTCCTATTTAACCACCTTTTAAATAAAGGGCGTCAAATTTTACCACAGTACACTAATTATCTTATGCAAGACATATATCATTTTCTTTAAAGTGCGCGAGTAGCGGTGGCTCCGAATGTTAGGACAGCGCCATCTCTTGTCATACGGCGGAACTAAGTTATAACTTAACTACTAATAGCAGGAAGATGAAGAACTGACCTATGAAACTGGAGTCATCGTCGACGCGGTGGTCGTGCAGAGCATGCATGACGAGCGCGAGGAGGGCGGGGTGCGCGGGGTGCGCGGGCAGCGGCGGCGCCAGCCAGCGCAGCGACACCGGCGCGGCGCTCCACACGGCCCCGCAGAGCATCAGCGCTCGAGACGGGACATCACGCGCGCCCTCTGTCAAACACAAAAAGCAATCAATTTGCTTCATCACTTAAGACTAGAAGCACGCTATCGCATGCGCTACCGTTTTTCTTGGCAATGAGGGTTTTTCAATTAAAATCTAGCGTTACATTAGCCATACGGTCAAACTAAAACGTGATTGGTTTATTTTGTCGGAAGACGTCAAACCGCCATCAAGAATGTCAAATCAAAATGAACCAATCACGTTTTAGTTGGACCTTATGGCTACGTAGCGCCATCTAGCAGAATTTTATTCCGAAACACCCTCATAGAGACGCAGCTTGAAGCTCAAGGTACGTAACGGATCATGGTTTACTATCACGTTGGTCCCGCGACCAATTTGCATCCATTATGTATTTTATTTCAAATGAGGCGTTTGATTTCGGTATGTTAAAGATGCACCGTCGATCATAATAACTTATTTTCTATCAGAAAATTCGTTGCCGTCCGAAGTCTAGAAGTTGTAATTACTTTGAATCCCCATGCTTAGAAAAGTACGTAAAGCCATTAAAAGTCTCTCAGAGGTCGTGTCGAATTGGTCTCCAAGGGCTATGGATGTGAGAAAACACGGTGTGGATTTACTCGGTACTCGTTTCACTATCCACTAAATTCTCTAATAGTTTCCCCTTTCCATCGGAAGAGGAATCGGCCCACTTTGTGGCAATTCACCTTTTTTTCGGAGGAGAATGCATTTATGCGCCATAACCGCAGGCTAGCTAGACCTGCGGTCGTTTGTGGGACTCGAGACTAAAGCGTCCACTACCCACTAAACTCCCCCGGTTTCCCCTTCACACCCGATTGGGACGAGCCGGTGCCAGCCTTGTGGCTATTGACCAGTCCTTGTGGCAATTCACCTGCATTTTATGGTAACCACCTAGATTCTGATACACTTCTTCATAAGGTATCTAAGGCTGCAACTATTTTATTATTCACCATAGACAGTTTTATAATACTCCTTAACAACAGCTACAAATGAGTTTACGCATTTTGCTTATACAGCCACAATGAACTGTGTACCCATCCAAGTCATTAATTCCGCATTGTTTCTTGGCATTACTTTACATTTGAAATTGTAATGGTACTGTAGCTTCTCTGGCAGGAAAACACGACTTTTAATTGACTACGTACTAGTTATTTATTATTATACATTTCTCCTTGAAATGGGTGGCTGGAAACTAAAACTTTGTAAATATGAGAACTTTGATAATTGCAATTAAATAAATAATCAATTGACCATCAGAGGTTGAATTGCCGAATCGAAATTTTTGTGTTACCAATTACCGATCCTCATTTGGCAAACCTGGTGATTAAGGCTGCCCGCCCACGTCAGACTTTTTGTAGGACGGATAATCGGGCCGATTTAATTTCTTATGATATTTCTGACCAACTTTTTGTAGTACGTGTGCGTTGCTCCATTTGCTATTCTATTTTTCTCCTACAAAAATTTGTCACCGATTATCGGACGTGGGCGGGCAGCCTTAGACACTTCCTGTCATTCTGACGACGCCTTGATTTCAGATTGGAGGCCTTTACCTTTGAATGACACATTATCACATAAGAGAATTGATAGGCTGATACTAAAACGATAGCGCACGATGGTATGACGAGCATTGTGAGAGCTGGACATAGGTCCAGCAGTGGATTGAGACAGGCTAACGATGACGATGAAAACAAAAACAAAATGCTTATTATACTTAATTGCAGAATCTGTTTCAACAACCAATCATTATCGGTTAGATAACGTCACAGCATGTCGTTTGTTAATTTAAACTCATGTTTTGTTAATTTAAAAAAAAGATAACTGCATCAAAGGTAACAAACAAACAAACACGAACTTATGTGTCAATAGTGAAATTGAAAAAGAAAATCAACATATCCGAAACCATTAAGTACATTGTAACGATACTTTGCCGCGACCGACACGATCCTTACATTACATACAATCATCAAACTCTACTTACATGAATATTTCAAGTGTCTTCAAACGACGCGGATCAATAGGACTAATGGGTATGAGTCATCCACCGGTTGTTTACGTTTCGGTATCTTTACTAATTCAATAAAGGCTGCTCAAAGGTCATTTGGCAGGTTTGTTTGATATATTCATTAGAGCGGGAATAACATAAATTTCGGTGTATAGGCAAAGAAGATCCCTTTATTTCTCAGATTAATAATGCTTATGCTTATGCTTAAAGATCTTTATTCTCATAAGAAATTTACACTTCACTTAAAATGAGATACAAAGTTTATCATAACATAATAATATCTATAAATCATGCGCTGGTACTAGCTGCTCCTATGTGTAATTTTAACTTGTTTTTAAAGCTGAGTAAGCATTCACAGGCCTTCAAATCGTCTGGCAAACTATTGAAAAGCTGTGCTCCCTCAAATAGTATTGTCTTCTTGCCATAGTTATAATGGATGATAAAATGACAACCTATCATTTCTACCCCATTGCAATCTAAAGTACACAAATAATGTGGTCGTTCACAAACATTTTGTAACTTGCCTGTATGTATTTAGTAGGTAAACCTCATCAATAAATAACTTTATGTTACTTATTAATTTCATTGTTAAAATAAATTTCTCGATGTTTTGCAATGATATATAATAGATGCTGAACAAATTCCTGTGCAGAGACAATCTCTTGGTAACTACCAACTCTCTTTTACCCTACCGCAAATGTACATAATTATAAGTAATAAAGGCCAGAAGAATCAACTTGTAAAAAGCTGAAGCCAAAGCCAAAACAAAGTAGAAAAACATGTAAAGGGATAAAAAACATGACACGAAAACAAATTTACGTGGACACAAACCTGAATTACTTATTTCTTATTTAATTTTAGAGAAGAAAAGGACCATGCAAAACAGCGTCCCCACCCACCAACAGATTTCAAACGTATCTCTGTCGATACCTCTTGCCGTACTGATCTTTTTTTTGTATGACGACTTCCGCCGTAGGAATGGGGATTTCACGCAAATCGAATTTGAATGTTGTATTTTTCAAGTATTTTTTTGACACAGTTAATTGTGAAAATAATGTGCAGGCGATCAAGAGTAAGCCCCCTGATCTAAATAAAAGTGTCCAATCAAAATGTAATCTTAAAAAATATTGTACAGTCGAGTCTACTTGAAGCTAGACACTTACAGCGCAATTCTGAATCTTAGGCGTGCGGCATAAGGACGGTTTTATTTCTTTCGAATACCCCGTCATTTTTTGGATTAAAAATGGTTATTTGTCTTTTTAAGGAATGTCATAATTATATTAAAACTAGTGCCAAGTCTGTTGGTGGGTGGGGACAGAGCCCATACAATTTCTTGCGTTGTTCTTTAAGGCTTGGTTAGATAAGGCTACAAAAAAAAAGAAGTTAGGTACAATTTTGTTGGTCATACATACATCACATTTCGTGGCTCCTTCTTCCTTTGTACTTCAAAAAGTAGGACAGTGTAACATTACACCGGCTATTGTTAACTACTGAAACACCCCACTCTACAAGTTTGCAGAATACGATACTTTTCTTAATGAAATAACGAGTGAGGCTAACTCCACCCATGCTCGATAGTTAGGTGAGTCATACGATATTCGTAGGTCACGTTGTGAGGATTCACTTTTATTGAAAAAAATATTCCTTGCAAAAATATAAGTCACTGTGGTGTTCTCCAAGGCGGTGTTCTAGATCCTTTGTTATTTTTTCTTTATGATGCCAGTTTTTTTAAGTGTTAAGTGCAATTCTGAACTTTAATCGACTTTGCCATAAATGACACTAGAAGACAACCTAGAGACGAGCCATTTGGTATAATGGTCGAGAAGTCGGCTATTACACCAAAGGTCGCGGGTTCGATCCCCGCACGGTACAAACATTTGTGTGCATGAACATGTCTGTTTGTATCGGTCTGGGTGTTTCTATGTATAATATGTATGTATTTACAAAAAACAAGCTAATGCTTAGTTTGGGGCTAGATGGCGCTGTGTGAATAATGTCCAGGGATTTATTTATTATTTATTTATTAACCTAGACTACCTAGTTTTAATGGCTTGTTTGTGCCAAATGCCGAAATGGAATAATATTTCCGAAATATGAATAATAGTTTACAAAATTAAGGATTAAATCCAGTACCAGAGATCTCTGCTTGGTAATTACCACTATTAATTTCAATTCCTTATCAAAAACATGAGCCCCAGGTTGGGCGCCATTAATTTTACCACATTAAAATACTCCCATAAACAAAGCTGAAATGTCTTTTCGTTACGGACGCCGTACAAATAAGTATCAATTTAGCAAAATGCTATATTTTAGAGCAGAACACCCATAAACATTAATCACGTTTGTTTTTAAACAATACGCGAAGTTTGTTTGAACAGTTGAGCAACGGGTCAGTGAAATGGGTCGGTAACTACGAGTAGGTTCACAAAGGGTGTTTGCTTCGGCTAAATGTTTTGGTTTCTGCTGCTCTGAATGCCAGGAATGTAAATATTGAAGTAGAAACCGTTTTTATTTGTTAACTGCAAGTAGTTTTATTAACCGGAACAGTTTTGTTTTTATTAGTTAAGTAATTACATGTGTTCGTTAGGATTGTGTGTTTTACTTTAGAACTTCAGACAAAGGATGTGAAAAATAAAGCTATGCAATAGCTTAAAAATAAATGCATAAAGTGGAAAAGGAAAAGTGATTGAATTTGTACAATCACTTTTCCTTTTCCACGTTATAAGAAACCCGATAGAAAGTAGTATCAATCTATTAATGTCCTACTGCAAGCGAATGTCTTTACCATTGATATCAAGTCATAGCTACAATGATAGTAACTGTCTTACACCACGCTTGCCAAATGTGGATTAGCGATTACAAACCTAAGCTGTGTACTAAAAAATACACACAAATTTTGCTTGATCCGGGAACACACACCGAAAATGTGTCCGGAAAAAACGGACATAGAGTAAAAATATTACACTGTGTCCGAAAATAATGTGTCAAAGTAATTTTTTACCTGGGAATAGAACCCTGAGATCATGACTAGGAACTGAAACCACTAGACCATCGAGCTGTTGATAAGGCGAAGTAGTAAGCAAAACAATAGCAGTGATAACTAATTCTGGTTGCCGGCATCACTCGCTATTCCGCGACCCGCACATCGCTCAGCGTGACGGACGCCGCGGTCTGACCGCAGCGACCGCTGCCGGGACTAACAGACAAACACTTCCTATTTATACGCCTCTAAACGTCATTCGTCTGCTTTGTGCGGTCAACGACCTGTTTCCGGACTGTGATTAATAACTACAGACGAATAAAACTAGTAAGTCCTATCCAAAAAATATACTAAATCTATGGTACTATCAGATTCAAATGCTATTAGGATAATACCTTTTGGAATTAAGCGAAAAATTACGTCAACTACCTACTAAAAAAATTGCTACGAAAAGTACAAAAATAATTACGCATTTTGTAGGCTTTTTATATACTCAGTTTGCAGACAGACGCGCAGCCCACCTGATGGTAAGCGGTCACTGCGGCCTATTCCATTGAGGGACACTTCATCAGGAAGCGTCGCTCAATGTGCTGCTATAAGCATCTGATTTTCGAGCCTTTAATTTCAAGTGAACTGGGCACTGGCTCTCACATTAATATTACCGGAACACAGCCAGAGCTGTTATGGCGGCAGATTTCACATGTGAAGCTGGTAGCTAGCCAGTCGGACTCTGAGATCGAGATCACAAGTTTTCTTCTTTTATTTACAATTCTGACTAACTAGAATGCCTACACTGGCCACTTGCCTGTCAAAATGTTCCCATAATAGAACTGGTAATAACTGCTCATCATCAAGTAGGTCACCTTTCGTAATTTTCTTTAAAAAAAAAACCCTCACAAAATTCATAATAATGCCACTTGTCATCACTAAACGGGCCGAAGCTCAGAACTTTCAGGCCGTCTAGAAAGTTCGTTTGCGTTCGAAGCAGGTACCGTTAAGTCCGAATCGGCCGTAAATTAGAGCCTCTTTGCATAATGAACACCATCAATAATCATTTTGTTGTATTAAAATTTATCGGCGACAGTCTTGCTTTCGTGAGTGCTAATTTTATGGGGTTTTGGAGCTATTTTAACATGGAACTGATATTTGGTATAGATTTGTTTGTTCAATTTCAGAAAACAGTAGGTAATTTTACATTATGAGATCCCGAAGTTTGTAAAGCTTAAGTATTTGGGTCATGGGTGTCAGAAAAAACGAAGTTAATACAGATCTAGGTATAGACAATAAAATAAATACACGTGTAATTAAAGTCTAAAACGTCTAACATCTAAAAAGGAAGGTCTATGTGTTTCGCTCTCCTCATTATTTTCTAAATTTTTCTTACATAATATTTGTAGTAAAAGAAGCCATTAGTCTTTTACTTCTTCAAAATTACGTTTAAACGGTTTCCTTAATTAAAATAGCTCCTCTTGCGTCACTCCAAGAAGCGGGTCACCTCACTCCTGACTTTAATTTAACCTTTTTTAAAACCTAGTTAATTGGATGTTGCGTTAGCTGGGATTAATTAAAGATTTTGACGATTTTATGAGGTTGAATTTGGACAGTGTATAAATTAGTTACCCGTTGATTGATCATTTTCCCATAGGTCTTTCCCAACCTTTCATATTCTTTGTTCAAAGGCGGGACTGCATCTATGATACTTCTACTTACGATAAGTAACTAGTTAAGTATCACTTACCTATCATTAGGTATCACACAAGTCCGTTTGCCTCACTCGCTCTTTCATAATAAAAGGTCTTCACCTCCGTCATCTGTGCCTCCGTGGAACGATGGCTAAGCCGCTCGGATATGACAGAGGGTTAGGGGTAGGGTTCGATTCCCACCTTAGGAATATTTCTATGCCTTAAGACTGGTTGGTGGTCGGGCTTTTTCAGAGTCTGACTGTTTAGCTGCACCTCCACGGTGAAATCTACCACTATATTAGCTCTGAATGTGTTCCGGCAATATTAATGTGGGAGTCAGTACACTTGAAATCAAAGGCTCGAAGATCATAGGAGCATACAATCAGTGAGGCTTCCTGGCTATGTGGAATAGGCCGCAGTGGCAGCTAACATCAGGCAGGATGCGTGCCCGTCTGCCAACTATTGTTACACATAAAATTCTTCAACGATTTCGTATAATAGGCCAGAGGTCACGAGTTCGACCTCGGATAGCACAAACATATGCATGAACAATATGAACATGTCTGTTTCTTCTTGTCTGGGGGTTTCGTATATACAATTATTTATTATTTACAATACCTAAAGTATTTAATTATATTGTATATCCGTTGTCAGACATTCATAGTCCGCTTTACTAAGTTTGGGGCTAAATGAAAAATGTAACAGGATCATCATGTATTTACATAATTATGTATTTAGTTGGAATATAAAGTATAGCGTTCCCACATTTACCTAAGGAGCGCCAAAATCCAAATCTTTTCAGACTAGAACAGCGTAATACGGTGTTATACAACTTCAGTCGGAGGCAGGAGCCCATCAGATAAGACACAGTCGTATTTGTATGTAGGGCACTTTACTAAACAGCATCGTTCAATATAGTGTACCTACTAAGTACCTAAATATATAAAAAATATCAAAATTATAACATTTTTTTACACTAGGTCAGTTGGCAGACAGGCACGCAGCCCACCTGATGGTAAGCGGCCACTGCGGCCTATCCCACTAAGGAACACTCCGCCTGGAAGTGTCGCATCTGATCTTCGAGCCTCTGATTTGAAATGTACTGGCTTCCACATTGATATTGCCGGAACACAGCCAGAGCTGTTATGGCGGCAGATTTCACTTGTGAAGGTGGTAGCTACTTAGCTCGCCAGTCGGACTCTGAAAAGCCCTACCACCAACCAGACCCAAGGCGGGAATCGAACCCACGACCTCCGTGTTTTTATACCCAAACCGCTTAGCCACTGTTCCACGAAGGCAGTCAAATTTTCAAAAAGAAGACATCACTTTTATTTGACAAAAAAATTATCACAAACCTATCTGTCAGTGGAAAAACGGACTATTAGAGTGTCATTATCTCTTTAAATATCTCATAGAGTGAAGATGGGTAACCTGGCCCATCACACCGACCCGAATTCTTTTAATCCGCACACATTAAACTTGCAGTACTATGTACGCACATGACATAATAATATTACGCTTCTTTCTCTTTTAATATTGAACAAGCGTCCCAAAGAATACTTAACAAAATTAGCCCTAACTGTAATAAGTATAAGGTTTTAAACTCCATGGCAGTGCCCTTTGCGTCTTATACGAATGTTTTGTCTACGGTTCACTTTATGGAACGAAAGTTTAAGTAAAAATCAATGTGTGACCTCAAGGAGGCAATGGAATGCGTCTTAGAAACGAATCTTTTTCATTATCTTATAATTATTATGTAAAATATATTGAAGATTGTCTCTTACCTCACTTTTAGTCCGTATGACTTACACAATCTTGGAATTTGCAAAAAAAAATTACGTAAGCACACGCGATTCCTTTTTTTTCTCACAAAAGTTTATAACGTCCGTACACAGCACGTATCAATAGATAGTTCCGAAAATTCTTTGCAATAACGTTTTGGTTGAATGAAACGTTTGTGTGGGAAACGGGAGATAAATGAAAATATAAAATGGTGGCTCAACGCTCTCTCCTAATTGGGGTTAGTTAGAGTCGGGGTGCTACGCGCATGCGTCAGTTCACCCCGACGTCCTCAATATGCGTGGGGTGGCTTTTACACTGCACTGTTTTTATTAGGTCACTGGTAACGCAGAAATCTTTACTTGTAAACTCATTTGTTAATAAAATACATTTTAAATTATTGTAACCATGTTAGTTTTCGTGAGAATTTTTAAGTGGGTAGAATCAGAATTTTCGGAGAAAATAGTTTTTGTACGAATAGCGCCATCTATTGAAATATTTTTGCTATTAGAGGTGAGAGTTCTCTTTCTGAATTCAAACTTTTTCGATTCTTCAGTTTAAGTTCTTCTGATATGACATTATTCATTATTTATGTAGGATACAATGACGTTCAATTAAAAAACTAGACTCCCAATCACGCTCAAATATTGTCCGAAGCAAAAGTCTGCCCACCCGGCCCACCCGACTATTGAGCAGAGTTTTCGTTTAGTTGTATACAATTGACATTAAACACTAACTGCCACGAGATAGGTAAGGTGTTTATTTGAATGAATGTGTTAATGTCATCTGTGTCAACGCCGCTCGGACGTTTTTTGAGGAATTTTTCTTAGAGATTAGGTGTCTAGTTGTATATTGAACGTCATTGGTAGGATATTAACGATTACACAGCAGATGGCAGACTTTACATTTAGTCGTCAGATAGGTGTTAATATTAACTGTGATACTTGTAATTTATAGTATATTCTTATCAATGATTTTTATATAGTCATCATTGATTCTTATTCACTTAACATAAAGCTGTTCCGTGATTCTTCCAAGAAAGTCCAAACCCAAAAGAAGGCTTGGTATGGAAAACTGACATCCAGCTCTATCTTTTTCTTTTTGTTGAACTAACTTGCCGTTTTGTTGGTTATTTATGTACATTTCTAATAGATGGCGCTACAAAACTAAGTGATTATAAAGTTTTGTAGGCAGGGGTAACTTATCCAATTTTTAAAAGCAATGTATGCAGCATTACTTGTCTTAGGGCCGGTATTTCAATATATACTTATCTTGATCTTAATCCGGGATTGATAATAAGTATGACTTAAGTGTATTTCATTATAGGATTAAAGTTAAGCGGCACTAAAGTCATACACTTTTACCTGTCAAAAGTAATACTTATCTTAAATGTTATACTTAACTTAAGCAATAAGATAAGGTTACATTGAAATACCGGCCCTTAGTATTATACTAATAAGAAATAGATAGTCACCACCTCTTTATTTTGGTTGTCTCCTGTTATCTTTATTGCGTCTCTATCAGAACTACTTTCAAAGCGTTAAATTGCTGCGCTGCCACTATGCTACCAAATGGGTGTTTTGATTTCTATGATGGGGACCTATGCCCTCTTATCAAGTAATTAACAAAAACATAAATAAATAGATACGTCTACTACTCCTTGTACTCTACTTTTTAGCAGCTAGTAGCAGCTAGTTTCAATAGTAGCCTTAAAGCCGTAATACTAAAATAGTAGCCTTTGATTTAAAAAAAAATACCAATGGAACTTTAAAACTGATAGGTGAACTCAGTTATAGGTAAAAATAAAACAACCCAGAACTATAGGAATAAAATTTGTAATTCACAGTGTTTAATGTTTAATACATAATATTATCTTTTAATAAAATATAACTATTCGCTATTCAAATTGTAATAACACTCAAAAATACATGGTCTTAACAGTTTTAGATAAATTTTATAGTAGTTTTAATAATAACATTAGTTTTAGAAAACGTCTGTATGTGTCGCTAAACTAGTTTTTTATCACTATTATAAAATTACAAGTTGTATACAGCATGGTACTCTCAACTCCCTGAAAAAGAAAACACAATTAAATAACATTCTTACGAAGCCATACTTTTGGCAAGTGTTTAATATGTCACCTATAATTATGTCAATATGTCTGACAAATAAATTATTTGATTTGATTTTAAATCAAATTCTGAAAATACATTCTCTCTTTGAGTACTATTACTGTAAGTCAAAAGTCAAAGGGCCGTCACCGGGCCGTCACCGAGAACCCAGTTTATTTCAGACCCATTTCAAGATGACGGCGCTCGGGTGACGGGCGTGCGGTGGACAAAGGACTCTAGTAAATGTATGTACCGCTACCTCGGCGCCGTCATCTCGATCCCGGTGACGGCCCGGTGACGGCGGCGGTGGACAAACGCTCTCAGGATAGACATTTTAGTTAGCATAAATCATAAAACTAATTTCGTAATATAAAACTATTTAAATAAAATTGTATTAGTAACATTTGACATTTGGTAGTGACCCTGTGCCATGTCCAGGGATCGTGGGATCGAATTGCACTCAGGACAAAATTTTAATGTGATGAACATTTGTGGGTATCCTATGTCTGGATGTTTATTTGTATTTAAGTATATATTTTTGTGGAATCTTCTTGTTTCTTATAACCATAGCACAAGTGCTGAAGCCACCTACTTTGGGGTCAGATCAATGTAAGTGATATTTTAGAACATTTTGTTTATTTTTGAATAAATATACACACCTTGCAACTAGCACCAGTTTATTTGGTCATGCCCTGCTTCGCCCGCCGCTCCCACTCCGCGCGCATCTGCAGGATCCCCTTGAACTGCGGCGACGCGTCCGCCTCCCCGTCACCATCCTTCTCTTTCACTCCCTCCCCCTTCTCCATATCCCCGTCCTTCTCTATCACAGCACTCTCGCGTCTCTCTTTATCAACCGAAATTCTAAACTTATCGTCGTCTTTCCTCTGCCAAGGCCTTTTGGATAGAGTATCGGCTTTGTAAGCCATAGCTTCGCTTTTTGTGATACTCTTAATGTCTTCTCTGTCGTTTGAAGGGTCAGGGAATGTTCTGTTCCTAAGCCTTTTCTCTGGCGTCGAGTCTGAAACTTCTTTTTTATATTTACTCACATCTCCTCTGTAGACTGGTGCACTCTCTCTTTTGGGGTTCGAAACACTGTTTATGCTCACACTTCTCTGGTAGTGCGGAACCCCGAACTGACTTACACGAGCCGCTATATCGACTAATCTCTTCTCTTCAACCTGTTCTTTAGACAACGTATCCTCATTTTCCTTATCACTATCTCTCGATTTAATCGAAGCATTGAATTCGTTTTTAAGAATTTTCGACCGGTTTGCAGTTATATTATCATTTATCTCATCTTTCATATCTTTAGATTCGGCTATTTCTTGAGCCAAATTGTCAAGTTCTGAATCTTTAAGCTTAAGCGATCGACGCGCGAACACTTTCATTAGTTCTGGTTCGTCGTCGTTTCTCCTTTCGCTGTTGCGGAGCTCTTTAGCCAATATCACGGGCTTCTTGCGATAAACCACTGCCTCATCTTGTCTGTCCGGCGTTCTGACGTCGTTACTATCAGTACTTTGTATAGAACTTTTACTGCCGAAGCTAGAATGTGACTTCTGATCCATAGATATATTGTCATATATCTTCTCTGTGCTTCCGTCTGTGCTCATAGAGTTTGTTCTCAGTTTCTCAGGCCTGTCCTGCGATTCAACGCTCATGGCTTTTCGTTTGAAAAAGTTCTTGGGAGTCGAAGGACTTTGCGGCGCAACCGATGACACAGATTTCCTAATAAATGCGGGTGATGGCGTCTTCTCTTCTAGTTGAGTATTATCAGTTACGTCACTTCGGCTCGTCACAGACTCTTTTCTTACAGGCAAGTTTTGTGGCTTACTTTCTGTTACAACGAAAGTTTCTTGTTCTTTATCGGCTTGTGGACTATCAAGTTTCTTTGGCGTTACATTGGCTGTCAATACAATGTTTGTTGCGGGTTTTGCATCAACTTTGTTCAACTGAATATTAAGGAATTCCGGCACCCCTGACTTTGTTTTTACTTTCTCATCAGCTTTTAATTTTGGCGCCTCACTTTTATTTGGAACGGGAGTCGTTTCCTTATTAATATGTGTAACCGAAATAAAGCTTTCCGTTTCGTGTTTCATATCTTTAATATTCCCGACCTTCCCGCCTTGGCTCAAAGCGCTCTCGACAGATATAGTTTTTCTCCTATCATCTACTGGCTTCTCCGGGCTACTCTTAACACTATCTAATGAACTAGATTTGAGTATTGGGGCAATAATAGGCTTAGGCGAACTAATCATATCATCAATTTTAGCCTCTATCTGAGAAATGTCGCTGTTGCGTTTATGGCTATCGATAGTGATGTGAATGCTATTTGTGAATAGTTTTCTGTCTTCATTCACGTCATTTTTGAGGCTGTCTAAATAACTGCTGTCTGTACTTGGTAAACTATCGTAGTTAGCCTCAGGAGTTCCGTGCATTATGTTATAATTCCTCGCGGAAATTCTCTTAGAAAAATCATGCCTATCACTAACATTTCTTCTGTAGTTGACTTCCCAACTTTCTAGCAGAGGTTCTGAGATACCAACTATGGCGGGCAGACTCGGCATCTGATTTTCCTGAGAGCTTATCGACGTGGTTTCTGAGGCGTAGCGGAAACTGTGAGACTTGCCAATGCTACTTCGGCTCTCGACATATTCGTCCCCAAGAGATCTCAAACCAGAATACGACTCGTCCGTTTTAGAACCTCGTTTGATCTCCATAATCTTCTCAGTGAACTCAGAAACGTGTTCGGAAGACCGGTTCCGGACGTTCTCTGAGCTCTGGTGCCTTACTGTTTTAGGTGGAGATGACGCGGACACAACTAAACTTGGGTTGAAGTACGGAATATTCTTGGGCATACTCCCACTGTGGAACATGTAGTCGTTGTGAACGTTTTTGATGCGCATCGCTCGGACCGGAGGCTCGTCGTCTGAGATCACTAGAGTCGGCGAGACCAGCTCCTCTTGAGCTCGGGACGCCACTTCGTTATTTATAAATGCTTTGGAAGCTAGAGGATCTATCAGCCTTTGGACTGAGGCAGGCCTCTTCGACTTATCGAGATGTAAATTGAACGATTCTCGCTTATCATCGATCGCTTCCTTAGACGGCGTCCTTTTCGTCCGCTCCGGTCTCTCGCTGAATTCCTCTCTTCTACTATACTTCATGTTCATGTTCAGCATTTTGTCCGTTTCTTCAGCAACTTTGAGATCAGTGATGTTATATTCGACGCCGGGCACTTTGGCTGCGCTGTAGACGTCTTTGTAAGCGCTGTCTTGGACGTAGCCTCCTTTGTTGTCGAGTCGCTTGTGCATCTGGTTGGCGAACGCCTTCTGGCCGGCAGATTTATGCGTTCTTTCGGCCGGCACCGGCTTGTACCCCTGCCCTTCGAAGGCCCCGCTTCGGTCAGCTTCGATGCTTTTATACTGCGTCTTCTCCATCTTGGATCTCTTCACCTCTTGGCTTTCACCATCGGTCTGGTCCTTCTTTGGTTTCTTCCCGCTCTTCCTCAGCAGCAGTCGACTGAAGAAGGATTCCTCCTTCTTGGACTTGATGACCTCGTTCTCGAGTTTCTTCTCTGACTTAGATTTCTTTTCGGGGCAAGAGTTATCGGCGTACTTGGTGCGTTCGGGGGAGTGGGGGGTGTGAGCGGGGGAGAGTTCGCGGGTTTGTTCCTGCGAGCTGGATTTGCTGCGTTTGATGGAGGCACGCGGCGAAGGCCTACCAGCTAGGCTTAACTTAGGCGCGCCCAGTTGGCCAAGGGCGAGGCCTGGAGGCAGCGATGATGACTTCAGCTTGGTGTCGCTCGGCGGCTCCAGCGCTCTCTGCAGTTCTCGATTCACTTGTACATGCTGCTCCTTAAATGTGTGCTTCGTAGTGGTCGATGAAGAGAATGATTCTGGAACAGATGATTTAAAAACATAAGAATTAAGATTTGAACAGGTCACAATAAAAAATCTAGTAGTTTAAAAACGCCTGAATGATTTCGCGGGTTAAGTACCAGACCGCGATCTCGGTGTCCTGGGTTCAATTCCCAATGGAATTCTCTTCTAGAGTCTACTTTGACAGGCGTGATGATTAAGCCAATACCCAACATTGTGACATCAATAGGTAAGGCCTTTGTCGTGCTGTGGGACGTTACATTGGCTACCCCTGTTAGACGTGTCGCACAGAAGCCTTGCCCAATGAAAGAAGGTTCCCGACCTTATGTCGGTATGACCCAGATACAGTGTCCCGTCCCTTTGTTAGTCAAGTCATCATAAAAACATCTTTACGTACCAGTAACGACTTCTGAGGTTTTGAGTGCGACTTCAGGAGTAGTGCTTCTTATCACTTCTTCGTTCAGTTCGGGCGTTATCGGCAAGGCTGATGCGGCAATCTGGAAATTAACATTGTACACAATCAATGAGACAGACATTAAACAAAACAGTAAGTTGTACAAAATTTAAAGACGCAACTTTCAAGTCCCTTTCTATTAAGAAATATTTCTTACGATTTACTTGAGAACAAAGTACCTAATATTCTAAGTAATGTTAGTGCTATTATCGACGACAGACCTGCCAATCGCCACAAGGCGAGCACTAGCTCGTCCCTTTCAAATGCGAAGGGGTAACGAGGATAGGTAAGTAAGAAGCGGTAGAGGGACGAACGTCTTTTGGTCCTGAGTCACGCACACGGCCGCGGACCTTTCTAGCCTGCAGTAACGAACGGTGCTTGATAAAAATTTTTTTATTGAAGATGATTACGGTCCAATTGTAAAAGAATGTCTGACGAAAACGAATATCGGATTTTTTTTTCTAAAATAATAAATCGTTTTAAGTAAGGATATGTGTAAATTATATACTTACAGGATTATTTTTCTTCCGCCTGGGCGCGCCATGTGTGCGCCGCGGACGCACCGCCATTTTGTGTTTGGCAGCCGAGTGCGACAGTGGCGCCACCCCCGTCGGTGGTTCAGAAGAGTCTGGAATAATTTGAAATAATATTTTAGACACATTTAGGAAATTCTTCGCAAGAACATTGTCCTCTTCAGTATTTTTTTTTGTTGATAATGCCTTTATGAAAAAGAACAGTCAAACGGGCCTTTGTGACACCTGATGGAAAATCATTCTTTCTGCCAATATTATGGCAGCTGCGACTAGTTTTAGATGTGGTCGGCCTTTGAGAAAATAGTAAATAGTGTGAGGGAGACGGGAACGAGTTATGGAAAATGAGAATGGAGGTACTTCCATGGTCCATAAGCTAATGGTCAAGAGCAGCCAGTGTATCGGTACACCAGTAAGTTTTAACAGACTGGTGTAAGTATTACTGATACACTGTCTGGGCTGACCCCACATTTTGCGGGCGTGGTCCTGGAGCGGGCTCTCGACGTGTTCGCCGCGTGTTACCAGCGTGCGGTGTGTCTACAACAGGAATGCCGCGTGCACGCTGGCCGCCCGCCGCGATCTTTCAGCAGTCGGCCTCTTGCTATCCTTCACCCGCCAACAGTACGACAGTCGTCCAACGTGCACGCGGCGTTCCCGCTGTAGACACGCCGCACGCGGCGAACACGTCGGGAGCCCGCTCCAGGACCGCGCCCACCAAATGTGGGGTCAGCCATACAATGGCTGGCACTGGCACTGGATACCATGAGCATACTTACTGTACAGGTCGGACTGGTCGCTCCTGGAGGAGTGGTCGTGCGAGTGGTGGTGGCCGCTGCTGCTGTCCTCGTCCATCTCCGAGGAGCCGACGCTCAGGAGGGAGCCGTCGCTGCATGACGACTGCGAGATGCCGGCGTGGTGCCGCTGTGGAAGAAGAAAATTTCAGGTTAATTATGTAGAACAAATGAACGTCTTTGGTCCCAATAACCACACGCGGCCACTGGTCTCGCGAATCTGCGGTTACGGCGCCAAAAACCATTCTCCTCCGCCCAAAGGGAAGAGGATGGCTGATGAAAAGGTCGGTGCATATTTACACACTAACACAAACAAGAAAACATAACAACATAAGAGACCGGAGAGTAAAGAAATCATAAAAATAAGGGGACTGTGGCTTTGGACAGAGAAACCACTGGATGTGTGTAGTGTTGAATGTGAATTTAGGCTCTGATATTGTTGTTATAATAAGTCAATACCTACAATTGATCCAAGTATCCAGATAGTAAGCAAAGGTAAAACAGACTGATACAGTTTCCTAGCTGTCTAGTACTCGTAGTAACGACCGTCTCTATAATTTTTGTATTGTAATGCAAATCATTATTATTACTATTATCGCCACCCTTATAGGAAACAAACGAACAAACCTATCTTTTTTATATTACCACGAAAGTAGTGTATAAAATATATTACCTATCTTTTTTTATACACCTAACCTAACCTAACAATAGAACACATAATGCGAATATTTGTAATGTACCGACAATTATTGCTCAATAAATATAAATACAATTACAATGCAGTAGAAAATAGGTCACATATTCTGTAGTTTTAACAATGCAATGTACGTAACTTCCACACTAAACCAGTCAACACAACAGTGCTTTGTCACAGTGTACAGAGAAAGCCAGTAATGTGAAAGCTAGATTACAACGGACGATGTTTGCACACATTCAACATTTATAATTTGACCGATTTGGTCGTTTAGTCGCATATTGCCTAATTCGCAAAATGGCTACCGATTCTCGAAAGGACTACTTCGAAAAACGCCCACTTAGCTAAAGGACGACTTCGCGTAATGTCTAATTCGCTAAAGGACCAATTCGCATAATGGCTACTAAGCTAAAGGACTAATTCTTGAAAGGACTACTTTGGTGTAATAGTTGAAATAGTTGAAAAGGGTCATACAGGGGTTAAGGCTAATACAGAGGTAGCGAGTTCGAACCCCGCACGATACAAACAATTTTGTGTGTTAAGTTCTTTCAACATACCTATTCAGTAAGTCTTGCTTGACAGTGGAAGTAGACTAATATAATCGTGGTTATACAACGCTAATCTAACTGTTTAGGTCTCCTAACGATGTAATCCGTCACTAGTGACATAGGAGTAAATTATAACATCCATATATGCGAGAACGAGATTTGAACTATCAACCCTGTTCGTGTAAAAAACTTCCTGTGAATATATTAATTCCATATAAGTATCAGTCCATTTATATTCTACTGCAGGGCAAATTCAGTGTTGTAATAAATCAGTAAGTTGTTGCATCACAGTTAGATAAATATCTGATTAAAATAAATGGTACTGTGGTAAGAAACATTAATAAATATCTGACAACATCACAATATATTATGTGTCACACATATTCTGTGATGTTGAATCTGAATCACATAATGTATGTTCAGGACGGAATTCAAACCCACACGCAACGCTTGGCACATGGCATGGTCACTACCAAATACGAGCCAGCCAAACACCAAAGCAGAGCCCGACTGATGCTTTTTTGTATGTTCAATCAATTCCTAATAAAGGCATTATCAACAAGCCATAATTTATCAAAGTTAAAATACATAGTAATTGGAAACTCAAGGAATCTAAACCTCGCAGTGATTGGGCATCAGGTAATATGTAGGCCTAACCACTAGCGTGTGCTTTCAAGGTCAGTGCGGACATTCCTCACTGTAATGTATTCCACTGTGGCCGGTCCCTCACGGTCTAGCGGTTATCTAGTGCGGTGTCCTTTTGAATGTAACCCTCCGACCTTCGCTTTTTCATACACACCTGCTATCAAAGATTGGTATTTGCCCATAAATGTTAGAAAATGCCGTATAAATGTTACTGAATTTCCGAGTGTTTCGACGAACAATTTTGGCATTTAATTTACCTGTTGTACGAGTATTGATATTTACTGGAGAGGCAAGTTGTTTGTGGGAAAATTCCGGTTTGCCAAAACCGTAGCCAATGCCATAAGCTTGCAATACCAGAGGTATCAAGTGGGCGTCGCCAACCCAAATATTTATTTATTTCAGATTTAAATAAATAAATATTGGATAACATCACTGAGACTACACTGGTGCAAAAAATAGGAGTCCAACGCACTCAAGCATGCCCAAATATACTACAACAATTTACAATCATTCAATTTCCAAAGTAAACAAATTAACTCATTACGATTCCAATCACCGTTAAGTACTTACAGAGAGATGTTCTAGATAATTTTTTCACACAGCTACATAGATAATAGACTAATGTAATCTATCGTTATCTACGATCGAACATAAATCACAGTCCGGATGTGTTTGTATGCATGCGAAAAGGGATTAGCGTTGCGGAACGGTTACGTGTGATGCGGTTTTGTAGATTTACAGTTGCAGTTTTAGGTTTCCGGTCGGTATAGAAGAAAATTAATTAGGTTGTCATTTAGTAAGCTTTATTCCTCGTTTGGCCCACATAAAAAAAGCCTAGTTCGTTTCAAAAAATGTGCCTCCTTAGTCCCATCCAAAATTAATTTTCAATTATTCCCACTACGTTCTATTTTAGGTTTCCTATACGCACATACAATTTGTACGATCAAAAACATTTAAATATCTCTGCATAATACAGAGAAACTCCCAGACCGGTACAAACATGCATGCTCATACACAAATGTTTTATTTTTTTATATAGAAAAGTGGTTAAAATTTAAGATAGTATGTATTCAGGATATCTTTCTGGCAAAATTAAAACTCTTCATTACTCACGTGCACAGAACATGTCCTTATAAGGAGTGCGTATGCATATACGTTTTATCAAAAACGGACGACCTTCAGGCCACATTTCCGATTATCTCCGCCCGAAATGAAAGTGATATCAAAAATCAATTGATAACATCCTAATCTCCATTTTAAAGAAATATTTCACTTTTATATTGACTTAAAAGGACTTTTTTTGTGCGAATAAATGCTTTTTGTCTGTGGGACTATCGCAAATAGTGATGCAATTGGTAGTGACCCTGTCCTATGTATCAGGAGTCATAGATTCAAATCCCATCCAGAAAAAATGACAATAAGTTCGGCGGTGTCAGAAAACATCGTGTTCCTTTTATGATCCATGATCCAATTGGTCTAGTTCCTCTGTTAGGGGTGACGGAATGTAGAGTTCCTCAAAATGTAATAATAAGTCTTGCCAAGTCCTGGATCAGTACCTACCCTGACTAGACCGGAAAAAAGCCCTAACCTTGCAGTAACAATTGGTAATAGGAGGCAAGAGTAAACCAGTCAGTTACCATTCGTGCCAAACCAGCCTTTTAAATGTACAGTCGCCAGCACATCAGACTTCCCCAATCTGTCAAATTTCTACAACCAATTTTCAGCTTTATTCACTTTACATGGAGTTCCCTTTCAATTGTTATTTTTTGACAGATTAGGGTAGGTTGATGTGCTGGCGTCCGTACCATTCGTGCCAAAGCAGAATCATTATGCGTTTTTTTGCAAGCTTTTTTCCAGCCACAACGGCAATAGGTATCCTTTCTGCAGACTACAAATATACACATAAAATACGTACAAATCTATCATTGGTGCCTCGAACGGGTTTTGAAGTGCCATTTGGCTGCACGAAGAGTCGTAAAACACAAGCTTGAGTTGAAATACGTTCCGTACGACACACTTTACAGATATTTTTCTTTTGACGCCCGTTAATAAAAGTTTCACAAACACAGAACTTTTATTGTAGGTTTTAGTTAATTGCTTATTTTAGCTATGCTCTTCTCTTGGTGTTTACTTGGTGACAACTTCTAAGTTTCCGTTTTAAAACAACTTACAAATCATAATTTATCACTGATCGTTCAGAAACAGGGCCTGCATGATATCATTGAGACAAAAGATATGTATGTTTTTTCTCCGACAAATGTCATGAGTTTTGGATTTGCGTTAAATTTTAAATTGAAGACTGTGGAATAAATTGACACACAGTTCCAAATTCGTAATTCGTATATAATACTAGCGGCCGCCCGCGGTTTCACCCGCGTGGTTCCCGGTCCCGTGGGAATTGATCAAAATCCTTTCTTTTTTAAGATGTATTCTGCTATTCGGGACGGAAACAAATCCAACAAATCAAAAACCATGGCAATCGGTCCAGCCGTTCTCGAGTTATAAGTGTTGTAACAAACACGACTTTCTTTTATATTATATAGATTATGTTTTTAAAATTGCATACTTTTGTTCAAATCAAGCACATTCTTAAAAGTCACAGCTGTGCTGATACATTTATAAGTTAAATACAAACATTATTAACACAGCCAGCACAGTCTAGCTCTAAATCAAATATAGCTTGTACATAGATGTAAGGCATCGGGTAAACATTTAATATACTTTTTTGTAAATACATACATAGGTATTATAAAATAATAGAAACTCCCAGATTGATGAAAACAGACATGTTCATGCCAACCGCAATTGTACCATGCGGGGATCGAACCCACCCAACCTCTGGTTTAATAGCCGATTTTTCAACCATTACACCACACAGTGTATTATGAACCCCATTTTTGTTGCATGTGCTTTTTCTTCCAGAAATTGAAAGTTTTTATCATTTTAAGCACACTAGTAAAACTCCGGCATTGATATGACGAACAGTTTTTGAGAAAAAAAAATTCAAAGTTAGCTTATATCCGGGTCTGAAAAATCACAAAATTAAATATTGCGACAAAATTAAAATATATTTCTGAATTTTGATTGCGTCTATCAAACAGACATAAAATACCAGATATATCTGCAAAATTGGGTCCTTCTACCTGCAATGGATAACGAAATATCCAATATTTTGTCATTTTTCTTTATAATTTTTTTACTCCTCCATAACGCAGTATTAGCAGATGACTCGTAGATAAATCGAAACCTTGGAAAGACCACTACCCATGGTATTTATTTCGTAAGCTAATTCAGCGTTATGTACAAGTAATGGGCATTTCAATTTTTATCCGGATATTTTGGTACTAGGGTTGTCACTAGAGATTAGAATCCAGATCATGAGATAATATATTTTTATAAGTATCATTTTATTTTTAAATTGTCGTTCGGGATATTAATTTCTCATTCCTACTTCTTTTTAATCTTGATTTTGAACCGACTTCATTTAAAGGAGGTTATTAATAATGTTTTTACACATGTATGTATGTATCTTTGTATGTAGTCTGTATGTACGCGTATTTGTATATTTATTTCTCTAAACCTAAAAGAGCGGTAGCGATGATTATATTTTAATTGGTTTATGTATTGTTTCACTTAGCAAATAGTGACAGTTTAATCCAAATCCATTAATATTGACTCGAATAGATTTTAATGTACTGTTTGTCGCTATTTCGATGAAATGCTATGGTGACATGGGAAGGAGTCCGCCCTCGTTAGGTGAAAGCTAAAACCCCATGTCATTACACGTAGCATGGAGAAACGGGGGCGAGGCATCATGGAGCCGTTCCAGACCGTTCATATGTGCTTGTATAAGGCTAAACTCAATAAATTAATTTGATTCTTGATTTGAAAAAAATATTAATATCCGGATATATATAGGTGACAACCCTGGGAAAAAACTAAAATTACTGATTATTTTTACATAACGCTGAATTAGCATACGAAATAAATACCATGGGTAGTGGTCTTTACAAGGTTTCGATTTATCTACGAATCATCTGCTAATACAGCGTTATGGAGGAGTAAAAAAATTATAAAGAAAAATGACAAAATATTTTATATTTCGTTATGCATTGCAGGTAGAAGGACCCAATTTTGCAGTTATATCTGGTATTTTATGTCTGTTTGATAGACGCAATCAAAATTTAGAAATATATTTTAATTTTGTCGCAATATTTAATTTTGTGGTTTTCCGGACCCGGATATACGCTAACTTTGAATTTATTTTTCTCAAAAACTATTCGTCATATCAATGTCGGAGTTTTACTAGTGTGCTTAAAATGACAAAAACTTTCAATTTCTGAAAAAAAAAGCACATGCAACAAAAATGGGGTTCATAATACACTGTGCACCATCGCGCGTTGGTTTATTCATTTATTACCTAAAAGTTAATGTTTATTGAATCACGAAAGATATAACGACACACATCGAGCAGATGACACCTTTTCAAGTAACGAGATACTAAACATTTAATCTGCTTTGTTTGATAAACACGATAAAAGACAAGTTCAAGTGGTTATTGTCAGGCGATATACGTATCATTTGTAGTTAACGGTGGCTATCAGCTCCTCATTGCATGTATCGGGGCGTTCAAATGATAAGCGCAAGCCGTTTAATGATCAGAGATTACGATGAAGCGGAATGAAAAAAAATACACAAGCCGAACAAAGATTTAGCAACTTTTCATGTAAAAAATACTTGTAAATATTCGAATATTAACATTGATTGACAATTTGCACCTAAAATAAGGAGTATAAAGTATTTCCATTCCATTTCTCCTAGGGCGAAATGATTTGGAAAAAACCGGCCAAGTGCGAGTTGGACTCGCCCATGAAGGGTTCCGTAGCAGCAAGTATCATCATAATATAAAAGTTCTTGTAGTTCTTTGTAAGTTTGATCGACGTTTTTATATTTGAGTTGATTGAATGAGAGGAAAATTGCGGTTTACGATTTATGACGTTTTAAAAAAAAACTAATTACTTGATCTCGTTCAAACCAATTTTCAATGGAAGTTTACATGGTAATGTACATCATATTTTTTTTTTAGTTTTATCGTTCTCTTATTTTAGAAGTTAGAGGGGGGGTGACCAACATTTTACCACTTTGGAAGTGTCTCTCGCGCAAACTATTCCGTTTAGAAAAAAATGATATAAGAAACCTTATTATCATTTTTAAAGACCTATCTATAGATATCCCACACGTAAGGGTTTGAAGAAAAAAAAATTTTTGAGTTTCAGTTTTAAGTATGGGAAGCCCCAAAAATTTATAAACTAATTACTTGATCTCGTTCAAACCAATTTTCAATGGCAGTTTGCATAATAATGTACATCATATATTTTTTTTAGATTTATCGTTCTCTTATTTTAGAAGTTACAGGGGGGGGGACCAACATTTTACCACTTTGGAAGTATCTCTCGCGCAAACTATTCAGTTTAGAAAAAAATGATATAAGAAACCTTATTATCATTTTTGAAGACCTATCCATAGATACCCCACACGTAAGGGTTGGATGAAAAAAATATATTTGAGTTTCAGTTCTAAGTATGGAGAGCCCCCAAAATTTATTATTATTTTTCTATTTTTGTATGAAAATCTTAATGCGGTTTACAGAATACATCTTCTTACTAATTTTCAACAGTATAGCTGTTATAGTTTCGGTAAAAAGTGGCTGTGACATACGGACGGACAGACAGACAGACAGACAGACATGACGAATCCATAAGGGTTCCGTTTTTTGCCATTTGGCTACGGAACCCTAAAAATATGTTTTTAAAGTCTAATATTGGTAAAAAAAATACTGAATTTATTATCTGATTCTTTAGCTCTACTTAGAATATTTATTGTTCCCGATGTAGTCAGGACACTGTTACATATAATTATTATTTGAAGAAGGAATTTCGTAAATCTTGACAGTGCAGGGGAATTAGACCAAGTACATGCCTCCAGTACATTTTCAAACTGAGCTAAACAATTTGAACTTTAAAGAATATAAAAAAAGGACTTCGTCTCCGTCTGTTACAAACTCCACTTTGGTGAATGTGCTGCAAGATTTGGTTCAACCAGCTCCGTTCTATCATCAAACTACTAAACTCTGTCAGGGATTCCATCCGTATACAGAGGAAATACCGCGCGTACGGACTAAGCGATTTGCTGCATTTTTTCTGATACGGACTGCGCGGGAGTGGAACTCTTTGCCTGGATCAGTCTTTCCTACACAATATAACTTGGGGCTCTTCAAGGCCAGAATTAACGGGCTTTTCCTAAGCAAGCGCGCTCCATCGTAGACCGCATAGTTGTTTAACATCAGGCAACTTTGTGGTCAAATGCTAGCTTAAAACAAAATTTAAAAAAAATATGGGCACTTGACTGTTATACAGTAACTATTTAATAATCTGTGGTTATACCTAGTCTCCTTTCTTACCTAAGTTCGTTTGTCCTCATATTCTCTGATCTACTTTGTATTTTCGAGCCTTACATGTAAGCAACCTTTCAACCGTCAATATTTCAACTGACCTTTTTTTTTTTTTTTTTTTTTTTTTTCTCGGAGGAGAATGCGTTTATGCACCATAACCGCAGACTAGCTAGACCCGCGGCCGTGTGTGGGACTCGAGACTGGAGCGTCCACTACCCACTAAACTCCCCCGGTTTCTCCTTCACATCCGATTAGGACGAGCCGGTGCTAGCCTTATGGCTATTGACCAGCCCATCCCCGGGTATATTTCAACTGACCTTGATGTTGGCACTGATGAACCTCCTCCTGGGCGGCCTCTTCACAGGCACCTCCTCCGCCTTAGTCATATACAGCATCATCTCGATTATCGATTTAACCGTACGAGTCGATAAATCGATTACGTCATTACGCACTTCACTTCATCGTCCGTATCACTTGTTGGCACTTATAACTATTGGTCTATCACTAGTTAATAAAACCTGTTATTAAACATGAAGGTTGTTTGAAGGATAATTAGAAATTATGTCGATTTCGGAATTTCCTGGCAAGGTTGAATCAATGAATTTGGCGTTAATTTGGCGCAATGGCTAAGAAACTGCGATAGCGGGTCGATTCAAGATCCAATCCCACATAAAGTTTTTAGGAAATGTTTGTATGATGTCCGAGTTTTTTTATGTAAATGTAAGACACGTGTAGTACACGAACGTTTAAAGACTTGAAAGGTAATGAATTAAAATTAAATCTTAATTTTATTTTAGATTGATTACAAAAAAGTTAAAAGTAAATTAAAATATGCGACAGACGTTTCACACCTATTGTCTGGTTCTAAACTGGCTCTTGTCACGCGATTAACTTCTTTAGTCAAACTTTTTTAGTAATAAAGTTAAATAATAAAATATAAGTGATTATTTTCATTGATCACCGCGCTTGCCAATCACTGTATAAATACAAATTTTGCTTGACTAAGGAATGGAACCGAAGACCACTGCAAGGGTCTTAGACCACTAGACGAAAGAGACAAAAAAGGGATATATTATATCTTAGGCTAGAATAGTTTTTTTTTTTAAGAATAAGACCTGCCTGATGGTCCTACGGGTTCACAATTTTAATGTAAGAAACCTACCTAATTCCACAAAGCCGTGTGTGAATACCTACGCATTTTGGCACTTTACTTCGTCCTTGATGCCCATAACACAAGCTTAAAGTACTTAATGTTCAAATCGATATAATGTTTCGTTATCTGATATTGATATATAATACCGGCTCCTTTACCCCTTCTTCGCAAGTGAAAGAAATGTTCAAACCTGTTCTTGATAATAAAAAATACAAGCAAAAGAGGTTTTCAGAGGAGAGAGAATGCATTAAATCACTCAAAAGGCTGCCTTAACTCCTAATGGCGTTCCCTACCAGCCGATCTTAGGGCCAAGAAAGTAATACTGGCGATTGATAGGTTGAATTCTAAAATACCTACTTAAGCCCTCTTGGTACAGTCATGTAAAAAAACTTTAATAAATATTATCAAAACGTGACAATCTGCCTACTTTCATTTCCTTAAAGATATTTCTGCCATTTAATTATAGTAACTGATAACTTGATAACATAATAAATTAATCAATCAATTTGCAAATATGATTTTCTTTTTCTTCCATAATGGAATAGTCCGTGGTGGCTTTTTATCACCAGACAAGCCAAAAGGCGAAAACGAATAAATAACTTAATTAATATTGACCCGTAAAAATCATTGCCAAAATATTCAAAACGATCTATGGATATAAGTAGGGAATGCAAATCTCGCGAGATTAGGGCTCAAGCGAGATCTCGCGAAATTATGAATATCAGTATTGCGAGATCTCGCTAAAATCGAGATCTCGCGAGATTAGCAGTTTTGTGTGTTTTTTTGCAAATAATCACAATATTTGAATACATTAGGGAATTTTCTAAATAAGAATCATAAGTATTATAAGATAAACATTTATTTTCACGAAATAAAACAACTTAAAACGGATTAATACTAGCGATAATATTCTTCATTTTAAATCCGTGATCGCGATTGTTGAAAAGTGGTCGAAACGTCGGGTTTTAAATTTAAAACGTTTTAAGTTGTTTTATTTAATGAGTAGTAACGGCGTAAACATCACATACCACTATTTATTTATTTATTTTTTCAAAAAACATGTTTTTTTAATGATTGAACTAAGCCAGCACTTGCCTGATGTTAAACAACTATGCGGTCAACAATAGAGCGCACTTGCTTAGGTAAAGCCCGTTAATTCTGGCCTTGAAGAGCCCCAAGTTATAATGGATAGGAAAGACTGACCCAGGCAGAGAGTTCCACTCCCGGGCAGTCCGTTTCAAAAAAGACTGCAATCTCGTTAATCTCGCGAGATCTCGTCCTGTTTTCGACCGAGATTCAATCTCGCAAAAAAAGGCCGAGATCTCGCAAAAACGAGATCTCGCGAGATCGAGATTGCATTTCCTAGATATAAGTTATTAGCTGTGCATATAACAAAAGGAAAACACGGTGATAAAAAAAACTGAAACAGCATTCACCTGAAATGGAATGTCCAAAAATCGTATGTATGGATACGAGTATTAGATTAATAATTCATAAAGCAAGCGCAACTCGTTAAAAAGTAACAATTCTGCAGCCTGTTACCTTGAAACGCGATATTCTGCAGGCTTACTGAGCTACACTTGCGGCCATGTTGCAAGTCACTGTTTTTGTTTTTGTATAAAACCGTATATCAGAAATATAAACGGATTCACAGCAAGATACAAAGCCTGCAAGAATTTACTATAGTTTACTTATGTCTGCGGAATTCGATAAAAAAATTATTAATACTAAAAATATTTGGCTTTTTTAGTATACAATTTTTGGATCCTCCCCTATACCTTTGATAAGATGGTAGGTATGTAACAATTGTACAAATGAGTTTAATTTATACAACCTATTTTTAATTACTTTCATGCTAAGAATCGCAAGTTAGGCTATGTTAGTGAGGCATTTTAAAAAGCTTCTTGAAAAGCACCGGTACTCAGCAAGTGTTTGTGCGAAATCAGAAATTGCACCCCGTTTTCTTGGCCGTCATTGCACAGGTGCGGCGAAAGCCCCGAGCGAGTACTTAGTTGCAAATTAAATAGACACAGTGACGCAACAACCCAGCCTGTTAATCCACACTAGTGTCTGATATTCCACTAATTAGACATTAATTAGCACAAAAACGGAGCCATTTGCAAAATCCATTGAGGAAATGAGGCGTCTGTTTCATAAAAAAGTGAATAAATTGCATTTTATTTATTGGGACAAATTGTGAAAAACGGAATTAGTAATTGAAACTCCTATGTCCGAATGTAATTTATAATAGATAAAAGAGACATTAAATAAACGAGCCACATTAATTTACAGGTCTTTTTAATTTATGACCACGCATTGACTGCACTTGCATGTTCATAGTTTTATATGAAAGCACTTCCTGCTAGAAAGTTCATGTTTTAACGAACAACCCCCTTATTTTCCAAATCGATGGGAAAAGCAAAATTATGTAAACTAGGTGTAAGTTTAACAGATATGTCATCGGTGGGAAATTAGTTTCTATCCTTTACACAAATTAAATAATAAATAGTGTTTAGTTTGAACAGTTTGAGGTCAGCTTGACCAACCCCTAAAGTTATTGCTGGACAACTCCATAAATGTTTTCTTACCTTTTAAAGCCGTACGTTTATTTGACTATCAGCATAGTTATAAATAGTACTAAATTATAATAAAAGTTGATTAGAAGAATACTCGTAGATAAAAAATGTCGTTAAAACTCTCCTTTTTATTTTTTACTTAATAGCTAGTTCATCAATATTTATCTAAACCGCAGCATTTTAGAACGGACGAACAATGACGTTCAATATTTGAACGTCATTGCGGACGAACTAAGCGCGTACGAACTAAGCGATTTGCTTCATCTTTCTTGATACGGACTGCGCGGGTGTGGAGTTCTCTGTCGGGATCTATCTTTCCTACACAATACAACTTGGGGCTCTTCAAGGCCAGAATTAACGGGCTTTTCCTAAGCAAGCGCGCTCCATCGTAGACCATCAGACAACTTTGTGGTCAAGTGCTAGCTTAGTCCAAATATAAAAAAAAGTTAAAAACAGACCTCAACCTCAAATTCATGTATTCCTCAGAGATGAAGATAGAAGCCTAGACCTATGAAATGCCCATTCATCAAACTAAAATCCTCAACGAGTCTTAAAGAACATATTTATTGAAATCTAAACCTTACCACCTTCGCATATAGACTACGCTCAAACATTTAACTGCTGACAGTTTTCCCAGTGGATTTTTCCACGGTGTGATTGCAGCGATGCGGCAGAAACATCCGCGTTGCAACTGCCTCCCCTCTTCCGGCTATCGAAACCGGGATATAATGATAGATGCCCGACTTTGAAACGTCTACCTCAATGGTGACTGACATAATTAATATCCCGATCTAAAAAGTATAAGTATCAGCCTATTTTATGTCCAGGGAAAAGGCCTCTTTGGGCTGGTCAATCGTAACACTGACCGCCTCCGTGGAACAGTGGCTAAGCCGCTCGGGTATAAAAACACGGAGGTCGTGGGTTCGATTCCCGCCTTGGGTCTGGTTGGTGGTAGGGCTTTTTCAGAGTCCGACTGGCTAGCTACACATAGGTGAAATCTGCCGCCATAACAGCTCTGGCTGTGTTCCGGCAATATTAATATGGGAGCCAGTACACTTGAAATCAGAGGCTCGAAGATCATATGAGTCTACAGTCTGGCAGCACAATGGAATAGGCCACAGTGGCCGCTTACCATCAGGTGGGCTGCGTGCCTGAATGCCAAATAAACTTGTATTAAAAAAAAAACAAGGCGGGCGCGCGCGCCGTCTCGTTCCTCTTTCGGATGTAAAGGTTCTTACGATTTAGTCCCGAGTCCCACACATTGGCCGCTGGTCTAGCTAGCTGCGATTATGGTGCCTAAGTGCATTTTCCTCCGAAATAAAAGCCAAAGCTCTCCATTGTGATTTAATTAATGATCTAGTAGTTTAAGAACTATGCCTTGGTGTCAGGGTCCTGGGTTAAAATTCCCAGGTCGGGAGAAATCGTTTTGGATTTTCTAAAGCAGATCAGAGGCCCTAGACAAGCGGCATTTATGGCGTTCGTTATAGATCAATTTGCAATAGCGAATGTCAAAACCCGAACTTTCAATATTGATTGACCACGCGACTTTTCTAAGGCACCTGTCAAATCCATACAATTTGAAGTTAGAGAATTTCGCTATCGCTGTCAAAATATTACTTTGTCTAGGCCCCCTGGTTTAAGATCATGGATCTGGCATTTGGCAAGCGTGGCAATTACCCATTATGATGACGATGACTTGATTTTAATACTTACACCTACTTATCAAAGCTATTATAATGTTGTAATCGTGATGGCTTATCGATATAAATATCAGATAAGTGGCAGCGTCGGTCTATCACCCACTTTCTTTTGTCGATGTTTCTTTGTTGTTTATGTTATATAACATTGAAGTGTTTATTGCAAATAAGCAGTTAGTATCGTCATCAAATCAAGTGAACAATATTCCCCGGATGACGCAGCATTAGGTTTATTTGTGTTCAATTAACCCTTTCCCCGCCACTTTTTTTTCCGAAAATGGTGCCCCACACGCCACGACCATTAAAAAAAAATTCCAAAAAATATTAGGTTATACTCAACTCATTCAGGCAAGAAATAAAAAAAAATTAAACCGACTTCAAAAAAAAAAAACAAAAAAAAAACTACCTAAAAACACTGAAAAGCAAAAAATAATTTTAATAAGACATTCATCAAATGCGCTTATTGTCTAAGCCTATTAATAACATTAAATTGTATTTACGTGCTAGGTAGGTACCTACTAATCTGTTTGAAGTCGGTGCCAAGCCAAATAGTAGGTACCCAGACTACGTACCTACGTCCGCGGATTATTTGTAACCCTGTATAATACATAAATTATTAGGTATGTATCATTTTTCATTACTTTTGGCTTGGCACCGACTTCAAACAGATTAGTAGGTACCTACCTAGCACGTAAATACAATTTAATGTTATTAATAGGCTTAGACAATAAGCGCATTTGATGAATGTCTTATTAAAATTATTTTTTGCTTTTCAGTGTTTTTAGGTAGTTTTTTTTTTGTTTTTTTTTTTTTGAAGTCGGTTTAATTTTTTTTTAAAAAAGTTTGTTTATTTTTCTATTTTTAGTGTGAATAATACGTAGGAGTGAGTAAAACTCTCTCATAATATTGATAACGAAAATACGAGTAAAATAGTAGAATTGTATTATTTGACAATATTAGGTATTCATTAAGTGTTCAGCACCATTCAGTAGACCAACTAAAGATGCAGCCCGCAAGAGGGACATAAGAATTAAGAAGTCGTACCCTTTAGCTTCCATCATCATAGTTGTACCTTCCATCATCAGCTTAGCTCCAAAAGTACATGAAATACAACTAACGGTCCACATATTCCTACAACACTGAAATAATTATCCCCTAACTCCTAACCGTTAAGGAGTTGTACCTTCCATCATCAGCTTAGCTGCAAAAGTACATGAAATACAACTAACGGTCCACATATTTCTACAGCACTGAAATAATTATCCCCTAACTCCTAACCGTTAAGGAGTTGTACCTTCCATCATCAGCTTAGCTGCAAAAGTACATGAAATACAAATAACGGTCCACATATTCTTACAATACTGAAAGAATTATCCCCTAACTCCTAACCGTTAAGGAGTTGTACCTTCCATCATCAGCTCATCAACATAAAGTGATGTCTATAGGACGCAAAAACTTAAATGGCTTCAGAAAAAACAAGTAACGCGTAGTGTGCGCCTATAAAATTTGAGGTTTGCCCTTGATTTTCCCGGGATCCCATCATCAGATCCTGACATAGTGACAATGGGACCACCTCGGAACTATGCACTTTCAAATAAAAAAAGAATTATTTAAATCGGTCCAGAATTGACGGAGAAATCGACGGACATACATAAAAAAAAAAAAAAAAAAAAAAAAATACATACAGTCGAACATAGAACCTCCTCCTTTTTTGAAGTCGGTTAAAAATACAACGTTTTTTGATCATGTTTTTTTGTCTGATATATCAGACATTGGCGTGGTGGGCACGAAAATGGTTTGTCTGATATAACAGACATTTGCGTTGAAAGGGTTAACAAAAATAATGTCCATGGACATTATACATTCAGCTATCCGCTGACATATAGCACGAAACTTAGCATATACGGTATATGCTAAGTTTCTATACCTATCCTACTTATATTATAAATGCGAAAGTCTGAATATTTGGATGTTTGGATGTTTGTTACTCAATCACGCCTAAACGGCTGAACGGATTTGGATAAAATTTGGCACACGTATAGTTTATAACCTGCATTAGGACATAGGCTATAAAATTCCTAAGGAAAACGTCTCATTCCCACGGGATTTTTGAAAGAGGAAATTACGAGCGGGTGAAACCGCGGGCAGAAAGCTAGTAGCTTATATAAATGTAATCACCCAGACCGACAGAAACAGATATGTTCATGCACATCAAGGTTTGTACCGTCTGTGAATCGAATCCGCGACATCTAGTGTAATAGCCGACTTTTTAACTATTACACCAAATGGGTCGTCAAAAGTTTGTCAGGCACATTCATATTAGTCCAAGTTGGATCCAAATCCCAACTCTAACAATATTATTTAAATTGAATGTAAGTACAGTCAAAAGCACGTCAGACAGTAACACTTTGGACTTTGTACCGCTCTTATGTCGGGGGCATAAGCGCTATTATCGAACTGCAAGTGTATACCGTGATGTGCTGTTGACCGTACATTGTTATTGCCGATTGTACTTGAATGCATAATACTTGAAAAGAAAAAAGCGTATCAACAGTTCTCGTTTTTTCTCCACAATGTTAAAGATAACAAATCGCTCTAACCGTAGAAACAATTGAACCGTGGAAAGTGTATAGAAAGCTGCGCGGGAGTTCCATTGACGGGGACTAGTATAACGTGACCCACGAGTCGGTACAAAGTTAGAGTTTTAGTTATATATCGATGGGTCTTGTAACGTTGGTCGTTTACCATTTTCTTCGCAATGGATAATGAAATAATTCAATGATTTTTCACAGACGTCTGATCAATTATTTTCATTTAACACATGTTTGTTACGTTACACTTGTTATATCAGCTTTCTCTACTGTTTATACGCAAAGCTAAATTAACAATCAAGTTAAGTTTACTAAAACTACTTATGGAAGGAAATAATGATTAAAAAATACAGTCATTCAATTTGTAAACTAATATATACTTTCTACTTTAGAGAATCATTAGCCTAAAGGCCATAATTACTAGTTGGTGATCAAAAACTATTACCACTTTTAGAACTTACTAGCTATAAAACACAATAAGCGATGCTTTGAAGTTTTCCTTTAAAGATGTAACTATTATTAAGTTTTCTATTTTAATTTGTTTCATTGTTTAAAGTAGCCTTTGTTCATGTTATATTATTACGAGAATAATAAAAAAACCAGTAAATTTTGAAGCAAAATGTTTTTATTTATTTAACTAGTGACGTAAGTGAACCGTTTACAATTATTACGATCGCAAAAAAGTTCTTTTTCCTGACACTATTACAAGTCAATGTTGTAGTAACCACTCAGTCATTAAAACTACGCAATCCGCGCGAGAAAATACCCAATTTTACTGGCCGGCGAGCGTGTAGTTGAAAATTACAAAGAAAACAAATGTTTTGCAATTTTTTACTTTATAAGTGTGATTTTTAAGTTGCATTTCGAATACAAGATTTGAAAAGTAATTTTTTTTTAATCTAAAAATATTTTTTAATTGTCTAATATGAACTGAAAAAGATTGGTAAAAGATTTTATAGTAGAGTCATTTTAATAGGCCACATTTGACAGTTCATTTATGCAAAGAAAAGTGCTACTTATGTACACTAATTTTCTAAATAATTAATTGTATTAATAAGAACTGATGTTGTTTTCTTGAGTTTTATTCCTTTAGCGTAAGGTATATGTTTCTTTGCATAAATGAACTGTCAAATGTGACCTATTAAAATGACTTATAAGTACACAATATGAATATTGTGTGTATAATATCTAGAATCATACTATTTTTTTCTAAAACCGGCCAGGAAAGCGATGCGGATGAACGTCCGACAGTTCGACAGTCCGGTTGTGTGCTTTTTTAACTGTCAAAATTAAATCAATATTTTTCGTAGGTACCTACGAACAGATTTTGTAAATACCAAGTCTGTTGGCAAACTGCACCTTTAACAATTTGTCCATTATTGATTCTAGATATTTTGTACTTATAATACATAGAAACATCCAGACGTTTAAATCGCAATCGCTTGTATTGGCGCCACTTACAAATTATCCTATTGACTCTTAGGATTCCTGGATTGCCCTTGCCTTAGGCAAGACTAAAACGAAATGAAAAGAAGGCGAGTCATCATAATTTCTCAAAAATGTAAAACATCTGTTTACATAAAATACTCTCCCACGTACGTCCTGAAACCCTGACATATTTGGTCCTATCAACAGGATATGCGATAAAAAGTATAATTATTCCACTGACGGACAACGGTGCTCACCCATCATAGCAAGAATTATTTTGGCCCAATCCTCGTCCCTACGGCTGATCTCTCAACTAGTCTATAACTGCACATGTTGTAATTACATTAATAGTGAAAATATGAATGCGTGAGCAAAGGTGCGCTCCGTATGTTATAATCTTAGAGGCTAGAGTGACGTGACTCTACGTAGTGGTATATGGGTTAGGGTAAGTTTTAAATAAGTATATGGTAAGGTAACCCATATACCTCTCTTCATTTAAAAACGAAATGCTATACGTTGTGCTACGAAAGCAAAAAAAAAATCATTTTTTTAAAACGTCAAGCCTAAAAATCCTGTCAGAAAAACGATCAGCAGATATACTAAAAACCTACGCAACGCAACGGAACAAGTCTATTAGTCTCGCACGCACTTCGAGCCGGCATTGGACGCCATCTTGCGCAAGCGCAGCAACAAAAGCCGCGGATCTAATCCGCCGATTAGGGGATTGTGAAATTAATCACTGTTTAAACAAAAACTGTTAATTTGTTAACGTGCTTGAATGCAATCTTGATTCCGGCCAAGGTCGGGTCTGTTTGGTAGCTTTTGTGGCCAGAATTAATTGTCTTCGCTGATTAATTTGTTACAAAGTAAATTACTGTGTGATAGAATAACTTTTTTATAGTTTGAATTCAATTTCTTTCGTCAGATAGGACTTTGGCCATATGATGGTAAGCCAACAAATCCAAGCCCTTTTTTTACCACATTGGTGGACTAATTTACGGCCCACCAATGAGCATTGTACAGAAGCATAAATCAGTTTAAGGAAAAACAAACACCAATTGAGCAATGGAGACTTTACCCGCCGACAGATCTAACTCTATGAAAACGATCAATCCCTCATATTATAAGAAAAGAAGCTTAATTAAGCGATAGTCATCCATAACGCGCACCGACTTAATCGAAATATGTAGTTGCAAGAATTATACAAGGATTAGGTATTATAAGGCAGGTATTATTTACCTTACGTCATTTAGTCATTTGTTACCATAAATGCACCTATCACTTTTATTGATAAATTCGCAAGTGTCGTTTATCTACGAAATGGCAAGTTTTATTAATTTGTTTTATTACCTTAAATCCTTGTAGACAATATTTGGTATGATTGATAATGAGAAATTTATATTGACCGTAGATTATTCGAAGTCGTAGCGGACAAATTGTTTTATGGTAAGAGCGTGGCATTTGCAAGTGGCGTCCAAGACGTACAGACCTCTAGGGAATTAGGAAAATACACTTAAAAATATTATTTATAGTTCATTGTCAACGATTGAAGAATGACTATAAATAAATCATTAAGTTGTAGTGATAAAATATCAAGCATCTGAACTGCGTCATAAGTTAACTGCAGGCTAGGGACACCTGGGTGTGTGTGGGACTCCAGACTGAATCCATTCGTTTCACTACACACTATACCAGAAAGAAATGAACCAGCACATGCCTTGTATAAAAGCAATCAACCGGAGAGTCTGAACTAGGCATGTCACTTGCCACTACCTTTTTCTTTCTCTCCCACGCCAGCATGAAAGGATGTCAATGACAAGTTCAGCTAACTATGTGACGACATAAAACAACTGGTCATTCTCATACCTCGCACGTGGCCATAACGACGGAGTGAACTAAACAGATTAGTCAGTCACACATCGTGACTCTGAGTGGAATCCCGTTAAACCAATTTCTGATCGAAAATAAGAGACATTACTAGAGCTTCTGCGATTGTGCTCTACGACACGTACGCATTAGTAAACAACAAGTGTAAATACTTAGGTTTTAATGCGAATGAAAATAAGATTAATAGAACTTTTGTTTTTCGTGAATGTGTTACGTATACCCTCGGTCGGAGGTGCAAAGGGCTGGTAGGAAAAAAAGAATGACGTGCAAAAGTATTTTTTAAATCTATTTGCAGAATATATTATTTTATTTCATTTCAATGCAGGAGTTACTCGCCCAGTAATATAGCCACAGTGTCCCGCAGAAGCTTTAGGGAGAAAGGTGCATAAACTTAAGAGCGGTAGATTATAGTGATGTAGCACTTAATAACGGGAAATATTTAAGTGTACATCAAAAAAATAATGAAACATACATCAAAATAACTAATTGCACACCAAAGGTTAGGTTAGGTTATCAATTCAGTATTTTTTTGATGATCAATCAGTATTTTTTGATGTGCAGTCAAATACAACCCCTTAATAACTGTTGAACTATGTTTATGTCGGTCAATAAGGTAACTAGATCTCAATTGGGGAGGACATTGTGATGATACTGAGAAGAACCTTTTTTGCTATCAAACGTTATGTTTTCCCTCCCAATTATAGGGTTGGCGACGCGTGAGTGATGCATCAGGCGTAAGTCCAAAGAAGGCGGTAACCGCTTACTATCAGTCCAGCTGTGGGCTTAAGAGCTAGCTTCGTATTCTGTGACACTGTAGACAAGGTTCAAGGTCCTATATCATAGTATAATAATTATGAGTACTGCCTATAGTGAGCTATGAAACTTGATTTTACTACGAGTTGTAGCGCGAGTTTTTGCCGCTAATACAGCCACCAACGTTACCAATTATGCCAAAAATGCCTTATAGTTCTTGAAATAAGGACTCAAAATGTGCAGTTATTTTTGAATACGAAGGTATTTCTGTAATTAAAATGACGTTGTGACGTGCTTAATGCAGACTCAGAGGAATGCTGTCTATACCTAAAATGGCAAGAGGACACCATTGTGGCTCTACTTTTAATCAGTCTAGTATAAAAAAGTAAAATATCAGCTAATTAACATTAATTAGTGTCCACTGCATAAGTATTGTATCGTGTATTTTTAATCACACAATCATTATTAAAGATCAAAACCTATAAAATATGGTCTGAAGTAGAGACAGACAGTTAAGTAACAAAGCCTTCTAACGAGACGGTAAACACAAATAAATAATCCATATTATAATTATAAATCTATTAGATTTAATTAAACAAATCCCTTAGGAAATTATGAAATTTCGAGTCGTTTTTTATAACGCGGCCAAGGTCATTATTATAAAATTGGAGTTAAAACTAATATTTGGAACGATATTTTAATAATATTTTAAACAAATTGCGACAGTATCGCCCTTGATTCGGAGTGAAATTTTCCCCTGACCATTAAATACTATTTAGTAACGCAGTATAAATATTTATCAATCCATAAACATGATTGCCTTTATCTTTAAGATCGTAATGGATTTCATTTTAATGGCTATTTTATTACTCAATCCAAAATATTAAGATCTTTATAAAGATGAAATTATTCTTTTTACATCGATACCATACTAGAATAACTATACCGCGATCTCAAAATCCTGAAGTTTAATTTCCGAGTGCATTAAAAATAATTACCCATAATTAAAACGATGACATGATTGTAATGACATAAACACAGGTTAAACGATTAAATTAAATGTTGTATGGAAGTCTGCATAGCGCAAGCTTAATAATCGTGACCACTTAAAAATATTATGATGACATGGCACAATCGGAAAAGCGCAGAGAAAGATCTTGTCCTTATATTCAAACATTACTTTTCTAGCAGCGTCAGTACAATTAATATAAAGTTACGTTTGAGCTTAAACTTGAATCCAAGACCATGCAGAAACAAAATAAAGCATCTCACGTTTTTATCTCAGAAAGCATACATGCCCGTTAGACTGCATAAATGCATACTTTAACGCCTTTTGTTATATGAATGCTTTGAAGCTGTGATTTAAACCAGCATAAAGACAGAATATTTATTGGCTACTGTTCTTTGATTATAAGGTTCAGTGGTAACGACGCATTGAAAACCAAACGTAACTTTTGTACCTACTTATTTATGAGACAACTTAATTGTATATTGATGGATCTTTTAAATTGCTTAATTATTAAGGCAAACTAACCAAAACTGTCAAACTGAAATTCATGTTGGATGGAATGTGCTCAATTTTAGCAAGTAGTAGAGTTTTTTTACTGACTTCCAAAAAAGGAGATTCTCAATTCGACAATATTTACTGTATATGCTCGCGACTAAATACTCTTGCAATCACTCGAATTATTGACTGCCAATTAAAATAGTATAAAAAATTCTATCCGGATGACATTTGTCAAGCTTACTTTTTGATGATGCGCATTTACTTGTATTTAAAAGATAAAAAAATACACGTTTACGTACGACACGATAATTCCAGTTTCGTAATAAAGTTAGTACAAACGCGACGTCAGTTACTTTTACACCGACAAACAGACAAGATGACAATCGAATACATCGGGAATGATTACTATCGATTTTATGTTAATATAACAGCTAATGAGATATGAAATAGTATCCGAGTAAATTATTCTTAAATTACACCGTGTTTTATTGTGTTGCCAGAACGATGTTGGTGACTTGAAGTTTTTTTTATCCATTAAGTGGACAGGCACGCAGCGAGTATGATAAGTGGCCACTACAACCGATTCCATCGAATGAAAGAAGAAACATTTTCAATAGTAAATAATTACATAAAAAAATCGAAAAATGAAAGCAAATTACATTGTGCATTGTCTCAGACGTAAAGGTTTGTTTTAAAATTATTACCCAGAAACAAAATGGAGATCGTGCTGAGAAAATAGGAATAGTATCAAGCTTTACTGAGTATCACCACAGCCAGCATTGTACGCGAAAGTTTGAAGAAAAATCAAACACTAATTTGCCTCTTTCTTTCGAATCACAAATTAAGCTAATGATGTCGGACAGTAATGCTAAATGGTCTCATTCATCAATTTTCTTCATCTTTGAAAACATTAGTACTGGATTGACTAACTGGTCGATCACACGAAGAAAAAACAAAAACACAAAGCATAGGTACTCTGTTGTCGACTAAAGAGACTAAATAATTTATATGTATAAATAGTCATAATGAAAATATATATTTTTTAATAAAATATTGGACACCATCACATACACTGATTGTGTTATAGGTATCAGAAATAAAGAAAGTACCATAAATATATGCTCAAATATAAATAAACAGAACATTACATGAATGTTTGCTCTAAATGGGATTTCGAACCCACGAATCCTGGCGCACAGGGCGCGGTGTCTGTCTACCCAATGGGCAATCCATCGAGCCAGACAATAAAAGTAAGTCTTCTCCAATAGATATGTCGCAGGCAATTTGTACGATTCCATTTACATACGGCGTCGTCAGTTTAAAAACGCTTGCAGTTATGTATTATGCCAAAGGCAAATTTTTTCAGGTTTAAAAAAAATAACCTATATCCATCCGAGTCGATTTCCGCCTCCGATGTGTTTTTAAGTCTCATCTGTTACGCCGTATGTAAGCGGCGGAATCATACAAATTACCTGCGACAGTTACACGGATCAGTTTTTGTAAAAAGATATATCTGGCAACACTACATGCTATCTTTTATGCGAAGTCATGGATTCGATCGCAAGTATCGGGGAAACTAATGTTATCTTAGCACCTTCTGATTACGATCTCTGATGATGGCGGTTATTCTTGCAAATCAGAAAGAAAGTTACTTGTTGAGTTAATAATGGTTCAAGCATCTGCATAAAATGCACTTTGAGTGCAAGCGTTCTTGGTTGTATTCGATACTGTTTTAAAGAACAAGTTATACTAATGGGGCTAGATGGTGATGATATTGATATAGATAAAGAACTTATTGGGCCAATAAAAAATATTATCTATCCGATCCATCCAGTACATTTGATCTATAATATAATATAATTTTTTATACCGATTAAAATAGGGCGCTCGCGATAAGGGAATTTTGGAAACCAGGGTTTGTATTACGATACATGGACTCTGTACATCTAGTAACGGTTTTAAACAGCTTTTGTAGAGTCTAAACTAATTGGAATGGATGCTAAACTAATGGGAGATAATTTAATTTTCTGTTATAATAGCTCAATACAATGGTTTCCCTAAGCTTGATTGTTAGCTAAAGAGGAGCCTAAACTGCCAAGACAACGGATGCAACACCGAGGCGTTCTTACCGAAGTACTGACCCGCAAGGTGCTTCTTCACACCTCGTTTGAAGATACCCATATTTTAAGAATGTTTTATGTTTAAGAGAAACCATACCCGTCGTGTCAAAACCACATGACAAAACTGACAAGTAGGTACATTTTATGTGTTTTCTAACCAATGTGTTACAAGAGAACTAGTGTTATTCTGCGGTTTCGCGACCTTGTTATCCAAGAAAATATATTTACGTAGAAATCTCGACTTGTGATCCATAATGTTTATGACATATATAATACAGTTGTTAGTTTACGATTGCTAATTACTTAATTTGGTAACGATTATAAGGCAAATTACTAATTTATTGATGGTGTATATTATTATAATCTTTACCATCAATTATAGTAATTCCGATAAAAACAAATGTTATAGGTAAACGGAGTAATTTGGTTATTGTTGAAGCCTTTTTGACACAAACCTCCGCGCGCCGCCCAGAAGAGGCGCGCGGCGATCTTCTTTTTACCTTATGTCAAAAAACTAACAAATTGTCAATACGATTGCAAAATTCATCAAATAATTATCTAATTACTATTATATCTAATTTTTATAAGTAAAAGTCATTCATTCAAGCTTGTCTTCAGTTTTTTACTTACAACCTACGCGAGTCCTCGCCAGTTATTAAAGGATCAGTTTCACCACTGGCGATAACTTCGGTGTAATTTATCTAGCAAAATAAAAGAATGCTGTCTTATTTTTAAAAAAAAATAACAACTGAGACAGAGATCTGTTTCACAAGCTTTTCAGTCAAGTTGAAACTGACCCTAAAATATCTTATACAATACAAGCTGACCAACTTCGTATCAGTTCGTTTGACAGGTAAAAACAGTTCTTATGGGAAAATAAAATTGTAGTTTTGGTTCGTTGACACTAGTTCCATGATACAGTTCCATGATGGAACTACTGTTAATTTTTTTTATTACTAGTTCCATTATTTTCGAAATTTGAAATAATGGAACTAGCGTCAACTTTTGAGTCAGTATTTTCCCTCGCAATTTTTTCATATTTTCTCATTTCAGTTCTCGTTTAAACCTTCCATGGACTTCCACGAATATTTCATGTCGGTTCAGCTGTTCTCGAGTTTTAGCGAGACTTACGAACAGCAATTCATTTATATTTATATAGATAGATTTAAAATGTACGACATGAGGATTGTACGTATTGATGTTATCATTTATTATCTATTCGTAAAACACTTGTGTTATAGATATCAGAGTCAGTAAAGGAACCATTCATTTATACCTGCTTTTACATTATAATTTAATAAGTTAACATATAATGAAGAAAAATAAATATCAATGTTTGTCTACAAAACAAAACCGAGGCAAGTATCAGTTTACCATTAAATTAATATTAATTATAATAATTCCGAATTCGACATAATTTCGTTATACCTATTTGAAATCCCACAAAGAACTCACTTAAAAATCACTTCAGTCACACGTTTATTAATTTAATTTAAAACTAAAATTCTACTTATTCACAATAATTAACTTATGAAAATAAACACTGGTTCTAATTTATTTTAATGTCACAATTTTTTTATCTGTCACCACTGTTTGAAAAGAGAACACGAAATGTTCGCAGTGGTTTTCTTTTATCACTGTTTTTTATCTGTCGTCACTGTTTGAAAACAGAACGCGAATTGGATTTGCGTTTTTTTTTAATACGCGTGGAGCATACGCAAAGGTTGCGCGGCGACTGCCAGACAGCCAGTCTTGTCGGAGCTTCTCACAATGTGTGCATGCCATAATTGGTAATGTTCATTCCTCGCGCCATTTTTGTTTTGACGTTTAATTACGAAAGCGCCACGGGTGGGTGGCTGTGTCGTTTTAATTCGCCGTTTACCTAATAAGCTTTGATGAAAGTGCGTCTGGGATTAGGGTTGATGAATGGACAGCTGATGTCTGGTAGAAGTGAGTCTTTTTTTTTCGGAGGAAAATGCGTTTATGCACCATAACCGCAGGCTAGCTAGACCCGCGGCCGTGTGTGGGACTCGAGACTAACACTCAAACTCAAAGCGTACACGTACTAAACTCCCCCGGTTTCCCCTTCACACCCGATTGGGACGAGCTGGTGCCAGCTTTGCTATTGACTGAATATAAAAGGATTTTTTTCCGCCCAACGTTTCTCAATACCTAGGTAGGTACAGCCGAATTGTCAATGTCCTGTCCATCAAATAAAGTTCTCTTTTAATGAGACTCTTTGACAGTTTAGGGTAGGATAATCTGCTGCCGACTGTACCTACCTACTTCGCTGAATGCGCGCCAAGTGTGCGTGAAAAAAATTACAGGACTCATTGTCCATAATATCAACCCTAAGGGTAATAATAAACAAGAAACAAGTTAATTTGTTAAATAAATAATAAGAAGATGCGTATGTATAATGTAATATTAGCTTTCCCGAAATGAAACAAAAACTCAACAACTACCAACCCTACTTTTATTACACATAAAATACGAAAAAAAAATACCGTTTAATTATTTACTTTATTACCTTTGAAAAAAAAAGAAAAATTATTTTCGGCAAATGAAAGTTAGCAACACCGATTCAGTTTACTTAATTTCCTTTAACAAACGTAATTTAAACTGGACTTCAAGACATACAATTAGCAATAAACATCAAAATGGACAAACGTATCACGCAACATAATATATGTATGAACTAAAACGACTGGAATAATCTCGATATCTGTTACGTATATGTACTGTAAATGGTTCGATTTCTGATTCAGGCATTTGTGTTTTAGATTAACTACCTATATAAATACAAACAGCTCGGGTCATCTTTAGGGCTAGCACGGTCAACCATCGAAACGTAAAAAGTAGCCTTGTGGGGGGAGGATTGATGGGCCCATCCACTTATCGGATAAGTTGATCATTTATTTGCCAAATGACTTATAACCTGTCTCCTTTGTCATCATCATCTCAGCCGAAAGAAGTCAACTGCTGGACAGTGGAAACAGGCCTCCCCCATGGATCTCCGAACCGATCGGTCTTGCGCTACCCACATCCAATGGATTCCGGCGGATACTTAATTATCAAAAAAGAAAACAACGTCATTGTTTCCTGACAGATAAATAATCAGGAACGAATCTAAAAGCCATGAAACGGGTCATAAGTGATCCAATTTATAAATAAGTTTGAATGGAGACAACAGTAACGATTGGCTTGAAGTGGTAACGACCACCGGTCGATTCATATTTAATGGGCACCTCGACATTGGTCAAAGTACAGACGCTAGCAAATCAACCTACTATATCTGTCAAAAAATTTCAATTGAAAGAGGACTTTTCGTGAAGTGAATAAAGCTGAAAATTGGTTGTAGGAATATGACAAATTAGGGTAGTCTGATGTGCTGTCGACTGTACTACTGTATTGATCGAAATAACAAATAACAGCACCGTTGTCTAGCTCGTTATCCTGCCTGGTAACTATCTGTGGTTCAGCTAAGGGTTAGGTTTTGACCCAATCTAGGGTATGTTTCGATCATGATTGAAGATTTTGAATGGTTATAAAGGCAGTTGAAATTAAAAGAGTGACTATTAAAACTTCATGCTTTTCGATAAGTGGTAGTAGACTCCGAGGCCGGGTGGTAGAGTCCATAATTATATTAATTGGCGATTCATAAGTGCATCTCTGGACCCCACATATTGGTTAGCAATTTCCAAAACTTGGGATATAAGGCAAATGTAGTATTGGTAAAAAACTTTATTTTGCTTTTGTCAACCAGTTCAAGAACAAATTGGACAAATACATTGCTAGCTGTACAGAGACATCTTAAATTGTGAAACAGGATACAGGCATTATCAGTTGGTGCAACTGGCTGCCTGATTACCTATGCGATACCCGCCGTGCAAACGGTTGGAGAAAGAGTCAATCTTTGAATATAATAATAATAATAAAATGGTTCTCAAATAGTATCGTAGTAGTAGGAATCGGCCGCAATTTAGTTTTCATTTAATGACGGCGACACTTGGCCTCTACTTACCCTAAACAATACTAATCCATCAAATCAGACTTCTTCTTAGCGAGTCGATGGCTAAATACCAGACCAGTACTCCGCCACCCGAACAACATTACTGTTAGCGCGCAGCAAGTCTTCCTGAACACCATGTGTCAGGGCACGCGGGACAAGAAAGCCGATGGGCCATGGTTTGCGGGGAGGCACCACAATCACATGCGTTATGTGTGTGATCAAATCATACAAAAGCCAACAAAACCACATGCAAAAGTAGAGCAACTATAACAGTAGTTATGGTAGTGGTAATAACCCCTAGAGACACGACGTGTAATAACCCCAGTAATAACCTGAGAAGCGATGCATGCAAATGCAGTAACAGATATTGACTGGCTGCACAGCCGTTAGAATGCAACGGTGTTGGCTGTGCCAAAGTGCAACGTTATTGAAAAGGTGCATCGGCATAAATTACTAGAAACGATAAGGCGTTGTCTTTAAATCAGGATTTTATGTGCATATTTACCACTAGAGCGATGGCACATTTATTATGTTTTCTGTGGCAACGGCGACGGAAAAATCGTGAGTAGACCTGACTTGTCCTGTCAGCCAAGATTCAATTGGTGTAGTGCTTCTGTTAAAGGTTGCGGGGGTCGGTCTGTTTTCATTTATTTAAGGCAACAAACAGTCATGTTTATAAAAAGTGAATATGTAATAATATAAGATAACTGTAATAACTGGACTTGTCAAACCCTAGATCATACATGGTGGCCGTGTTTGGGACCTTAAAAAAGGTCGTAGTCCCCCTTTTTTTTCCACTACCAACTGAACTCCCCCGGTGTCCCCTTTACATTATTTATTTATTTATTTATTTACTAGCCTTCCGCCGGCGGTTTCACCCGCGTGTAATTTGTTTTTTCAAATATCCCCTCCTTCCCCCCACATTTCCGGGATCAAAAGTACCCTATGTTCGCCGGGGATGGTGTAGCTATCTAACAGTGAAATAATTATTCAAATCGGTTCAGTAGTTTCGGAACCTATTCAATTCAAACAAACAAACAAACATACACACAAACAAACAAAACAATCAAATCTTTCCTCTTTATAATATTAGTAAAGATAAAAAATTTGATAAATTTTTGGAAGATAGCATCTAAAAGCCTAGGTTTGTCTTAGATGCTTAATAGTTCTCTATAGATCCCTTCGCACACCTAAAAAGATCCACTATCAAATGCACTATTTATTTGTTTATTTATGGCAATTATGATCAAATTAACAATCCAAGCAAATATGGCAGTAACAAAATATCCCTTTTATAACTGCCATATCTAGTAAAGCAATGCATCATGGAATCTCGCATGAACAATGTGTGGATGGATGCAACGGTGAAAGTGCATTTGTGTCGAGGTTACACACACATTATGCAGCTCGCTTATGTTATTAACTAAGTTATACACAATTAGATTTGTACATAGTTACGTCAATAAAAAAAATCTACAATTTAATTTTAGCACGTATGAAATACGAGTAACTATATAACATGAACTAAAGTAACATGTAAGTTTCCGATGTGTGCTAAAATCTGTTTTTTTTTTTTACATTTGCATGAATGAGAACAAAGTGTCAGCCTAATTTAATGACCCAGCAATGCCAAAGCCTCCATCTATAATCAAGTCATCGTACTGCAACGGCCTAATCATATAGGTTAGGTACCTAACATTTGCCTTTTTTTATGTCAGAGGCGGCAAACGAGCCCGGGGGTCGCCTGATGGTAGGTAAGCAATCACCGCCGGCCATGGACATCTGCAACACCAGAGGGATCGCTGGTGCCTTGCCGGCCCTTTAAGGGGGTTTGGGCCTCCGCCACTCTCACAAACTAGACGAAACACAATAGTAGTCACTATTATTTCACGCTGGTAATAAGTGAGAGGGTTGTACTTCTCCGGACGAGCCGGCCCATGCGTACGTACCTACTGTAAAACAGCATGGATCTACCACTACAAGTTGCCTCATGCAGATTGGTAATCACAAACCCGTGTTTTGTGTTCGAAATGACATGAGCACAGAGATAAAGAAGCAATTAATTACAAGAGGTAGCTTATCAATAAATACTATCTACAGCTTTAATTCAATACTAGCAGGCGCCCGCGGTTTCACCCGCGTGGTTCCCGTTCCCGTGAGAATATCGAGATATCCTTTCTTAGCGGATGCCTACGTCATAACATCTACCTGCATGCCAAATTTCAGCCCGATCCGTCCAGTGGTTTGGGCTGTGCGTTGATATCTATCTATGCCAGTCAGCCAGTCACCTTTGAGTTTTATATATATAGGTTGAAACAAAAATAAACGTTGTTACTTGCTATTGTGTCATTTTATAACCTTTACTCATCATGACGCAGCCGCTATCTTTATAAAAATATATTTTGAGTTTGAAATAAGCTTAAAAAAAATTGTTTCATGTAATTAATAATTAATTAATTACTAGAAACAACAGACAGATTTACTTTCACGTTTATAATATCAGCATAGTGTAGCAATAGTATATTAGTATGGATTGCCAATACAAAAATGCAGTCGCATCAAGTGCAATAAATCCTATGATTATAATTTGCATTGAATGGGAAAGCGGAATTAATTTAAAGATATTACCTATGTCATTGATAGTGTATCTATCAATGACCTATGTGATAAAATTGATCAGAGGAATGAATATTAATAAATCGTAGTTTATACCTATTTAAAGCCGTAGAAAGAATTTTCTTGAGTGCTAAATAATCCCTTTAAACTTTCATGATTTTTTCTAGAGGGTAAAATTTTAATAGAAAATTATCTTGATATAATTCTTGATTCCTAGGTAATTTTAAATAAGTACTAGGTTTTATTTTGGTATTTTTACATTATTCCTTACAACTATTTCAACTACTCGTAGCGCCATCTGTGAGTACGTGTCAGTACTACATTAAAGCATCATAAGAAGTTATACGACGATGTTTCACTAGATGGCGTTAACTGCATAAATTGAAAGTTGAACTGTCCCTGAATATTATTCATAGTTGGATTGTAAAATAAGTTTTGTTTATAAAAATGTATGCATTATGCGCCGATATTAACCGCTACACAAAACTGGTCATCAAAACTTTCATAGTTTAGTTAGGACTAAATAGATGGTAAATATTTTTGCACACAGAACTCCAATGTAAAAATAATAATTCAATTCTTTCTTTTTATAAAGATGGATGAAACATACCTTGTCAGCCTTGTCTGTGGGCGGCGAGGCAGGAGGGCTGCGCGGGAGTCCCAGGTCTTCGTCGTCGTCGCTCGCATCGCCGCGCCCGCGTCGCCGCACCGCCGCCACTAGCTCCGCCTGGTGGGACAAACGCAAAACATTAGTAAAAGAATAGGTAGGTACGAAAGTTCAATACTTTTAATAATGTAGTCCTAGCCGAGTTTTTCGGCTAGGGCTTAATATCAACCAACTTCGCAGGATATAAGTATTCCCAGTTTCACTAGGTATGGCCGCAAGTCTAGCTAGCCTGCTATTATGGTGCTATACCTAGCCTGCTTTTTGACTGGCTCGATGGCGCATTTGGTAGTGAGTTGACCCTGCCCTGTGCGCCAGGGGTCGTGGGTTCGAATCCCACCCAGGACAAACACTTATGTGACGAACATTTTGTGTTTGTTCTGTGTCTGGATGTTTATTTGTATGTTGTGGTACCTTCGTACACCCATAACACAAGTGCTTACGCTACTTACTTTGGGGCAGACCAATGTATGTGATGTAGTCAAATATTTATTTATTTATTTTATAACTGGACAAGCCAAATCCTGGATGGATCATGGTGCAAGCGTACCCTAATAAGATCAGGATAAAACGCTCGGATCAATTCATTAAATTAAGAATTAATTCATAGAAAATAAAACATTATACATCGTAAATGCAAATAAGTCGAAAAGTAAACTAGTTCCAATTCAACAGAATTCGACTCTATCCCCTAGATGTTAAAGTACCTATCTTTTATGTAAATCTCTTCAGACTGCACAGTAAATAAGGACGGAAATGATATCTTATCAGTGTCGCGTGCGCAGTTTTTGTTATCACTGTACACAATGCGTGTCTAGGGTTGTCTCTATATCATGAGGAACGCATCAGAAAAACTGATGGTGATTAATAAGGGAAAATGATGAAAATTAATTGATCACGTCGGGATCGCCAAATGATAGCGCAAGTCGCAGATTGAGTCGCAGTAGAATCTGTATATTACTAAATTAAGTTTTATTAGAAAATACAAAAATGTATGAGTCTAGCTCGAAAAATTATTTTAAGTGTCCAAAACATAATAAATAATCATTTCACCGCAGTCTGTGATCACCACACGGATTGATAAACCGATTTTTACAATACAATTACAAAATTGCTTATTATTCATAAAACACCATATTTTAAATATTATATCGTTTGCTTAATATATCATCTGCTCAATGTTATTGAATTACTTTCTACATGCGAGGGTTATAATTATTATTATACATACTATGACTATTTGTTTTATTTCTTTCCTTAATTCCGATCAAATGACGCTATGTAAAATATACAAGGATAGTTTTTAATAAATTCAAAACTGTTATTGTCTTGCAAATGTTTCTCACTTCTGAGAATTATTATTTCAACCCTAATAACGACAAATGACTGTCATTGGTGTCATAATAAAATTTATCAGTGACCCATCGTCGTTTACTGGAAGTATTTCATTATTTTATTTAATTAATGAAGTTTGAAGTAATTGATATTGGCTTAAATTACCAATAAGAATTATAGCCGCCATTTTAAGGAGGAAACTATTTTCTTAATTGAATAGATTTTTAACATATTTTTCTTTAACTTTGGTTAGAGATTTAATATAAGATGTATCGAAATCTTGATGACTTAAAAAAAGGAGATGACATCTGACAAACAGATAGCCAAGAGAAAAAGGAATAAAAGATATTCCTTCTACTCTGGTTAGACCCTAGGGGACCGGGGCCGGCTCATCCCTATCAGCTGGCAGGGAAAACCGAAGGAGTTAACAGTTTAAAGTCACGACCTAACCTGCGGTTAGCGCATTCTCCTGGACAAAAAAACACATTTTTTTTTAAATAACAACAAAATCAGATTACTAAAAACGCTACTTTCAATGATTTCCAGGTATAAAACACAAGAAGAACGAATAACAAGGCAATTAGGTACCGGAGAGAAATATGACAAGATCTGGGATCCCAAGTCACAGACCCTTCTCAATCTGTCCCACATTTCACTGTGATCGCCGTGTCGTAGGATCCGACGCGACGTGGCAGTTTCAAAATACCCTTGGGATCTGACGATGTAAACTCACGTCTCGTATTCAAAACAAATCATGTTTTTTATACTCTTAAGTGAATAAATATTGGACTTCATATTTGTGAAACTTATCCTCTTGTTTCACCTCAAAATTGTCCGAAGTTAAATTTGGTTGTCTTAATATTATTATGAGTAATATATGTAATTAAATTATTTTCTGCAATGAATCTATCTATCTATAGCAGCCCTTGGGTTCGTCTTCGAACATAGGCCTCCTCTTCATCCTTCCACCGACTTCTGTCCCCAGCGACTTGCATCCAATTAAAGCCAACCTGTTGCCTAATGTCATCTGTCCATCTTTTAGGCGGTCTTCCTTTGCCGCGGGTTTCATTGCGGGGCCTCCATTCTAAGATTTTCCTGATCCAGCGTTCATGGTTCATTCGTGCAATGTGCCCTGCCCATCTCCACTTACGTCTCTCAATTTCCTCCACCACGTCGCTGACCTGTGTCTTTCCTCTGATCCACTCGTTCCTTTTGCGGACTTGGAGGGAAATACCCAACATCTGTCTCAATGAATGCAATGAATAATACCTACATATTATATGAGTTATGCTTTACGTGCCTATACATATGGGGAAATATTAAGTGTATGAGTTATATAATTATAATAAACCGACTTCAAAAAAAAAACAAAAAAAAAACTACCTAAAAACACTGAAAAGCAAAAAATAATTTTAATAAGACATTCATCAAATGCGCTTATTGTCTAAGCCTATTAATAACATTAAATTGTATTTACGTGCTAGGTAGGTACCTACTAATCTGTTTGAAGTCGGTGCCAAGCCAAATAGTAGGTACCCAGACTACGTACCTACGTCCGCGGATTATTTGTAACCCTGTATAATACATAAATTATTAGGTATGTATCATTTTTCATTACTTTTGGCTTGGCACCGACTTCAAACAGATTAGTAGGTACCTACCTAGCACGTAAATACAATTTAATGTTATTAATAGGCTTAGACAATAAGCGCATTTGATGAATGTCTTATTAAAATTATTTTTTGCTTTTCAGTGTTTTTAGGTAGTTTTTTTTTTGTTTTTTTTTTGAAGTCGGTTTAATTTTTTTTTAAAAAGTTTGTTTATTTTTCTATTTTTAGTGTGAATAATACGTAGGAGTGAGTAAAACTCTCTCATAATATTGATAACGAAAATACGAGTAAAATAGTAGAATTGTATTATTTGACAATATTAGGTATTCATTAAGTGTTCAGCACCATTCAGTAGACCAACTAAAGATGCAGCCCGCAAGAGGATCATAAGAATTAAGAAGTCGTACCCTTTAGCTTCCATCATCATAGTTGTACCTTCCATCATCAGCTTAGCTCCAAAAGTACATGAAATACAACTAACGGTCCACATATTCCTACAACACTGAAATAATTATCCCCTAATTCCTAACCATTAAGGAGTTGTACCTTCCATCATCAGCTTAGCTGCAAAAGTACATGAAATACAAATAACGGTCCACATATTCTTACAATACTGAAAGAATTATCCCCTAACTCCTAACCGTTAAGGAGTTGTACCTTCCATCATCAGCTCATCAACATAAAGTGATGTCTATAGGACGCAAAAACTTAAATGGCTTCAGAAAAAACAAGTAACGCGTAGTGTGCGCCTATAAAATTTGAGGTTTGCCCTTGATTTTCCCGGGATCCCACCATCAGATCCTGACATGGTGACAATGGGACCACCTCGGAACTATGCACTTTCAAATAAAAAAAGAATTATTTAAATCGGTCCACAATTGACGGAGAAATCGACGGACATACATAAAAAAAAAAAAAAAAAAAAAAAATACATACAGTCGAACATAGAACCTCCTCCTTTTTTGAAGTCGGTTAAAAAGCTTTAATCAAAAGGATAAGCCTTTTATTTAAAATGAAGTTTGTTAATTTTATCAAAAAGAAATTGAAAGAATAAATTAACATTAATATCATCATCGAAGCTCAATGATTGGTTATTAAACTTACTACATAAATACGTCACCCAGGCAAAGATATATTTAATTATGGTTAACCAAGCAGAAATATAATAATAATTAATAATATAATAACATATTAAAATACAGAGCATAACAAAACGAGGATTCAGGCGACTGGGACCATATGAAACTGGGACCGCGGTCCCAGTTACCTGTTAACATTTTTGAATCGGTCGACTGGGGCCATAACTTTGTTTTATTTATGACACCTTTTGTGCTAACTGTACTAAATCTTGTATTTCAACAATGGATTTGTGATTAAAATTACGGGTGGTCCCACTCGCCTGACGAAATTAAATAAAAGCTAATCAGGCAACTGGGACCGCGGTCCCAGCTATGTAGTGGTCCCAGTCGCCTGAATCCTCAACAAAACAGGAAACCTCCTTGTAATTCCCGAGATGCAAGCAACTTTACAACCTTCTACAAACTTTTAATCAATTACAGATTAATGGTACCAATCTTAATTGCAATGTCAACATTTACTGTTGGTCTATTGTTTTAGGTTTCTGAACGTGATCTTAGTATCCTGATTTCGATTCTCATGTCTTTACAAAGTATAATGTGCATTTTACAAATTAAACGTTTGTGATTTGCATGCTTGCCAAAATGCATTTAACATGATTGGTGATTGCTTGGTATTTTGGAATAGTCAAAGCTTTTCCAGACTATTCTACTTATTAAATATAGAATGAATACAAACCCATAGTCGAACGAATTTCCCTTCCGTCACCCAGCAGAACCGTCGTTTCCATCCTTGACTCATAAGTACTTCCTTTCGATCACTTAATTAACAACTTAGCACACCACTTAACATCATTACTTTACCACAGATACGAAAACATTTTCACTTTGAAATTACATCCCAAGAAAACAGCGAACAACTGTCAAAAGCTTTCTTTGAAAACAAAAGTTGGTATAATATAAGTTAAAGGTTTGAAACTTTAAAAAAAACACTTAAGTTCTTGTTTAAGACAATAATACTCGTATAGTAAATTCAGATATAAATATATTCAGAAAAGTTGCCTGTCCTGATTTAACCGCAATGGCAAATGAAACGTGTGTCGGATAAACTAGCGAAAATAATACTCAAATAGGACTGAGTCAATTTATTGTTCATTGGACCGATGGAAGTAAACAAAATGAATAATAAGGGACGATAAGTAGAGGAAGTAAGTTTACACAGGACAATAACGTCCAGTTATGTGCAGGTAATGTTATCGGTATTAGTGACTCAAGTACCATTATAAAAATCAGTCATTTAGAGTCCTATATTTACTCAAACAAACATATTACTACTACTCCACACATTATATTGTAGACTTACAATATACATGTTATCTGGAAATGTAGCATATACCTACAACAGTATTTTTCACTAGCGAGGACATTAAAGAATGCTTATAACAATTTTTAAAACCATTGTTTTTTTTGTGTATAATTATTTGCAGCGTTGCATCTCGTTAGCAATGTCAATAAATAAATTTTAAAAACCATAATTAAGTTTCCAGAGCAAAACTGAGCTTTAAAATCTCAATTTTATTGAAGTTGATTTAATGGATTAAAAACAATTAACATTTTCGTATCAAAATAAATGCTATTTAGATTAAGAACTTATTTCGAAAATTTAATGGAACAAGTAGCTAATGAACATTAGGTATTATGAGAACATGAAGTACCCAAAGCTCTTCCGGGCGTTAAAGCTAAGTATAATAATCTACAAGTATAATAAGCCGTTCCGAATTTCCATTTACTAAAATATCTTAAGCGTGGGTAAGTCAAGGACAATCGATGTTTTGCTAATGACTAATCACTTAACAGAAACAGTTCTGGTTCGAATTCTAAACAATGGAATTTAAAATGGGTCCCAAAACACTACCTGGCATAACACCTTACATAACTAAGTGACTGATATTATGAAAGTTTAACATCTCCGATATAATTTGAATTGAAGCGTGTTGACATGTATGCAAGTCGCGATGACACAAATAAGAATTCACGATGCATTTAAATTCGCGTGACCCACGGTATCAAAAGCGTTGCATAAATCATAACAATCGGTTACATTTCCGATTTTGCAACGCTGACAACAATAGAGGTTTATCAAACTATCTCATTGTTGCACACAAACTTTTCTCATTTGCGACCGTTGTTTGGTTCAGACTGGTTTAGAGAATGTGTGCACTACATTCAACGTATTTTTAATAGTCTTCACAGTTGATTTTATCCTAGGAATAACACATTATCTTGTGCAGTTAAGATTAGGAAATGTAGGACGTCAGCTAACAATGTTTGGATTTTGAAGCATATTTTTAATACAAGCTTTCGCTCGCGAAACTTACGACCTCTCTCTCTCCCCTGTGTCAGTCGCTTTTCTTATCACTCATTTTTTTAATTAAATTAAGTCTAAAAAACTGTGTATTGACGTGCTTTATTTCGAATTTGGTACAACAAATCCTAATTTAATCATAAGAAAAATCTGTATTTTAGGACACGCGTTCTTCAATTTCAGCTGTACTTCTTCAAATACCACATCAATTATTAATTAATTCCCATCTCTTTTATTTGCATATTAATTCTGGTATAGTTTCCCTTACTTATATGGAAAGAACTAACAGTTAAAATTTCCATTATGATCATTATTATCTGTCAGTAAATTCTAATGATAAAGTTGAGGTTATTTTGGAAAGTATAACTTTCTTAAACGGTCCATTATGTTGACAAGATTTATATAATGAGATCAATTTCATTGTATCTGCATACAAACATATGACTTCAAAGAAATCGTCTACATTTAAAATACAATATGATTATTCAAATACTAACAGCAAATGCTATCTAATGAATATTCAATTAATGTCTATATTATTATCTTTTGTAAATAAGCTGTAGTGGAAATAAAGTACAATAGTAAGTGATGTCTGTGTCCGTCGTTTATCATTTTGTATTTCTTTCATGTCTTTAGAGATTATGATTTAGCGATGAAAGTAATACTTATGAATATGATTATTTATTTATTATTAAGATTTAACTAATTTTAGACACAACTAGAGTCTTTGGATCATTGTGCCATTTTAAGTCAGAATTGGTCTTAAAAGAAGAATAATATCGCAAATCATAGAATGATCTAGTTAAGAAGGTCCATTTAAGCATTGGAAATGTACTAAATGTTTGATTACTTAGGGCCTCATTATTGCAGCGATAGAGTTGCACTGACGTAGCATTAAGTTTGATAGAGATGCACGAATCGAAGTTCCAATGAAACAGTTTTTATTTTATTTCTATTAGAATCTTGCCTTTTCTGCTGCTCAAAAAGAAATTATAAATGTATGCCTACACATAAAAAAGCTGTGTCTGACATTGAAAATGGTAACGTTATCCATGTGCTATAGATTGTAGCACCATACTTACAAGTGACAAGCCTTTGCATCTATTATTACTGTAGTGTAAAATTAGAATATAAATGTAGATAGAAACAAGTTAAATGACTTAAGTTCAAGGAGCATAGCAACTGGTATTAAAGATAACTTGTTTGATAATAAAGTTGGATTTAGGGGAAGGCTGCTTATCGGAAATATGCGGAAACTATTGGCTGAGGAATTTTAAAATGTGAACTATGTATCGTGGAGGTCGCCGCTCCTTTGTTGAATAATTGGGACAACAAATTTTTAAAATAAAAGAAAAAAAAACATGTTTAAAATGTTTTAACCATTATTAATATTTTATACTGGTTTAAGTACAGGGAGTCCGCGTCCTTAGTTTTCAGGATAAAGTAAAATAAAAAAAAGACCATGTTTAATTTTTTTTAATTAAACGGTTAATATTTAATACTGGATTAAGTACAGGGAGTCTGTCCCTAGTTTTCAAGATAAATTGGATTTTTTGCATATACCTACTCGTAAATTGTTGCAGAATTCAGAAAATAGATCGGGTTTACGGTCCTAATTTGGACTTATTCACTCTTTGTACTATAGGTAAGTAGTTATTTAATCCATCACGCTTTATTGTAATTTAGCCTGTTTATAACATACCCTTCTATAAACACAAAGTCTGTCTAACCAGTGGAACACAGGCATCGGAATTACAAGTAATTATGAACCATACACGTACAGAATTTCATACATTTTCCTCGTCAAAATTATAATGCGATTTTTAATCTTAGAGCTTATAAAATTAGAGCACATAATTGCACATATGGACTGTTGTAATACTCGTTAATAATAACGCGTTATCAAATGATGCGTTGTTAGTCGGCTATAGAAAACTAAGGTCGGTGGGGATTTATTATACTTGAAGTATGTGGTTACAAGTAAGTAGGTACTGTCGAAGAAACATTTCATGTTAGACAATTTAAGCCGCCAGTCTTCTGCTTCTATTCTATCATGTTTAAAAAAAAAACAAAAACCGGTGCTTTTGCAGTTCATAGCTCAGTTTATAGCTTTTAAGGTTTTCCTACTATCATGTCTTTTTTTTATGAAAAAGGGAGACAAACGGGTATATTTGACTAATTGATAAGAAATTCCTTCCACACTTAGGATGCGTTCTTGCCCTCATTGCAAAAAAAAATGCAACACACTGGACTCCTAACATCCTCAATCCCAACTTCAAACTTGCCACTTAAAACTTTAGACCCACGATAAAAAGTTCGTAAAATAATTTATAATGCTTACTCTATACCAAGGACGTTTTTAACGTCCTTGCTTTATACTTGTACATATTTTGCTGTCGACTCTACTAGAGCTATGGGTATAATTTTTAAAACTTTAAAAAACCATACAAGATCTTAATCGTAAGTGTTCTTCAATGTTGGGAAGCGATCTTAATCAACCAAGGCCTTAAACAATAACGGTTACTAAGGTACTAATTAAATAGTTTGTTCTTGTCTTTTATATTATAGAGACGCCAAGAGAGAAAGGGATAACGTGTGTGTTAACTTTCCGAACGTTCGAAAAGAGTAACTTTCGTAAAAAGCTTAGTTTTCAGACGGACATTATATTGAACTGGCATAGCTTATTATAGGCATAGGAACATAACCATAATATCAATTAGATGTTATTAACGGAAAACAATAAATAACCTTAATGCAAAAAAAATAAATACTACTCGTAAATAAAGCAAAAAACCCTATTTTGGTTGTGGAAAAAGTGTGTAAAAATGTAGTGTTATTGCCAGGGTCAATAAAATAAACATGATTTGAGATATCTACGTGTAAAATCATAATTGTGATGGTAGAGGATGTAGATTTTAATTAATTATCAAAGAAGCAAGTGGTCGGATATACGTAGGAATTATTATTATGTTTAATATAAATAGATTAAAGATTACGATGTATTTTATCATGTTGGCAATAATTAAGTAAGCATGGTAAGCTGTCAGGATATTACGAGTATGCATAAATTATTTTAATTCAATGCCTTCATATCGCAGTATTGACAGTACGAAAACATGTATTTAGGTATATCTGGCAGAAAAAAAAAACTAGAGTCTAGCTAGAGTATTTATAGAAATATCCATAATTCAGAAATACTATTAGTTACTAGAATTTTAATATCCAAAGCACAAGTACCTAAGCTTTTAATAAAAATAGAACGATTATTTGCTAGCATTGTACCGTGATAGAAATTTATTTAATTACATAATTCCAATTAAAGATGTTTTGCGTTTAGGTCATTGAAATAACTGCAGCGAATAGATCTGTCATTGCAATAAAATCTAGTAATGGCCCCAGCAAATTGCTATCCATTTATGACGGCCACCTTTGAATCGATGCGAAAGTTTTTTCTCGATGTTCAACTATCTATCTAATTATGAGCTATCTACGAGTATATACTGGATACTACCGGTTGTCGAATTGGTAGTTTTGATTAATTTGAATTTTAACGGTAGTCACCAAAACAATTATCTTGTACAGTGAGCAGCATATTTAACTACCCTTATCTGTCAAATTGCATGTTTTAACTTAACTCCTGTTTTATCCGCGTTTGGCTAGAGTGGTGATTAGGTATGTCAAGTCCCTGTAGGGCTGGTCAATAGTCAAAAGGCTGGCACGGGCTCGTCCCAATCGGGTGTGAAAGGGAAACCGGGGGGTTTAGTGGGTAGTGGACGCTTTAGTGTTGAGTCCCACACACGGCCGCACGTCTAGCTAGCCTGCGGTAATGGTGCATAAACGCATTCTCCTTCGAAAAAAAAGTCCCTTTAATTGTTTATTGATGAAGAGCTTTGTCCTACAGTGGAGTTTTTATAGGCTCAACCACTTATAAATTAGCCTGTACAACGGTATGACAGCAATTTTGAATCTCACAAATATATTTTAGAAAAAAAAACATTTTGTAATTGTGACATTTGTGCGTTGGTGGGTGAATCAGTGGCTATTTATAGTATCTATAATACAAGGTCAAATAAACAAAGCAATACACATAAGACTTCTATTTATGGGTTTAGAGAGGTCACGATAACCGAAACCGGTTGGGATTGTTGGGAATCATAACCTACAATATGCGCCTCCGTCCACTTGGCTCCCATGCTTGGATCCCATATGTATAAAATATCTAAGTAATGTTTATCCGTTGTCTGGCACCCATAGCACAAGCTAATGCTTAGTATGGGGCTAGATGGCGCTGTGTGAATAATGTCCAGAGATATTTATTTATTTATTATTTATTTTTTTAAACCGAGACTAAAAACAAAAGATTAAAGAAAGAGAATACAGACGCAACATTTAATCCTATGGTGATATTACAAAACATTCATTTAAATATTCAGATGGATCGTGGCCGGTCGCCATGTTGCCTTGCGAAATTCGTGTTGGATCGTCTGATCTCGCAGTTACAAATGTTTCTGTCTCGACGAGTAATTCCCTTATTCGTAAGAAGACGAACTAAAGTATTACTTGAGTCACTACTTTAATAACCGTTTTTATACAATAAACGAGCTGTTAAAAGTAAGAAAATAATTCTTGCCCACATATTCTTACTTTACTTTGATAGTTCTCACTTTAATCAAAAACATCGTTTCTATACTAATATTTTATAGAGGAATTTATAATATATTAGTATAGATTCGAGAGATATTTTTAATTTATTTGCTGTGTGTGCCATAATTATTTTTCTTTCTTGAACCTACAGAGTTCCTCCATTAGTAGGTATCCATACGTTATTAATTTTATAATTAATTTTACATTTTACAAGTCAAAACAAAACTTTATTTTAATATTATTAACCTTTATGTAGTCGATGATATATTTGCTACATGGAAAGGTGATCCCCAAAACACATTTTAAATTAGTATAATTTGTAACTTGCTAAAGAAAATTAATGAGAATCGTGCTTCTTTGTCAAAAGATGGTAATTTATACAAAAACATTGGATAGTTTGTTTGTATTGAATAGGCTCCGAAACTACTAAACCGATTTGGAAAATTCTTTCTCTATTGGAAAGCTTCACTATCCCCGGGTGACATAGGGAACTTTTGATCCCGAAAATGTGGGGGGACGTGGGGGATAATTGATAAAAGAAATTACGCGTGAGAAGGCTAGTTCCATATAACTTGAGTACAGTAAGTAGCAAATCAACCTGACAGAATCTGTCAAAACTATTTAATTGACATAGAAAGCAAATCTAGAAATTGAATTAACATTATCATTATTTGACGATTTGCATGTGTTTTAGTGTTGTTTGCTGTACATAAATTTGACACTAGTAATTAGCTTTAGCAAGCTTCATACTTGTATAACAAATATAGAATAGTGCTTTTTTTCATCACCCAAAGCAAATAAATTACAATTTATCCCAACACACGACCCCTACCCCATAGGACAGACTAACATAATAATATGTGTCATCACATCAAGTCAAAAACTATATTACGTGTGCATGGCGGCATATGGTATGTAAACCGGAATGTTGTGATTTCGTATCTTCAAACTAGCATATCACGCCTACGTTGCATCGTAAAGTGTCGAAACACATGCAAAACAACGTTTACATCCTTGTCGCCATTTATGACAGAGATGTTTTGTTTATTTACTGCATACTTAGTAGTGGAATTACTGGGTATATGAGACCTAATAACTGTCGTCTCGGTGTAGCGGGCGCAGGGCGGTGCCAGACAGTAACTGCTTAGTTACTGTTTGGCACTAAACTGTCTTAGGGCAGACGTGGCGCTGACCATCAGGTTTACGATCTGCTCGTCTCGTTACACATTGCAATAAAATACTTATTCTAAGAGTTGGTCTAAGCAATGGCATAATATTTAGAAAGATTCTGGAATTATTTTTTATACTTCATCAGTTGGAAGACAGACACGCAGCCCACCTGATGGTAAGCCGCCACTGCGGCCTATTCCATTGAGGGAGACTTCAGTAGGTAGCGTAACCTAATATGCTGCCAGACTGTTTGCTCGCTCATCTAATCTGGGCCTTTGATTTCAAGTGTACTGGCTTCCACATTAATACAGCCGGAACCCAGTATTTTTCTTTTGTCGTACCTCTAATTTTTATCTCATGAATTTATTTTATGCCAACTTCCCGCGTAATTATTTAATTTTATTATCTATACTCTGTACGTAACTGTACTTAACCTCTCATTTAATTTTTGATTGTGTTTTTTTAACTTTATACGGGAATTTATACTTGCAAATGGGCCACCATAAGAGCATTATATCTATTATGAAAGCATTATAAACCGCACAGAGCGTTCTGCGGTAGAGTGGTTGTAACTTATGCCATTAATTATACAGGTTTGTTTTTTTTTTGTCTACGCAAACGCAGACTTTGTTTTACCGTTAACCTGTAGGTAGGTTGATGAGTCGATATATAATATAGCTATTTTTTTTTATAAAACATCAATTTGTATTAGACTTAGGGGTAGTTTTGATAAGTTTGGTTCAATAATCATCATCATCAGCCTGCGATAGTCCACAGCTGGACATAGGCCTCTCCAAAGTTTGGTTAAAATCCCCTGTTAAATATAAATTACATAATGTACATTTGTCAATTTTCAAAAAAGAGAGCCTCGTTGTTTTCACAGATAAATTATAAACTAAATTACATCACTTAAATATTTCTGCATCAGTAAACACTAATATAAACACGAGAACTAAGCAAGTACAAAATACAATGAACTATAAAGATTTTAAGAATTAGAACGATCCATAGAAATAGTATTTTATTATTTAATCTACGGAACGATCTTAACATCTATGTAAAAACAAACACTATTTACCAAAAAGACTTTCGTGGCCAGTAACCAAGCCAAATTCCAAATACTCCGTATAGCACCAGTCAAAGTACGCGCCATTATTCGAAAATCAAAATCCGAACACACTTTTCGAAAAAAAAAACTTATCAAACGTCACTTTTGTATTCTTTTTTTTATACATAGAAATTAAAGCTACGTCCACACGTCGCCTCTGCCAGCCAAAACACTGAAGTTAATTGTTATTACACACTGCTGGGAGAATTTTGGAAAGTCCGCTCAGTGAGCGCGACGGTACTGGGCATTGAATTTAATATATTTCGATTGTAAGGCTGAATGTGCACTCACGAGTCACTTCAGCGTAAAATTGACAGTTTTTGCAAATCACCCGATTGTATCCGTCATTGTGCACAAGAATATATTTAACAAGCAGAATTTAATACGTATGCTAATGGATGAAAACAACCTCTTCGATGCGCGAATGAAACGTGCGTTATGCAACGAGAAAGTGGATAAACATGACTGCCGAATCTCATTGATACTTGATTAAAAATAAATGCATTGAAAATTGGATCAAAGCGTGAATTTTGCATAACATTACCGAATTTCTAGTCTAAAAAACAATTTAAATTTACAAGCTTTTATGTAACGATAACTATTATAATATTCAATTATTTTTAATAAATAAATACTTCAGGTTTATGATCAGATCTGTAAATGTGACTAAAGTGATTTACTTGAAAATTCAACTTATAATGTACTGAAGCATAACTGTTATGCATTTTATTATCCACTAGCGGCCGCCCGCGGTTTCACCCGCGTGGTTCCAGTTCCCGTGGGAATTGATCAAAATCCTTTCTTAGCGGATGCCTACGTCATAACATCTACCTACATGCCAAATTTCAGCCCGATCCGTCCAGTACTTTTTGCTGTGCGTTGATAGCTATCTATGTCAGGTCAGTCAGTCAGTCAGTCATTCTACTGTTGACCCAAAGCGATATCATTAAAAAAGCTATTGTATCTAATCTTTTGAACAACATAATATTCACAATGCTTACATACTTTAGTATGTACTTTAGGAAAGTTACAGCAGATTTAAATAAATTAAGAACTGTTTACCATATTTATTAATTTTGTCTCTGGCCATTTTGTTGTTTTACCTCTTTTATTTTGCGCATGCGAAATTCTTGATTTTAAAATTCTTAAAATTGTTTTGATTTGATTTTGATTATAAAATCCTAAAGTAATTTAAGATTTAACCAATTAAAGATAAAAAGATAAACATTCTACTAATGCGAAATTTTGTGGGGGTGATGACGGCTATTGATACTCTATCTTTCACTGCTACTACTGATTTTAGCTTTTGAACATTGCACATAAAGCAAAATTCGTCTGAAGAACTCATGGCTTTGACAGTTAAAAAGGACTTTGTTAGAACTTTAAGTTTTCAATCCGGAGTATAAAGAGTTCAAATCCCTCTAGAATTTATTATCGTGCGCTAATTAAAACAAGATAGAGGCCTGGAACAAAATAGATAGGTACTTTTTTTTTGTTCGATTAATAACTCAGTTCAATGATTACGTGCAAAAAGTCCCATAAAAGAAGTGTTCCCGCTCCAATAGTGGGTAACCAACCTTATCTGCTTTACTTTCTAAGCAAGATCGTATACAAGATACTCAGCCTTTTATACCGTAATTATCAGAATTTACATAAATATAAACTATTTTATAATAAGACTTTTCAACAAAAACATATTCAGGTACAGATTCACCTATCATTAGAGGGTAATTAATTTAATATTTTTGTCATAAATTTAAACGCACGGACACGCATGTTTCTTCCGACACTTACGTACAATTATGAATGGACATACTGTGGAATTACGTGATATAAAATTAATTCAGAAGTGTGAAGTAATATTGCTTTTACATTAATTATTTTGTAGGTAATTTTTTTGCGCAGACTACACTGAAAAAACTACACGGCTATAAATAAACAAGTTGTTGCTATTTACAGCCGAGTAACTCGCTTCGGAGGGAGCCTGCAAAGTTTGTTGCTAAAATTACACAAGTCAACTTTGTTAACGTTGTTGGTAATATAAACCCAGTAAGTTGGTCAAAAAATAGATATCCAAGGTTGGTTGCTTCTAACCTATTCACTCAGTAAACTTAGCAAACCTATTATCTATAGTGAATCGAGTCACTCTGTTAACAATAGCAAATTCAATCGGTCACTGCAACAACTAACTTGGTTAAAGAATAAACACAACTGTCGTCACAGCCAACGTGCTTTGTTGTGTTTAGCAAAGTAATTCAGTAGAATCAATTATTTTGCTTCGTAAAACTAGCTAAGTAGCTTGAATATTTTTAATCATGTATATTGGGTAGGGACAGCCAACCTACTTTGTTATTTCTACTCAATTCAAATTGGTATATATAGCAAAGTTACTTGGTATTATCAATCGTGTTCATTGGGTAACTACAATTAATATACTCGGCTATTTCTAGTCAATTAAAATTGGTATATTTAACCGAGTTACTTGGTATTATCAATCGTGTTTATTGGGTAACTACAATTAATATACTCGGCTATTTCTAGTCAATTAAAATTGGTATATTTAACCGAGTTACTTGGTATTATCAATCGTGTTTATTGGGTAACCGCAGCTAAAATACTTTGTTGCAAGTAAGTACCAATTTAAACGACACATATTAAGCTAGCGTGTTTTTTTATATCCCATAATCTATGGTTGATGAGACTGTAAAGCTGAACGTCTTTTACTATGGGACAAACTCTGAAATCGCGGAAAAAATCTGCTGTTTCATACAAAAATTAAAAACAAAAAAATCACAATGTATGAAACAGCTGATTTATTTCGCGATTTCAGAGTTGGTCCCATAGTAAAAGTTGTTCAGTTTCACCTAGAATTATGGGATACAAAAAAAACAACTGACCTGTGACTGTACGTAAGGCTTAATACACAATGTGAGGTCAGCTCATACTGAAAATGTGTAGTTCGATATGTTGTCGTTTATACCATTGTTACTCACTGTGCAGTAGGCAAAAATTTGGCATGTCGGGAAAAAACCAATGAAACGTTCTGCGTCTGTAGTAAAACAACAGATACATATTTTGCCGACAGACCAAACGTAAAGGAACTGAAAGAAAATGATATACATTAATGTTTGTTTTATTCTTTCTTACACGATACATAGTATGTCTGTCGTCACAGATCAAAGGTAACATTTAACATTTCAGGTAACATTACTGGTTAGACTCGTATACTCCTCTTAAATTGTACTTAGTCTTAAAAATATGGCTCAATATTTTTATCTTTGCTGCTTTTCTTGCGCGCCTTTGCCAGTTCAAATATTTTTGGCTTGATTGTGGGGAATTTTTCAGTTATTTCGGTAAATTATTGTCCTTTGTACAGGTTGACAAAATCATTTTCTAGCTGTGAACAAATAAATGAAACAAAAGTAAGTATACAAATATTTAAACTAAATCAGTAAAAAAATCTAAAAACTGAACTCTCCAGAAGATATCCTTCCTACTTTTATTTAATTAAAAAAAGTTGTTGTGTATGTCTACTTACGTTTAATAACTTCAATATATTCTTCCAAACTCCATGCTGTGAGAAGATTTTTAACCTCTTCATCCATCTTTTAGATTATATCTAAAATCCTGTTTTCACTTAACACTCGCGCGGTGAAATATCTGCAAAAAAGTAGGTAATTGTTTATTTTTGTCACATCACTGTTATAAAATAAACAAGGCAAAATTCATAATAATGTTTAAAAGTGGTTTTTATGTGAAAATTGGAACAACCTTGTAGGTGTGAGGCAGCAGCGCTTCAAAAGACGTTCGTCACTCAACTATGATTTAAGAGAAATGGCCGAATTCACAGGCTATGCAGCCAATTCCTTGTTTAGTTTTATCAAGTTACAACTCAATTTTTAATTTCATTTCTTCACATCTTAGCCTACTTCCTTCCAAAAGGGCATCTTGCAGTTTTATCTCGTTTTCCAATTTTTTGGCCTTCAAATGGGCTACCTTGGTCTTCACCTCCCCTAATTCAGTCCATGTTTTGTTTGTTGTAGTGCCAGTGTACGTTCTTTTACGGTACCGCCTCACTTCGGATGTACCTTGTTTATCCTATAATACAATATTGTTCGCATTAAAAAACAAATAAATGTGGAGTACATACATAAAGTCACATCATATCTATACACATAATAAAACAGGAATAATTAAAGTCTGTACATTGAAGATATTTATGAAAATAGGTTCATATATCATATAAAGGGATAGTCAGATAAGTACCTTCAACGTCTCTGTCAAGGGGCTTCGCAACATAGCTGGAGTGTATGTATCCCAATTTTTGAGATTGTTATCCTTCCTAGGACGGTCGAATTCTTCCATTTGTAAACTGTCATTAGCCTAAAAATAAAAATTAATATATTTAAGGGGTGGCATATTAATGTAACAATCATTTTTACCTTTTTAATAATAGCTGGACTCTCAATATCTTCTTTGTACTGTAAATCCTGCAAAACAATGCAAATCAATCTATTAAAGTATATTGTAACACTTATCTAATATCAATCAATATAAATCAATATGCACCTTCAATGTGTCTGTACCACATACCACCACCACATTTTGGCTTTCATTATCCTGTAAAAATAAAAATTTGTTACTATTATGATTTTCATACTGTGTCACTTGTGGGATAGGCAGAGAAAACAGACTGCGAAACATACATAACTCCTATGAATATCATTGTAATTATTGCTATATAACATGTTTATGTTTATAGTCTTTATTATTATAATTTTAAAGAATCGAATATAACTTAAAGCACATTCTACCCAAAAATTGAGTACTTTCATGTGAACACAATTTTAACCAGTTATGCTAATCACTGTGATATAAATGATAGGTGATAAATATATTTAAATGACTATTCATGTTTCCTATGGCCAGCAACTTAATCTTTTACAGTTTTCTTCATATTTTCCCATTTCTTTTTTAATACTTTGCTGCACCTAGATTAATAATTAATAATACTCCATATTGCTTAGCAAGAAATAAACATTTTATTAATGTTTGCTTATATTAGAAGTGCAAAATAACATTATAAATACCTGTTAGTTGTGTTCTGGTAATTGAATTCTAATGCAATCTTATCCCATTGCGCTTGTTTTGCCAGGATACCGCATCACTCTTTTTATTTTCAATAATTTTAAAATATGTGATACATATTTTTTGTAAAACCTCCAACACTTATTCTAAGCTCCAACATAATTGTGAAGTTAGGACTTCTTTTTTTGGGTGTATCCATAGTATTCTGAAACAGAAAACGAACCTTTACGTTTTGTTTTAAAAATCAAAGCAAAGATCTTTATTAAAATACTTTAATTTACAACGATTCTATAAAATCTTTACGCTTGGAAATATTTTTAGGTAAGGTAACTCACACTCACACTATTAAGCTTAAATTATAAAATCCACATATAAAATAAACCGTGAAAATACTTACAAAGTAATTCTTTTTGGTAACCAATCCTAATACAGTAGATTCAGACTACGGCGGGATTGAAATACGCTTAGAATAATATTAATAACATATTCTAAGGAACGCCATTTTTTAATTAAGCTTCACTAAATATTTCCAATGTTAATTGCCGAGCTGTGCTTATTTACGAATAGATAATTAACTTGTATAATGTTCACTAATGCGTTTATTCAACCAAACACGTATACACTATCAGTTAATGGCAATATTAGTAAAAAATTATGATAGATTCACAGCTCGCGAACGCAGCACGAGAGTAGGAGCGACACATTGAGTAATCGATTCGTGGCTGACTGGCTGCACTGAGCAAGTAAAAAGACTGGAGTGGCGCGGCGGCCATTCTAGCCAACTATGATTGTTTAAAATTAAATAACTTACTTAACAATAAATAGATAAGTATGCTCGTCTATTTTTTACCGAACTACATGTTTATTTTTAACCAAGTATGATTGTCTAAAATCAAATAACTTACTTATCAATAAATAGATAAGTATGCTCGTCTATTTTTTACCGAACTTCATGTTTATTATTAACCAAGTATGATTGTCTAAAATCAAATAACTTACTTATCATGAAATAGCAATGTAATCTGTCTATTTTTACCCGAACTCGGTGTCAATATCTAGCCAACTATGATTATGTCTAAAATTAAATAACTTACTTATTATGAAATAATAACGTTAGCTTGTCTATTTTTGCTAGTTTTTGTTAGGGGTAAAATTAAACGAGTCGGTTATTTAGAAATAAATAAGTACTTTGTAAATAACAACCAATCATTTTTAGCAATACTTGCTTCTATAATATTAGCAAAGCTCTATTGCCCATTTTAAATATGTCTTGGTTGAATGCAGCCGAGTAATTTTTAACAGAGCTAAATTGGTACTTTGCTAAAGCAAATTTTTTTCAGTGTACTGCGTTAATTTGAATGCGTGGAAAGAAAAGTTAGACGGAGCCACAGAAATCTAAATTAGATTTCTGTGGACGGAGCGAATGGAAGGGCAAGATGAGTAAGAGAGATGGAGAGGTATGATGGATGGTGGAGGCAGTATTTTTTAAGCTTTGAGTTATGGCGCGATAGCCACCGAGTATAAACGTTTCAGGAGTTGTAATTTAGATTAGTGGTAGGCCAAAAAAGAAAACATAATTTTTATAAACTTGAAAAGTCGGTAATATACAAGTGATTAAACTAACACATTAATGTGAACTAGTTTTAACTCCGACCACAAAGCAAATCCCTGTCTAGCTCATACGAACTTAAAATGTATTACTACAAATCCTACTAATATTATAAATGCGAAAGTCTGAATGTTTGGATGCAAAAAGTCTGTATGTTTGGATGTTTGTAACTCAATAACGCCTAAACGGCTGAACGGACTTGGATGAAATTTGGCACACGTATAGTTTATAACCCGGATTAGGACATAGGCTATAAAATTCCTACGGGAAAGGTCTCATTCCCGCGGAATATTTGAAAAAAGAAATTACGCGCGGGTGAAACCGCGAGCGGAAAGCTAGTGCTACAAAATTATAACTATCTAATTTTCTAATGTTTTAGGTAATTTTGGTAAAACTAGATCAACTGAGTCATCAAGGGTGTGTCAATACCGGTCGCATTCGGTCCAATGTCGATGCATTGGTCATTGGTCACTAATCAGTGACTCATTTATCGATAATAGCGTAATAATTGTTCCTATCTGAATGCTGACTAGTCTACAACAGAACATATAACTACTATAGAACAAGAAGGATGAGACCCAACAGGGCATCGCATGGTATATGGTATAAAACACGGAGGTCGTGGGTTCGATTCCTGCCTTGGTGGTGGTAGGGCTTTTTCAGAGTCCGACTGGCTAGCTACCCCCACAGGTAAAATCTGCAGCCATAACAGCTCTACTGTGTTCCGGCAATATTAATGCGAGAGCCAGTACACTTTAAATCAGAGGCTCGAAGATCAGATGACCCTTCAGTCTGGCAGCATATTAAGCTTTGACAATCGAATCCGTCAACATAAAAAATAATTTCATTTTACCACCACCATTTCATTCATTTTGTCACCAGGCAGATCGCAGAGAACGAAATGTAATGTACCTACCTGTGTACATCTTATAAACCTATGTATCACGAATAAATAATTTTGATTTTGATTTTTAATGTTAAACCTCTTTTACAAATTGGAGTAAGTATATGAATAACCAATAAATAAAACTGAAAAATTAATAACTTTTAAAGCAATTATCGTAATAAAACGCAGTATCGGAATCACAGCGAATCTTTACGAAGCATTTTAAACTACCGCAAACTTTTACTTTGCCTACTTTTTTCTTTTTAATTTAATTAACATTACCTTTAGATTATAACGGTGTTGCCAAGCTACTGACCGTGAGCTAAGCTATACCCGAGTGCCTCGGATAATGCTTACAAACTGACTGACATAATAATTAAGTCTCGCAATGGGGAAATGATATAGTCTAGAGATGATATATGATTGGTTTTTGTAGTCTAGATTGTCTATAGTAGATTGCTTTTTATGCTTGTTCAGTTGGCAGACAGGTAGCCCACCTCATGGGAAGTGGACTTTTTTTTCAGATGTGAATGCTTTTAATTAAAGTATAACCGTAGGTAAGCTAGACCTGGGGCCGTGTGTGGGACATATTGTGTGTTTTGATCGCCTCCGTGCAACAGTGGCTAAGCCTAGAGGTCGTGGGTTCGATTCCCGCCTGGGGTGTGGTTGGTGGTAGGGCTTTTCAGAGTCCGACTGACTAGTTTCCCCCACCTACAGGTGAAATTTGCCGCCATAACAGCTCTGCTGTGTTCCGGCAATATTAATGTGGAAGCCAGTACACTTGAAATCAGAGACTTGAAGATCAGATGAGTCTACAGTCTGGCAACACATTGAGCGACGCTTCCTGGTGGAGCGTCTCTCAATGGAATAGGCCACAGTGGCCGCTTACCATCAGGTATAAAAAAGTGAACTTATTTTATACCCAAATTAGGGTAACAGTGAAAGGAATGTTACATATCGGAATACAGACACAAAACAAGTTTCTTCAGATGGATCCTTAATGCAAGTCACTGTTGACCACAATCCGAACGTATGATTACGGTATTTTTCAAGTATTTGCAAAGCACTTTGTCAATCAGAGAACATTTTTTTTTTTTTTTTTTTTTTTTTTTTAAATAAATATTTCTGGACATTATTCACACAGCGCCATCTAGCCCCAAATTTGACGCTACAAACCAAATTGGGTCCGTTGTTCCGTTGTTCTCTAAAAATGTAGGCAAAGCGAATCATCGGAATCATGTAAACACTATCTCTTTTAACTATAAAAAAGTAATCAGAAGTCTAATCCGTACTACCGATTAATAAATACAAAAATTTGTTTGTTTGTTACGCTTTCACGCTTAAATTTTGATGGACATTGGTACAGACATAGACGATTACGAAAATGACATAGGCTACTTTTTATCCCGAGATAATGCTCAGTTCTCATGGGGTAACAGATATAAAACTGTTTTTGTTTGTCTTTCTCTCTCATCACAAATCAAAGGCTCGAAGATCAGATGAGCCTACAGTCTGGCAGCACATTGAGCGACGCTTTCTGGTGAAGCGTCCCTCAATGGAAGTGGTCGCAGTGACCGCTTACAATCAGGTGGGCGGCGTGCCTGTCTGCCAACTGATCTAGTATAAAAAAAATCACAAACGTAGCAACGGACCGACGTGATTTTTGATATAGGGATAATTCGTAAGCTGGATAGGATAGTCTAAGTTGGGCAAGGCTTGTTACACTATATAATTGTGCCTACAGATTTACTGGTTTTGTGACTGTCTAAACCCATTTTTATTTTTATGTCTCATATTTACATACATTTGAAACTATGAATACATAGGTATTCTTTAAAATACATTAACATCACCGCGGGGTTATTAATTTGATTATCAATACAGGCTTTTCGAGACAATTTGAGGTTACCTATTTGTAATATTAATCTTAGTATAAATGCAAAGACTAGTCTGGAGCTTCATACCTATTAATATTCAATATTTGTCACCAACAAGGCTATCAACTACAGAACCACATTTTGATAACCAATACTATACTTTTATCGGCTTTAGTCTAACCAACGAACACGTGACTACATATCCATAGATAATCAGATATCTCGATAACCTTTAGCTCAGACACAAACTTGTCTGAGAAAAAAATAAGCCGTTTAACTAGAGACAGACAACTTTAAAGCTCATATAAATTAAACGCCGGATACTGAATCATCCAAGAAACACAAGTTCACTTTGCAAACAACTTGCAGTTACAAAATTAAAATAACACGATCTTTTATATCAGAAACTGTTTAATAAAAAAGAAAAACTATTTTTGATCGTTAACACTGGCCACTGCACTTTAATTTTTATCACTAAAAAGAAAGCTCTTGACGTTTAATACACTGAAGTAGACAATAAAAACTATTTAAAAAAAAAACAATGCAATTCTTTTTATTAGAACACACTGGCCACTAATTTGCAGAATTTGGCGCGTAGTTATCTGTCATTTTGACATGTATCGAAAAAGGTAACACTAACTGATTAATTTGAAATAAACACTGGCCAGTATTCGGCCGTTTTTATTTTAAAATCGATCGTTTGAAGCGCGCTCGCGCAGTCCACTCGCGCGCTATGTCGGCGACTGCATGATTCATGCCATCTCCGTAGATAGAAGGAAAATAAGCAGCAAAAAACCGGCCAAGAGTGAGTCAGCGGTAACATTGATAGTTCCATAAAGTTGACCATCAGTTGTTATTTTCTAATATTTTATGAAAGTGTTGTTTTAAACTTTGGTTATTGCAATGCAGACATTTCATGATAGATTTTGGAATTAACTCGACAATAGGATTACATCTTTAAAACTGCTGTTGTTGTGTTTTATAAACTTTTCAATTATCCTATTAAATCAAAATCAAACCAATGAAATGTTTTTGAAATAAAAAAGTATTTGGTTTTACATAAGCTCTACTTTGGTAAATCATCCGATGAAGCTAGTTTCTACACTTTGCTTTAAATTCAACTTTCAAAAGTTTTTTTGATTTTTTTTTCGTCAATTTTTTTGCAATTTTTTTCTGTAATGCGAGTAATATGTATGTTTCTTGTTTCCGATCAACAAAAATAGCCATTAATCTATCCTGCTCAATAAGGGGTTTTTCTCATCTACAGTCTGGGCGATGGAACCCTGAAACGGAGTAAACTCTGGTGGTCACGAGAGCAGAACCGGAATGGGCAGCGGTTCCGAATGCCGCGCCGTGCTATCGAATTTCGCCAAGCATACTTGACGCAGATACCGAGTTTTTGCCGCAAACCTCTTAATTATACACACGTTTACTGATTGACGTGGTCATTCTCAGTAGTATTTTTTTATTGCAATGTGTAACAAGACGAGCAGATCTTACACCTGATGGTAAGCGCCACGTCTGCCCCTAGGCAGTTCAGTGCTAAACAGTAACTAAGCAGTTACTGTCTGGCACCGCCCTGCGCCCGCTACACCGAGACGACAGTTATTAGGTCTCATATACCCAGTAATTTCAATAGCTTCAGTGCCCTTTCCCCGAAACACAGAAGTGCTTAACAAACTTTAAGACGGCCCAGTACAGGAACCTACCACCTGGTAGGTTAGTTCTAGCAGTATTAATGTGGGAGCCAGTACACTTGAAATCAAAGGCTCGAAGATCATATGAGCCAACAGAGTGGCAGCACATTGAGAGACGTTTCGTAGTAAAGTGTTCCTCAATGGAATAGGCCGCAGTGGTCGCTTACCTTCAGGCAGTGGGCTGTGCCGCTGTGCCTGTCGCTCGGCTTGCAAGAAGAGCTCGCGCATATTTATTTATAGCAGTCTTCAGTTGGAAATTCCATTGTCACAGTAGAATCAACGTTAACGTAAATCTACTAGGTACAAAAACTTCTCAAGTGAAAAGTGACAGGCACGCGCCCACAGGTCCTAATGGTAATTGTCCCTGGTTCTAATACATATTTGTGATATGGAACAACTGATATGCAAGTACTTTATATGCTAAGTATTTCCATTGGACTTAGCAATAGGGACTAATAATAACACAATTAACGATTCGAAGTTTAGATAAACATACAGTCTGGCAGCGTGGCAGCACATAGAGCGATGCTTTCTGATTAAGAATCCCTCAATGGAATAAGTCCATCAAGGTTACCATCAAGCTGAGCTATGTTCTTGGTTGCAACTGTAGTGGTGAAATGAAACAGAATATTCTCAGTAATTCCCCATCGGAATTCATGCAATTATACCTTTTTTTTTGTTAATTTATTTATAAATAAAAAGTTTCTTGCAAGTTAATGTTGACTGATAAGTCTGATAACATCCAAAAACCACAAAGGTTCAATATTGAGCTATCAAGAGCTTACATTACACTACATGTTTGGGTACTATAATATCTATACATTTCAATTTTAGCTTTTAAATAAATGTTTTTAAATAGGTACTGTAGTAGTGGTGAGCCGAAGAGGAAGATACGAGGACCTTCGAACCACGTTGCCGCCAACATAAACTTAATATATATAACAATATTAATTCCATGGCCGCCAATAAAAGAGCCGCTGACAGTTTGTTTTCTTAAAAATATGTATTTCTGTCACAAGACAAAGATAACAAACTTAAACTGCCTATCACTAACTAGCCAAGCCGAGTTCCTCTGAGGGATAGCAAAAGCAAGGCTGTACAGTTGTGTAATTCCTTTGTACTGAGTGACCAACCAGGCAGGCATCAATGGCTTGAACTTCCTTTATGGTTATCTCAGTAGTAAGGCCTAAGTCCTTACATCTTGGATTCACAATGACTAAAATGTATGGGGAGACCTTATAGTTCCGAAAACACGAAACGCTAGCGTGAGTTAGGACTGTATGAAGGAGCAGTGCTGCCATTTCTTGAGTATAAATGGAACTAACTTGTCATTCGCTTATATCATTTCGTGGTTGTCATGTTACAGTACTTAATACTCAGTGCCTGGGAATTTAGCAACAAACAGCTTAATTATACACACATCTGTACTGGATTGACAGACGTTTCCTCTGTTTTTATGACAGCGTTCGATGGACATTTGGAGCTAGCGGAAGCAAATAAAACCGTTTAGATTAGCTGTGATTACTATCCGGTAAGTATTGACGCCATCTAAGTAATAATATGTTCTTTACAGGTTTAGATAAGTAAGGTAAATAGGTGTCTATTTGTGGAGCAATTTCTACTTTTATCTAGACTCCCGTGAGCATCTTAAGCTCCCTATATTATCTTAACGTGTTTTTTTTTTGAAGTGAAAACTTCTTTAGCGGCGTTGTGCACTTTTTTTGTATGGGGAAAAAATGTTAAACTCGCGTCAGGATTTATGTGTCACGTGACCTGATCGAAAATCCATATAAAATTTGAAGTCCGGACACGTGTTTTCTACAAACTTATCTGTTCCGGTGGCCAAAATTGGAACTACGTGAAATGCAATGCAAAAACGATATTTAATGACAGTTTTAAATAGACAGTAGCGACGCCGCCACCGGAACAGATAAGTTTGTCGGTCTATAGACAATAATGGTTTTTTGTTCAATTTGACAGCTCATTTATGCAAAGAAAAGTGCTTCTTATGTACATCAGGAGTAGAGTAAATAATTGTATTAATAAAAACTGACGTTGTTTTCTTGAGTTTTATTCCTTTAACGTAAGGTATATTTTTCTTTGCATAAATGAACTGTCAAGTGTGACCTCTTCTACTATTATAGCCGCAGTGCGGTCGCTTCCTATATGCTTCCTATGCTACAAAGTGACCACAAAGACCTTAATTTGATATCCTGCAAAATTCAAAATTTAATTGCCGTAATAAAACATTTAAAAAGTTTGGAATATCTTTATTCGCCGGAATTATTGTATAACAGTATTTTGTGGAAATTAACACCACTTCTCCGCAGTCTTTGGATCCGCTATGCTGCGGAGCATGCATCAGGTCGTATGAAGTTGGAAATGCTGTCCGATTTCCTGCGACAAAAGGCTCGTTTTCACACACAGTTTGGCTTGTTACCCCAAATTCCCAGTGAACATCCTCGAAAGCGACATGTTGATTACTGTAACACCACTCGTGTTATTAACGATTCGGGAGTCTGCGGATTCTGTAAAGGGAATCATTTCTTGGCCGATTGCTCCAAATTCAAAAGTTTATCCGCAGATTCCAGTATGCAATTAGTTGTAAATTCCAAACTCTGTTTTCGTTGTTTAGAAAATAAATAGTTGTCAATCAAAAAAGTATGACATTGACGGTTGTCAATCATTTTATCATCATTTATCATAGATTATTACATGGCGTTTCAGTGTCACAGCAAAGAGTTTCTGATAAGTCTGAAAAAGTTTCTGATTACATTAATTCTGAGAGATAAACTTTTTAATGTAATATAAATTGTCATGTTTGTGTACGATAGCGCAATAAATAAATATTGTATTTTACCACATAAATGATAGTACTTTCATACCTCTACCAATCAATTAAATCCCTAACCATTCCAAAATACATATCAAAAATGCACAACGTTAATATTCAGGTTTTCACTTCTGCCGGCACTCCCGGAGTGCAACCCGTCGTTTTTTTTATTTAGTTTTTTATCTTGTCCGTCGAAAAACAGATATTTTTGTTTTTATATTTTGTATAGGTAGTTCATTTGGCGAAAGATAAGGTATTTATAAACTCATTGTGGAAAATTTTAAAGTAGCTTTCTGCCCACGACACCGTTCGACAAGTAAAATGAAATGAAATAATTTATTCAGAAAATACTTTTGCACGTCATTGTTTTTTGCTTTTAACTGTTGTGTGTATTCTTGGTCTTCCTCTTCCTATCTTTCCTTCTGTTTTCCCTTCCAGTATTGTTATTTATAAATGTCTTGGCTGGTTTAATTTTATATGGTTTCCATTGGGTATCTTTACTTCTTGACCATTCCCAATACCTCCTCCTTTATTCAATATCTTTGTAACTATACATTATTTGATCATAATCACTACCGCTGCTGTCTTTACAAAGTTGTTATGTTTAATGCAAATACACCAAAAATTACACCCATGCCGCCTCTATCACTGATGATATATGGCAGTTTATTTTATTAGTAACGAACTACAATAATTTTAAAATTTGATTTAAATGGTATCGCCAATGGTTTAAATCTTACAATTTTTCAAAAAGGCTCTTCCTTTTGTGTGCTTTCAAGGATTTCGGATCCTCTAGAAAGGACCCACAATGTCTAGTAAAAGCACCAATGATTACACTAGTAAACTAATCGCACTTGTAAACGTACAAACAAGATTTTGCCCGCTACAGTAACTTTTTAATAATCTGTGCCGCTACGGTCGCTTTCAATACAAAAATGACCACCGCACAGATATCTTACGGCGCGTAATTAAAAGAAAAACTGTGATTTCCATTAATGGCAATTTTAAATAATATTATCTGCCAGGATTGAGGATCTGAGTTGTATCAAAATTAGACTGGCAAGAAAGAGTAGAAATTAAAAAGTGGCAATACTGTTGTGTCATCCCTTTCAAATCAATTAAAGAAAAAAGGCAGGAAACAACAGTATTGCCACTTTTTAATTTCTACTCTTTCTTGTCAGACTTTATTTAGCACCAATAATAATAACCCAAAAAATATTTTGAGTTATTTGTTAGTTCTGAATTATATTGTCACGGCATTATCACACGCAGTCCCTATTAGTAGCTAGACTAATTCTTTTCGGTCTGCTTTGCACAAAACAAGTCTAGATCTAAATTGCTCTTGTACATTTTCGGGCAGGTCGTTACAGCCAGGCAGAACAACTTCACGGACAATTAGTCTGTTCCTTAAATGTTAAAACTGTCTGAAGTTGTCATTCTTTTTAAATGACCGACATTTAACTTTTACTGATCACATTTAGATAGTCATACAAACATTTCTATCAGACTTGTTATAATCGTCGCTTTACTTCCGTCACAGAATATGCAATAGTACTGCGTGAGATCGATGATTTGATTTTTTTTATACTACATCAATTGGCAGACAGACAAGCAGCCCACCTGATGGTAAGCGGCCACTGCGGCCTATTTCATTGAGGGACACTTAACCAGGAAGCGTCGCACAGTGTGCTGCCAGACTGTAAGCTCATCTGATGTTCGAGCCTTTGATTTCAAGTGTACTGGCTCCCCATTTATACTGCCGGAACACAGCCAGAGCTGTTATGGCGGCAGATTTCACGTATGTGGGTGGTAGCTAGCCAGTCGGACTCTGAAAAAGCCCCACCACCAACCAGACCCCAGGCTGGAATCGAACCCACGACCTCCAGATTTTTATACCCCATCGGCTTAGCCATTGTTCCACGGAGGCGGACAAATTTCGGATACATCTACGGATATTTGAGGAAACCTGCACAATCGAATAGTGTCGCCGTGAACCAAATTGTCTAGCTGCCCTGTTAAAGGGTTACGGACAGCGTTGCCAGACGTCCCGATTTTGGCGGGACGTCCCGATTTTTAAATCAAAATTAAATGTCCCGCGCGGGACAGGCTCAGTCCCGCTTTTCGGGGAGAACTCGACTGTACGTGCAGAGAGCTGAGAAAGAAAAGAAAGGCGCTTACCGCGCGTTATGAAAATAAGAGTGTGGAAGAGAGAGGCTACTTGAGATGGCTACTTTTGCGATGTATTTTCACGTAAACGTAATTTAAGTCGAAAAAAAAAAAATTAACATTTGAAAACCTTTGATTATACAGGAAAGTTTTTTACTATGTCCCGCTTTTGACGGAAGAATCCCGCTATTTTCACTTAAAAAGTACCAAAGTCCCGACTTGGCAAAAATAAAAACTGGTAACGCTGGTTACGGAGGTCAGATGGCAGTCGCTCCTAAGTAATAACTGGACTTGCCAAATCCTGGATTATGAGTCTAGGACAAAACGCTCGAAAAAAAAAGGGAGGAGGGCAGTACTTTTTTTTTTGCGGAATAGAACGCTTTTAAAATGATTAGAGTTGTTAAAGTGGCGCCCTCATTAAATAAATAATCATATCACATCTATGGGAAGTAAAATAAATAAGCAAATATTGAACGACATCACATACGTTGATCTGATTTAGAAATTACTAATGTTTTACTGAAACATCCAGACACGTTCATCATATAAAATACTAGCCTTCCGCCCGCGGTTTCACCCGCGCGTAATCTTTTTTCAAATATACCCCCTTCCCCCCACATTTCCAGGATCAAAAGTACCCTATGTTCACCGGGGGTGTAGTTGGTGTAGGCCTTAGTGGGGCGTGCTTTTTGTCCAGGGAACACGCACCTAAAAAATACTAAGTATACCAGTAGCGTACGCCTAGGTGTGCGGAGACCTTGCTAGATGACCTCACTCCACCTGATGGTAAGCGGAAGTGAGGTCCAAATATAAGGTTGACTGGCTCAATAGATCATAGTACCCATTGAGCCAGTCACCCTCACCCTGAAGGCCAGCATAGATGCCGCTTCACACCCCGCCTGAAAAGCCCAGGATTATAGGAGGAAGGAAACACGTGAGCCGGAAGGGCATTCCATGCCCTAATGGCACGGGGCAAAAAAGAGGAACTATACCTCTTGGTACGGGCCACCAGTGTCTGGATGGTATGGGGATGGCAACGCAGTCCGGCGCGTGTTGTTCGGGAGTGGAAAGGGGAGGACGGGATGAGTTGGAATAACTCTTCAGAGCATTTCCCATTATAGAGACGGTAAAGAACACTAAGACTGGCAACGTCTCTACGTAACTGAAGAAGTTCTAGGGTCTTAGTCACCTCTTGATCACCGACAATACGGATAGCACGTCGCTGCAACCTGTCGAGAGCCTCCAATAAGTACTTTGCGGAACCATCCCAGAGATGAGAGCAATATTCCACACACGGTCTAACTCTAATTCGTCGAAGACACAACAGTAAATACTCGTAACGACTTACTTACTACATAGTAAAACTAAAACAATGGATTGTGTAACGTATTGTACTGTGACAGATGTTAACGCAACTAACTCAAAAGACGGAAATAAGGCTTGTATAATAATTTAAAACAATGTTCGACAAAATGTCTGCTCTTAAGACGACGAATTGAATATTTGTGTTGCAAGGATATCGATTTTTCTCAGCAATGACTAGAGCTAAGAAAATAAAATTTATTGGCAGGATTCATCATATCTTTGACTTTGTATTGTCCATTTGAATACACGATTGGTCAACTTTTGTAACACAGAATAATTAATCAAAAATACCTCTATAAAAACAGGGATTCCCATTGTTACGACAATCGGAAGCGACTTAAGCCTCCAAAATTACTAAATATAATCACGGAACCTTACAATAATTGGGCCATAAATTATTTAAAATACATAAAACCATTTTGTCGCATACGCCCTTTTCGTTAAGAGCGGGTTTTCTAAGAGTGTCTTGCCACTTGTGAGCAGTACGACTGTCGCGCGACAATCGCGCTGCTACTGCCTCGTCGCTTGCTGCTTTGGTTTATTGTAAAGGAGCACCTATATCCCTTTTTCTTTATGTGTACTATGTAATACTCGTATTTGTACTCACCCGGTGGGAAGTGGCGACGTGAGCGAGCGTGTGCGCGGGCGTCGGCCGCTCGTCGCTCGACTCGTCGCCCGATCGCTCGCCCGTGAACACCGAGTCGTGCGACACCGACAGACCGCTTCCATAAGCGCCCTCTCTGCAACACAAATAAACACAACAGCATTAAGGACGAGTTATAAAGACAAGACAAATGAAATAAAGAGTCCAAACGAGCGATTTATCTGCAATCTCTACCTGCCGAAAAAGCTTATGTAGACGCTTACTGACTTGCTTATGGGGCATATAATAAATAATGTAATAGGACTAAGCACTTTTTAATAAATTTTTATGAACCGCCTTCGAATAGTCTATAAGATGTAAATATCAAGAATAATGGGTCTGTTTTAACGGCTTTAAGTGTCATTGAAAAGTATGTACCCTTTACTCCATAGAAATATGATTAATCAGTGGTATCCATGCAATTAAGTCTTACAGAAAACTAAAGCTATCTTGCCATTATCTTGCTTATACAGGGTTATTGGTAATGTGTCTTGATCCTTTTAAGGGCATGTAGAGGAGGTCCCCAGCTAGCAATTGACCCATTAAAGTGCAGGTCAAAAGTGAACCAATAATGAGATATTTTTTTTTAAATATTTTTTCCGAAAATTAGGGAAACACAACTTTAAAATTTTATTTAAAAAAAACTACAACATATTTTAATGTAATTATTTATGATTAAGTTAGAGCTTAGTCTAGTACATAATAAAACACACTAGGATAACTGAAAGTTTTGTTAATTTTGAAATAAGAGATCTAAAACTAGAATTTTTTTTCGACGCTTATAATTTTGTTTACAATAAAGTATAATTTTCTTCAAAAAATCACCTAAGTACTTGGACGGCAGAACATTTCAAAAACATCTGCATATCAATGGCTATCCAACAAGATACAATGTGCACTTAAAAAATTGATAACAACTGTAAAAACAACTAACGAGCATAAAAGGGTAATAAATCTCTATACAAATTTTTTCGCTATATCGGTGTATTTTTCAACCAGATGACAATCAATAGACAAACGACACTTGATTAAACCATGAATGGATGAAAGAGACCGGTCAAGAGATGACTCATCATCAAAAAAAAACCGGGAATTAGTTTCATATCTGCTTTTGTTATGTCAAAACGTTTTATTTCAATGTCTTAAGGACACTCACTTGAAATTTTGCAATTAAATTTTTCAATGCACTTAAAGAAGGTTTCTTCCCACCTGACCCTGCCAATTTTGCCTTTAGTGGGGGCAGTCGAAACTTTTTAGTTTTGCCTGCCCCCCCCCCCCACTAGGGGCAGACGAAACTAAAAAGAAGGAACCGAAATTAGTAGTTGGTTTAAACTAAAAAGTTTCAACTGCCCCCACTGGTGGCAGAATTGGTGGGGTCAGGTGGGAATGAACCTTCTTTAAGTGCATTGAAAAATTTAATTTTGTACCAGTGGGGGCAGTCGAAACTTTTTAGTTTAAAGTAACTACTAATTTAGGTTCCGTCTTTTTTGTTTCGTCTGCCCCTAGGGTGGGGGGGGCAGGCAAAACTAAAAAGTTTCGACTGCCCCCACTGAAGGTAGAATTGGAGGGGTCAGGCGGGAATGAACCTTTTTTAAGTGCATTGCAATATTTCAAGTGAGTAAGACATCATTGGAGTAAAACGTTTTGACATAACAAAAGCAGATATGAAATTAATTCCCGGGATTTTTTATTTATGAGTCATCTCTTGACCGGTCTCTTTCATTCATTCATGGTTTAACCAAGTGTCGTTTGTCTATTGATTGTCATCTGGTTGAAAAATACACCGATATAGCGAAAAAATTTGTATAGAGATTTATTACCCTTTTATGCTCGTTAGTTGTTTTTACAGTTGTTATCAATTTTTTAAGTGCACATTGTATCTTGTTGGATAGCCATTGATATGCAGATGTTTTTGAAATGTTCTGCCGTCCAAGTACTTAGGTGATTTTTTGAAGAAAATTATACTTTATTGTAAACAAAATTATAAGCGTCGAAAAAAAATTCTAGTTTTAGATCTCTTATTTCAAAATTAACAAAACTTTCAGTTATCCTAGTGTGTTTTATGATGTACTAGACTAAGCTCTAACTTAATCATAAATAATTACATTAAAATATGTTGTAGTTTTTTTTAAATAAATTTTTAAAGTTGTGTTTCCCTAATTTTCCGAAAAAATATCTCATTATTGGTTCACTTTTGACCTGCATTTTAATGGGTTAATTGCTAGCTGGGGACCTCCTCTACATGCCCTTAAAAGGATCAAGACACATTACCAATAACCCTGTATAATTACTACTCAACTACCTGAAATTAAAATTAATATTTCCATCTTATAATTACACAAGTTTTAAGGTAAGGCAAAATTACAGGGCCTAACACGCAATTACACACTACTACCTTAAATATTTAAGTAAGTAGGACTATCGATTTGAATTGAATGATATTATAAATGTATAAACTCCGTAGTGGGAACAAATTAGGCTAGTGTGTTGTTTGTATTTTTTAATTCATAAGTATTATTATAAGCTGCTTTTAAATAAAATAAATAAATAAATTATTCCCAGAGACGAGATACGACGGTAGTCGGTAGGGCTAGCAAAATAACAGGTTCCAGATCTTAAAGGTCAGAGGGCCATAATAATAACCGATTTTTAACAAAATTTTGTTCTTTCTGCTGTCTTCGAGCATTTCTTTCCGAACTAGACAGAGTGAGTACCTACGCTTGCACCAGGATCCAGTACAACAAGTAATACAATATTACATCATCAACTGCCATCAGACCTCCATAGGTGTCCATCATTCAAATCAAGTCATCGTTAGAATGATAGGAACCTACCACCAAGTCTAACCTACGAAATCCGCCGGTAGAGTCCCTTTGTAACATTAATGTCTGACGATTGAATAAAAAAAAATTGATTGATTTTACTGACTTAAATCACCACGCTTGCGGAGAGATAGTAATTCACAAACCCGAGAAATGTGAAAAACTAAACATGTTTTACTGAATCATATCCACATAAATAATCCAGCCCATAACTTTTTGAATATAGAAAATTATGATAACAGTCTGATCACGTCTATCAAAGGATGCCAGCTTTAGAAACACTTGGATGACTTGGATCCATTGCACACGCACAGCAGTGAATCATGCGCATTCATCGTAATTGAAGCAATGGACTTATGAGCAATCTTACTCACTATCGGCAGCTGCGACCAGCTATCTTGATGCTAATTCATTTATTAATAAATCAGATTCTGGCAACATTATACTAATATCATCAATGCGTAAGTACCTATGTATGTCTTTCGGTCTGTCTGTCTGTCTGTCTGTTGCGCTTTCACGCCAAAACCACTGACCGATTTTGATGAAATTTGGTATTAGACATCAACTAGGCCTTGAGACAAAACATAGACAACTTTTTATCCCTGGATTGTCAGTTTCCCTGGGATAACCTGTACCTTGGATTTGGCTTAGCCCGTTTGGGGCTACTAACCCAGGAAGCATCGGCCAAAGGGCTGCCAAACCCTGAACTAAATTTCGAGTTTTTTTTAGTTAGTGTACTGGCTGATATTGAAATTGCCATAAGACAATTCTATTATGCTGGCAGATTCGCCTGTGGGAATGGCTGTCCAGCTATCCAGTCGCACTCTGAAAAAGTCGTACAGTCTGCGCAAAATCATCTTGCGTTCAAACAAATACCAAAAATATTTGAACATTTGACAAAAATCACTCTAAGCACAATACTTTTAGGTGTTACATTATACGAGCAGATCGTACACCTTATGGTAAGCGCCACGTCTCTGCCCTTAGACAGTTCAGTGCCAAACAGTAACTTACCAGTTACTTTCTGGCACTGCCCTGCGCCTGCTACACCGAGACGACAGTTATTAGGTCTCATATACCCAGTAATTTCACTACCTTCAGTACCCCTTTCCCGAAACACAGAAGTGCTTGTATTTCACGGGAAAATATCTGGCACTGCGGTGGTACCCACCTAGACGGCTCAGTACAGGAACCTACTACCTGGTAAAACTTAAATCTTAAGGTAAGGTTGAGGTTTTGAACGCTCAGATCATTTTGACGCTGACTGTACCACCAAGTACACTTCTATGTTATACTTAGTGTTTCAAACACACTGCACACGCATACCGATGAATCATACGCATAAATCTCAATTGAAGTATTGGACTTACGAGCAATATCTTATTCGCCATCGGCAGCTGGGACTCGCAATCTCGATGTAAATTAATTTATTAATAAACCGCTTTGATTTATTCACTCCTGGTTAATGTTTTAAATGGCAGGTAAGACAAGTGAACTTTTAGCTGTGGAGTTGTTTGTGATATACAAAGAGCCTTCTTCTTGTTGCAAAGTTTTTGACATTAATTAAGTGTAAGTGAAGTTATAAACAAGTTTTTAAGAAATAACCGTCAAAAAATGAATGCCTCGATGGTCTAGTGGTTTAAGTACCGGGTCCATAATCTCAGGGTTTAAATCCCGGGTCGGCCTGTGTCGAATTTTTCGAACGCGGCTCAAGTTTTGTCATCGCTAATACGCATTTGGCACTTGAAAACATTTAAAACAGTAAAAATAAAATTAGTAGTTGTTGAACCATTTTTTTGCTCTTCACTTCTTGGAAAGGTAAACGTTACTTACCATGAAAATGTTACTTTTGTTGTAGCTGTCCCATGCGATATTTTACTAACCTTCTCTGGCAGCACTGCCTAAACTATTCATACTTCGCGTTTTGCCGAAACAAAATAAGATACCGAAAATATTTAACTTCAGTTACTAACATCAAGAAATCAATCTCCAATCAAATCACGTCACCGCTACAATAAAAGTTAGGTACTGACTTCAGCATCACGCTTACGCTTGGTCCTGGCACGATGATGGTGGTAGGTAGAGTAGTTGGGTCAAATGATACTAACTTTCTCCTAGCATGTCGCTCCGCGTCGAGTAGCTCGCTGGTTGAGCTGCTCTTAGGGTCGGGTGAGGATGCGCGCGCGCCGCTGCCGCGCCGCTTGAACATGCGCCGGAGTCCGCGCAGGAACCGCCCCGTTCTCCCCTCGCCTGGAAACGCAAACGATATCTTTGTTAGACACGGAAATTAATAAATCCTTGGATTATTCACACATTGCTATCTGACTTCAAACTAAGCATAAACCGTACTGTGGGTTCGGACAATGGATATCAAAAGATACAAGAGAAGAAAAATGCAGTGAATCTTCCACTAGAATTGAGCAGCTCGCCAGGGGAAATACATAAGACAATAGTAAAGTAGCACATTATTATTACTGTTTGGCTGTTGTTTTATACGCTGATAAAGGTCTCCAGAGCTCAATAAAGAAAGGCATGGTTTTGGGAGCGGGAAGAACTCTCTTTCTTTGCTGCCGAAGGCATGTTCCCTTAAATTATAGGGTCAGCAACACGGGAGTGAATCCTCTGGTATTACACGTGCCCAGGTGACGTAATCGCCTACCACCAGCGCCGTCTCAGCTCACTTTGTGGTGATTTCTTTTCCTAAGGTGGATTGGCCTCGGTTGGATGATTATTTGGATTAGCTGGAGGCAGAGAGTACAGTGCAGTCTTCTTCTTAGCGAGTCGATGGCTAAATTTTACCAGACCAGTACTCCGCTACCCGAACAGCATTACTGTTAGCGCACAGCAAGTCTTCCTGAACACATGTGTCAGGGCACGCGGAACAAGAAAGAAGAAGTGCAGTAGAAGGGTACTTGTTTGACTTGGGTAGTGGCACGAACGCCTGTAGCCACTAGTCCCGTCGATAGACACACGGCCTAAGGTCTCGCTAGCTTGCGGCCTGCGGTAATTGAGCATAATAATAAGTAAGAGTAGTGAGTCAACTGGGTGAACGTTGCACAGGACCGGAACAGCTGGCATGAAAGAGAGGAGGCCTATACCCAACAGTGGGTGGATACGGGCTGAATAGATAGATAGATAGTTAGTATAGTGTTGTACTGACCATGGTTGTGCGGGTCGCTGTGCGGCGGTCGGTAGGGCGGCTCCAGCGAGCCCTCGCGCACGCACGACATCAGGCCCGCGCCGCCGCCGCCCGACATCCGCCCACCGCCGCTGAAACATTGGAAATACACTTTATATAACGTGGTATAAGGTCTAGATTAAGAATCAGCGCAGGAAATAATATAGTTATTTATGTGACTGTTGCATAATGAGGGTCATTAAAATACGAATGTGGTTTTATGAATCATAAAAGGATCACATGAGTATTTTAATGCCTAATTATGTACAGTCACATACATAACTTTATCTTCATTCATACAATAAATGTCTATTTTAAAGTCAGGATCGATGTGAAACCGCGTGGAATATAATCCGTAGTACCAGGAGAGCAGAGAAGAACAAGAAGCTAGGCTAGCACGCGTCTTTCAAACTCTTTGATTTAATGAATAGTTACGCTGCGGTTATGCTCCCCTGGTACCTTTGAAAATACATCAAGATGTTTTGCTTACATATGTTATCTTCAAATCCATTAATTTTTACTTTTTAAGAAGACGTTCGAAATTTGAACGTAATTAAAGTATCGGTTACCGATACTAAAATGTAAACATTACGATGCAGCCACAGATACTTATATCTAAATGTAGGGCGTTTGCTCATCGCTCCTGACTATAAAATAGACATATTATGGTATGGATGTAGATAAAATAGTTTTGTGTTCATTTAGGCCTCGAATTTCACGGAAGCAGGAGCGGAGCGGTTGACGCCCGCACGGCGGTCATCGCTTGACACGGGCTGTCACTAGGGTGCGCTTCACGGTCACGCTTCCGTGTAATTCGAGGCAGAGGCCTTAGGGTTGTTTTAGAGTCACTGTTTTTTTAAGATCTCTCTGAACTCCCCAGAAAACGGGCAGTGTATGCCGCTACGAAGACATGTCAGCGTTACTCTATAACCAGCCTTAATAAACCAATACATATAGCTTTTTTTCTAAAGGATGATGCGTTTCGGCACCATAACTAAGATTAATTATCAGGAACTTATCTGCCAGTGGTGAAACTAGCCTATTATCTCGTAATCATATTATTAATTATTATAACTTTTTTCGTTTAAACTAAGCAAAGTTTTTCAAGAAATAATGCCAAATCGGTCCTTTCATCATAAAATGCAATTCTCGACGCCAACTTCATATTCAGTCGCAGAACAATTTCCAAATATCTTCACAAAGCTGATGGTGGCAGATAATAATCTTATTACATTCGCACAAAATTCTTGCTCTGATGTGAGAATTATCGCGCTCCTCTTAAATGATTTCATCATCACGGAAATATAAGCCTTAACGTTTCAGTTATAGAGTGTATTTTCGTTTGACAAAACAAGCTCTTAAGATGTTCCTGGAGTGGTCAAATAAAGACTCATGTTGAACGTAGATAGATAAGTAAGGTCGTAAAGCGATAGGAAACAATAAAGCTTCTATTGTAAGGTTACTTAAGCTTTCCTATGTTATTATACCTATTCTAGCCTAGAATAACTTATTCATAATATTATGTAAAGTGTCAGCCTATAAAATAATGTCCCAATTGGAGGGCAAAGTCATCAATCATAGCAATGAAGTCATCGTTACAATGAGGATTAATTAATATCTTGCCAAATGCAAAATAGTGATCACACGCCCGAAATGTGTGTTTGGAAAAACCGACTAATAATTGCATAACCAGGAAACTGAACCCAGGACTAAAACAAAACATCATGGTCAAGGAATCAAACCACTTTTACTATTAACTATTTTATGTATATTACTGTCTAAGGGCAGACGTGTGGCGCTTACCATCAAGGTGTACGATCTGCTCGTCTTGTTACACATAATAATAATAATAATAATATTTATTTCGCAAGAATGTGGTACATTAGATGGTACATGTTATTATAAATTATGTTGCGAGACACATTCACCCGGTAGGGTATGCAAAACATATGGTATTAATATAATTAAGTAACTCAAAAAAAAAAAACAATTCTCAGTGCTAAGTTTAAAATAAAAAATCGATTAATTCAATAAAATTACACAATAACAAACATTTTTAAATTAAAATTACATTAAATAAAATTTTTATGTTCAACATGTTTCGCCAAACATTTGGCATGTAAATAAATAAATGAAACAAAATTAACATTAAAAAACAACAATCAACTCCTAACTTAAATTACTCTTTACGGAACTCATCAACACTATAAAATTGCTTGTCCAAAAGCCATGCATATACTTTCTTATCAAAAAGTGGCTGCCTTAAATCTTTCAAGCTCTCTGGTAGTTTATTATATATTTTTATACACATGTTTAGGCAATTTTTCATGTATAAAGCGGTTCTCGGAACGCATTAATTAAAAAAAACGACGGGTTGCACTCCGGGAGTGCCGGCAGAAGTGAAAACCTGAATATTAACGTTGTGCATTTTTGATATGTATTTTGGAATGGTTAGGGATTTAATTGATTGGTAGAGGTATAAAAGTACTATCATTTATATGGTAAAATACAATATTTATTTATTGCGCTATCGTACACAAACATGACAATTTATATTACATTAAAAAGTTTATCTCTCAGAATTAATGAAATCAGAAACTTTTTCAGACTTATCAGAAACTCCTTGCTGTGACACTGAAACGCCATGTAATAAATGATGATAAAATGATTGACAACCGTCAATGTCATACTTTTTTGATTGACAACTATTTATTTTCTAAACAACGAAAACAAAGTTTGGAATTTACAACTAATTGCATACTGGAATCTGCGGATAAACTTTTGAATTTGGAGCAATCGGCCAAGAAATGATTCCCTTTACAGAATCCGCAGACTCCCGAATCGTTAATAACACGAGTGGTGTTACAGTAATCAACATGTCGCTTTCGAGGATGTTCACTGGGAATTTGGGGTAACAAGCCAAAATGTGTGTGAGAACGAGCCTCTTGTCGCAGGAAATCGGACAGCATTTCCAACTTCATACGACCTGATGCATGCTCCGCAGCATAGCGGATCCAAAGACTGCGGAGAAGTGGTGTTAATTTTCATAAAATACTGTTATATAATTCCGGCGAATAAAGATATTCCAAACTTTTTAAATGTTTTATTACGGCAATGAAATTTTGAATTTTGCAGGATATCAAATTAAGGTCTTTGTGGTCACTTTGTAGCATAGGAAGCATATAGGAAGCGACCGCACTGCGGCTATAATAGTAGAAGAGGTCACACTTGACAGTTCATTCATGCAAAGAAAAATATACCTTACGCTAAAGGAATAAAACTCAAGAAAACAACATCAGTTCTTATTAATACAATTATTTACTCTACTCCTGATGTACATAAGAAGCACTTTTCTTTGCATTTAATAAATGAGCTGTCAAATTGAACAAAAAACCATTATTGTCTATAGACCGACAAATTATCTGTTCCGGTGGCGGCGTCGCTACTGTCTATTTAAAACTGTCATTAAATATTGTTTTTGCATTGCATTTCACGTAGTTCCAATTTTGGCCACCGGAACAGATAAGTTTGTAGAAAACACGTGTCCGGACTTCAAATTTTATATGGATTTTCGATCAGGTCACGTGACACATAAATCCTGACGCGAGTTTAACATTTTTTCCCCATACAAAAAAAGTGCACAACGCCGCTAAAGAAGTTTTCACTTCAAAAAATATTTCCACAACTGGAAAAAGACAAGAAAATCAAGTCATATCGTCATCATGATGGAATCGTAGCATGGACTTTATTACGTAAAGAGGTCTTCTTCTATAAAATTATACAATTTCATTTTTATATTAATCAATTGATATTATAGACCTGTAGCAATTATTGGTAACTGGCTTAGCCACGCTTCTTACATGCGGGGTTTCTTTGATTGGTTATTACTTATTATCAGAATCCGACGCGGAAATCAAACCCCCTAGCTCTCAATCTCAGATCAATATAATGTAAAGTCCAACGGAAATGTCTTAGATTAGTTAATTATTTCATTTATTTTTCCGTAAAGAATTAAGGTAGATTTTTTTTTCTATAAACAATTTATTTAAAAGCGATTTGTTACATAACGTTGGGTTAAAATCAATTCGAATTTTAAAAAAGTCTAAAAATTTTTTTTATAAAAGGCTTTTTAGTTTTTGCCCATTTAGCTCTATCATCAGACCTTGGTTACCAAACTAACACCAAAATACCTACTTGTCAAAACAAACTGGATAGATAGATCAACTTGCAAGATTTGATTACAAAGAAACATCGGGCAGGTGAAACGAAATAAAAATACATTTCAAAAACCATTTATAAAACAAGTGAGTGACATGGACGCACGACACATTTTTAAAACACGTCAAGCAAAGGAATCAAAACTCATACAGCCACGTGAGGTCCCCCTCCAAAACTTCACGTCCATTCATTAAGAGTAGGAACGCACGATAAGCTATCATCCCCATTACAAGGTCACGCCTGTTTACCCGCACAGAGGAAGTTCAAGGTCGCATCGCAAATCGATACGGATGCTGCGTGTGACAAAGATAGACATATTAAATATAACGCGTGCGAAAAGGACAGGTGTAAAGTAAGAAACTGAGTTTTTCACCGGGACTGCGGTGCCATGCCATAGAGTATTAGTTATTATCGGTTCCGTAATACATAATTGATAGAGGAAGTTAGGATCGTTTTTACGAATCATAAAATATGGAAGACGTCAGCGGTTATGACAAGTTATTTTAATAAGTAGGTATGCAATGAAAGAAGTTTCATTAGAAACCTCTTTGTTCATTGATTATTCTGAACTCGTGTAACTAAGTAAGCAGCTTATTAGTGTCATCATCATCATCATCATTTCAGCCAAACGACGTCCACTGCTGGACATAGGCCTCCCCCAAGGATCTCCAAACCGATCGGTCCTGCGCCACCCGCATCCAGTGGATTCCGGCGATCTTTATGAGATCATCGGTCCACCTTGTAGGAGGCCTACCACAGCTGCGTATCCCGGTACGTGGCCACCACTCGAGGACCTTTCCGCCCCAACGGCCGTCAGTCCTCCTAGCAATGTGTCCTGCCCACTGCCACTTAAGGCTTGCAATTCTTCGGGCAATATCGGTGACCTTGGTCCTTGTGCGAATCTCATCATTTCTGATGCGATCACGCAGGGAGACTCCAAACATCGCCCTCTTCATTGCCCCTTGCGCGATTTTGAGCTTATTAGTGTAATGAAGGGCAAAGGCTTCTTTTGATCGAAATCGATTGATTACTTAATGAACTCATAACATAACCTATTGACGACTGATTTTGTGTAATTAATGGTCGAGAAGTTTGCTAGTATAGTAGAGGTCGCGGGTTCGATCCCCGCACGTTACAAACATTTTGTGGACATGAACAAGAGCATAATATATTTATGTATCGGTCTGGGTGTTTCTTTGTATAATCCGATATCTATGATTTATAGCTAAAGTATCACTAAACACAAATGTTTAGTATTTAGTATACTCACAAAATGGGAGAGAGGGAGGACACTAGTATTTATCTTTCCTCAATAGGCTATATAAATTGATATGCAAAAGTATTTTTTTTTTTAATCTATTTGCTGAATAAGTTATTTTATTTCATTTCACTAATCAATACCATATTAAATATCTTCATTTTAACCGTTTTATTATGACAACCATGTGAGAAAGCCTCCCCCTACAATCTAATTTGTGTTATATTATCATCAGCGTAATGTTGTAAGTGGGTTCATAATGGCCTCAACTCCCGTGACATCAAACAAGACAATGTTAATTAGAGGTAATCGGTTAATTTGTAGGTGAGTAAGCGTGTGGAGCTTGCTTGTTAACTGACTACTATACAGTTAAGCGAAAATTAAATGTCTGTCTGTGGAAGGTGTAGAAATCAGCCATTTTCACTTGAGATTGAGAGGAGTTATTTTTCAAAAGCGTGAATGCATCAAAGACCTTAGTAGAAGATCTTTCTCTTGTCCTTCTCTATAAAAATAAACTCATATTCTATTATATAGCGTTAAAAACTAAGCTTTGTACTAAATATATTGTCTAATAACCGCGAATAATAACTAAATCCGAACTATCCAACTGATCACAAAAATTCATTTTGACAGTAATATCACTGCCAGATATCTGAGTTAAAGCGTAACTTAAGCTACTCTCATTTACGAATCCTAAAAAATGGCTTATTCCCAGCCGTCACCACTGGCTACGTTCCCACTGGCGACAAACGGGAAAAAAAATCCCATTTTGCACCAATACCCTTCATTAGGCATTACAAACCCTACATAGGCCAGGCAAAGCTGCGGTCACAGCTAGTGTAAGTAATAACCACGGAACAGAGGCTAATTTGTTCAAACCAAGATTTAATTAGGTCGAGAATTGCGTGGGCGTTACACGCAAGAAACTGCCATTTGCACTCAACCTTATAATAATTTGTATACTCGTGTAGAGTTGTTAGGAAATATTTTACCGTTTAGTTAATTAAATTAGCTGTTTTTCTATTCGTTGTAAGGTTGTAAACTTTAGTGTAGGTTTACCAAACTTTTGGATAATGACCCAAGTTTTTGCAAGTCTACTTTAAATTACAATTATAATGTGAAATGTGGTACAAGCTGCAGATACTTTCTGCCTGTCAGTCGAAATGGGAACAGGGGAAGCAACCTTCTCACAGGAGACTGACGTATGAATAGGAAGAAACTTTACTATTGTTCAATGTTTGGTGAGTTAAAGTCCGTAGGTAGTGAAATAACTAGGTATATGAGACCGAATAACTGTCGTCTCGGTGTACGGGCGCAGGGCGGTGCCAGACAGTAAATGCTTTATTACTGTTTGGCACTGAACTGTCTAAAGGCAGACGTGGCGCTTACTATGATTACGGTGTACGATCTGCTCGTCTTGTTACACATTGCAATAAAAAAATGCTCAAACTCCCTCGTTGGTAAATTCGATTTTGAATTTCTCACACACATATGTAAGTAGTCATAAGAAGCATACTTTGGCGATTGAAAAAGTAACTATTGAGCTTCTTGACGGTTCTTCTCGATATACATCAACATTTCGAAGCCATTAATAAAATCATTGACGATCCATACGTGCATTTTTTATACTATGTCAGTTAACAGACAGACACGCAGCCCACCTAATGGTAAGCGGCCACTGTGGCCTATTTTGAGGGACACTTCACCAGGAAGCGTCGCTCAATGTGCTGCCAGACTGTAGACTCATCTGATCTTCGAGCCTTTAATAGTTTGATTTCAAGTGTACTGGCATAAATACTGCCGGAACACAGCCAGAGCTATTATGGCGGCAGAGTTCACATGTGGTAGCTAGCAAGTCGGACTCTGAAAAAGGCCTACCACCAACCAGACCCTAGGCGGGAATCGAAGTCAAGCATGTCTGAAGTCTACATGAATATAGGATATATGTTGATTTGAATGCTGAGACTAATGTTGAGGAGATATTAAAAGGAACACTTTCTAGTATCATTTCACGGTCACGGTTACCGGGAGATACCGCCATCTGTCAGGCCGCGCCCTACTTCTGGCACGTGCCCTCTAAACAGTGAGTGACGTCACTTGGCTACTGGAGCGATTACAGCTTATAATGACTGTATTTGGTTCTTTAACATCCCCATAGACGTGACATTGCACGTGTTGTATGTTGTGGCATTATCGTCCTTGACAAATATAATTGGGATTTTTCGAAAGGGTTTCCGCCAAATCCCATAGAAAAAACCCCAGTCCCGGCGCAAAGGAATTGTATCTCAGATTTTAGATAACTATTAGTAGAAACAATATCAAGTGTCACTATTTCCTGGTTCGGTGGCTAACATGGTTATTTTGCCCAGAGAAGTTTCAAAGGCGCTACATGCAAACATGACACTTTTTAGGAAAAACTTCATGTTACTGTACTAATTGACATTGAATTAGCAAAAAATGAATAAAACACGCACATATACCCTCGTACATAATGTTGTTATTGAGTTTATTGTTGTTATGTTGTGTTTCTGTCAACATGTTTATATTGAATGTAATGTATTTAAAAATACAAAAAATAATAAATCCTGCTAGTTTATCATCTTCTTATGTAATTGTGTAAGGTATACAATAGGTCCTAATGGTGTACCAAGAGAGATAAAATAAAACCACTATCATATTTTCAAGTCTTTTAATGTATATAGTTATGTTATGATGCAGGCTATACATATCAGTGTGAACCTATTATATTCATTTTTTGCAATTACCCACACGTTTGTGTTGTTAATGAGTGAATTAATACAGTAAAATGAAGTTTTTCAAAAAAATGGCATATATAGGGTCACATTTTATTAAGGGGCAATATTTTAAAAATTGATTCTACACTAAAAATAAAAGATATTCATAAGTACAGTATATTTTCTTTGTTAATACGATAGTTTTCGAGAAAAACGAAGACTTTCATCTTGCTTTAATAGTCAAATACTACAACCTGTGTATTACGTGAAATACGCTTGTTTACTATCGATACTAGAAAAGTCAATGTCAAACAACTTTACTCAATGGAACTACTTTGCGGGTCTTCCCGCCTCTCTACTTGCCTTCTCGCTCTTTAGCTATAGCGCTCTTGCTCACACTTGATGGCCGGCCTCCATTAGTGTTACCACCGTGGGAAGTTGTCGCTAGATCTAGGGTAATTTACAATAGTTCAACCTTGTCTTCATTTCAAAATGTAGAATTTCTTATAAAAGCATAGGTGAGGATGACCACTTACGGTCTAAAAGTGGTTACCTATACGGTAACCAAATAGCAGCTCCGCGCAACGCAAACTGGCACTACGGCCAATAACTATGGTAGTTTATGACTGAACGTACCCATAAAATTTAAAATGCACTAATTACTTAGTACCTACTTCCCCACACTTGCGCACTAAAACTGCAAGTGTTGTTTGTGTGAGATCGACACAAACAACGTGTTCTCAGCTGTTCGTGACTTCATTGATTGACTACCATGCTAAGTACTTACCTATTTGTCGTCGTTGTGTGGTGGTCTCTAATACCAACCATGTCGGAGAGCTCGAATTGACTCTCTCCTCGTGCGCTAAAAGCAAAGTTTTCTGAAACGCCAGCTCCATAGTTCCCTCATAATAATAATAATAATAATAATATCTCTGGACATTATTCACACAGCGCCATCTAGCCCCAAACTAAAGCATTAGCTTGTGCTATGGGTGCTAGACAACGGATAAACATTACTTATATACTTTTTTTTTTTTTTGTAAATACATACATATTATACATAGAAACACCCAGACCGATACAAACAGACATGTTCATGCACACAAATGTTTGTACCGTGCGGGGATCGAACCCGCGACCTCTGGTGTAATAGCCGACTTCTCACGCACACACTCAGTTTATTTTAACCACATTATTGTCGCGTCAGAGCAAGGGTGACATGAGCAATCGCTTTATGGTTTTTCGCAATAAGATTTTTCGCACAAACGTTACATCGCACTAACAAATTATCGATGTAATAAAATGCGTTGATCCCACCGACCGAGCCATCGAAATCCGAACACTGTAGATATTCGTTCGCTGTCGCACCTGCGACCGTAATAAATAGTACGAAATTTTCACTTAATTACACTACACTTCTCACAATCAATTCTTCCTCACTACAAAACAAAGTACACCGTGATAATCGCATAAATCCCAAAAACAATAGCGCATTTGAAGACTCGCGCGCGACCGAATTAATAGTCCAGTCAACGAAGCTCTAACTTTGCCATTTTAGATGAAAAGCTGAAACTGGTGCCAAATTTTTCGCTAAAGACCCCGTAATAACATACTAAAAATGCAGGGTCGTGTCGTGAGTCACCGGGGTCATACGAAAAAAAAAATGGAAAAGGGTGAAAAAAATACTTTTTCCTAAAAATCTCGAAAACTAACTGAAAAATGAGAAAAAGTGTCAGACAAAAGTCGTAGAAAATTACTTTGTCTACAAAAAAGGTTATTATCAATTTGCGCGTATCGCGCACCGTTTCCTAGGAAATCGCGTACAAAGTGCGAAAATTCGCACAAACAATGTTTTTCGTTTAAATAGAATTTTTACAAATTTTTCAATTAAAAATTATTTTTATGCATTCAAAGAGATTTCCGTCTTCTTTTTATTAATTTGATTCTACATCAATAAGTGCACTTTGTACTCGATATCCTAGCAAACGGTGCGCGATACGCGTAATTGATAATAATCTTTTCTGTAGACAAAGTAATTCTCTACATCTTTTGTCTGAAACTTTTTCTCATATTTTTGTTAGTTTTCGAAATTTTTAGGAAAAAGTACTTTTTCACCCTTTTCCATTTTTGTTTTCGTATGACCCCGGTGACTCACGACCCTGCATTTTTAGTATGTTATTACGGAGTCTTTAGCGAAAATTTTGGCACCAGTTTCAGCTTTTCATCTAAAATGGCAAAGTTACAGCTTCGTTGACTGGACTATAACTAAAATTGCCGAAAGAAACTTATCGGAAGGACACTAGTGTTGTGTACCAATGAAGATATTTCGATAAATTATTTAGTTTCTATGTTTAAAAAACAAACTACCTACTACGATATTGCTAATAAAGTAATAATACGATAAATTAAACAAATTATTATTTTTGTTATGCTCAAATGTCATAGTTGATTAAACCCCTAACATGTTAATTCATTTTTTCAGCTAAAAATAAATTACTTTATTGTCCGCATAAACCCGAGCTGTGTCCGAAAAAACTGATACAAAGTTAGCTCGACCCGGGAATTTAACCTAGGACCTCAAGATCTCAACACGGTACCAACTACTAGACCATCGGGGTGTATCTTATTTATTTATTTTTAGCAAACTCTTTAATGCTTTGATTAATCCTCTTAGTAAAAAAATATCGGTGTGAAAGTATTGTATCGAGTTTTTGGTCACAGCACTAATGCTGGGGGCTGATCTGTTCGTGTGTCGTAGTTGTGAGTCGTCTCAAGCGCCGCTAGCGGCCAGCTTGAGTCATACCTTCTTTTAAAGAAGCCGCCCAGAGGCAAGTCGAAAGGCCAGGTTCGGGAGTGTCGACATTTGCACAAAGTGCCGCCGAAACATCACTACACATGCCTTCTGTCTAATTTTGTTTATTTTGCAGCGGATACTACATACAACATTTTGATTATTTTTTTCTTGTGTTTTTCTGGCCAGTAATAATTATTTTGAAAATGGAAATAAATGTCGTATCGTCCGGATGCGCTACATATTCTACATAACATTCTTAGGTGCGGACTACAAGGGAGTGTCGTTCAGTTCGTCGAATATTTTCGTAAAGCAGTGACGAGTGCGCGAATCGTAAGTGTGTTTGACGCTATGATATACGAGTGACCGGAAGGTTTTAACTGCTGTGCATTGTGTTGATCGTGCCAGATTGTGTAAGATTGTGTGTAGCAAATGGAGGTCGGACTCGGCACATTCAACAATTGTTGTAAATAGTAAGTAAATTTTTAAATAGTAGAATTGTAAATATTGACTTTGAAACATGCCAAGTTAATGCACATTGTTATTTTAAATCGATCACTTTGTATTTAACATCGTTTATTAGACATCGTTAATGATACTCGTATACCTAAATAACGAGTGCAATAAATTGTTAGTCCAAAACTTAAAAAAACGTGATGGTAAGTCATATTTCAAAATAAAATTTAAAAATTCAATATTAGGGTATTATGTAGTGTGTGCAGGGTAACACTTATTGAATGAAATGAGAAAAAGAAACGGCGATAAGTAGAACCGCTTTAAAATGACATTTGCAAAGAGAGAGGATCGATTAAAAAGAAAGAGAACGGCGATAAATAGAAGCCATTTTTAAATAATTCATCAATGAAAATAGGGTCATGCAAAGTTCATCTCATACACAGGTTGTTCCCAAAAATATTAGATTTTTTTTGTTTGAAAACGTTAAAAATGAAACTATTAGGAATATTTAAACAATATATCATGCATTGTGTGTGTATAACATAAATTGATTTTCTTATAAAATATTGCCCCTTAATAAAATGTGACCTTATATATATAGGTACATTATATTACATATGTGATAATGTGTTTATATGATGTGTTTTATTCATTTTTTGCCAACTCAATGTCAAATAGTACAGCAAAATGAAGTTTTTCCTAAAAAGTGTCATGTTTGCATGTAGCGCCTATGTAACTTCTCTGGGCAAAAAAAACATGTTAGCCACCGAATCAGGAAATAGCGACACCTGATATTGTTTCAACTAATAATTATCTAAACTCTGAGATACAATTCTTTTGCGCCGGGACTGGGGCAATTTTGGCGGATACCCTTTAATGTCCGCATATCAAATCAAAATATGCCTTCTTCATATAGGCTTCAAAGATGCACTTATGTCTTCTGACATGGATATTGCACATGATATATTGTGGGATTACCCGTCCTCGACAAATGTAGTTGGGAATTTTGGAAATTAAATCTATGGTTTATTATTTTTCGGGCGACTATAACGGGCAACAAGCGTTTAAATATTTTAGCGACAATGATATTAAATGGGCTTCAAATTGCAAGTACCTTTATAAAGCCAATAATGGCGCCTACTCTTATCTTCATTTTCGTTGAAAAATTAGCTTAGCCATTCCATGCGAACTCGAGATGTGGTATCATTCACTGTTTAATCTTTCAAGCCCCGGATTACCAGACACAATAGAAAATCTATTGTTACGCGGCACCCGAGTGCCGGTTCGGGATTGAGTGGTTAAAAGAATCTTCTTTTGTGCTCGACTTAAATCACAGCTAATTGTTCGATTTGGCCATAGAGTCCATTAGTGGAACACGAAGTGCTCCGCTCCACTGGGCCTGGGAACTGGGCCTCTGCGGTCATACTGGCGTTGCGACATTGCTGTCACTCTGACCACAGTGTAGAATACATTACAGTGGAATCTGGACAAAGTAACAGTAATCAAATATTGTCAAATGCGGATTGGTGTTCATAAACCCGAAATTGTTTGAAAACTTCGATACAAATACCGGAGCCGGAACTTGATCCTAGGACCCCGAGCACAGCTTAGCCCGAGCCAATTACTTAAACCAATAACCAATCGAGGCGTTCAAACTATGGTTCAAGTCAAAATTGTCCTATGATAACCATCATAATATTTTTTTAACTTCACAGTTATTGTTTCTGACTTGTATCATACTGTAAAGTGCCGCTTTACTGATAGGTATTCACAGCACTATGAACACTATGACCATTCGGTGTCCGTTCATATGACAAAAAACGAATGACAAATTTTCATTTGAAAAACAACGTTTGACAAAATTATACTTGATAAATTTATTATTTTACAAACTTTTGTTTGATAAACTACGCATTAGACAATATATTTAAAAGAAAAAAACTTATTATGCAAAAACATTAATTTACAAATTGATTATTTTTTAAACATGTTACTTGGAAAAACAACGTAAGGCATAAAAACATTTGACAAAATGCATTGCTATATAAAAATAACATACTTAAGTACACGTTATGTCGCATATTTTACTTTAAGCACGGAATCATATTATATATGTGTAGGGTCAACTGAAAAAATGGCTGGTTAGGTTAGGTTAGAACTGCGACCACAACGCACGAGCCGAGCGAGCGAAGCGAGCGTGCCGCGGTAGCGGCCGGCGAGTGCCAGAACCGAATTCTACTTATTTTCCTTAATTCAGGCAGTGTGTATTTTTTTAAAGACTTAAGTTTCTATGGAATTAGTATTAGTCGTAATACAAAATTATTACTTGCCTATAAATAATGTCCAAGATGAAAATTGCAACCATGCAATTTAGTATTTTCAAAATTTGATCGCAGGTAAGTATTGGTTAAAAAATAGTAATTTTTAAAAACTAATAATTTATCTTCTGCTTTTTGTACAATCATCAATTTGGCAAACGAATTATTTAGTCATGTGATAATTTTTTATATAAAATTTTTACATTTGAATAATTTTCTAAGTAAAACATTTGCGAAACCTGTATTTTGTCAAATGATTGTTTTTAAAGTAATATGTTTGCGAAATGAAAGTTTGTCAAATGATTAGTTTTTCAAACGTTGTTTGTCAAATGATCGTTTGTCATACGTTTTTTGTCAAACAATAGTAAACCTGACCATTCATTTAAACTTCACTCTGAACCATTTTAAAATGAACTCTAAAGTTACAAAAATAAGGTCCAACATGCGACAGGACTTTTGAGACTGATGGATGCGGTTACATTGTAATTACCGCGAATCGTACCAGATTTTTTCGTCATTTGTTGATCTGACAATGGCTGGGTTACATGTGTTTTCGAATTCGTCAATGCTCAATGTCGTTCTGTTGTGGTTGGTATATGGTTTTACCAAATATTTATGGCGAAGAAATTAGTGTAAATGTGAGGAAAAAACTTTTTACTTGGTCAAGTAGGACATTTTCTTTTGTTCAAAAATATTGTTTTGACTGCTTCGACTGCGCATTTGGTAGTGACTCTCCTCAATGCGTTATGAGTCGTGGGTTAGATAGAATCCCCTTCAGGATAAACATTAATGTGATGAACGCTTTTTGTTTATTCTGTATCTGGATTTGAAGAGTTTTAGTTAAATGGTTTAGGCCTTTGGGGAGGACTAAAAGGTTTTGAAAGACTTAACTACTAAAGAGACCAGAAGCCACAAGATGAAAGTTTGGCAAACTTTGTTGTTAAATCAATTCTTGTGATGTTGACTTGATTTCATTGAAGAAGGCTTTAGTCGGCGGTACACTTTGATTAAAGGCAGTACACAATAATCGATTTATTAATGTTTTTTTGCTTTAAACATTAGATTTAAAGCCATTTCATTTCGTTTTGCTGCATATTCCATTAGCATTGACTCTTATATAAGCCTACATGATATATTCTGCCACCCTCCAGAACCTTATTAGCCAGACCTTTTAACTCAAAAGCAATTACCAAAGTTATTTGCTTTTAAAATCACTAAGCGACCGTAAATTGAAGGCATCTGCATTAAGGACCCGGGAGACACCTGCCTCTCGATTGGACGAGCTTATTACCCTGACTTTACCTGACAATGTGAGATTATGTCGCTTTCGTACAAAGAAGTGAGGTTTTATTTATAAACTCTTCAATATATTTCACGTGCGGTAAACCCTGTAAATTGGTATTCTTATCGACTTCATTAAAGAAGGAAGGATTATATTTTTTATGTGTGTTACCAAAGTCACGCCTTAATGGTAACACCAAATATTCCGGGGTTACACAGGGGTCTGTACTAGTGTCACTACTGTTGAATATAGGTATCGACTGGCTCATCGGCGGTATCTTTCTCCAGGCGTTTGCGCAGTGCCTAACTACAATGGTTTGGCGACCCTAAGTTTGTCTCAGCCACCTATATAAGACCATACCATCCTCGATCTCGTGCGTGCGCATGCCAGTCCTCAACATTTTTTGAACTCCGTCAGAAATAAAAGTAAAATGTATCGTTACTTCACAGCGATGCTACTCAGTCTCCGGAGCTCTAAATAATACATGTTTTTCGTTGCCATCGACGTCAATACGCATGTAATATTTACACAGGTGTCCCCCGGCATTGCTAGGACGTTCAGTGTCCTCGTAATTTGGGACAGTTTTCGATACACCTGTTTCTATTCACAATTTTTCACTTACTACATACATAAATGTATGTGTATATGTTACAGTTAAAACCCATTTTTCGTTAGAACGCGTTTTTCCTAGTTAGAACTAGTTTTTACGTAATGCCTTTGTTAACACTAGAATTGACTAATTTCTGAATCGAATATCAGTTAAAACGCGTTTTCCCGAAGCGAGTCAGTAAAAACTGTTTTATACGCACACTCTTGGATAAACTGGTAGGGGGAAATCGGCTCGGATGGATATAGGTTAGAAGGCCAAGGCGGGAGCGAAGCGAAGCGAGCTCCCGCCTTTAGCCTTCGTGGTTATTTTTTTTTAAACCCTGAAAACCTTTTTTTGTTTTCACTATTATTATAGTGTAAAACAAGGACTATTATTATAGTGAAAACAAGCTATTATTATAGTGAAAACAAAAAAGGTTTTCAGGGTTTAAAAAAAAATAACCACGAAGGCTAAAGGCGGGAGCTCGCTTCGCTTCGCTCCCGCCTTAGCCTTCTAACCTATATCCATCCGAGCCGATTTCCCCCTACCAGTTTATCCAAGAGTGTGCGTATAAAACAGTTTTTACTGACTCGCTTCGGGAAAACGCGTTTTAACTGATATTCGATTCAGAAATTAGTCAATTCTAGTCTTAACAAAGGCATTACGTAAAAACTAGTTCTAACTAGGAAAAACGCGTTCTATCTTATAACTAGTTTTAACTGTAACATATAGAAATACATTTTCATACCAGCTCTTTAATCACATTCATGCTTTCATTTGTTTTGCGACATGTTCTATTCGACGTATGCAATTGCTTTCTATGTGCCTAAATTGAATTTGATTCTGGATTCTATCTAAAGTTTAATTCTATCAATCTTATTCATTTGAAAAGTATCATTGATAAGTAAGAAAAATTTCAGGTTGCTTAAGACAGGGAGCAGTGGCGTAATCTCGTGTTGGAGGCCAAGATCCACTTCGGGTCGCTGAGCCAGCGGAGTAAGTACCTAAGTAAGAAAAATTTAATTGAGAAAAGTAACTACCGAGATTCTTGCCAATTCTTCTCGACAGATAGCAATATTTTGAATTCTATGGTAGAGTCACTCCCCTTTTTCAAAGAAGTGGAAGTCCCACACACTACTCTCCACCCCTGACAGAGGATGAAGATGCCTAACGCATTCCCGGGGTTCATAAATATCTTTTTAACTGTTCCAAACACATATGTGACAAGCCTTCCCCATTAAAATATATCTGCAAAGAGGCGTAAATAAAACATTATCCGACCGATATCGTATAATTTCGCTAATACGCGACAGCGGCTGCTTTGAATTTCAAATGCGGCCGATAAACGATTTTCGCCTGCTCTAGAAAACTTAATCATCGTTAATTGCCTCAATCAATAGGGAATTATGAATTTTGCTACTATAAAGAGTAAGCCAAAGATTATGGAGTGAGTAAGCTTATAAACTCGGATACTTGATAGGATAATACCTACTAACAATAATAATCCCGAATCGATTTCAGCTACAAATCCCCCTGTAGTTTACAACGTAATTAATCAACTACGCAGGAGTTTACAGAACATAATTATTGTGCACATGTATAAGCACAGGAATATCTTACTATTTATATCGCAGATGTGGATTCGAGTTGATTTTAATCATAAGTGTGATGCCTGAAGTGTTGACTCATGGATGGCTCCCACTACCTACTACCTACACTTCCCCGGTTTCCCCTTTACACTATTCATTGCGATTCCTGAACTTCAAACTATTAACTGAGTAGGTTTATAAGTAGTCTTTGCCTCACTTAACGCGCAAAAAAAAAAGATCAAACTGTTTTGTCCATGTCGATGATTTTATACGACTATTATTTAAATCTTTGAAATTTGCCAAAATCTGCCACTTATTGAAATCCCTCATCATATACCACATACGAAAATCAGAGGCAAATTCTGCCAAAATCTGCTACAAATAGTCACGCCCCAACTCTGGCACGTCAGATGTCATGTTACCCCTCCCGCACCGCTCTGCTCCCGCAGGAACCTACTCAGTTAAAGACTATGCCTGTAGTTTTTTTGTTATTATACTAAATTAGTTGGCAGACAGATATGCAGCCCACCTGATAGTAAGCGGCCACATTAATACTGCCAGAACACAGCCAAAGCTGTTATGGCAGATTTCATCTGTGGGGGTGGTAGCTAGTCAGTCGGACTCTGAAAAAGCCCTAACACCAATCAGACCCAAGGTGGGAATCGAACCACCGGGTTTTATACACTTGAAATCTAGGGCTCGAAGATCAAATGAGCCTAGTTTTGCAGCAAATTGAGCGACGCTTCCTGGTGAAGTGTCCCTCAATGGAATAGGCCGCAGTAACCGCTTAATTACCATCAGGTGGGCTGCGTGCCTGTCTGCCAACTGATGTTGCATATAAAATAAAACCCGAGCGGCTTAGCCACTGTTCCACAGAGGCGGTCAGCGTGGAGTAAGCGCATTACATCCGCATAGGTCTGCAGCAAGAGTTGCCACGCGACCGAATAACAACAACTGGTACTCACCGCTTTTTCAGGGGTTTGTTTCAGCGCCGGTTGCCATGGTAACCGGCCCCCCGACCTGCAACAAAGGATATGTCATTAAGAATAGGCTATGTATTGGAATGAGGTCTTCGGAATAATGGACCTTTAAATGTCACTTGTTTTCAAAACGTCCGCTTTGCAAAAAGTTCATTTATGTATTTTGTTTGGCAGGAAAATTCAGCTTTTGATTAAAAAATAATCATCAAAATCAGTACACCTACATAGTTGAAAGTTATGAATTCATTAGTGCCATTGAGCTATTATTACTACGTAATTAGTGCATCTTTCATCATCTTTGAAGCCTGATATAAATCTATACTAATATTATAAAGAGGAAAGACATGATTGTTTGTTTGTATTGAATAGGCTCCAAAACTACTGAACTGATTTGAATAATTCTTTCACCGTTGGAAAGCTACACTATCCCCGAGTGACATAGGGTACTTTTGATCCCGGAAATGTGGGGGAAGGGGGTATATTTGAAAAAAGAAATTACGCGCAGGTAAAACCGCAGACGAGAGGCTAGTTAAATAATAATTTGATTTTGATTTTTGTCAAATCAGAAATAGATTAAGTCAAAATAACTGAGTAGAAAACAAAATTTTTACGACTCAAACGTTTGTTGATCTTAAATTAAAGTTAGCTCAAGCAATACCAATATTAGCATAATATCTTCATTTGAATAGTCAATAAATACGTATTTAAAACCCCGCTCAACCAATAGTGCTTACGAAGGATTAAGTTATACGTATTCAAATTCGTAAGTTTCGACTTAAATTAACTCTCAAACTAAATTCAAGAAATTCCTTATTGAACGTTCAATTTCTAAAATGTCTAGACATATTTTCAGCCCAAGTCCGAGGCATTCACCGCTTAAAACAAATAAGTAGGTATTGTACCTAAGTTATTATAGCCACAGTAAATAAGCGTAACAGTGAAGTAACTGAAGACAAGATCACGTAAACAAGAGATAAATGATTCTGTCTCAGGAGCTCAAAACGGAAGGTGTTGACTGCCGAAAATAACTTTTCTGCTGCCCAGGTAATTTTTTCCATTCAAATTACAGGGTCGGCGAAGCGCAAGTGAGGCCTCTGGTGTTACGACTCGTAACTTACGAGCATCTATAGGCGATGGTAACTGCTTACCATCAGGCAAGCTGTAGGTTTGAGCGCTACATGCGCATTTTTGTCTCCGGTTGATCGCATATATTCATATTTCAGTTGAGACTTTAAGACATATTAGGGTAGCTTAATGAGCAAGAGCAAAATTTTTATTGATTACTAGCCAATTAGCCACCCGCACGCGGCTTAGCCCGCGTGAACTATAGGACGTTATCCCGTGGGAATATCTTTGTAAATTGTCGCCTATGTGTTATTCTGATGTACAGTCAACAGCACATCACGGTATACACTTGCAGATCGATAATAGTGCTTATGCCCCCGACATAAGAGCGGTACAAAGTCCAAAGTGTTACGTCTGACGTGCTTTTGACTGTATAAGCGATATTATTATAAAGTGTCATTAAAATCTATTGAGCAGTTTTTTATAAACATCCATCTATACATCCATACAAACTTTCTCGTTTATAATATTAGTAGGATATCCTTTAATAATGTGGAAATAATATTATGTAGTTCTGCTTTCCGTTTACATTATTTATGTCATCTATGTAGCTTTTATAGTTAATGCACTAAGATAACATTAGAGGTAGGTACATTTCATTACATAGATTCATTTAGTATTTGCTTTGTGTAACGTCCACTTTATTGTGGCTGTTGTAATAATGCCAAAGAAAATGATAAACGACTACTTTGTAAAGTAGTATCTACCTGTTTCGGACAAGAGATAACGAGTTAAAAGGGCTCCCGACCAAACTCTTCATTAATATCTTTACTAAGATGTATTGGCCAGGGTAACGAGTTTACCAACTTTGTCCTGATCGACTTGTTAAACATTAATTAATGACATTATTTATTTATTTATTTTTATTTTATTTTCATTTATTAAGAAAACCAACGGCGTTTACAGAAAGTACATATTAAATGAGACATTACTATTAATAAAGCTAATGACAGGTTTCCCTTAAATTTAACAAAAAAATCTTGATCGGGTAGGTCTGCAGTAACAGCCTGGCAGAAGAGAGCAACAAAAAAATAATAATAAATAGAAGGCCAAATTGATATCTCCTACTACCCATTTACCAGTTTAAGTGTTAACATAAATATTTTATTATTTTGTTTATTATATAAAAGGACAATGCTATCCTAGTATGGGAAAAAAACCCAGGCCCGGCGCAAATGAATTATATCACATATTATTAGTATAAATGAGTAAGAAAATTCCGTATAATTGGCATCATCGAAAACGATGGCTTAGTGCTAGAAATTGCTACTTGTTTTTATAGGGGTAATTTTTAAGTATCTATTTCTCAATATTGATTGTGAGTTATTAACTTATTAAATTAAATGTATACACATAAAAATCATTTATTACAGATAAATAAAACATTAATTACAGACTAGCCTTCCGCCCGGTTTCACCCGCACGTTATTTCTTTTTCAAATATCCTCCCCTTCCCTCCATATTTTCGGGATCAATAGTACCCAATGCCATAGCATTTGGGGATAGTGTAGCTTTTCAACAGTAAAAGAATTATTCAAATCGGTTCAGTAGTTTCGGAGCCTATTCAATTCAAACAAACAAACAAACATACAAACAAACAATCAAATCTTTCCTACTTAAATATTAGTATAGATACAGCATAGGTACATTATTAAATGTTATCCTCATTTTCTGAATCCATTGTTACATTTTGCAAAGAAAGTGCGGGTTGTTCGAAACTACCTTGTTTCCTTGCCTATGCCCACCCAAGATAATAATATTATATTACTGACATTGTGATGACACATGAGCACAACAACCCAGTGTCTTTTTTCCATGTATATACGAACAGTAATATTCGACAATCCCATTTCTCCCACCATCTATTTTATACAAAATGTATGTATAGTATGTCCGACTTCTCGCATGTCGTGATTGGATACGACACCTGATGAGCTTACAATCATCATCTCAGTACCTACACGAATGAGGGAGCGTATTAACTGAATAATATGATGAGATATTACATAGTTAATTAAATACAGCAAAATAATCTTAAAAGGTAACCCCTGCCAAAAAATAAATAGCAATTTCTATCGTTTAACCATTGTTTTCGAATTCGCCACATATATGGCATTTTATTACACGGTTATACTGATATTCTTAAATGAATAACATGATGAGATATTACACAGTTTAATACAGCAAAATAATCTTAAACAGCAATCCCTACCAGAAAATAAATAGCAATTTCCCTCATTTAGCCATCGTTTTCGAATTCGCCACATATATAGCATTTAATTACACGTTTATACTGATATTCTGAGATACTAATCTTCCGCGCCGGGCTTGGGTTTTTTTTTAGCATTCTCTTTTAAAGTTGAAAAATGCCTTTGATATGGTCCTTCCGACAGGCCGCAACATGCCACAAATCTAATAAGAAGTGTGATACACAACAAAAGATAAGAGGAACTATACAATCAGACTGCAATAGGAGAATACAAATGTTAAGTTAATTATTACAATAGTAGAATTTAGTTGTGAATTATTGTTATTATCTATATACCTTTGGTTCGATATATGAATAGGAGAATACATGCTTTTTTATTAATAACAGGTAACAAGGATACTTATTGAGTTATACAGTTATATAAAGAATTATTACAATAGTAGAATTTTTGTTGTAAATTATCTTTATTATCTATTTATCTATGCTTCAATAAATGAATAGGAGAATACATGTTTATCTATTAATAACAGGTTATAACAAGGGTACTTGAGTTGTACAGTTACACCAAAACACGCGTCTGGAACTCCTACAGCGCCTAGGTAGGTATAATTACGACAGAAACTTAATCAGTAAGCGCCACATATGCGTTGAACAAAGGTTTGTATGGATAGGCATATTCTTGAATGAGTATAGGTATTAATTAGTGCACTTTGAGAGAGTGTGAACATAATTATCGACCACAGATCAATGGGATTGTTCGTATGAGGGCGACCCTCAAACGCCTGCAAGGTCAGATTTTTTTTTATAATATCAATTATTTGTTTTTTAAATGTGTTTTTTGAAAATGTGAAAAGATCAACGTCCTGGAATTTGTGATTGTAGATTCGAGGCAATCTGGTCAGTACAGGGTTCGCACCGTAATTTGTGCGTCTTCGCGGAATATTAAACAACGCAGTATGACGCGAGCGACGCTTCGGTGCCCTATACGATATACCATGTACTAGATCCGGACAGTCCATACGACCGCGTACTATGTCGTATAAAAGGCAGACGTCAAGTACTTCTCGCCTTTCCTCCAGGGTTAATAAATTGTTTTTTCGACAGGCATTAGGATACGAATCGTGCGGCAGTCGACGGCGATAGGATATGTGCTTATTAAAAATTTTTTGGATGCGCTCGAGTCGTTTTTTATATATTTCATATTGAGGCGACCAGATTGGGCTTGCATACTCGAGCAGACTCCGAACGTATGAAAAGTATACAACCTTGATAGCACCTACATCTTTAAATTGTTCACAGGCCCGTAATACAAAACCCAGGTTTTTGTACGCTTTTTTCGTAATTAAGTCTATATGATGGGATAGTATCATTTTATTGTCCAGATAGACACCTAGGTCACGTATCAAGTTAACCCTTTCGATGCTTGTATTGTTAAAATTATAAGTGTATAAAATGGGGGTCCTTTTGCGGGTAAAAGATATGCATTGACATTTCTTAGCGTTAACTGTTATGTTGTTATCTGTATAATATTTGAATAGTGTGTCTAATTCGGACTGTAGCTTTTGACAATCTGTAATATTAGTTATTTTAAGAAATATCTTTTTATCATCCGCGTACATTAAGTGTTCAGCGTATTTAAAGCATTTACCAATATCGTGTATGTACGCATTGTAGAAGAGGGGCCCAAGATGAGAACCTTGCGGTACACCGGTAGATATTCCTACAAAATCAGATCGAAATCCGCCCACAACGACAGCCTGAGACCGATTATCCAAGTATGATTTGATCCACCTCAAAAGATCGCCATGAATACCCAGAGCGTATAACTTATGAAGGAGTATGGAGTGATCTACACGGTCGAACGCTTTTTCGAAGTCCGTGTAGATCACATCGACTTGTCCGCCCTGCTCCATACCCCTGATCACAAACTCCGAAAAACATGCGAGATTTGTAAGAGTAGACCTGTTCCTAAGGAAACCATGTTGACTTTCCGGTAATCCTTTAGCTATTACAGGATAAATAGTGTTGTAGATGACTTTTTCAAATACCTTGCTTAAAGTATTAAGAATTGAGATGCCACGGTAATTTTCTATTTTTATTTTGGAGCCTTTTTTATGAATGGGAACTATAAGAGCTTTTTTCCATATTTCAGGAAAAATGCCTTCCTTTAATGAACGATTAAAGATAAGAGCAACAGGGGTGGCAAGTGTATTTGCGCAATTCACAAAAAATATAGGGGGTATTCCATCGCTGCCTGCCCCTTTATTCACGTCCAATGATTTTAGGTGATCCTTTACTGTGTCGACTGAAATATAAGTATGAGATATTGAGTCTGATGAAGAACAGGTTGTGGAACTATCCGGGTAAGTAGGCGCCGTGGGTTTACCAAACACGCTTTGGAAGAAGTAACTAAATGCATCACAAATTGACTTTCCATCTGAGTAAAAGTATGTCGTTGTATGACAAGCTCTTGGGATAATTAGACCCGCCACGCTGCGATTTTATGTGTGACCAAAATACCTTCGGATTCTTTTTTAAAGCACCCTCAGTGTAAGTAATATAGTCATTGTAGCATAACTTTTGCACTCGATTTTGTCTGTCGCGTAACATACAAAACTCGTCATAGTCTAACATGTTATTGAACTTCTTCCAACGCCTGTGGACCTTCGACTTCTCTTTTATGATTTTAATTAACGCTGGACTATACCATGTAGGGTATTTCCCAACGTTGGAGGACCTTTTCTGAAACGGAATATATTTATGAATTGAGTAGTACAAAAAATCGTAAAAAACGGTAATAGCATCGGTAGTGGACTTTGATAGAAACATAGCTTCCCATTGTTATAATTAATTTTAAATAAACTTCAAACGCCATTTTACAAGCCTTTGTTGTATGTCCAACTGGCTATAAGATTTCAGTGACAAATATGAATGAGTGGGAAGGCCGGCTGTTTCACCAGAAGTCGCGGGTTCGATCACAGTACGGTATAAAACCATTTGTGTGCTTGTACAGTCAAAAGCACGTCAGACGTAACACTTTGGACATTGTACCGCTCTTAGGTCGGGGGCATAAGTGCTATTATCGAACTGCAAGTGTTAACCGTGATGTGCTGTTGATTGCACATGCCTTTTGCATCGATTTGGGTGATCCTATGTAACGACGAACAGCTAATGTTTTACAAACAACACAACCAAAATCTTGGATACCCATAAAATATATAATCATAAATATTCAAGGTAAAGAAAAAGGCATAAACCTACTAAACTAATAACTTTCCACGCCTCGCTAAGGTTATAATCAAGTCAAGATTAAATATGGTGGGCGTACTTTGATCGGCTACTGTTGGATTACGCATTAATGCGCAACTGCCGGTGGTGTTGTGGACGTGAAGGCTTGTCCATTCCCAGGACACCAACATCAGGCAGGGAAACACCCCGAGGTTTAGTGGGTAAACTCCGCCCTTTTAAGGACGTGGGAATCCCACACACCGCCCTCTGCCCCCGAAGGAGGGTGACGGTACGTAATGAATTCCCCGGGTAAAAAAAAAATCATGTGCAAGTGCAGCCAGAAAGAGATGAAAATGTTGGAGAGTTTTCAGTGTCATATACCAAGTAAAAAGTAACTTAATAACGGGTGGGTACTTGGTTATCAGCTTTATCATAGTAAATGTTAGTAATGATATTGGGCATGGTCACGACCAACTATGGGGCTAGTCAATGTGATAATATTTTTAGTAGTTATATGGCTGCACACACATTGGAAGCAACAATAACCCTAATATATATATATATATAATAAGTATTTTGCATAGTTCACAAAAAAGTGCCTGATAGCCGATAATAATATCTGATCACTAATTAGTAAATGAATACATTAATTAAAAATAATATTGATATTTCAACTGAAAGGACATATTTAAGTTTATGTTAAAACCACAGGTTAAAACATGCAAATGTTCTGCTATATTTGAAAATCAAGATCATTTTTTTAAAAAACAACACTTTTTTTATTAAATGCACTTTGATACCAATAAAATGTCGTCAGAATTAAACTTTTGCATGATATTATTTTATTATGTCTAACGTCCGCTGACTAAACATAACACTTGTTTTTTTATTTCAATCATGACAAGGCCGCAAGGGTATCTTCTACCGTGCTTTCAACAATGTTTTGGTGGTCAAGAGGTGAAAGTTTTATGTATTATTCCGGCTATGGAATCGAAGGCTTAAAGATCAGAGGAGCCTACAGACCCATAGAGTCATTGCTGTCCCTCTGGGTTGTAAGATTAAAAGGGAAGGAGACTTGCTTATTTAATACATTGTAAATTTCACTGCATTTACACGTTCTTTTCTTTTGTGCACCTCTACTTAGCAGGCAAGCTCGTTTTTTTTGACCCGGGGAATGTTTTACGCACCTTCACTCTCCGTTGGGGGCGGAGAGTGGTGTGTGGGACTACCGTTGCCCTGAAAGGGGCAAGAGTTACCCACTAAACCCCGGGGTGCTCTTACTTGCCGTGTGGGAGATGTCGTGGGGGTCCAACAGTGCCTTGACTTCCACGACAAGACCGTAGCCCTCCTGATGGTAGGCGGCCACTACAACCTATTGCATTAAGAGACACTACAGCCATTAATCATCGCTCAATCCTTCGTGGAACAGTGGCTAAGCCGCTCGGGTATAAAAACCCGGAGGTCGTAGGTTCGATTCCCACCTTGGGTCTGGTTGGTGGTAGGTCTTTTTCAGAGTCCGACTGGCTAGCTACCACCCCCACAGGTGAAATCTGCCGCCATAACAGCTCTGGCTGTGTTCCGGCAATATTAATGTGGGAGCCAGTACACTTGAAATCTTAGGCTCGAAGATCAGATGAGCCTATAGTCTGGCAGCACATTGAGCGACGCTTCCTGATGAAGTGTCCCTCAATGGAATAGGCCGCAGTGGCCGCTTTCCATCAGGTGGGCTGCTAGTCTGCCAACTGAAGTTGTATAAAAAAAATAAAAATTACCGGGTGCAGACTCAATACTAAATGATGCTCAAATCCAAAGGTCTTTTTTTTATACCACGTCAATTGGCAGACACCGCAGACAGGCACGCAGCCCACCTGATGGTAAGCGGTCACTGCGGCCTTTTCCATTGAGGAAAACTTCAGCAGCGTCGCTCAATGTGCTGCCAGACTGTAGGCTCATTTGATCTTCGAGCCTTTTATTTCAAGTGTACTGGCTCCCACATTAATGTTGCCGGAACACAGCCACTGCTGTTATGGCGGCATTTCACCTGTGGGGGTGGTAACTAGCCAGTCGGAATTTGAAAAAGCCCTACCACCAACCAGACCCAAGGTGGGAATCGAACCTACGACCTCCGAGTTTTATACCCGAGCAGCTTAGCCACTGTTCCACGGAGGCCAAAACCTACCTACCTTCTATATTTTCTTTTACTAAGCCATATAAACCCTTTTATCTTTTCCTTTATTGTAACTGCTGCACGAAGTGCGAGATCCGAGTAAATAAAATATCAATGCGTCAAATCGCGTGATCCCAAAGGTTTTTATGCCATCAAGTTTTTTCTCAGAGGCAATGAACTAGGCAATTACTGCGTAAATCTTGCAGGTAATCCAGACTTTATCTTTAACACCTTTGGGTCTAGTTTGCTATGTAACTTTTCTCTAGACTAGAGTCGCTCAACTACCGATATTTTCGCTATCGATAGTTGACCTCGAAAACTAGAAACAATATCGATACTATTATTGGTATCGATATTGTTACTAGTTTTCAAGCACAAATTGACCAATATTATTTATTGATTAAATGTAATAGTATCGATACTAACTATACCTACGCACGTCGGTAGTATTGAGAGTATTATGATGCTATAGTGTCAATAATATTGATAGTTTGAAAATTGCTATTGCCTTATACTACATATTATGTGCTCACAACAGTATGCTGGTCTTCTAAAGTAACGATACTATGGAAGATCAGCATACTATTGTGAGGTTATAGAATCGACATCGAGAGTATTGCCTTACAATAGTATGCTGTCCTTCGACAATATCGAACTATCAAGCTATCGATACTATTGAAATGACGTCAGCTATCGATAGACTATCGATAGTTTAAAGATAGTTTCGATGGGCAACTCTACTGTAGACTTATGAAGTCGTCGCTGTATGAAGTTCAAGGTTTGGTGTTACGTTTCCGGAGAATTGTGATTCTGTGATAAATAAAGTTGTTGCGTTTCGAATTGGTTTCGTGCGTACAAAGAGTTACGTTAACGTTTGCGTTTCTTTACGTGTTTTGATCTGATATGGCCTGCTAACCTGTTGGCACGTTTCATTTTCACCTTGCTGGGTCATGAATTCTAACTCTTTAATGTTATGTAAATAATCTATATAAAGTCATAATTGCGATATCTTTCTTTTACGATTTCACCCCTGAAGCTCTGCACCGATTTTCAAGAAATTTAGTCCCTACAGAAAAAGGCATGGATTTGGGAAAAGACATGGGCTTTTTATACCGAGATAATGCTTAGTTCTCATGAGATAACAGAAAAATAAGCGTTTTTGTTTGATCTTCTTCACGTCGTAACGGAGCAACGCGGAGGTTCATCCCGGGAAAAATTATGATACAAGCAGACATGTTTACCTACCTATGTTCACTAATATGTATTTATATTAAGCGGAGATCGAACCTGCGGCCTCTGCTGTAGAAGCCGACATTTCATTCGTTAGACCAAAACGGTCGACAATAATTCATGTATGTAAAAATTGTGATTGGCTACTTACGTCTTCATCCTTAGCTAGATGTCATAAAGATTCCAATATCTAAAGAAAGACAAAACAAAAGGCCTTACAACGAGTCCCACATTTTAATGTACAGAACAACCAACATTTCAGTAAAGAAAATACAAACTAAGGAGAAGCACTTCCAATCCCCTCGACGCTCCGCAAAAATCACAGTTGTATTGTCTGCGCCATATTACCAACGTTAAAAATACATCATTTCGCGAGATTGTATCTCAGCGCGGAGGCAATTTCCTATCAAAAATAGCCTTCGAAGAGCAGTGTGCGATAGTGATGGAGATGCCCGGAATTGCATCCTACGGTCACAGAGGGAATATAGGTACACTTACGAGCAAAATTATGGAATCATTAAGTATAGATCAATTTGAGTAAATAAAGATGTTGGTCGATACGTGGTCGATACCAATAGAAAAACATCTCATATAGTTTGACAAAATCAATTTTTTTTTTAACTAAAAGATCTTCTTCCGAGCTAGATCGACTGTGCAGATCATGGTTCTCGACCATGATCTTTAAGTGCTTTTAGGAAATTCGTGAACTTCCAACTCGGGACTGCCCACCCGAGTGCTCGACCATTCAAAGTGTTCGTTTTTGAATATATAAAAAAACTCTAGTGTCTAGATAAAAAGGAAATCAGTTACTTAGCATTTATTTGAAAATAGAAAAATCCACAAAATGAACAGTAACTTATTTCGGCCTTTTGCTAGCTGTTTGCCACCCTACAACAATTGCATTTGCAGAAAACTTTCTTCTATAACTAAAGTTTATATCATCTCGTGTTCCCTGACCATTAAAACAGCCTACAAAGTTCCTGGCATCACTAACCGTTAGAACTCGTAATTGGCCGTAAGTTCAGCGATTCTATTTCCTCTAAATAACAACGCTACTTCCAGACTAACTTGACTTGTACACTTAGCAGGAAGTCTATTTCTGATTTCACTAACAATAAGTTAAATCCATTTATATTATTGTGCTGTTCTCTAGCACGTTTAAATTTAAAATTAAAAAATATATAATCTTGAGATAGATTTTCAGATTGTTCCTTATTTAATCGTTATAACTTGCATATTTTCCTATTATATTCTATTATTGTCAAAGATAATGTGATTGGTTCGATTTAAGTCACGAAACAATGGTTATGCCCATCGAATTGAAATTATATCCCAGAGGTCATAAGTAGTAGATACTTTTCTTGAGTATAATACTGTACTGAATGGTCTGCAGCCAAAATAGTTGAGGAACCTTGTGGCATGTTCCCAGAAGCAGTGCCCTTTACAGCCCTTTTCTGGGCACCAGGAGGCACACGGTTCTTTTGCATCCCTAGGACAGAAGTTAGTGCGTATAAAGGTGCGATCATGCATGGCAGTACATTAGTACACGACGTCTTTTGATTAAGTATCACCCATTCTCTGGTCTTTCAAATGGGGGGCCGTAGAGGGAGCCTGACATCTGCTGGAACACATGTCTGTCTAATAGCTGATGTTATGTACAAAATTAATCTTCTTACCCAACATTACATAGTTGGACCACGGATGAACTCGCCAAGGTCACGTCGTATGGTTAATTACTCTAATTATCGTTACATTGGCCAACAATGCACTTGCGACACGTCACGTTTTCGTAAGATGCTTTTGTTTTTGTGAGAATAAGCTCAAGGTAGGCGTTATGCCGAAGATTACATTGCTTGCGTACTTTTGGCTTGGCATCACAAAACACTAGTGAAATTACTGGGTATATGAGACCGAATAACTGTCGTCTCGGTGTAGCGGGCGCAGGGCGGTGCCAGACAGTAACTGCTTAGTTACTGTTTGGCACTGAACTGTGTAAGGGCAGACGTGGCGCTTACCATAAGGTGTACGATCTGCTCGTCTTGTTACAAATTGCAATAAAAAAAATCACAAGCACAAATTATCTTGCCCACAAGTTCGAATTGGTGATCACACATGAGCTGTGTCCGAAAAATATGACACAAAGAATACGTCGGTTCGTATCCGTCTGGATGTCTCTATATTTATTTATTTAATGTATTTGCTATAGATACACAGTTAAACATTGATTACAAAGTTTTTTTAAAAAGCACATGCGTGATATACCGAAATTTCGGCATGCAAAAATTAAAAATTCAGATTGAGAAATTAACAATGCCTACGAAAAATAATAATATTAAAATGTCAAAATTATTATCAACATTATATTGTATGTATTTACATCAAAAGTATATAAGTAATGTTTAACCGTTGTCTGGCACCCATAACATAATATGCTAATGCTTAGTTTCAGCCCAAGTCAAAATCTAGCCGTCCAGCTCGGACGACTAGATTTTGACTTGGGCTGATTAATATCCACAAGGCTAGAATAATCGAGTGGAAAGGAGAAACCGGGGGAGTTTAGTGGGTACTGGGACGCTTCAGTCTCGAGTCCCACACACGGCCGCAGGTCTAGCTAGCCTGCAGTTATGGTGCCTGAACGCATTCTCCTCCGAATCACAGGACCGCAATTTCATGGAGATCATGGAAGTACCCCATTAGAGACAGAGGGAAAGGGCGCATGGCAGTAGCCGCAAATATATTTACAATCCAATAAACAAAACCCCTAAATCAAATCCAAGGCGGTCATAAATAGAGCATATCCGTGGCATTAGCGGAGCCCTGGAGGAGTATAAATACCGCTCAAGCTGGAGGGGTGGCGTCTATTTGTGTCGGAGGAATGCGAACTCCCATTATAGTCCTTCGCTAGTGATGGGCTGAGGTAGAATGTCGCTGGAGTTGTTACAAGGTTCCGTAGATCAGTTGTTTTGTTCATTTGTACAGGCAAAAGCACGTCAGACTATACACTTTTGACTGTCAGGGGCATAAGTGCTATTATCGAACTGCAAGTGTTTACCCTGATGTGCTGTTAACCGTACCTATAAGCTGTACAAAAGTAAAGCAATATTATTAATGTCCTACTGCAGGGCGAAGATCTCCATCATTCAAATCAAGTTATCGTACAAATAATGGATTACTGGCTTAATCACAATGCTTGCTAAAACGGATAAACCATCTTAAACTAAAAAAATCCGACACAATATTTTTCCCCATTCCGCGAATTCTACCCTGGACCCCGACATCTTTCCCGAAATTTTCACCACTAGCTCATCGGCGCGTTTACTAGAAATTTATTATTCAGTAAATTAGGATTCCTTTCTAAATAATGTCGGATACCTATATTATAACACTTATCTGTGGAACATCCCTAAGGTTCTGTTGTTAAATGTATTAAATAACAACAATATTTAACTAGCGTTAAGTACTCTCTACCGTTCACACGTGGGGACATAAGTTCCGGCTTAAGCTTTGCAACTAACAACTTCTGATAGCGTTATAATAAATAGGTGTTAAATATTACATAATCCATTCAATCAAAAATAATTAGAGCTTTCAAGTCTCTTTACATGCGATAGTGATAGTAAGAATCTTGGAGCGCACACGTAGTTTTCTATCATAAATTAAAAGCACTATGGAAAACATCTTAAGGAAATCTGCACTGGAAGAAAACACAGGTTGAGTAGTTAAAAACATCAAATTCATCTGTCTAAAGAGACAGATGATTACCTACCCTATTAAATCTCTCAATTGCCTTGATGTTATCGCAGGACGACACGTCACGTCAAACTAAAGACATTTTAAGAACTAAATATTTGAACAATAAGAATGGGACCAGCGTACCGGAATCAAACAGATATACCTACTTATGTATAAATATTGGGACCGCGCCGCCACGTCACGAAGCGGAAATTAGACCGCGAATCAAACCCCGGTCCCTGCTATCATTATCCGGACCGCTATTGAATTAAGTCATCATTATATTACCTTTACGTGATTGAATTTCACTTAGGTACACTATATTTATGTCCATTTATGTTTGGATATGGATTTCCAACGAAGAGCAGTAAGTAAAGCATGCATCTACTTTAAAAAAAATCCACTTTACTGAGAATTCTGAATCAAGGATTAAAGTGGACATGAAAGTGCAAAAAGATCCATCAATGGATCTTTGTTATGGATTTAGGTGGACTTGGGGTGATTGAATGATGAATTATACATATCAACATTCAGACCGAAAATAACAGATAAATGTTCATTGTTCATGCACACAAATATGTAACGGGGAACGAACTCAGGATCCACTGTCACTTTTCTCGACTAACAACAAAAAAATAAGTATTGTCTGTTATTGTCGGACACCCATATAAGTGCGAGCTATGCCTTATTCGGGGCTTGAATAATGTCCCAGGATAGGTATGTTATAACTCTTCTCGTATCGGGGAATCGAACTCTAGACCTAGCGACCATTACACCAACAAAACAGTTTGTCTATACATTAATTTTGTAGAATTCTTTCTTCCTAAGTCCATTTCGGAAACGATGTATAAACGGCGATTATTCAGAACAATGAAGCAGGAAACAAAAGAGAGGTTCCCTGAGGAATGATCCTATAATTGAATTCCCAGACCGGGGCGAAAGATCTGGCATTCCAGTTTGCGACTGTATTATGTAGAGAAATATTAGGTCCTAGAGGAAATGGGAAAACGGTGTGACCCCGCATACTTACAACAATCGCAAAGTTAGAGAGTTCGGTTTGTACTATTTTTATCTCTTAATTTCCGAGATATTGTGGCAAAGTGTCTCGGTAGAAGAAAATCATTTTTTTGATGCTAGTTTAGTTGGCAGTTACAGACCACCTACGCTACTGGTAAGCGGCCAACGCGGCCTATTCAGGGACACTTCACAAGGAAGCGTCGCTCTAGCTGTCACACTGATCTTTGAGCCTTTGATTACAAGTGTTCCGGACACATCTGTTATGGCGGCAGATTTCATCTGTCGGTGTGTTAGCTAGCCAGTCGAACTTACCTTCTAGACAATTGCAGCGTTACTAATAGGCAATAACCGCTATGATAGTGAACCGAATATTTATTAAACACATCTACAAATACTATCTAGCGAATGGGTTCTGAATTTCAACTCAAAATGAAAGTTCATGCAAATCGTATCAGTGGAAAGTATTCCTGCGAATCGAGGCAATCTTCAACTCGTGCAAGGCAACAAATAAAATATCGACTCTGTTCGCTCGCCCCAACTAATGCGATATAAGACGCTTAGCCGCTTGTAATATTCACGGTGGGCTGAGAACACCATGTATCTCTACGGATAGGTACCAGTTATATGCATCTATGGTGCCCTAGAATCTAGATAATCACATTTCCTAAGTTTAAAAGTCTTTTAGGGTATCGACGGAACTAATTTAGATCTATATGTTTTGTATTTTTATTTATAGGTCGCTGGTTCCTATTTGGCTCGAAGGACCATAATATGTTACGAACAATCCGGATAATACTTTACTTTTGTACTGGATTTGTGCAATGAAGCTTAAATAAGTAAATAATAAAAGCGAAATGTACAAGGATTTTTGCTTTGGACTGGTTTATTACAATTTTAAGTTAACAATATTGAGAGATTATGCCAATATGGAAAATAGTTTTTATTGCTAATCTTTGTTGGCGTTGCCAACAAAATACATTGGTATTCATTCTAGAGATGTAATTTTAGAGTGGGATATTGTATAGGCTGCTTTTTGTATTGATTGCAAGTTGCATCAGCGAAAGTAACATTAACTAAAACCAACTCAAACGAACGGACTCGCGGTTTAAATCTTCTTTAGCAGAAAACTATAAATGGAAGTAGAAACCAACAAGTTACCAACTTTTATATGTCTAAAAATAAATATTTCAGCATCTATTTCTCCAGAAATGAAATATCAGTTCTATACTCCCTCCGTATAATGCGATATAAGACGCTTAGGTTGTAATATTAACGGCGGACGAGCCAAGAACATCATGATATAGATATGTATCAGTCATTATATGCCTATATGAACGTGTTGGATCCCCAGGGTCGTAATATATATCTAGCATTCTGTTAGGGAATATTCTGTTACTGTACGGAGTCTGGAAGTTAGTGACGCGATGTAAACACACCATGACGCGTGGCAAAGAAGAACATAGATATAAAAAAAAACTTTTGGGCCTTTGCCGTTAACGCCGGCTTCGACATAGTCGCACTATGTCCGAACACTAACAGTATGTAATGGATACTGTTTATGACACAATATGACACTATTGTGTCTAATATGATTCTAGTAGTGCACTACCAACAAAACATCGTTAAAATATCTCTAAGATGGTGGGGCTATGTTTCGGGTTGACAGTCCCTCTGATATGGTTGAGTAAGATTATTGCTGACACATATATGTACGTCATACGTGTTATCAGGTGTCATCTTTAGGGACTAGTCAGCTATTCTTTAATTTTATTTTTAAACATTGAAAACTGTATGACTAAGTAATAATAGACCGATATATTTGTTACAGTTCTTTTCGTTTTATATGTAAATGTAATTATCGAGTTTCGTTGCAGTTCTTGTCATTCTGCAACATTGATATGTGATGATACATTAATGCATCTCTAAAGTATACAAAAATAAAGTATAATTTGATTACCAATTGATCTAACAGAAGAAGTAGCTTTTTAAACTCGGCTACAGCTCTAAATAAATTAAAGTAAAAATGTAAATGTACTTTTTGTTCGTCGTTCTATTGAAATTTCATGTATCACGCAGTACTATCGCGTTCAAAGTAATTTCAACTTATTATCTCTTCGCACTCAAACGACTGTAGATTCCTCAGAATGTGCACAAAAAGTTTGGTATTTCAATCAACAGTGTTAATAGCGTCGGCAGAACCATTTAGGATTTATATTACAAAGTTTGAAAATGTTCAATGAAATTATTTAATTATGCTTACTTTTCTATACTACTACTACTTACTAATATTATAGAGAGGAAATATTTGATTGTTTGTTTGTTTGTATCGAATAGGCTCTGTAACTACTGAACCTATTTGAATAATTCTTTCACTGTTAGAAACATAGGGTACTTTTGGTCCCGAAATGGGGGAAGGTACGGATATTTGAAAAAGAAATTACGCGCGGGTAAAACTGCGTGCGCAAGGCTAGTTTGTTATAAACAAACATCGGCCACTACTGCAGCCAATTCCATTGAGCGACGCTTAGCCAGAAAGGTTTGCTCAATGTGCCCGAACTCTAGGCTCGACTGACCTTCGAGCCCTAAAAAAGTTTAAGTGTACCTACATTAATATTGCCGAAACCTTTTGGGTGTTACCGATAGAAACAGATTATTTTCATCTGTAGCGATGTTAGCTAGCCAATCAGACTGAAAAACTTCCACAACCAACCAAACCCAAGGAATCAAACTCACAACTTCGGTTTTAAACCAAAGCAGCGGTAGTATTTCACGGAAGCCTGTCAAAATTTGTGAGTTGTTCTCTAAAGAATATTGCCGGTACACAGTCTGGACTACTATACGTTGGTTACTCAGATGGTTTGAGTGAAGGGTTGGTGACAGGTGACGAATCTCACGCACAATGGCCCGTTTTAGAGGGTAATTGCAGAAAATCCCCTGCAAACCTAAACATACTATAAGTTGTTTTGCGTACCGTACATGTAAAAGAACACTGTTCACGTCACGCGCGTTGACGCGATAATGGGGGGTTGGGTTGCGACGCCAGTGAAATCATAGGCCGTTGGCTTCTGCGGGCCAATGCTGTACATAGGCCTTTGTCGGCCTAATAATATGTCCAAATATACACACAGGGTTTAATTAGTTGTTTGGATCACAACCGAGAGGGGGGCAAACGAACATGTGGGTCACCTGATGATAAGTGATCACCGCCGCCCATAAGCACCCGAGACCCCCTTAGGTTCGCAGGCGCGTTGCACGACAGTTATCATATACCCAGTAATTTCACTAGCTTCAGACTTCAGTGCCCTTTCCCCGAAACACAGAAGTGCTTGACACACTTCTATTTCACGGGAAAATATCTGGCACTGCGGTGGTTTTAAAAGGCATTTTAAAATGCAATATCACTCGTTTAATTACAAGCAAAAGTAAAAGTAGTAACCTGTGTAATTAAACCGCAGCAGGTGTTTACCAGCAACTTAACCGTCTGCTGAAGGCTCATGACATGGATAATGGTTTTGATTCGCTTTCTTGAACTCTAGTCATTGGTCAAGGTCTGAAGGGATTTGGTGATGCCCATGAAATAGAACTACTGTATTTGAACTAGGGATGTTACCCGATCCCGATAAATCAAATTTAAAAACTCCGAATCCGACTTCCGTTCCGACAAATTTAATTCCATTACATCCCTGGTTTGTACCTCGTGATACATATTTGGTGATATCCGTAAAATGGAACTGTTCTTATAAACTGTGCCTGTCTGCCGAATAATCTAGCATAAAAAAAACACCAAAATGACGTCTGATGCCTACCGTAAGTATTGTTGCTGGCAAAATAAAGGCCCTGTTTTACAGTCAAAATCTGATGTTACGCCAGTCTCTTTTTTACCACTTTATCAGAATCTGGCCAGAGACTAGACTAGAGCGCATCATCAGAGATCTTAGGTAAGTCTTACGTTCTTAAATAAAGTTCGTACTGTTATGATAAATAACCACGTGGAAAATATCAAATACCCCAAAACTGTTGGGCATGTAATTCAATCTCCATGCGTTCTGGCTCCGCCACCATAAGCGAGATAAGCCCAACGTATCTGGATGACCGTGTTTCCTTGCATCCCATTTGGAAAGTTGGCCCGGCGCCAGACTTTCACTTTATTCTTGCAATGTTGCATCAAACGAATCGCAAGCGAAATGCCGTTGAATTTATTCTAATATAGTCGTATAAATGGTAATAAGCGTGATAAATTAATAAGAGCAACAAATAAACTAACTTATTAAGTCTAAGTTGGGAAACATAATTTATTCTACAGATGGCGCTATTCTGTCCTCAGAAATTATGTGGCCATCGTCTAGGATCATGATTTTAGGAATTGAAATCTGGTGCCATAACAACAGCTATAAGAAGCTGATAGGAAAATTTTACCCTCGACGACCAGGCACCTTGTTGCGATGAGGAAGTGTCACTAGCAGAATTGCAGCCTGAATTTTCTCACCAGAGAACAAAGAGTGGCAAAGAGGGCTGGTGAGGGACCGGTGTGACACCTTCCCGCGCAGAGGGATCAGCAGTCCAGCCCCGTCAAGACAGCGGTTTGTAACTTGATTAAAGAGCTAGAGGCTAACTCAGCTCTTACAGACGGAAATAAGCATGGCGTGTAGCGGCACCACCACCTGCATTGCACGGATCCTTGTCAATGTCGAATGGCCTGATGCTCCTAGACATACCACAACCCACCAAAGAGAGTAATAATAAATAAAACCTTCATCATCGGCCTGTTTCAGTCCACTGCTGGACATAGGCCTCTCCCAATGCTCGCCACTCGCCACCTTATACAGTCCAAATACAAACGATCTAGTTGGAGGAAGATCTTCGACTATTAGGGGGACATGGCATCTCCTATGCTAGAGTAAAGTTTATCAGTTGATTCATAAGTAAATCACCCGGCACATAATTACATTTAAGGCCGGACGTAACGTGGTGCGCGGCTTAACCAGATTGCGCCAAATTCGATTATGTTCCACGTATTCGTTCCTCTGTTTTGTAATCGGATTTCAGTTTATGTAAGAAGCGTGGTTTAGACGTCATTCATTAGTCCATTTTGACGACATACATGACGCAGTTATGTGTACACGTGAATGCGAAAGAAAGTAATCCATAGGTACTCATATTATTATAAATGCGGAAGTAACTCTGCCCGTCTTATATTTTATAGGCTTTCCATGTCTAAACTACTGAACGGATTTTGATGTTGTACAAACCGTTTAGGCGCAAATTGTCAAATTCGCGATCAATCGAAACAGCAGGAAATAAAAAATACAGTGGTCCGATCGATCCACGATCGATCGGACAAGCCGATCGGTCCACGCGGCCTAAGGGTATTTTCAAGCGGTCGCAAACGGTCAAATTCCGATCCACAGACAATCTTATCTATCTTCAATTTGACAATTTGCGAATTTGAGAATTTAAGAATTGGACGATTTGCGAATGAGACAATTTGGCAATTTGCGAATTTGACCGATTGCGACCGCTTGACAATATGCGAATTTGACAGTTTGCGCCTAAATTGTACAAACATTGAGAAAGGACATAGGCTACTTTTTGTCCGGGGATAATCTTCAATTCCTATAAGATAACAGAAATTCAAGTATTGCGACGGAACAACATCATTCGTGGTATGGGGATAGTTTAGGAACTTGGAGAGTTACATAGGCTTTCCATCTTCTGTCTGCCGACTGAAGTGACTTAAGCTAAAAATGTATGTAAAGCATTAGCGATACTTTCTGATAAAATCTCTTTCAAGTGAGCACCCTGAGATACACGTGTCTATCAATATCTGATATTCTCTGAAGTACCTATTTCACAGAAGAAACCTTAACGCACGTATCGCCTATCAATAGTATATATTGTGTGGGCGTGAGCTAAACCTAACAATGGAATGGCAACGTGATTGAGATCAGCTGCACCCGCTTCCTGCCCATCCTTCAGCCTTGGGCTACATGCAAGGCCCGGGATGTGTCACACATGCCATGTATTTGTTTACCTTAATACTCTGTCAGTTTTAAAGGAGACGATCTTAGAACTGGTGCTATGACTCTGCATAAGTTTAAAGTATAGTGGAACCTTCTGAATATGCTAGAAGACGGCAACGGCAAATAATGTAGCGAACCCGTGGGGCATTTCGATTTTTTCGCAGTGGGGGAGAGGGGGCGATAATGCCAGGTTGTAGTAGCCGCTTGCGACTAGATTTCTGCCTGCCAGCTTACCTAGAATTAAAAAAAATGCACCCCAGTGAACTAAGAGTGGCTAACTGGGTACACTGCCAATACAGACTTGTGCAAAAGTAGTGAATCGAACGTTAATGGAAAGATAAGGCGCAGGACTAACAAAACTTCTTTTTAGAGACTATCCCGAAGTACACACAATTTCAAATCAGCTTACAGGAACAAAACCTGTCCGCAAAATTCGCTTCCAATGTCATGTCACAAGGCATTATAAAATATGCATGAAAGAAAATTTCACTATAAAAACGTCTGAATGTATAAACTGTTCGTCGTAAAGTGAGTTAGGCTAAGTGCTTCCAGTGATTCTTCAGAGACAAGCTAAGACAAGAGGCTATAAGTGTACGTCGCTCCTGTCATAAGCCGCTACCCGAGTTGTCACTCTGAGCCTAGAGTGGTGTGGGCCATAGAAACAGCGAATCAGCTTTGCCAGAATGACACTTGTTACAAATTTATTTATTTATTTATTAGGACTATTAGTGCTAAGATTCTGCGTCATCTTTAATATATCTCATTTATCATTATGAGCATCTTTTTATATTAATAAGATAGGTTCTCTGGAATTTAGGGTGCCATCAGACGGACTGCACCGCAGCGACTGCGCGCAGTCGATATATTCAACTACATGCAGTTGCTATATTCAACTGCTTACAGTCATGATATCAACTGCACGCAGTCGGCTGCAGTCGTGTGAAGTCAATATCAACTGCATGCAGTCGTTCCTTCAACTTCGCGCGGTCAATAGCCGACCGCGCGAAGTCGAAGGCACGACTGCATGCAGTTGATATTGACTTCACACGACTGCAGCCGACTGCAGCTGACTGCGTGCAGTTGATATCATGACTGTAAGCAGTTGTATATAGCAACTGCATGCAGTTGAATATATCGACTGCGCGTAGTCGCTGCGGTGCAGTCCGTCTGATGGCACCCTAAAGTCATCACGAAGAACAATGTTTTTGACCGTGTCATGTTACTGTCATGTTCACGACTTTAAATGAGACTTACAACGATATATAATTCGTTGGAGACTCACGTTACTTTAAAAAAAATGTCTTTTAGAAAACAGAAAATAGTAGGTAAGGTATCGCAAACAAAAAAATATATTTTCTAACTTCCCCTTCTTATATTAATAAAAAGTAAGACTTCCGACCTCCTCTAAATATACTGAAAGTTCTTTTCCCTGTAGACCACGATATGTCTGGTTAAAGCAGTATCACTCTAACCGTTTTACATAATAAATGAACAGCCTATAATATGATATTCCGCTAATCTCCTAGCCCTACAAGGCTTCCCCTGCCTTGACACTCTTGATCGCACTTTAATTACTTCCGAGCGATTTTCACAGATAAAAATCGGCCCGGGCCGAAAGTTTCATCGAAAAGATTAAGGATTTCGCCGACCAAATATTAATTGAGTCAAATGGGATTAAATTATAGCAAATCGCTGACATTCGCACGACTGCCCTCATTAATGGGATGTCTATTTTGGGACTAATGGGGTTATAAATGGCTGTATGAAGGAGAGAGGGAAGAAAGTGGGATTAATCGATATTGAATTTGACGGGGGCAGTAAAAACAAACTGTTGACTGATAAATACTTAGACGAAGATTTATTAGCTGATTTAAAAAAAATAAGTACCTATGCATTTGACAACTGACGGCATTATTAGTGTAATGTAGTATTTTCTGTGATAATGGTGGAGAAGTCAGCTATTTCCCTGTCACGGGCTAGAGCCTCGGATACTTGGACTTGCCAAATCAAAATCATAGTGCAAGCGCACTATGACTATACCGGACTTAAAATAAAAATATTTTTATTTGCTATTCTATTTAAAATTCATACTTGCGTTGTTATCATCCATAATACGAAGACACGATGCTCAAACCATAAATTACCTGAAACAAAAATTATTTGTTTAATTAATAGGATTCATGAGGTAACCTTATCGTCTTGAGAATTACCTAATGCGGAATGATCCCTAGGGACGGTTCATTTACAATGGCAAAGGGTGAAGGGCAGGAGATTAACAAACATCTTCCATTTCAAACATTTCAAGAATAATAATGAGGTTATTACGAGGCGTATTATTATAACACTAGCCTTCCGCCCGCGGTTTCACCCGCGCGTAATCTCTTTTTTCAAATATCCCCCCACTTTCCCCCACATTTCCGGGATTAAAAGTACCCTATGTTCACCGGGGATAGTGTAGCTTTCCAACAGTGAAAGAATTATTCAAAACAGTTTAGTAGTTTCAAATATGTATTCCCGCGGGAATGAGACGTTTCCCGTGAGAATTTTATAGCCTATGTCCTAATCCGGGTTTTAAACTATACCTATGCCAAATTTCATCCTAATCCGTTCAGTCGTTTAGACGTGATTGAGGAACAAACAAACATCCAAACATCCAAGCATCTAAACATCCAGACTTTCGCATTTATAATATTAAGTAAGATAAGATAGAAGGGTAAGATGATAAGAGTTTATATGTTATTGTATACAAATACATGTAATTTTTCCTTCGATTAAAACAAAATTTTTCACTTTAACTTTAAAACTGGAATTTGTGGGTTCCATTACAGCCTTGAGGCTGGATTGTAGTGCTAGGACTTCTTCAAGTCCGCCTGACTTTTTAAAGAAATTCACTGCCATAATAGCTTTGTCTGTGTTCCGGCAAAATTTTTGTGGAACCCAGACATACTTAAAATCAAATGTTCGAAAATCATCTTAAAGTGCTTAGCCACTGTTCCACGGAGGCAGTCAAAACTAAGCTAGTACTAATAATACTTTTTTATCACATCTTTCAGCCACGCAAATGCTAAATCGGCCAGTTAGCGAAATCCCGAGAACTTCACCATACTTCACACATCTCGGTGAGTCACACGTTGCGTCATTCGAACTCCGCTCTCTGCTATTTGAACTTGACCTTTTTTAATTCGACGAAATGGTAACACTCTTAACTAGCTCGTGATTTGATAGTCAAATTATACTTTGATGTTGTGCTGTAGCTGTTTGCAAATTCAATTGTTGATAATAAAATGCTGTTGATTAATCCATAATGGAAACCATGATTGCAACAAGAGTGTGGGAGACAGCTGTCTCTTTCTGCAAACCAGTTATCTCGCAGAAGGAGGCAGGCAGGGGAGAAAGCGAGGAGATGACCCTCTATTCGCTCTTCTCCTGATGATGGGCCGGTCACTCACTACAAGGCGGACACCGGCTCGTTCTTTTTGGTGTGAAGGGGAAACCACAGAAGTTTTGTAACTAGTGGAATAAACGTCTTAAATCACGAGTCCCACACTCGGTACCACGTTTCGCTAGCTATTAAAAACCCTCCGAAAAGAAAGGACCATACGAAAAGGGACCAAAAATAATAGTGTTGCCTCGTGACGTCATTAAGGTACGCGGTAATGACATACTTCTCGGAACGCTAATTTGAGTGCAGTTTCGCAGGAACGTGCCTCGGCGCTCGCCCTCCTCGGAGCGGGTCAAGAAACAGACCAAAGAACTTTAATGTTACTTAACAAGTACAGTCAAAAGCACGTCAGACGTAACACTTTGGACTTTGTACCGCTCTTATGTCGGGGGCATAAGTGCTATTATCGAACTGCAAGTGTTAACCGTGATGTGCTGTTGACCGTACATTAGATATTACAATTTGGTAGGAGCTGAATGCGTGAAGCTAAGGATCGAGTAGAATTACGAAAATTAAGAGTTGGTAATAAGTGTTTTTTTTTTTAAGTAGTTCAGTACATTGGCTCCACTAAGCCTGATGGTAAGCAAAAGGGGATCCCAATTTTTTTTTTATACCACATCAGTCGGCAGACAGACACGCAGCCCACCTGATGGTAAGCGGACACTGCGGCCTTTTCCATTGAGGGACAAAGTCCTACCACCACCAGACCCAAGGTGGGAATCGAACCTACAAACTCCGGGTTTTATACCCGAGAGGCTTAGCCACTGTTCTACAGAGGCGGTCAAGAAATGTTAGCGGTACCTATTTGAAATTCATTCATCATGGCTTTATAACCACGCTTGCAAAATGCGGATAAGTGCTCACGATAGTCTTGTTATTTTTATTTATAGACGTCTAAATGTTAGTTGCAATATTTATTAATTAATATGACTGTAACAAAGTAATTAAGTGTACAAGTAGGGCGGAACAAGTGGAGAGGCACGTGCAAAAGGCACGCTACATGAAAGCGGGTTAAGGGTTCTTCTGCCGCTGCCTTTTTAGGGTTCCGCGGGGAAATGTTGCAGATACTTGTACAATTTAATAAAGTTCTTATATTTTTATGAGTAATAAGTTTGTACAGTAAGCAGCATATCAATCCGGCTATTCCACTTTGCCCACCCAGCCATCCCCCCTGGGTGGGAAGAGTGGAATTTTTTTTTCCACTCTTCTCACCCGGGTGGGACAAGTGGAATATAAGTTCATGCGATTTTTCCACTCCTCCTAATCTGTATAAACATCTCAACTGAAATAGAAATCTTTGTGGTGGAAATTGTCAGACAATAAGACAGGGACAATGTGTCAGATTAAGAAAGGTTTATGTGCTGTTTATTGGGAGTGCTGAGGGCCAAATGGCTTCCACCAGTGCGCGCCTTCGGGTGCGGGATGGGTTCTACTTTATTCCCTTAAATTGACAGGGCCTGAAACTGGCAAGTGGTGTGGTGGACCACCAGGGTGGACGTAGGCTTTAGAGCCATCCAAGCAATAGCAAAACTATTACTCATGCGTTGATCTTCTGTGAAGTGGTACTTCCCCGGTCGGCAGACATCTGTCTGCAGAATGTGGCCTTTTATACTTATATTATAATATTATATAAGAGGAAAGATTTCATTGTTTGTTTGTATTGAATAGGCTCCGAAACTACTGAACCGATTTGAATAATTCTTTCACTGTTGGAAAGCTTCACAGTCCCCGGGTGACAGGGTATTTTTATCCCGAAAATGTGGGGGGAAGAGAGAGATATTTAAAAAAAGAAATTACCCGCGGATAAAACCATACATAAAAAAACATACGGAACTATAGCAATGCAGATTCGCGCTTGACCGTCACCGTGCTTGTTAAAAACGCCAACTCAGTAATTCCGCAAAGGTTACACGTTACGAAGCATGAATGCAAGCGAGATGCGCTCGGACGCCGCATTCCTTTGATCCCACGCTTCAGATAAGACGTATTCGTCGAATTAAGATGCATCTTGACATTAAAGATTGCGCGTAATTTTTTATATTACAGATTTAATGTTAGGTTATGTTACGACATTTTTTAAACTTGTGCCAATCTTGTTATTTTTTTATTTTAGATCATTATGACAGACAGAAACGCAGCCCACCTGATGGTCAGCGGTCACAGCGGCCCTATCCTATTGAGGGAAACTTTCCATAAGGGCAGGATAATTTAATAAGTCTAGTTTTTCGTAATTTTGCAAAGAAGTAGGCAAGAAACTCGGATAGTTACTTTGCCATTGGACAGATAGTCTAAAATTAATTTTACAAATATAATTTATTCTTATTTATCAAATCGTATAGTACAAGTACAAAATTGAGAAAATTATCTAGAAAGATCTATGAGCCCCGGTAAACCAGTGTCCAAAGTAGGAACCTATAGCACAAGTATGACGCAGATGCCAGCCAGTAACTCACCATATGAGGAAATGACTTGATCATACATAGATAAAGATAAGCATTGAACTAGTCGAAGGGCCAGTGACGTAGTCGGTTCGCAATGTGGCGTTAAGGTTCCGCACTCACGTACTATCAATTTGCAATACTTTTACAGTTCTGGGTCCATCCTTCATGATCTATTTACGAAACCATTTTATTTTTCTTTTCGTTCATTATATTTATTTGTCAAATAAAACCAAATATTTACATATAAAAATAACACGATGGTTTGGGTACGGACGGCAGCAGATCAACCTACGAGGATTCAGGCGACTGGGACCACAACATAGCTGGGGCCGCGGTCCCAGTTGCCTGATTAGTTTTTATTTATTTATTTCGTCAGGCGAGTGGGACCACCCGTAATTTTAACCACAAATCCATTTTTGAAATACAAGATTTAGTACAGTTAGCAGAAAAGGTGTCATAAATAAAACAATGTTATGGTCCCAGTCGACCGATTCAAAAATGTTAACCGGTAACTGGGACCGCGGTCCCAGTTTCATATGGTCCCAGTCGCCTGAATCCTCCAACCTACCCTAATCTGTCAAAAAATCTCAATTGAAAGAGAACTCTATGTGAAGTGAATAAAGCTGAAAATTGGTTGTACTTTGACAGATTGGGGTAGTCTGATGTGCTGGTGACCCTAGCTAAGCTCGGCTCAGCTCGGCTTTTGCATATTATTTTTTCAGAGGCGGGTAAATGCATCTTTCTAGATGCGCTTGCCTCCCTCTTTCTCTTAAACGCAAGTCTCATAAACAAATTCCGTCATACCTTCAATACGTCCCAATTTTTGCGAGTCTTCAATCAACTTAGCGATACAATAAATGAACTATGTATTATATTACACACGTATGCACTCGCCCTAAGGTGCTTACGTCAGTTCACATAGAAACTGACCTTGCCCGCGTGCTGTCTAATGAACCGGCAACTGGATCATCCTTTAAGCGGTCGGATACTGCGATCATTATACACACATGAATATACGTCCTTATAGTATGAGTTTGGGTTCAAGTTTAGTATAATTAAACAAACATTGGACAACATCTGATCTGACCAAGTAAGAAGCGTTTGGACTTTTATGGGTAGATATCGAAATCAACGAAGGTACAAATACTTGAATTCGAACCCACGACCTGGCGCATAGGGCAGGAACAATTTACCTAATGCGCCATCAAGCCAGTCTTTAAAAATGACAATAAATTAGATACCTGAGCAGTTTAAAATAGGGTCAATAAAATGGTCGACACGTAATTTTCGAGAATGGTTCATAGATTGTTGCAACTATTCTATTGAAGAATTTATATTTTCTATTCAATACAAACAAACAAACAATCAAATCTTTCTTCTTTATATCATTAGTATAGATAGATAGTATAGATATGGCATCATCATCATTTCAGCCGAAAGACGTCCACTGCTGGACATAGGCCTATACGGCTGCGTTTCCCAGTACGTGGCCACCACTCGAGGACCTTTCCGCCACAACATACCTACCTATATGTATGTACAAAAAACTAAAGACCTTTTTCATATAAAAAGGCCACTAAGAAACTTTAAGTGCGAATAAATAATATGAAAGTTGGGAGCCGATAAATAAAAGTAATGTGTGAACTTAAGCGAAGAAACTTGGGAACTGCAACTTGTTGCTTTAAACTTAGAGGCTGATAAGATATCGACCAGATGGCGCTACGAGGTCGTACCCTAGTTCTACAATGAAAAAGCACTCATGGAATCAAGTTGGGACAAGTCCCAGTAGATACATCTGACTTGGTCTTCTTACTAATATTATAAATGCGAAAGTCTGGATGTTTGGATGTTTAGATGTTTGGATGTTTGTTCCTCAATCACGCCTAAACGGCTGAACGGATTTAGATGAAATTTGGCACACGTATAGTTTATAACCTGGATTAGGACATAGGCTATAAAATTCCTACGGGAAACGTCTCATTCCCGCGGGAACAACAATTTCGAAAATACTGAACCGATTTGAATAATTCTTTCACCGTTGGAAAGCTACACTATCCCCGGTGAACATAGGGTCCCTTGATCCCGGAAATTTGAGGGGAAGGGAGGATATTTGAAAAAAGAGATTACGCGCGGGTGAAACCGCGTGCGGAAGGCTAGTTTTAAATATAACTAACTATTTGGTTAGTTTTCGAGGGTAAGACTTTAAGTTCAGACTCTAATTTATCAAACGCTTTATGGCAAGGAATATAATGGATTCTTTATGGGAGTTTAGATGGGAGAAAACGCAATAGTCTCGAGTTCTCAGGACTATAAAGGTAATTTTACCTACATCTTTAGCAGTTTAGGAAAATGTTTAAAAATGTGCGTTTGTATTTGATATTTATTTGGAAGTTTTCAACTTTTCATGCTAGGCTTCATGCTAGCTGAGAACTAACGAACGAGCTGTGAACGATCTAGATATGTAGGTATATTGCCTAAGTATACCGCTCTGAGAGCATCTGCAACTTGACACGCCACTAGCCGTCACCACAGAATATATACTAAACCGTCACTCCACACCCTCCACACAAGCACTGTTATAGACTGTTCAATTCAATAGCTCTACTATGTTAGGTTCAAGGTTGACACGTTCTTTCATACTTTTCAATACACATACAATGCTGCAAATGGAGGAATATAAGCTTTATTCCTTTGAGAGTGAATAAATTCCATCAATGATATTATATTTACGAATTTGTGTTACAAAACTGTGCTGAATTTGAAATTGAAGTATGTTGGATGGAATAATGGCATGGGCTTTATTCCTCATTGGCTTTGTTAGTGAATTAATCTCATTAGATAGTAATATATTTACGAATTTGTGTTCAAAAACTTGAAACTGTTGTAAGTCACAATACTGAGCTTAAGATAAAGAAAAATATGGGTTTAATTTAAATGATTGGAATGTCATTGCAGAAACCACTGTTCACTAATACGCTTGTGGCTAGCTTGGTTGTTCAGCCAGTATTCATTGTACCGGTGTCTAATGATTTCAAGGATCCTAGCCTAGCACTTTGCCCTAAAGTGGGACGTTAAAGGCTGATACTCTACTAATGAAACCATTAGTTATCTACTCCAATAACCTCAATAAACTAACCTGATGTTGATCAGATGACTAATCTAAAGTTTGTTTGTTCAAGAAAGTTTACTTGTTATCAAAGGACTACACACCGTTCCGCATCTGATCAAAGAATAAATACTCCCTAGAATGAAATAAAACTGTTTTTATAACATTCTATCTGTAAACATAATGGTTATCTCTAAACACCAGTCAAACGGGAGTCATAAAATATTCTATTGAATTATCCAAATATTATGATTTGCGACAGATAAAATCAACAGACGGCCGATAATTACCCACTTTCATAAATGTTTACGTTGTTGCAATCTTCTGTCTCGCTCACATGTGTGTAGTGGAGTATTTCCGTCTCGCTCACACGCTCCATATCTCCACGCCTTGAACCCATAACATTCAGCGCGTGCGCACATGCGGCCACGCGATATTTGATCGCTTCAACGAGCATTCATAATCGCGACTTTGGACTTTTTATCGAGATGGAACATCGATGTCTTTGTACTGCCAAAACATTTTTGGAATTATTGGCATTCGAATATAAGAAAGTCATATCTTTACAGATCTGTGCATATTTTAGGGCCCTTTAGCTTCGGAGAATGTGAGACAGGTCATATTCAAAGTGTTTTCTGATATTAACGCCATTGCTTCTAAAACGGACTGAATACGCGATTAAATGTTGACGTTTCAATTGCTTTACAGAAAACATGATTGCGATTGTCATTCGTACTTACAAAAAATATACATATTAATAAGTCTTTTGTTGGTTTATAGGTATGCCTATTTGTTTTATGTAGTCTACGAAACAGATCCTATTTGGGACTTCCACTGAAAATTGTAAGGGTGGAACTTAAACAACTTAAAAAAACCCTCCTTATTTTTTTTACTCCAAACTCTACAGCACATGGGATAGCTAGCGTAAGACATAAAAGTACAAACGTACTACTTAAGAAGTCCAGCTAAGAATCTGCATTTCAAATACGTCTTCATGAAGCGTAAACAATACTTTCTTTGAACCATCACGTTACATTGAACCTTACTGCATTTTAATAAGCTCGAGGACGAAACGTTAGGAGTAAAGTCCTTTGCTCGCAGATGGTCAAAGGCTCTCAAACTTTACGCAGGAAAATAAAAAAAGTAAAATAAAGTTGAAGTTGAAACCAAATATTATGCAGAATGTTATTTAAATAAATCTCTGGACATTATTCACTCAGCGCCATCTACCCCAAACTAAGCATTAGCTTATGCTACAAATATACAGTAACAGTTCATGCACACAAATGTTTCACCGTGCGGGGATCGAACCCGCAACCTTTGGTGTAACAGCCGACTTCTCGACCAATACTCCAAATGGCTCGTCTTTATTTCTTCCCTTGAAACTGGAAAATTTAACAAATTATTTACTCGTAGACAGTCAGTCATCACACAAGCACATGATGGTGAATTCCCAGGGGGTGACGTCAGCTAGCCAGTTTGATCTTAATACCTAAGTTTTACTACTATTACACAGTATGCCCCACCCTTACTTCCACATCTGACTAAATCCCTACAGTTTGAGAGTCCCAGTCTGTGAACACTCTTTTATTCCTGAGGAAGCATTGTCCCGGCTCGTCCGTATGTCCGTTTGTCCGTCACAATAGCCGGTGTTTGCCTGCCATCCTTTCTAATCTCTTATTTACTTTTGTGACCTCTCAACGGCAAAGGAATTATGTCGAACAATATTTGAATATTTATATTTGTTAGCTATTGTCTGGCGATATTATGGAGTAAACAAGAAGGAACCAAAGGGCAGGTTATGTTTGGAACAAAGGAATGAGGATAAGTTCGATACCTTTACTCTAATCGAATGACAAGAGTTTGCTCTGTCTTTTAGATAACGGGAGCCGATTACCAAACTTTTTATCAATGTTGACGGTGGCCCACAGTTACATTACACATGAGGGTAAAGGTAATATTTACCTTTTCCAACAACAATGGAGTATTTTTTAATGTCAGAGGCGGCAAACGAGCCAGCGGGTCGCCTGATGGTAAGCAATCACCGCCGCCCATGGACATCAGCAACACCAGAGGGTTACCTTGCTAACCATCAGGCGACCCGCTGGATCGTTTGCCGCCTCTGACATAAAAAAAGCTGTTAATTTAACATAACAGATATACAACTTATTTTTCTTAAATTCTAGCAAAAGCAAGAGTAAAACTTCTGTGCTGTAAGCCTGTAAACGTAGTTTAGGTATATTTTCTAAAACATCTATTTCAATAAGACAGTTCATGAACATTTTAATTTCAAGACGTTAATTCTTAATTAAGTTTCCTACATTTCATTACCTACGAATTTTAATTGTATAATTTATTTTTTTATTAAAAACGTAACGGCATTCTCGCTTAGTTAATATAACTTCGAGTATTTTTAAAATAAAATTGGGACTAGCATTAAGTTGACAATTGTTTTAATGGTTTTATAAGCGTAGTGCATAACATTATCAGGCAAGGAGGAGCACCTTAGGGTTTATGGTCATGATCTCGGGGTCCTGAGTTATGGCGATGACATGATTTTAATTATGGAAGCCTTTGCCTTTGCAATGCGTTGACAATAACAGGTTGATACATAGGAAAGTAGAACCTGTGACAGAAAAGATGAAAACGAATCTTTTATCTTGGTATGGGCATGTGATGAGGAGGGATGAAAGGCACGTTACGAAAAGAACGATGAATATGAATGTTAGCGGTTGAAGAGAAAGAGGACGACTAAAAAAGAGATGGATGGATTGCGTGAAAGATGATATGAGTGAAAAAGGAGTGGATACCTCGTTGACGAGTGACAAGGATGAATGGAAGCGGAAAACATATTGCGCCGACCCCAAATAAATTGGGAATGGGGCAAGAAGAAGAAGATGACTATTTAATCCATTAAGGATGACTAATAATATCTCTGGTCCAGAGACCAATATGTTTTCCGCTTCCATTCCACTAATAAACTTACAAATATATCCTTAAACAGCTGGAACTCTCATTACCGCAATAGATACACGTCAATAATGACTTAAACATCTAAATATAAATCTAAAAAGCAATAAACGTTGAAAAGAGAAATGTTCTTCCTAGTAACCTTAATTTGAGTCCACCCCAACAAATCGTTTGGACTTTATGTTGTAAGCCACAGAGTTTATTTTGGTAAATGTCGAAGGTAGACCGAGTGAACTACATTAGATATTTGGTGTAAGTTAAAGGCTGACGGTTGTATGAACTTGAGAGTTTGATGATCCGGTAAGCGCAGTGCTTAGGGCAGTCCGCTGACAGGCACGAAAGGGTTGCAAGTTTGATTTTCACATCGCATACAGTATGCCCTATCAGAAACCAAATCTGTTATGGGTTATGCGAATTAATAACATCTTCGTTAAGCACACACAAATGATATTAGTCAGAGAGAACGAAGAACATAGTGAATCTTCCACTCGAATCACCGTTTGTCTGAGGGAGTACCTCTACCTTACAAAATACAGTAAAGAAGCATTTCATAACTGTTGTTACAGACGTTCCAACCATCATTAGCATAAGTGAGGACTGAGAGAATCTCCAGCCTGTGAGTGTGGTTTCGCTGATCAGACTCTTGCGCACACCAGTTCCGTTTTCCTGGGGGGATGAAGGAGCTCAATAGTCCTCGTTACAAGACGCCGTTAATAGCAAATGCGAGTAGACTAGGTTTCTTCTTAGCGACCAACAGATGGCGAAAAAGTCCATTAATTCACGGTAGCGTTGTGATTTTCCGATAGAATAATGTCGGCGTCTACTATTGTAAAATAATCTTGACTAAGCATAGAGGTTGTTAGCTTAGAGGTAACTGTGCCCTGTGGACGTTGGTAACCATATCAGGTTCCTACGGCCCAGGACCTAATAGACTGAGAGCCAGCGTTCTCCGGACTTGCGTTTCTTTGACAGTATCACTTCCTTACAGTTTGAATATTTGAATGGAGAAATGTTTCAAGCAGATTTCGCCAGACGACATGATGAGCTATGGTTCTGTTAGTGAGTAAGGTCTTTAGTATTTAGTTGGGGAGGTGTCAAATAGTTAACAAAATGAGAGCAAACATCCTTCTCTTTTTTCACTTGCACCACAGCACCCGTGTGCGAAATATCAATCAAAGCCCCGATCGAGCCTGAGCGCGTCTCCGGAATACCAACCGCCTGACGCTGGCCTAATTGCTGGCGAGATCTCTTTATGCGCCTGTTTGGTTCTCCATCCGGGCAAGTCATGGTGTTCTCTTTGCTGTTACGTCATGAGGAGTGTTCGCAAGGGTGCATTTTTTCATTCGGTGCTCGCATTTTACAGTTTTATAAATTGCAATCCATTCAGGATTATTACGTGATGTAAATTCTGTCAAAGGAAAATCCGAGGTATTCAAAATTTACCTAAACTGTACCCAAATACTGTTTATTTAGCAGTGACTTCATCAATGGAAGTCTGAGATCTAGACTAATTCTGATAGTTAACAAAAATCAAATTGCAAAACATTCATAAAATATAATATGATTACGGTTTAAAGTAAGATCTTGCGTTTTTTTTTCTGGAAAATGAGAGGAACAGCAATGCTGTTATAACATAGACATGTTATCCGACAGATGTATGAGAAAGAACTTAACCGCCAGTTGTAAAACTGTTTCTCTATATATTTTCTATGTATCTATTTTATTCTAAGCAATTCTATTTTCAGTTCCTTTTCTGCGAATCTTTCGGCCTTGAGAATTCCATTAACACAACGAAGATCTACAAAAGCCAAAACACGTGTGAGCTACAAATCAAAATTATTAATCCAAGTTCGTTCCCCGCAAACATGTTCCGATAAGGTTAAAATGTACGCTTCCGAGTCATTACGAGTTAAACATTTATCGAGACTGGTAATTAGTGACAGTTCTGTTAAACGCTGTTACTCGAAAATGTCGTAAAGTAGCCATTAACGTCAAGCGATGGGGACGCAGGGCGGGACGGCACGTTCTAGGGCTGACTACCTGCTCAATTAGCTAATCTCGGGGTTCGATTCCCGTGTCGGGCAGAAGGAATCGGTTTTTACGAACTGTTCGAGTTTGTAATAGCTAATTCGCATTTGGCAAGCATGATGATTATACAGTTAGTTTGATAAATTACTAGCTGTTCGCTTCGGCTTCGCTCGGGTGTTTTACAAACCTTGGCCAGACAAAAACTAACAAAAAAAATTGGTGTTAACGCACACACATTTTGGCGATTCTTCATTAAGTAATTTTTTATTTCGTCCATATTTATGTAGGACTGAGAAGACCAGAAAATATTTCCAAAATTAGCGTTACCGGGTCCGAAAACCGCTTTAAATATTCATCGCTGGACTAAAATCCGTCCAAATAAATGGAGGGTTTTACAAAGTTTTAATTGCTTGCTAGGAAAGTAGATATAGTATAAGAGGGATATAGTATAGGGGGTTTATTAAGCATTATAATAGTTAGTGCTTAAGCTACTTTATTAATTTGAAATTACATTGTATAATTGCATGATTAGCTATTTATCACAATATAATATGTATAATACATTAAATAAATTAAATATAAAATCATGGCGTGAAATTAGGAAAAAAATGAAAAAATAAAGAAATAAATATCATTTGCATCAAAATCAGTTAAGTGGTTATCGTAACAAACAGACAGTGTTACTCTAGCATTTATGATATCTGTAGGGATATGTTTCAATGTGATAGGATTTAACCCGATGTCAAAACAGTGGGTTATGAATCGACAACCCTAGACTAGAGGTTGAATGACCTGAGTTATATCAGTCTAGGGAACCTGTCAGGACATTGCGATGTTTTTGTTGGACCACCGTGATCTAACTGCTGCCGATATGATCCTTAGATAGGACATTAAAATAAACACGCTATTAGCCAACGCCACTTCTTATCCATAGTAATGTTATAAATTCGTGTTTAACTCTAGCTATGTGCTCAAACTTTGGTAGCAATGTACTTTTATGACCTACTAGCCTTCCGCCTGCGGTTTCACCCGCCCGTAATTTCATTTTTTAAATTTCCCCCCTTCCCCCCACATTTACGGGATCAAAAGTACCCTAGGTTTTTCCCTTTCACCTAAATCCTTTCAGCCGTTTAGGCGTGATTGAGGAACAAACATCCAGACTTTCGCATTTATAATATTAGTACGAAGACTAGAGGGAGGCGAACGAGTAAGTGTGTTGGTAAGTGAACACTAAGACCAATCTCCGAAAACAGCCTTTGAGAAAAATATGAAGAAGACAAACACAAATGATTGACACATAAATGTCTGGTAGGATTTAAACCCACCACCACTACCCCACACACAGGCTCGCTATTAGAGGTTAAAGGGGCTATCAGGTCAGTCAAAATAAATCATATATCTTACGCTTTAATGTAATTTAAATCGCAGCTAAAGAAATAAATCCAAACGTAATCCTAAATCAAAACAATCCCGAGAGTCAGTTTTGAATGCTGTCGACTTTTTATTTTAAGCCGACGTCAGCTTAAAATTTCGTTAGCCGAAAATGCTGATTTGATCCGCACGGACTTAGTGCCCGGCGAAGTGTGAAATGATTACAACAAAGGATGCTATGATATCTTTTGTGGAAATCTTTGATGACCTTGATAGGAATAACGTTTACTGCAAGCGATGAATTTTAATTTTTTCTATATTTTGACTAAGCTAGCACTTGACGATGGAGCGGGCTTGCTTAGGAAAAGCCCGTTAATTCTGGCCTTGAAGAGCCCCAAGTTGTATTACTAAAACTATAGTACCATCTTCAAATAACTATCTGTCTTTAATAATAGGAGTGGCGCTTAAGCATACTGCCAGCTTAATGGTAAGTAGTTATTATCGCCTATGGACGCTGGTGTAAGGCCTCGGCCTCGAATTTCGCGGGCAGCGGGGCGGCAGCGGCAGGGGGAGCGGCGAGATGTTTTGTAAGGAATTGCATAGACCCGTTCTCGAACACAGCAAGGCGGCAGCGGGAGCGGCGGCGCACGCAGGCGCACTGCGGTTCACCGCTTGACAGCATTATACCGCTCTTGACGTGATGACGGCCCGCGTCAAGCGGTGACCGCAGTGCGGCTGCGTGCGCCGCCGCTTCCGCTGCCGCGAAATTCGATCTCGAGGCCTAAAAACCAGAGGCATCACTCGCGAGTCGCCGACCTTGTAATCAAATACCATGCTCGCCCCAAATGGAGCTCTGGTGACCTCACTCATTTTGTTCCAGGATTATTAATTCAGGATTTGGCAAGTTCAATCATTACATTGGAGCGACTGCCATCTGACCTCCGTAACCCTTGACAGGGGATCTAGTCTACTTCCCCTGTCAAAAGACGATTACCCAATTAGTCTAGTTGAACTAGACCAATATGGCTGCACAGCCATTCGATTTCCTCGTGATGTTTTCCGTCACCAAAACTAGTCGTATAAAATGACCAATTGAGCGATTCCTGGTGAAGCGTCCCTCAACAGCACAGGCCATTGGTTACCATCAGGCTGCGTGCCCTCTCAACAACTGAAGTTCTGTACAAAAACTACCGAATCGATTTCAATTAAAATTGGCATTGAAACTATCGTCGACTCATTAACCGATGTCGGTAATAGCTCTGCCAATCAACTATACGTTGTTAACACTCACGTTCAAAAGAAGTTTATTATTCCTGGCAACGATGAATCACAGTCTTGATTTTAGTGCCCATACTAAAAGACGATTTATCTGCTTCTTTAAATATCTCCTTGTATGTACATTATCCGCACAGCGCCATTTTTTTTATTGCAATGTGTAACAATACGAGCCGATCGTACACCTGATGGTAATCGCCACGGTGCCAAACAGTAACTAAGCATTTACTGTCTGTCACCGCTCTGCGCCCGCTACACCGAGACGACAGTTATTAGGTCTCATATACCCAGTAATTTCACGAGCTTCAGTGCCCTTTCCCTGAAACACAGAAGTGATTTACACACTTCTATTTCACGGGAAAATATCTGGCACTGCGGTGGTACCCACCTAGACGATCCAGTGCAGGAACCTACCACCTGTTAAACCATCTTGTCCCAAACTAAGCATGGCTTGTACTAATGGATCTCAGACAACGGATAAACCTTATGGCGACTGATCTTCGAGGCAGCTAGGCAGTCTAATTGTGACCCAAGGCAAAATTCAGAAATCTCCGACTCCGGCTTTATAACCGAGCGTCTGAGCCCTGTTCCACGAAGACGGTCAAAAGGCGGGAGCAAAGCGACTAAATCGTTTATTCTACTTCTTAATTGTGATTCCAATGATCTTTGCCCTTGGGGACAATATAAGTCTGATGCAATATAAGCGACTATGCTCTGCTTTAAAGTATATGGGTTGATTTATCACGTTTTTACTCGCATGCCATCGCTTGTAAATTCTCTCGATCTTGCAAAAACCCTAATTTGCCTCGGTAATGGAATTGGCACTTTAATGACGACAAAAACTTACTTAAAATGTCGCCAGGCAAAATTTAATAAGGTGGCATTTAATAGGCAAATCAATGTTTCGAGCTACAAGATTTCAAAATATTATAATCTATTTAAATAAAACTCAAAGGTGACTGACTGACTGACATAGATAGCTATCAACGCACAGCCCAAACCACTGGACGGATCGGGCTGAAATTTGGCATGCAGGTAGATGTTATGACGTAGGCATCCGCTAAGAAAGGATTTTGATCAATTCCCACGGGAACGGGAACCACGCGGGTGAAACCGCGGGCGGCCGCTAGTAATAAATAAACTAATAACCACAGCCGTTAGATAAAATTGTGCCATATAGGATACATTAAGGTTAGTAATGGTAAATAAATTAAATAAGCGTATTTAAAAACTGAAACGAAAAAAAACATGGTAATTGTTAGGCCATTTTAATCCAAATAATTACATTTCACTGCAATCCAAAACTGTGTGTGACTCATTACCTGCAACAAAGATAAACATAAATCAATTATAATGTAATTAAAATGCAATGGATCAAATAGATCGACTTCATAATAATATAATTTTAACCTACATAGCAATCAGCATCGACTAATATAATAAATCTATAATACATGTAATATGCATGTTACTGTCAGTTAATAAAATTAAGACTAGCATAAGAAATTATTGGCCAATAACAGGTACCGACAAACTTGTTGAACATCGGTCGACGGAGAAGGGGAAAGTTCGCGCATGTGCACTTGCGCGTGACCTAACGCACGCGAATCTCCCGAACGCCCGCGCGCGCTATTGGTTAGAGGTATGCTTCTGACCAATAGCGCGCAGGCGTGTCAAAATTCGTGTTCTGCGCAACCCCCACCCGATATTGAAGAAGTTTGCCGGTACTGTTACTTCATTACTTTTAATCCATTATACCAAATGACTGTAATGGTTGAGAAAGTCGCGTATTCGATCCTCACGCGGTATAAACATTTACATGGATTAACTAGTATAATATTATGTCTGTCTGTATGAATCGGTCTGGGTGCTTCTGTGTAGTCAAAAATAATTGCATAATAATATGCATTGCAAGTATCTGTTACGAGTATTACGATATGGTCAATTGATCATTAAGTATTCAAATGACAAAAACCACCCAGCCATTACAAATAATCAATGATTAATCAAATCACCCGTAACATTACAAACTATGCATTGCATCGTAATATGCAGATGCTCATTGGTGGGTTGCGGTCGGAATACGTAATGGTTGGGGTTCGAACCCGGTCACGTGCGTGTTTAGTTGATTAGCACGTGTAATTGTCTGTCTATGTGGAGACGAGTGTTCAACAGCTGTTGTGTGACTTTGAGAATGTCATGCCTATATCGGTAAAGACGAGAAGCAATATTATTAATACAAGAAGTAGACACTTTGGTTGATTAAAATAGGTAAATTTTCGTTTAGATAGGGTATCAATTTGTTTTTCTATTTGGAAAATATTTAGTTACAATCCGGTGTCTGGAAGTTGCCGGTGTAAAATACTTTGGTCGCGTCAAGTTTGACGCGTCTGACTAACTTTGTTCAATTCTGACAAGTCTGACTGAAGTACAAAGGAGGTGAGGGAATAGTGAAAGAAGTGAACCTGTCAATCAAAATAAAAATCAAAATATACTTTATTCACGTAGGCTTCATAGAAGCACTTATAAATCGTCATACATTAATGTAACAGACTGACTCTACCACCGGCTTCGGAATGCAGTCATCTGTCGAGAAGAACCGGCAAGAAACTCGACAGTTACTCTTTTCAATCGCCAAGACAAAAACAATTTATATAAAATACAATCTTCATTTGAATACCAAGTCATACAGTTTTGTGTTAGGGTAAAGTTTATGTTCATTTGAAGAACATACTAGGTCCCAGCCGACCAGTCCCCAAAGGTGGCACCTTCACAAGTATGACGTATGTGCCAGCCATCATTTCACTCAACCATATCGGAGGGAATGTAACGACCCTGTGCTTGTGCATTCACTTGTGCACTTGATCGTTAAGTTGTGACGCCTTACCCGAAAGCTTGGCTAGGAAGACATTATAGTTCCATTGAGGGCTTAACCAACAAACATTGCTTAATGTGCTGCCACACATTATAATAATCCCAAAAAACTTCTAATGACACACTTTGTAACTGACTGATGCACCCAAAACATCTTCAATTAAACTGACCTTCTGCCCCAAAGGTTCCGATATAGCCGTGTGCGTCACCCAGCAAACATTTTAGGTCAAAATAACAATAAAAATACCAATATTAAGTGGCAATTTTTACGGAGACCAAAATGAGGCACCTCGAATCGACGTGGAATCCACGTGGAATCCACCTATTTGGGGAAAAAAGGCACGTGCGGGCTACGTGGATTCCACGTAACTCTAGTAATTGCAACCGACAGGTCAACGGATAGGTCATATTTTCGACGTAAACTCGACGTTACCACGACGTGCCTTGTAGTTGCAATTACTATTTTGGTAATCATTTACCTCTTTTAAACGTGGATCCAACGTATTTTTTACTATTTAATTACATATTTAGGTGAAGTTTATATCGGTAGCGATGGAGAGTAAAAGAGACAAAAAGATATTACCTTTACACAAACAAAATGTCTAACCAAAAAGCTAACCTCTTTAACATTGATATAATAATGGCGGCTTGCTAAGTTTCCAAATTATCGCGCTTGATTACAACGCCATATTACGACAAAATCTTGTGCGATGAAAATTTCTTCGTGCATTTATTGATTTAACGTTGAAATCTATTAATGGGCTTCAAATATAGTGAAGAATTATTATTTTTTAATGTCAAGATGAATATTTTATTTAATAATAGTGGTCATTATCTTGCCTTAGCAGTATTTAGTTAAATAAACCCAACTAATTACCAGAATATAAGCGAGTAGATGTGACGTTTAACGGTATTATCCCAGAAATAACAACAAAAAATATGCGTTATGAATTATCACTTCTTCGGATTACTAAAATAAAATGGCGGTTTTACCAAAACGTTATTTTAACCTAAATATTGACCTATAAGTATCTGGTAATTATTTTAGGTCAATGTGACATAATATTTGCGACTAAATGGTATCAGGTTACCTAATTAAGTCAATAATTCCAACCACTTTTTTTGTTTGTGTCGTGCACCGACATAGAACAACAAGGACAGAAAAGTACCTACCTATTTCCTGAGTCTTTCATTTCAACATTTTCCTTTTCTGATTCTTCATTATTATTTTTCTGCACATTGTCATCATCAGTTTGATTTTATAAACTGACTTGAAGATGAATTTTCATGAAAAGATGGTGTGGAAGCCGATGGATGAGCATCGGATGCTAATAAAGACCATCGGGCGTTCTTGCCCCGGTACCTCAAAGTTCACGAACAGTATTGAAATGTGGTTTGATTTAAAGGCTTAGGGTAACTATTTTTAACCGACTTCAAAAAAGGAGGAGGTTCTATGTTCGACTGTATGTATTTTTTTTTTTTTTTTTTTTTTTTTATGTATGTCCGTCGATTTCTCCGTCAATTGTGGACCGATTTAAATAATTCTTTTTTTATTTGAAAGTGCATAGTTCCGAGGTGGTCCCATTGTCACCATGTCAGGATCTGATGATGGGATCCCGGGAAAATCAAGGGCAAACCTCAAATTTTATAGGCGCACACTACGCGTTACTTGTTTTTTCTGAAGCCATTTAAGTTTTTGCGTCCTATAGACATCACTTTATGTTGATGAGCTGATGATGGAAGGTACAACTCCTTAACGGTTAGGAGTTAGGGGATAATTCTTTCAGTATTGTAAGAATATGTGGACCGTTATTTGTATTTCATGTACTTTTGCAGCTAAGCTGATGATGGAAGGTACAACTCCTTAACGGTTAGGAGTTAGGGGATAATTATTTCAGTGTTGTAGGAATATGTGGACCGTTAGTTGTATTTCATGTACTTTTGCAGCTAAGCTGATGATGGAAGGTACAACTATGATGATGGAAGCTAAAGGGTACGACTTCTTAATTCTTATGTCCCTCTTGCGGGCTGCATCTTTAGTTGGTCTACTGAATGGTGCTGAACACTTAATGAATACCTAATATTGTCAAATAATACAATTCTACTATTTTACTCGTATTTTTGTTATCAATATTATGAGAGAGTTTTACTCACTCCTACGTATTATTCACACTAAAAATAGAAAAATAAACAAACTTTTTAAAAAAAAAATTAAACCGACTTCAAAAAAAAAACAAAAAAAAACTACCTAAAAACACTGAAAAGCAAAAAATAATTTTAATAAGACATTCATCAAATGCGCTTATTGTCTAAGCCTATTAATAACATTAAATTGTATTTACGTGCTAGGTAGGTACCTTCTAATCTGTTTGAAGTCGGTGCCAAGCCAAAGGTAATGAAAAATGATACACCTAATAATTTATGTATTATACAGGGTTACAAATAATCCGCGGACGTAGGTACGTAGTCTGGGTACCTACTATTTGGCTTGGCACCGACTTCAAACAGATTAGAAGGTACCTACCTAGCACGTAAATACAATTTAATGTTATTAATAGGCTTAGACAATAAGCGCATTTGATGAATGTCTTATTAAAATTATTTTTTGCTTTTCAGTGTTTTTAGGTAGTTTTTTTTTGTTTTTTTACGGAACGTTTTTCTTTTAATCCTAGTGTATGGAAGAAGAAAGTTATATATTGATTTTCAATAATATAATAAATATTATATTAAACTGTGATACGCTCTCTGGCGCTTGTAAAGGGCGCTCTACACTTAGCTCGCGGATCCCGGCGCGAATTCGCGCCGCAAACTTGCCGCGAATTCAACAATGACTCTACACTCGCAATGGTTCGCGATATTTTCACAGTTAAGTTCGCAACGTTGAATGAAATGGACGTCGAAGTAGCTGTTGCTGCGTCCCTAACAATATGCGCGTTAGCGTACTTTAATTATGAGATATAGAAAAATTTAATTTCTTCCGGTTTCACGTGATGGCGCTGATCGGCGATAAAGCTGATGACTCTATTCCCCCATAATAAGTTTCTCTATGAACAATACTGACCGTCGCGGACTGCGAGTGTGGAGTCATGCACGTTCGCGTCGCGTTCGCGTTTCGCGCTCCCTTTGACGCGGAACAAAAAGCCGACAAAAATTGGGGAACAATGCGCGAAACCGCGAAGAATATGCGAAACGACTCCACACTTAGCGTTCGCGCCGTTTCGCAGCCATCGCGCGCGATCCGCGGGCTAAGTGTAGAGCGGGCTTAAGGCGCAATCCTTTCAACATTGCAACACACAGTACTACAATGTATACATGTTACAGTCAAAACCTAAAACCAGTCAATATCGATATTGACTGAGGATTCGGTTCTGGCACTCGCCGGCCCGCTACGGCGGCACGCTCGCTTCGCTCGCTCTGTTTCTACAGTTTAAATTTTTTACAGTTTACCGTTTGTAATATCTAAGCGGTGTAGCAGTAACTCACGGTTATTGCATTTCCATGTATATTTTACATATTCTAACTATTGTGATAGAAAATATACCTAATATTATACATGCATACACTACATTTAATAACTAAAAATAACAATAGCTAAATGAACAAAAAGCCTAATTTTACAAAACATCAATTATCTCTAAACTTGTTTTCACTGAGGTACCGCTTTTGTCCTTAGTAGGTTCTTTATTAGTGATCGAAGTTAGTAGGGCAGTATAGTAGGAAGTGGAATATCTGTACAGTTTTTTATCTTTGCCCATTGGACAGTAAGTAAAACTTTAATGATAAAAGATAGGTTACATGTAATACGTCGTAGTTTGCCAAAAACTGACTTACTTTTAACTAAACCACGATAAACGTCAAGTCGCCAACATCACTAAGACTTATAAGTTAAATTACTGAGTAAATCTAACGTTAAAGTCATCAGAACATAACCTAACGGTGTTGCAAATACATTACAAGTATCTCTCACTTGATTGTCGTACTTAGGTATTTACTATTGGTGAGATTTACTTCACATTTGGTGTCATATTCAACTTAGAATCGATGACCTTAATGGTCACTGAATAAGAAATAATTACATCGCAAATACCAAGCAATCACTTACAAGTATTTATGACTTATTGGTCAAGCTTTCAACCGTCAATTCTACCATTTTTTTCGACTTACTTTCGACTTTTAAGTTCTCTACCAAATTCAGTGAAAATAACGTTTTAATTACTATATATTTCGACGTAGCAGTTGAAGTGTGTATTAAGTGAAAAAAAAATGTTGCGTGGGACGTTATTTTTACTTAAATTGGTAATATATTCTTCAGTCTTGGATCAAAACACTTAAAATGTTTGCTGGGCATACGCTCCAAAAGTGCGCAAGCGGCGTCATTCGACTGCGCTTGAACGCCTTCAATTGACAACAAGGTTACAATTAATTACTAGTCAGACCTAGATGGGTAGGGGTCTAGGCTAGTAACGAATATAAATAGACAGGACGGTACCTATAACTATAACGAACGCATGGGTTTTGTTTTGAAGGCTAACAAGGTAAAAGCCACAGGTTTGGTCTTGCATGAGAGAAAAAAGAAAAAGAGGGAAAAAGAGCTTAGTCTCTCTTTAAGTCAGAACATCCTGCCTTGGCTTTGCTCGGGTGATACATTGACAAGAAATGACAAGAAAGAATGAGTGGTGACAAGGATGACTTTGCACTGAACATAAAAAGAACTAATAAAAACGACTGATCTTATTTAGTGCATTCGATCTACTGTTCGGCAGTTCATTTTTATAAGTAAGTAGGTATTTAGAAGAAGATAATGATAATAAGATATTAAAATATGTCTTAAGGAAGGAATCCATGGTACGAGTACTATTCAAAAAATGTTTGTTTGAAACCCCTACAGTAAGTAATCGCCGGTCTTAACAAACATTTCAAACTTCACAACAACAATTACTGAATACATAATCACACTAAATACGGCGCTAAGACGTAACGTGGACGAATTTAAATTCAAGAACATTCGAGTCCGCTTAGCCGGAGGAATTATCGCGAAAATGTAAATGAACACTTGATATCACTCGAACCATCCAATTAGTTCGCTACTGCGTTTCACTCGAGATATTCGCATCAACATTGACAAATACTTTGGACAGATCAAATCTGGCTGCAATTGTGCCATTATTAATTTGAATTATGATGTTTCCTCGTTGGTCTAGTGGTTTAAAATATAGCTGTGATCTAGGTCCTGTATAAAAAAAGAAATTTCTTTAGAATTTTTCAAGCGTGCTTATTAAATCAGTGCGTACTTACGTGCTTACCTATCATTGTATAACGATTAAACCCCTTTCCCGATGCAACATAATTAGGCTGATAGTTTTTGTTGAACTAGCTTAAAATGTTATCCCTTGGGAACTGAGTCTATCCCAAAGTCCATTTTTAACCACCATAACCGCAGGCTAGCTACCTGCGACAGTGTGTGGGACTCGAAACTAAAGCGTCCACGATACACTAAACTCCCCCGGTTTCCCCTTCACATTTGATTGGGACGAGCCGGTGCCAGCCTTGTTGTGGCTATTGACCAGCCCATCCCCGGGTACCTACCAAAGTCTAGATCTGTAGCAAATTTCATCAAAATCGGTTCGAGACATAGACACGAGTTATGACTAGTAGTAGAGTTATTGAGTGTCAATTATTAAGAAACGAAGGAGCTTAGCAACGGTAATATCTCTTTCAAATAGTTTATGTAGAATGAATAATGAAAAGCTGTTGACATTAAAAACAGACAGTTCATGTCTGTTTTAATGTCAAAATAACAGCTTTTCATTAAATACGCGGATATAATTAAAAAAAAATGTCTATTCTTAGAATGGAATTAATATTATCTATTTATTACGTTTATGATTCTTAGGTACTTACTACTAATATATTTTATTGATAGAATCTATTCGTGCCAGTATTTAGAATTCTAGATACAGGGCTGACAGCTCTTATGCAACCTAATATTGATAAAGTAAACACTAGCCGTGTTTACTAGTGTTTATATTTACACAATGGAGTAGGATTCCATACGTGTTGCCAGTATTAGGATCTAGTTTATGACATGTCTTCATTCATAAGTTTTGAATGAGGATTATAAATGTCAAGTTGGTTCCAGGACCGAGCGTAGAATTGAGCAGGTTCCCGTTGTAGCAACGGGGCACATCATGCAGAAGTTTTTCGAAAGTTGACGCAACAAAAACAAAGCCCTCCGTGTCATCACCGACTTCTCGACCATTACATCAAATAGATCGTCGCTTAAAATTCGTCGTATACTTGTGCATACAACCGTTGATCAAACGAATCATATCGCTATTTTGTTCAAGCTTGTCAGATGTTGCAATTAGATGTAAACAAAGACTTGCATGCGTAAAGTAGATCTAGTGAGACGAAAGTTAACTGAACGGTCTGTTTACCATCGAATAGTTGATCGTATCTGCAAGCGCTGACATACTTTTGACACAGTGGATCATATTGCGGTGAGGAAGATCAGGAATAGACATAATAATCAAACAGTTAAATATTTTTCACTGAGGAACACTTCATTAAATTGTTCGCTCAATATGCTGTGCTATCTTTAAGTTTCATGGCTTCCTCTTAAGTATTCCAAAACACCACCAAAGCTATCAATCATAGCGGCAGTTATTTCGACATAAAATTCTGAAAAAGCCTCTACAAGATTCGACGCGAAAAGCGAACCCTTGATCTTTGAATTTAGAGGTATATGTAATGGGGTTTTCTGTTCGGAAAATACTCAGTCCAGAGTCCGGATTGTGACGTTGGTTGATAAAACACTCCTGAGACCTGTGGTGTAAAAACTTAATTATAGGGGTTTATAAAAACGACGAAGCGTTTCAAGAAAAGGTAGGTAATGCCCTGCGCTTCGCTTGTTTCGTCTTGGCGCTCTTCTGTCGTTTCAGACTGTCTATAAAAGTTAGGACAAAGGGACAACTGCACTTGCGCACTCTCTTGTGCACCATTATATCCTTCGTAGCCAACGATATTAAATACCCTAGATACACTGACAGCGCTCGAAAAATGTCCCGCAAAACAAGTGCTTAAAAACGGTTTAAGCACTTGTTCGCTCCCAGTCGCGCGCGATCCGGCCTAGCATCACTATGCCGAAGTGCTCCGTAAAAAAGTGCAAGAACAACACTTTAACCACTCAAAAAAAGGATGGAGTTTCGTATTTCCGGTAAGTAATAAATCCATCTTTGATAATAGAATGCATTAATGGTAAAAATTATCCTAAAACGTGCTAAAATTGTAATTTTCTAAAAAAATCGGAAGAAATCAGACACGTGGCTGGCTGTATAGTTGTCCCTTTCCCACGCGCTGCGGTATTAATGCTTCTATCACTTTCACACAGAGTAATATTTGGAACATAGTAGGTTTTGTAGAGCAATGGAGTCGCGTAGTACTAAAATTTACTATGGTATTTTTTTTTATTTTGTCCAATATTACAACCAATATTTGCACAACTTTTTACAAAAATATCTGTATAACAATCAAAGAACTGTAAGAATAAAAAAGAATTTGGTGTTTAATGATTAATTACACTAGTAGATTACCAATTTGTATTTATCTTATATATTTATGAATAATTTCATTAAAAAAGAATCTAACCCCAAACTAAGCATGAGCTTGTGCTATGGGTAGACAACGGATAAACATTACTTATATACTTTATTTTTTTGGAAATACATACATATTATACATAGAAACACCCAGACCGATACAAACAGACATGTTCATGCACACAAATGTTTGTACCGTGCGGGGATCGAACCCGCGACCTCTGGTGTAATAGCCGACTTCTCGACCATTACACCAAATGGCTCGTCGCTAATAATAAATCATTATGAGTTTAAATTTAATAAAAAATCGTTCCTTCGGTGGATAAACTTTAGTTAGTCATTTAACAAAAAATTTTGTTTTTTATTCTAATACATTATAATAAATAAAAAAATAACATCGACGACGACTCCTCTACTAACTCTGTTCTAAATCAAACGATTTTATGATTTTCAAACAGCGCAAACTGAACTAGACCTTATTTCTATTGATTTACAGCCTACATTCGTCTTTACAGCAATAAAGCAATAAAAATTTTACGAGCTTGCTGCCTGCGTAAATTCTAAAATGTCGTAACTCTCGGACGCCTGCATTTAAAGTGAGATCGTATACCTGTGCATTAAGGTCAACTTTTGAATATTGAAATTAGAATTGATATTATTTTTCGTCCCTAGCGCACCTCCCACCGTTGCTATCTACTTTCGGGACACTTTTTGAAGGCGGTTTTATAGGCAATGTTGCTTCTAGGGTATTTAAATTCGTTGTTCGTAGCTGGTTGATCATAATTAAACTTGGCTAGGGGGACATTTTTTTTATCCACCGCTTACTACACTGTTCGTCGGTGTACTATATTCTGGATGCGATATTATCGTCCGCGATGTGTTAAATGCGGAATCAACAGAAATCTTCCTCGGTAGGTACATCGTGTGTTGTCTATCATAAATGCTTTGTAGATTCGAAGATTACAAATTGCTGAGAGAAAGTTATGTTCCGTAAATCGGAATTGTAAATTGAACTCACTATCGTAACACATTTACAATGTTACACTATGAAATTGGGATTTTTAACATGAATTGGAAAATTATCTAGTCAATTTGATACTTATTTTGACTACTTCCCAGACATACAGACACTGTTATGCACACATTCTCTTATTCTCATTGGTCGGTGGCACATCAATTTGGTATCTCATAGACCTCATAGAACAGGTGGTGTCCTTGGGCGGTAGTAATTATTAAACGTACAGTTAGTAAAAGTTTATCTCGCCTTTCGTAAAAGTACACACTATGGTTTGAACTTTCGATTTATTCTTAGTTTGGCGAAGGCTACTATTCTGAAAACAAAACACGACATAAATAATGTTAATTATTTTGCCTTATGTACCTACTTAAATTCAATATTCAGTAGATACTCAATTTGTCACAAGCTCTTTTCACGTCTTAAATTTGATGTATATTGATGGTAGGAAGACGGAACTAGCCTACAATGAAGTTGAAAAGATTAAAACTGACAGTTCTACTTCGAAAAACACGTCATGTGTGAATCAGGCTGAAGTGGACACATAAAACAAAAACAATATGGCTAATTTTTGTTTGTCTTTACAATAGCTAGCTAATGAACAACCTACGCATCTTATTCTGCACAATGAGTGCGCAAGCGCAGGATTTTTTTATGTCAGTTTAGTGCGGCCGGCCAATTTCATTGACGTAGACTCAACCAAGCAAGCACACTGTAGGCCCCTCAGTGTTTAATACTGTAGGATCTACTGGCTCCCACATTAAAGTTGCCGGAAAAAATTCAAGGCTATTATGGCGACTTGTGGAGGTAGTAGCTAGCCAAGCTAGTCGGTTATTGCCAAAATGCCCAACCAACCCACCACAGCTAGGTTTTATGTTCCGAACGGTTCACAAAACGCATGCGAATATGACACAAGCACCAATGCTTCTCTTTGACTGTTTGATTAGCAGTTCACACCATTCTCACCAGCAACACTAAGTCATTAATAGTCTCAAAACGTTGACGAATGATTCAGTGTGTGACATAACGCGTTACGGGAAGCAATCGCAGTAATGTTGTGCAAACGTGAGGAAGCGTCTCGTTGACGGCAACGTTACGCGTACCGTATGCCGACGTGATAATGTGATACGGTCGCGATCTAATGGTCGACATGTAGACAGATTGCTGGGATAATAAAATAATAGTCTTTACTAGGTTGTTGCATCTCAACTGTCAAATCTACTGCGCAGAACATTTTTTTTATACTAGGTCAGTGTGCAGACAGGCATGCAGCCCACCTGATGGTCAGCGGCCGCTGCGGCCTATTCCATTGAGGGACGCTTCACCTGGAAACGTCCCTCAATGTGCTGCCAGACTGTACTCATCTATTCTTCGAGCCTCTGATTTCAAGTGTATTGGCTCCCACATTAACATTGCCGGAACACAGCCAGAGCTGTTATGGCGGCAGATTTCACCAGTGGGGGTGATTGCAAGCCAGTCGGACTCTAGAAACTCTACCACCAACCAAAATTATATTTATACCGGACGCAAACAAGCACCACGCACATATAAGTCCACAGTAAAGATGCACTTTATAATTGTTGTGCTGCCAGTGGTTTATTCAGATCCATAGCTGAATTGGGGATGGCATGTTGTTCGCAGCGAAAAAAAAACATTTTTTGCTGCCAACGTTTTTGTTTTAATTACAGGGTCTCGCCGACGCGCAAGTGATGCCTTTCGTATTAAAAACGTCCATCGACGAAGGTAACGGACACTGAATTTCTCTGGTTGCTTTTTACACCCAAAGATGGACCAGTTGGTGCCCGCTTTGTGGCGATTTAGCGACCTATTAGTCTTATATAGCTTGGTATGAAACAAAAATTGATAGGAGCGGATTAGATTAGACTTAAGATGGTCTGGTCCTGGTCATGCCGATAGTAGAAAGAGAACATAAAGTGATTAAAGAAACTTCGATAAACTTTGTTATACCTTTGTTTTGCAACCGAAATCGAATAGTCGTGGAGTTTATGGGTTAACACACGTGCTTGTTAACCCAAAACTCCAAGACAATGTCCCAACCGAAAAATCGGAGGACCTATTTTCTGTGCACTGCAGGGTATAAACTATATCGATACCTCCAATGAACACTACGCTAACTTCAAAAGTGCAGGTTTACAGGAGGAGCTCTTGAAAGAAAAAAGTTGATAAAATCTTTATTTTTGTAGTTATTTTCTTGATATTTTTTGTGTGAGTAACTAATTTACTGATGCTTAAGATCCGCATAGTAACATTTAAAAAAACTTATGGGTTTTTTAATTAGCCTCACTTAGCGGGATGTAACGCAGAAAGCTCTAATTTAAGATCGGGATACACTCCGCCAATCCTAAGTTAGCGGAATATATTCGGGAATATTACAGGCTACAAAATAATAAATTAAATGTATACTACATAAAATAAAATTAATAATTACATTTAAAATCGACTTCATTACCAATTTAGAGTATTTTGAACAATGTTTTTATTATAATAAGATCGTAATTTATGAAAAAGAAAAGTTAGCGTTTTGTAGTAGGATAAGCCGAAAATCGTTGAGCCGTTATACAAGCCGCTAACAAATAAATAGCGTAGAGTATCTTAACTGTGTCATTACTTAGCGGCCTTTCGTCCATATTGGTAACTAAGCTTATGTAACCAGTTCCAAAAAATATTATTTTTTCGTTGGTGTTTTAAGTAGTTGTGAGGGAAGAATTATTTTTCCACTTCGTAGATTAAATTATTTCCATTATAGTAACCCGAGACATTGTGCAAAAAATCCCGATATGATGTGGGATTGTTGTGATATACAACTGGCTCGGTGTAGTTGATTTGAATTAAAACGTACTATGCAAAACACTTTTAAATCATTTATTAATACTTAGAAAAATTTTAGGCAGTGGCCTACTGTAATATCTTAAATTTTAATTGCTGAATAGTTGCACTTATTTCTGTGTCAATATCATGATAATTATTTGGTATTTTGTCGTTTTTAACTGCTGAATTTATTTATTAAATTTTTGTTTCCTTCATTAGAATGCCCAACACTTATGCGATGGATGGGTTATTATTTTCCACAAAACGATTAATTCTAGCATGCCATCCTTCCAAATGGCTGCCATCCTTATTACTGTTTAACTGTTCCCCTTCACAACACCAGATTTTAATGAATCTTGTAGCCAGTTACGATCGAAGTAAAAATTTAATTGTGCTATTAGATCAGCTAATATATTTTATAAGCAATTGGGCCAAACCTGCACATCTTGCAACATGCCGCCTCTGAGCTGGCTTGATACTTAGCTGTTCTGCTTTTTTAAAAAGACTTTGACTAAAGTGGTTAAAACAATCTTTTACATCTGTTTGAGGATATGGTTTCTGAATGCCATTAAAAGCAAATCTTCAAAAGCAACAAGCATTTTACGTGGTTTCCAGAGAGGAAATTTAGTTTTGATTATTTGTAAAGGATTTTTTTTTCTTGTCTTGGTTTTGGAGGATGGCAAAAAACAATGGTACTATTTTTGGGTAATAACAATCTAGCTGTGAATGGTAAAGTAAAAAAAATCAAAAGTGCAAGTAACAACTTTTTCGTCAAAATTCTAACGTCATTTTAATCAGCCAATAAAAATATGAAAAACAATCGTTTCCTCCATATCTAATAAAATTCACAATTATTAATATTTGGTTTCCTTGACACCCAACACATAGTATAATAAACAATCATTATAAATGACTGTAACTCATTATACTAATAATTATTTTCCGATAGAAATGGCCAGTCACAAACATTTAACGTTCATAATAGATAGCAAAAAGTTACAAAAATGGAAAAATTCTTCTTCTTCCACAACTAGGTAGTTACCAAACAGCAAAAAAAAAATTGTAACTAGTTACATAAGCTTAGTTACCAATATGGACGAAGGGCTAAGCGGTTCGTTTTATACTAGAAAACAAAACTCTTGTATTATAATTGTAGCATTTCATGCAGCTACTTTCGATTTTAATTTACTACAAGATAGTGAAAATTATTAAACTTAGTAATGTTTAACTCTGATTTACACTACGTTATATAATTATTTGTTCAAAAGTGCATTCAACGGGCGACACACACCGCTAACTGTCACATGAACAAATACTTTCCCGCGCAACACCCCGCCAACTCCTAGTTGGCGGCGTATCTCCCGCGGGCCGGCAGTCGCGCTAGCCGAATACACACCACTATATTAAGACAGCGGCTTGTCCACCCCGTAATTGAAGAAAGTACCTTTACTTGGCGTTATGTAAATCTCAAAACTTTTTTGTTTTTAAAGATATTGTCATGAAAATTTGGGGGCATAATATTAGTAAAAAAGTGGGTCGATTTCTATAAAAAACGAAAAATGGCAAATTTTGAGTTAGCGTAGTGTTCATTGGAGGTATCGATATGATCGTCCATCAACGCCAGTCCGCGTCCACAAAACGACCGCTGCAACGGCGAATATAGACCACTTACAAGACTTACATGTGGACGACACCGCTCAGATCGCTATCAAGCTGACGACCGCGCAGATTGGCAACAATGGCTGACGTAACTAGCCGCAATCTTCTAAATGCACAGGGTTCCGTGAAATTTCTGTATCGATAGGTCAGCTCGATACTGATCGGTACTGGAATATCGATAAAGTTATCAAAAGTCGAAACTATTAAAATACAGAAGCTGAACTTTCAAGTTTAAAAAGTGAAATTATTTTTGTCTTACAATTCACGTACAAGTAGTCTGGTTTGTATTGAATAGGCTCCGAAACTACTGAACCGATTTGAAAAACTCTTTCACTGTTATAAAGGTACACTATCCCCGGGTGACATAAGGTAATACAAACAAACAAACAATCAAATCTTTCCTCTTCATAATATAAGTATAGATGTTCGAAACGGTACCAGATAAGCATGGACACATGAGTGCATCACTACACCCCGAAAGTCGGTATGAAGATATATGCGGTTGCGCTAACGATGTTGCATCCTTCATTGATGAAACGTGTTGCGCTGTGCAAGATTTTAGCCGTTCCGCCTGTCTAGGCTAACGATACGAAATAGCTCAGAGCTCTGCAGAAAATTACTAAAGTTGTACGTGGCAGCAACTCAAGTCAAAAATATCAGCCTATTAATGTAACACTGCAGGGCAAAGGCCACAATAGTTTAAATCCAGTAATCGTTATAATGATAGGTACTGGCTTACTCGTTTGCCAAATGCGGATTGGTGATTATTACGAACCCGAACTGTGTCCAAAAAAAACCGACACTTTTCAACCCAGGAATTTAACCCAGGATCCTGAGATCGCGACCAGGTACCATGACACCTAGAACTTTCCATTAATTGCAAAAGACAATTTTTGACGGGTTTCGTGCTACAATTCCATCATCATCTTATAAATCTAATAATCATCTCGTTTTTAGGAACTTGGGTCTAGCTTAATCTCTACTAAGACAAAATCAATGATATTTGATGTATGAAGGTTGATGATCAATAACTACATATAAACCAAAATCTTATGTTTAAAGTATTTATTCTCAAACAAGATACAGAGGATCCATTTTATATGAGAATATTGATAATTAAAATACAAAAACTTAAATCTAGGTCGCCACTTTTAGTTCACAAACACTAACAATTTACAAACAATTTCTCGCACACAACACCATCAGACACTCCAGCCCAAACCCCTATTCATAATGATTTTCAAGAATGTGACTACGCAGTTGAGACTTGAAACTGATCAAGGAGTCCGTATCTTTAACATGGGAAGGTAATTTGTTGTATATATTTGCTCCCTCAAACGTTATACTTTTGCTCCCTAGTTTGGTTCGCATCTTAGGTAATACCAGTAAGCTAGGCCGACGAAGGCTGCGTTTTGTAAGTAGCGATTTTTTTAAAAAGGTCAAATTGGTTTGAATATTATTACAGAGGATCTTCCTAATCAAAATGCAAGTGCTATGTAGATAAAGTTGCCGTATGTTCATTATTTTGGTGTCGTTGAAGACTTTAGAGGTTGGTGTTAAGTGCGGATAACAGAAAAGGGCCTTTATTACTTTATTCTGCATTCTTTGTAGTTCTTTCAGTCTTGTTTTTGTTGCAGTACCCCATATTTCAATAAGATAGAGCAAATGTGATTTTACGAGGGAATTGTAGATAGTAAAGCGTAGCCTTCTGGGTATGCACTGATTTGCGTATCGGAGTGAGCCTATGAGTTTCGTCAGTTTGCTTTTTATGTGTTCCATTTGCCTGTTCCATGTTAGATGACTGTCCATTCTAAGACCAAGGTATTTTTCACATTCTTTTTGTTCCAGGACAGCGTTGTTAATGGTCAGGGGATCATGAGGGGGTATTATTTTGTTTTTAGGTTTGAAAATAGTATAGCAAGTCTTTGAAATATTAATTGTTAATAAGTTGCTTTGAAACCAATCCGCCAAACGGTTCAAGTCCTCTTGAGCCCTTGAAACCGCCTCTTCGATATTTGCAGCAAAATAAAATAAACATGTATCATCCGCATACAGTGTCAGATGACCGTGAAGTCCCAATTCCGCTATGTTATTAATATAGATAAGAAAAAGGAGTGGTCCCAGTATAGATCCCTGTGGGACGCCATACGTGATGGGTTGAGCCTTACTTTTGGTATTACCTATTTTGACTATCTTGTAGTATTTATGGCAAGTTTTTCCCAGTCCGTCGAATGAGAGCAGAATCTGGTTCAGCAATTGACGAGTAACGTCTTTCAGAGCCGTTTCCCACATCACACCGCAACGTTGCGATACAACAATCATCGTAGTTTCGCCACTCATTCCGCTGGTAGAATATTAAGTTCATCGAATTAATTGTCTATCTGTAGAAGTCCCATCTATAACCAGGACAGAATCACTACCAAAAGTACGTTCAACAGTACATCACGGTTAACACTTGCAGTTCAATAATAGCACTTATGCCCCCGACATAAGAGTGGTACAAAGTCCAAAGTGTTACTTTCTGACGTGCTGTTGACTGTACCAAACAAACCCAAAAAAGTTGGTCAGTGTCTTCCGGTGTTGGCCTACATTACATTTAACCATAACGTTAATCGCATCGTTGCGATAGTTACATCACTCACTCTGCTAAAACACTATGAAATCCATCGTGATCGCTATTAGAATATCCAGTGTTATATTCCAATCAAATGTTTGATAACCAAATTGACTCTGACGTAACAAATTGACCGGAAGTTTCGCCGTTCTATGCAGTAATAGTAATAATCGTTTCCATTGTAATAATAATCATTATTATTAGGACATTTCCTAGCCGAGTTTTCGGCTACGGTGGCCAATCTTTGCGATCAACTAACTACGCAGGATATTATATTTCACAAGAGTGTTCACTCTAATAACACTTTGGGACCGCAGTCTGATACCGTTGACCCGATTGGTTGTTTGGTTGGTGGCAGGACTTTTCAGAGTCCGACTGGCTAGCTACCACAGGTGGAAACTGCCGCCAAAACAATCCTGGCTGTGTTCCGGCAATAATAATGTTGAAGCCAGTACACTTGAAATTAATGGCTCGAAGATCAGGTGAGCCTATGGTTTGACAGCACATTGAGCGACGCTTCCTGGTGAAGTGTCTTTCAATGGAATAGGCCGCAGTAACCGCTTACCATCAGTCTGTCTGCCAACTGATGTGGTATAAAAAAATAACACAACTAAAGAAAGATCAGGCAGGTTCTTTTTTGTCCTGGGGGAATGCCTTACGCATCTACACCCACAGTGGGAGAAAAGATAGTGCTGTGTGGGACCTATTGGAGGACCCCGTCCTAGCCATGTTGGAGGTCTTGTGAGGTTCCCCAAGAGCCTTGACAACAACGTAACTCAGTCTTGAGAAAATCATTATGAACCACTACGCTACGGGTACAAGTATAATTGTTTAGTTTAGGTATTCATCATAATCAAATCGCGTCGGCAGTCAGTCTCCGAAGTGATAAGTGTCTTGTAACACTATCGTTTACGAGGTGTCAGGTTTCCACGTAGATTTTACAACTGCACGGGTCGAATTTGATATAATCTATGATTAGACAATTCGTCATTGTCTCAGTTTTATAGCTATTGTTGACGACGCTTAGCGGTCGACGTTTTTGCAACAATCGCAAAAGATTTGCAACATTTTGCATCATCAGTCATCTTTATGCCTGGATCCAGTTAATTGCCAGGGAGGCAGACGTTGACTTAGTCCCTTCCGGGTGTGAAGGGGAAATCGGGGTTGTTTTGTGGGTAGCGCTTTAAATCTCGAATTGCACGGTCGCAGGTTATGAAGCTTTATAAAACACCTGATCCTTGGAGATATAGGTACCAGTTGTGGGTTAAGCTATTTCTGTCTAGCCAATCCCACTTTCAAACTAACATCGTGTCAAAAGTGGTTATAAAAATATTTACTCGCTGTCTTTTCGCGCGTTTGATAAAGGTTTCTTGTGGTCCTTGGCTTTGGGGTCTTGGCATCAAACAAAAAAACCGGCCAAGTGCGAGTCGGACTCGCCCATGAAGGGTTTTGTAGCAGCAAGTATCATCATAATATAAAAGTTCTTGTAGTTCTTTGTAAGTTTGATCGACGTTTTTATATTTGAGTTGATTGAATGAGAGGAAAATTGCGGTTTACGATTTATGACGTTTTAAAAAAAAACTAATTACTTGATCTCGTTCAAACCAATTTTCAATGGAAGTTTGCATGGTAATGTACATCATATATTTTTTTTAGTTTTATCGTTCTCTTATTTTAGAAGTTAGAGGGGGGGTGACCAACATTTTACCACTTTGGAAGTGTTTTTCGCGCAAACTATTCCGTTTAGAAAAAAATGATATAAGAAACCTTATTATCATTTTTAAAGACCTATCTATAGATACCCCACACGTAAGGGTTTGAAGAAAATTTTTTTTTTGAGTTTCAGTTCTAAGAATGGGAAGCTCCAAAAATTTATAAAATAATTACTTGATCTCGTTCAAACCAATTTTCAATGAAAGTTTGCATAATAATGTACATCATTTATTTTTTTAGATTTATCGTTCTCTTATTTTAGAAGTTACAGGGGGGGGGACGACCATTTACCACTTTGGAAGTGTCTCTCGCGCAAACTATTCAGTTTAGAAAAAAATGATATAAGAAACCTTATTATCATTTTAAAGACCTATCCATAGATACCCCATAAGTAAGGGTTGGATGAAAAAAAATTTTTTTGATTTTCAGTTCTAAGTATGGAGAGCCCCCAAAATTTATTATTATTTTTCTATTTTTGTATGAAAATCTTAATGCGGTTCACAGAATACATCTACTTACTAATTTTCAACAGTATAGCTCTTATAGTTTCGGTAAAAAGTGGCTGTGACATACGGACGGACAGACAGACAGACAGACAGACAGACAGACAGACATGACGAATCCATAAGGGTTCCGTTTTTGCCATTTGGCTACTGAACCCTAAAAACATAATAAATTATCTAATTTGGTAGATTAATTCTGACTTTACGCGCGCTCATACAATTCGGCAATAAATTTTAAACAGAAGTAGAAGGCAACCCAGCAGGAGGGTTACTCGATGGTAACATTACATGCGATTATCATTTGCATCATCTACAACTACTAAAACACTCATAATCTTCCATAAACATTCGTACAATAAGAGACAGACATAATATTTAATGATCTACTTGACAACCGGAAAACGAAGACATCCAATGAAACATCAATAAATCTTAAATAAACTGTTCGTATGCAACAGTGCGGTTTGCTTCGTATTCCGTACGACGACGTTTACAATTGCAACACAAGTACAGAACACAATACAAGTACATTACCATAAATCCCAATTTAAACAAATCATTGTGACGCGTTTCGTAACGACGACAGTCGAATTAAACACGCCATGCCATGATTCAGTTAGCACGGCGTTATGGGCGGGACACAGTGTGCGTAGGAGAAAGTTGAAAAATGCATTTGCTTGTTGATATTATTTTACGCAAAAAAAGTTAAATCTCCTTAATTTGTTCAAAACATAAATTCTTTTCTACCGCTGGGCAGAGGAACTAGCTATTTCCTCCTAGGGACGTCTCGATTAAGAAGCAGCCGTCATTTTGGGGTCCTAGATTTAACGTCCGGGTAAGCACAAAGCTCGTTTGTGTGCCACAAGCGTAATGATAAAGCCAGTACCTATCCATCGTGATGATGATTTGATTTCAATGATGGAAGCCTATGAATAAACGAATGCATAAAAATATGGCAAAACCTTTTGATACCTGCAACAAAACTTTTATGAATAAACGAATGCATAAAAATATGGCCAAACCTTTTGACACTTGAAACAAAACTTTTCCATGAAATAATTATATATCTACAGTACCTGAGGAATTAGTATATTATTAGTGCTTACTGCTTTCAAATATGAACTGTTGCACTCGGGAATTCCATATGATAGCTGATAGAAGTCTTTACCTGAAACAAATTAAACATAAAATTAGTGTCACGTCTGCACCGTTTTGTTTGGTAACTTTAAACATAAAACTTTCCTCAAGATTAGATAAAAAGAAATGTGTGAACATGTACCTACGTAACGTGTGTGTATTACGTGGCTATGCATGTAATTTGCAAACGTATGTCATATTACTATGTAAGGCCGGTCTGGCAGGCTGTGTGAATGTGGAGTAAGAGATAAGTGTTTTTTTTTTTTTTTTTTTTATTTTTTTTTTATAAAGAGGCTGTCAGGATGACCACACTCCACCTGATGGTAAGCGGAAGTGAGGTCCAAATATAAGGTTGACTGGCACAATAGATCATAGTACCCATTGAGCCAGTCACCCTCACCCTGAAGGCCTGCATAGATGCCGCTTTACGCCCCGCCTGAAAAGCCCAGGATTATAGGAGGAAGGAAACACGTGAGCCGGAAGGGCATTCCATGCCTTAATGGCACGGGGCAAAAAAGAGGAACTATACCTCTTGGTACGGGCCACCAGTGTCTGGATGGTATGAGGATGGCAACGCAGTCCGGCGCGTGTTGTACGGGAGTGGAAAGGGGAGGACGGGATGAGCTGGAATAACTCTTCAGAGCATTCCCCATTATAGAGACGGTAGAGAACACTAAGACTGGCAACGTCTCTACGCAACTGAAGAGGTTCTAGGGTCTTAGTCACCTCTTGATCACCGACAATACGGATAGCACGTCGCTGCAACCTGTCGAGAGCCTCCAATAAGTACTTAGCGGAACCATCCCAGAGATGAGAGCAATATTCCACACACGGGCGAACCTGTGCCTTGTATAAGAGACAAAGCTGCGCCGGAGTGAAAAATCGTCTCACTCTGTTCAGGATTCCGAGTTTACGGGAAGCTGTTCTGATGACGCTCTCGATATATTCCCGTTGGTTCAAGTTGCTACGAACATCGATGCCAAGGATGCTAAGGCTATCCTGTATTGGTAAGGGCGTGCTCTGAAGAGTGGGATGGGAAAGGAAAGGAGAAGCTTTCGCAGAAAACACACACACCTGTGTTTTCTTGGCATTAAACTCGACGAGATTGCTGGCACCCCATTTGGCAATGCAGTCCAGGACCTCGTCAAGCTCGGCGACAAGAAGATTCCTCTTTTCCTCGGTTTCGGTCTGTTTAGCCGCAGGTCTTCCGAAATAACGTGCGTGGACAGTGCTGTCGTCTGCATAGCAATGAATATTACCTAGTGATAACATGTCATTGATATGCAGAAGAAACAAAGTCGGCGACAGTACGGAACCTTGAGGCACTCCGGAATTTATTGGGAGGAAGCGAGAAGCGCGTCCATCACAGAGGACACGAATCCTGCGACCCTCCAGAAATCCCGCAATCCAGTCGCATAAGCGAGTTGGCAGACCATATGCCGGAAGCTTGGAAAGAAGCGAGCGATGCCAAACACGGTCAAAAGCCTTGGCAATATCCAGGCTAACAGCCATAGATTCACCATGCTTCTCCATAGCCTCCCCCCAGAGGTGCGATACGTACGCTAGAAGATCACCCGTGGACCGTTTTGGTCTGAAACCATACTGTCGGTCATGTAGTAGTGAGTGATCTTCTAGGTAGCGGACAAGTTGGGAGTTGATTATCCGTTCAAGCACCTTTCCAAGTACAGAGGTTATAGCTATGGGCCGGTAGTTAGCAGGGTCGGACCTATCCCCCTTCTTGGGAACAGGTTGAACATTCGCCTCTTTCCAAGCCTGGGGCACAATTCCAGAGGTGTACGAGAGGCGGTACAGGCGTGTGAGTACTGGAGACAACTCCGCTGCGCATATTTTAAGAACCAACGCTGGAATACCGTCGGGGCCACTGGCTTTCCTAACATCGAGTGACTGCAACTCAGCACGGACATCACATTGCCTGATTCGGATTTCAGGCATTGTGGTACCGCAGTCAGGAATTTTAGGCGGCTGTGCTCCACAATCATCGATGCAGGAATTGGCGGCAAAGAGGTTGGCTAGCAGATCAGCCTTCTCCTGCGGCTGATGGGCCAGCGATCCATCGGGATATTTCAGCGGGGGCAGCGAAGGCTGGCAGAAATTAGATTGCACGTGTTTAGCCAGGCGCCAGAAAGAACGGCTACCCGTGGGGCGCGTGATGAGCTCTTGGCCAACACGTGCAACTCGCTGGGCATCTGCTCTGATGTAGGCCCTCTTGGCGGTCTTGGTGGCTTTGTTGTAGGCTGCTTTAAGGGAGGCTATATTGGGATCCCGCAAGGCATGAGCTCTGGCCCAAGCGCCGTACGCTGCCCGTTTCAGTTTAACGGCAGCAGCACACTCACGATTGAACCAGAGATCATCTTTGCGACCGCTGATGACATCAGTAAAAGGAATGTAGTATTCCATTCCAATACTGATTTCACCTGCAATAGCCGCTGCACATTTAGATGGATCCTTTTCTCTAAAGCAGCTCTGCCCCCAAGGGACGGACGCGAAGTATTCCCGCATACCATCCCAATCTGCCGACGAGTAGCGCCATAGTCTCCGCGTCACCTCCACAGGTTGTGGGGGAGCAGTGTAAGGCGCTTTTGCGCCAACCAGGCAGTGATCGGAAGACCCTATTGGGGCGCAATCCGACACTTGATACCCAGATGGGTGACTCGTCAGCAAAAGGTCCAACAAGGAGGGCGCTTGACCTACAATGTCTGGTATCCGGGTGGGCTGGAGTACCAGTTGGGTCAGGTCGTGCGTAAGAGCAAATGCGTGGGCGGTCCGGCCAGCATGGTCTGTTTTAGGGGAACCCAACCAGGTATCATGGTGAGCATTGAAGTCCCCTAGAAACACCATTTCGCTATCAGGGAACCGCGCCTGAGCGGAATCTGCCGCCTGACTCAGGTGGTCGAAAAGTCGAGTTGTCTCGGTGTCTCCTTTATGGGATCGGTATATGCACACGTAGATTCTGCTCGAAGAGCCAAAATCCACGTGCACACAAAGGATGGAGAAGGATGGGTCTTCAAGGCAGCGAAGACGGTCACAGCAGACGTCCGCCCTGACGAAAAGGCATACCCCGGCCTTGGGTTGGAAGGATTCTTCCAGTACATAGCCGGGATAGTTCAAGTACGCCGTGTCCGCCGGGCAGCCAATCTGTGTTTCCGTCAGAAACAGCATCGCAGGCTTCGCCGTCTCGAGGTGTTGGTGGACGGCATTGAGGTTTGAATGGAGTCCACGGATGTTAGTGAACTCCACCTCAAACAGCGAGTTGGTGGGGGATAGGGATGCCGCTGTAGGACGAGTGCGATGTCGTGTTCGTGCCATTGAAGTAATAAGGGGGGAAGGGAGGGCGCGAAAAAGGTGACTGTTGCCGTGGCAAAAACGAGACAAAGCGAGGAGCTCTGCTTTGGTAATGGACAGTGCGGTACAAAGGAAGCCGGTCCGCCGGACGGAAGGGCCCCCGTACCCCCCCGGAGATGGTCGCCGGGCCCCACTCTAACCGGGCACCACCCGGCACGACGAGCCACCCCGGGATTATGCGCGACCTGGTGGGGCAGCCTTCGGAGGTGGTTAGCCACCGTCGGGCCCCTGTACTATGCCGCGGGCGGCCAGCGGCACCACCGTTTCTACGGGTCTCCCTGGCCGGCGGGCCGACCCACTCTGTCCGCACAATACCGCCGCTAAGGCTCCACTGGTCCGGCGTCTACCACGACGACAGTCCCCCTGGCTCCGGTTAGTACAGTGTTGAACCTGGAACGCGACCCGACCGAGACAGGCCAGAGTCACTTGGCAGGTTTTTCGCAGCTGTATGGTGGTAACAGCGACCGGTCGACAGAATGTCTTCCACCTGAAGAGCAGATGTTCTGCTAAAGCGTCCCTTAGTCGCCTCTTACGACACCCACGGGCAAGAGATGGGGCGGGAGTTAGTATTCTTTAGTGCCGCCCCCGCACGGCACTAAAAAATAGTTTAATGATAATAGTCAGTGATACGTCGGCAAGCATTTTGCCTACAAATTACAATTGAGGAAATATGTAACAGATCTAAATGACATTTGGCTTACATATTAAAATGAATATCCTTTCTTATATTATAAAATTTGAGGTAAAGTTTCATGCATATCACAGAACTGAATTCAACAGAAAAAATGGTACGGACATAGCTAGACTCTAGTCTATGTCCGTACAATTTTTTATGTACTAGACCTTTGGGAAGAATATTGATTACTTATTATTTCGGGATAATGCTTAGTTCCCATGGGATCATGGTAATTAATACTTAGGTTAAACCGCTTACTGATGTCATTTAGAAACTTTCACAGTATTGACGAATTTCAAAGTCGAGTTACCGCTTTTCACTCTACTGTATTCATAACAGTCCTCACGAAAAACTAAATAGACACAATGGACTCTCGTCTTAAGTACCTTGGTTTTAAGGACGAAAACGGGATAACGATCGAGGACCAGCGCCTCTTGAGAACTGGGGCAGATTTATATTTGATTTTGATGATAATTGAATTACGTTTCGACATGTCCAAGAAACGTCAAGAAACAATATAAACCGAGAAGAATTATCTGTTGTTTTAAGTTTATTTACCGTCCGAATACCTATTGAAGTGGCCTTAATTTAGAATTATAACAACTTGTTTCTTCTTCTTGGATTTTATTATATTAAGCATTATTCCTTGTTATCTTAATTATTTTATATTTAAACTTATACAGGTAGGTAATGTCAGACAAAATCACATATTGATCTGATACAAAAGTAAGTACCTATACGTCGGAAGCAAATCAATATGTACAACAAACATTCAAAAGTGTTTTATACTCGTAAAATACTTGTACAGAGTGGGAAGTCAAATCAAATCAAATCAAAATATTCTTTATTCATGTAAACTTGTATCAAGTATTTATGAATCGTCAATTACAAGTGCACCAACACCCAGTGCACGCAGCGCAAGACAACTCTAGTCTGCGAGTTTTTTTACATTCTTGTTGGACGAAGCAAAAGCTTGGCCATAAAACCGCGCTACAACTTTTGCGATGTTACATTATTTACGAGACAGCATATCGCCGTAATGTCAGTAATCTGCATACGCACCGGTATCTTCAATCCAGGGCCGGCTCAAGCCAGCTAGGTCTTTTTATAGAGGGGCACAGGTATCTTTCATACAAAGCCTATTTTTGTAAATAATTTAACATAACGTTATAATCTTTTTGCATCGAAAGTCAAATCCAATGTAGTTTATGCAAAATATTTAGCCGTTGCGGTTTCTAGTTAGGTAGGTACAATGTCAATGCAATCGGGAAGTACCCCACAAAGGACAGTCATTTGGTTCCTATGTTAATTTATTAATTTACTAATTTCACAATAGCACACTGAACCAACATTATATGATATTGGTTATTTCTAATTCAGGGACAGATTAGACCTTGATTTATTATTTGGAGAGAGAAAGAGAGAACTAGGGGTTAATCTTACATTGATACATTGAAAAGGAATCAGTCTATTGAAGGGAATAAAAACATGCATTGGCAACTAAGAAGTTTAATATAATACCGAAAACTCATGCACATTCCATGATCGGGTAATACATTGCAGAAAAAAGGCCGCTATATCTAAATCCAATAGCCACCACCACCAATTTAATAATTACCATAACAGTTACTGTAATTTGATCTGTAATGTAAGTTGAGGATTTCAAATACGTAAAATAATACAAGAAATCTTTCCCTTAGCGCCCCGACGACCCCTAAAGCCGGCCCTGGCGACGTCGCATTGACCGCACGAAGCTATTAGCGCCACGTGGCATTTGCTTGCGGTCACTCCGTCGCCAAGCGGTCACGTGCGATGCAATTGTCTGATCACTGATCATAAATGTGGTTGTTTCCTGTCATGTTGTTGCAATACGAGCGTGGAATAACCATTTTAGAAGAACCCTATTAGCTTAATAATAAGACCAAACTCACCAATAGAGATATTATAGTTTCCAACTGTGATCGAGGTTCGAGCTCCAAAATGCCACTTTCAAAACGGCCAAAATTAATATTAATGCTTGTTGCGGGTATTGGCACCGGCACCATAGACATAGGTCGTTAAACATGCTTGTGAATCCAACACGCCAGGTAAGACGACCACAGTCGCGTTCTCAAAAGACACCTAGCTAGTTTTTTTTTTAATCAGCCAAAAGGCGACACACACGTGGACATGGGGCTTAAACGTCTTCAAAAAAAATTAGATTTTCAATTCTTGTCTGTTATTTATTATCTCACATATAAAAAAACCGCATAGGTAATAGCCATAGGTAACTATTTATTTTTCTACGTTTTAGTGCATTTTTTTTGTATGAAGTCGGTTTTTGTTACCATATTTCCTTATTACGAGTTTTATGCGTGGAACTATACAACTGTAAGATGTTGTGGTCAATAAATTATCTCTTTTTATAATATGATAAACCGTATGCAAGACATAATACTTGAACTGAAGTTGCGATAGAACTGTAACATAAACGTGACATAACGTAAACATTTGCGTCGAAGACCTAGCGTTCGATTGGCGTGCCCCAAACCTAATAAAGCTTGTCAAAACATTAGCCAATAACGGTTTATCGCTTGTTTAGCAAACATGGCGGTCACACGTGGTGATTTGCGCAGAGGTCGAAACTGACTCTGGCCACTGAGCTCTATGATAATACGCTCAGCGTATTACGCTGGAGTGGCTATAGACATTGAAATGACAGCTATTTTTTCTGTCGATTTGAAGCGTCCCCAATAGTGTACTGGGAACTAAAATGACTTCAAATGGACAGCCATTGACATTGACAATGACAGCATTATCGAAGTTTATCTGCGAAAGTCAGCACTATTATTAGTTCCAAGTACACTAACTACTGCTCTTAGCGCCAATATGGCGATTTTCAAATCGGATCAAATATTTGGTACCAATCGCCTATCCAGTTGTCTATGGAGATCAGTGACTTGCAGAAGCGTTGTGTCAAGTAGATCAGTCTTATGAGATTTAAGAATCAAATATAAAATATCCGACCATACTATGAGAGTAAGGGAATAGGGTGCGAAACTCTATTAAAACTCTATGAAACTGACTCTATTAAACGCAATAGCACTCACTATAATTATTTTGGCTGATTGAAAAAATGGCTGCTATAGACGGAAATGTGGCTAGGGGCTTTTATTATCTTAAAATATCTTCAAAAGTTAAATCTTCTATCTCCAAAAACAGTCATTTGTTTTTACTTCCATTCCCTCTTTTTATCCCTAACCCTAGTTAATTAACCAAGAGTCAAGAGCTCATTCACTCCAAGAAATTACGTTAATTAGTGCGTCTAAACAAGTTAATCAAGTTTTTCAAAACATCATCCAGTTATCGCATGTTTGGCAAACACGGCGTTAACGTGAGAACATTTACACCAACTGGTCAACACAGACTTTGTTCGGCAACGGATAATATATTTTAAAATAAACACTATGGAAAGGAGTCTGTCGTTTCAAATTATGAGTTACTAGATTTTCGCCCGCGGTTTCACCCGCGCGTAATTCCTTTTTTCCCGCGGGAATGAGACGTTTCCCGTAGGAATTTTATAGCCTGTCCAAATCCGGGTTATAAACTATACTTGTGCCAATTTTCCTATAAATCCGTTCAGCCGTTTAGGCGTGATTGAGTAACAAACATCTAAACATCCAGACTTTCGCATTTACAATATTAGTCGGATGAGATCTTGGAACATTAGGAAATGACAATCAATGTGTCCTTTTTAAGTCCTGCGACTAGGGTTCCAGATGCGTTGCCTGTCTTAGAAAAAACATGTAAGGAGGAGGGGAAAGTTACGGCTTACTTCGGTACCACTATAGAACATTGGATAAGCTATTTGGGTCATAAAACCTAGTTGGCTGACATCTATAGTATAAAGTCTTTTCCTAATACAATATTTTTTGGGTATGTGAGTGCGTTTAGGCGCAGAATGTCCAAGTTGCAAAATGTCAAGTGGTATCAAAACGTCCAAGTCTCAAAATGTCCAAGTCGCAAAATGTCCAAGTTTCAAAATGTCCAAGTTGCAAAAGGTCAAAATCTCAGCAATTAAATGAAATGAACTCTGCTATTGTAATCGTTATTTATTAATTAATTATTAAATAAATATAATTATACATATCGCACCTTCGGTAGAACCGTAAGATTTCAGATTGTTGACGATATGTGACTGCTGATTACAAAGTTGGGATACTGAGTATTAAAGACACTTCTCAGAAGGATATTTATACTTTCGGAAGTCTTTGCTTGTCATATCAGTCGAACACGACTCTTATCTCTTTACATTCCTTACTCTGAGACATTCCACACATTTAATGGCTCATACGATATACTTTAATGTACGTTTCAAAATGCTTTTATTATGATAAAAAGTGTGGTACCTATGTTTCGTTTTCATAGTAAGATGTAAAAAGATTGCATTAAACAGCTGACTTCGTAAAAGATCTAAAAATTTTAGAAATATGTAACCATCAAATAGACTATGAATGGTAGTCGTTACTCACTTCAGGCTGAGTGGATCCCGAGAGTCCACCCGGGTTTTAGTGGGTAGTCCGCCTTTTTCAGGGCGGGAGTTTCAATGTAATCCTCAGTCCAAGACAGAAGGTTTGCAAATGCATTTCTCATTAAAAAACATAACCACTGATTATATTAATATGTTAATTAAATAAAGTAAAATACTTTTATTAATTTTATTAAAAATTGCATTGCTGTAGCCATTCTTTCGGTAGTCCTTTACTTTAGGGTTGTCTGGTAGAGATCGTTTCTAGCGATAAGACCGCCTATATTGTGCATTTTGTACTTTTTTAATGTAATTTTTATTTGTTTTGTGCAATAAAGAATATTTATGTTATGTTATAATAACCCTTCTTCTTATATACGCAGTCAGTTTAAAAAAACACTGTGAACACTCTGGGTCATGTGTCGTCTGTAAACTAAATAATTTATTTAAATCTTCTACCACTTTATTTTATCGCAAGTGGTAAACGAAAGGCACACATTTTATTCTAATATCATTGTTCGGCTCCATAAATACCTAGTATATAAATACTTCGGTAAGGTAACATAATTTGCTCATTTTGCTCACCCGTCCCGGCTAAAATAAAAAAGGATAGCTCCAAAACACCGGTGCGGCAAAGATTAAATGCCACGAGGTCAGTTGGATTTATTATGGGCATCGGGTAAAATGTGAGGGTTTCCCGTTACGTGTAAGGATATCAAGGGATATTTCTTTTTATCTATTGATTCTGTCGCGGATATAGTAGTCATTTGGGGGCCTTTACTACGTGTTAGAGTTAGGGTTGCTAGGTGCTAGATAAAAACCCTTAGTTTTTTAAAATATAATATTTCGGACTATACGTTAAGCGTAACACGGAAGTTGGTGTTCCGCAGCTCCTCAAGAAAGGGAGGCTTGAGAGGTCTGCTAAGGCAGGCTTTCGCCGGGGGGCTCACGGAGCAAGGGCTGTGCTGATACCCGTGGCCCCCCAATCAGGCTACGAGGGAGTACCGCGGGGTTTAGTGGGTAAACCCCTGGACCGTCATAAAATCCTAGTCCAGGAGCAGCGTCCTTCCATGGGCGCTGGGAGCCCCACACACGGTCCTGTCTAGCCCCCAGGACGGGACTACGGTGCGTTTTTTTTTTTTTAGTGAGACACCCAGCAGCGTCCCCAAAACGCTCTGAAAGAGAGCGGGATTTACTCACTAAACCTCGGTGTGCAAGCAATATTTAGTCTGTGGTAACCAATCTGCATTTGGTTAGCATGGTGATTAATATTAGTACTTATCATTATAGCAATTATTTCAATGATAAAGGACTTTGCTCTGCGGTGGGACTGGACTGAACTGAAGATGCTGGTACTTTACTTTTTTATTTCTATTTTGAAGAATGTTGAAATTTAGGCCAAGTTCTAAGATCCATTAGCGGAGCACATTATGTATGGTATGATTAATTACTCAAGCAAGACTAGATTCCTTATCAGAATAACGTTATCTTCGTTTGCAAAGTTCAAGGCGAGCTAGAAACTAACTATACATATTAAAATATATTGTTTAGTGTTCTTGGTAAGAGACTAAGAGATTGAAACTTTAAGGTCCACTATAATGTATTAAAAATTAAAACTAATTTTATAAAATAAATGACTTCACCCCACGTTGCACGGGTGTGAAATATTGTTGACATACCTAATAATATCGTGACTCGACAATAACCAACTGCATAAACTAATTTTATGCAGTCAAAATAGGCGATTCATTTTTATTCATACCCAAACACAAATAAATGCGAAAATAATTCTTCTCTTTACACGCTCAAATTACAACTCTGATTATAATAATTATGATAGTCAAAATTGTCTGAACACAGCAAAAAGTTTTGTGTATGGCGGCAAAGTCACCACCAAATAAAATTCTGTATTAGTGTTTGTAGGTCTCTTTTATTGAATCCCCAACTAAAAATTGTATCTAGCCGATGACCGTTCCAAGTAGAGAAATGAAAACGATTAATTAATGAAGAACCAGTACTAATTGAGTTTAATTAAGGCTGTAATTATGAAGGTTTAACTTGGAAATATACATTAATCACTTAGTGTAATTAGATTTAAGGGAATTCTTAGGCTTCTTAACAGTTTCAAGCGCATATTTAAGCGATAACTAATAATTGCAAAACTTCTTAATTAAAAAACATAATTTATGCATATAAAATCTATAATTTAAGATTTTCGTTGTGTTTTGTTTAATTTATTTACAGTTAAATGGACTTAAAATCTTTTTAATATAAATATTTTTTTGCTTCGTATCGTTTTAACCTGCTCTTTTTTGGTAGATCATTTGAGCCTACAGGTATCGCAGCACATTGAGCGATGCTTTCTGGTCAAGTATCCCTCAATGGAGTGGGCTACAGTGGCCGTTATCATCAGATAGTAGCCACGCTGACAAATAATAAATACATATCAAAAAGTAGAGAGTAAAGTCAACAAATAACGTGGTGATAATATCTCAAAGTAATCCGTCGGTAACTGTAATTCTCAATTAACTGAACTGACTGACACCACTGACACTATCTTTCTATCATAACATAATCATATTACACAATTCCTTATTATAAAAAAAAAGCAGTTAATCTTAGCTAATTATTACGAGAAAGCGGAGAAAACAGAATTATCAAATAAGCAATGTATTTTCATATTATAGGTAGACATCGTTAAAGTTATATATTAAAAGAAATGTAATGTAAGATATGTTACGCAAGTTATCAAGATAGTGTGATAATTTACTCGTTCTTAATTATATATTTGCTAATTGAACATTTTTGAGGTACTTAGTTAAGACTTGTAGTATTTGAATTTCTTGTTGGCATTTATGCATTTACAACACAATTTTTTTATGGTAGATTAGTAGGAAGACAGGCGCGCAGGTTTACGCTTATGGAAAGAAAGGAAGAAAGAAAAAACATTTATTGGCCAAAATAAGATAAAAATTATGGAATTATGAGGATTCAGGCGACTGGGACCACTACAAAACTGGGACCGCGGTCCCAGTTGCCTGATTAGTTTTTATTTGTTTATTTCGTCAGGCGAGTGGGACCACCCGTAATTTTAACCACAAATCCATTGTTGAAATACAAGATTTAGGACAGTTAGCAGAAAAGGTTTCACAATTAAATATTCATCATTTAGTTTTTGTATTACCTACTTAAACAGTAGGTATAACTAGTGTTGTGCCGTTCTCGAGAACGTTCTCCCACCTGAGAATATTGCCGGGAACGCTCCCGGCAACGTTCTCCGAAGTGAGAATGGTTGAGAATCATTTTTATAAAATGGAAACAACCAACCTTTCTTAATTTAAATAGTATCAAATAAGGTCGACAGATCATTGTGTATAATACAATACAGTCTATTTGCAGTAAAATACTATATTCCCAGTATTCTCGAGAATATTCTCGGGAACTTTCTCGGCAATATTCTCAGCATTACTGCACCTATAATATTTTTTGTGAAATATTATTTTATTGATAATGGACTATGACAGCATTTTCTTTTTATACGTAATTAGATAATAAACAATTAAATTATTCGTTTACTGACATGAAATATAATAAGGGCCGGTATTTCAATGTAACCTTATCTTATTGATTAAGTTAAGTATAACATTTAAGATAAGTATTACTTTTGACAGGTAAAAGTGTATGACTTTAGTGCCGCTTAACTTTAATCCTATAATGAAATACACTTAAGTCATACTTATTATCAATCCCGGATTAGGATCAAGATAAGTATATATTGAAATACCGGCCCTAAATTTTGTATAGTAGAATGGTCATAATGAAACTTCGCAATCAACTCTGTTTAAGTAATTTGACAAGATAACATCACATCAACTTCAGGACTACAACATTGACTAAGAACGACTGAGTGAACGCTCTGAAATCAGATTTTAAAAAATTAAAAATAATTCAGTCTTATTAATACTGGTTAATAACTAAAAATAAATCAACAACTATCCAAAGATAAAATTAACCGACTGATTGGAAAATATCAACTTAGAACTAAGGGCTCTTTCAAATTAGACGCACCGGGAACGCTCGACAGCAATACGTCAACCGTACTGTTACCGCACCGCGTGCTATGTATTGTTACGACGATACCCGGCAACGGAGCATGCACGCGAAAACGGACCTAATTCCTCTTTGCAATAAGGTTCATTCTCGCGCGCACTCGTCTGCTTGTTTACATCCGCGCGCGCTTGTTTAGATCCGAAGAATTATCCTGTTCGATCGCGTGCGATCGCGCGGGTTCGCAAATGATCCAAGAAATTAATAGAGCGGCCGCGCCGGGTATAAATAGAGAGTAAGCGACGCTGCGTCAAGTATTAATTCTTCGGAAAGCGATCAGTGCGAACTATCCTGCGACGTTTGAAGTGAACAGCGTTTACGAGAATTGTCTACGTGGATTGTAAAGTGTTAAGTTGTGTTAAAGTTTTGTATTTCAGTTTAGTGGTTTAAAATAAATAATTGTCTTTTCGTAACCGGCATTTAATTGAATTAACGTACCCCGTACCCGCAACAGTATGAAAAATAACCAACGTCCGTACGCGGTATACGGCAAACGCGTGGCTACCGTACCGCAGCCGTCCGACACAAAACGTCCAATTTGAAAGAGCCCTTCACATATAAAAATCAACAACAATATTAAAATTAACAATATTTAACGACCATGAATTTGTGTTTGGGTCTTATTTGAGGAATTAGCCATTAGGAGTTTTATTCATAAGCTTCCAATTATGAACCACGTAACATAGTTTTCCAGCTCTATCAGTCTTTAGTTTGTTTCTTTTCTGGCTATGTATATTAGAAAATGTCAAAAACTCCTTTCCACAGTTGCCGAAGTTGATGGTATGGATAAAATTTTCAGAGCAGGTCTCCCCAAATCTGAGTTCGGAAAAAATAAATTCCACCAAGACCAAGCTTGAATCGTGTAACACGCTGATTCATAAAGAAAAGTTTTATCATAAATGCCAGTTCGTCCTTTATAATTTGCTAAATCTTCGAGGATTCTTGGTCTTTTTGTCTCGTATCCACCCTGTGCAATATTCATTATTGCCTGGCATCCTTCGGGATTCGCATTAGCAGGTAAAGTTGTACCTTGGTTACCAGGGTCCAAAATAGTGGCCGCAAAATGAACTGATTTAATGCATTGTCTTTTCTTTGCCAATAATAAAACAGATAAACACTGTACATATTTATATCAGCTATAAATATACAAAAACATCAAATTATAAATTAAAATTTTGTTGAGAACGTTGAGAATATTCCCGGGAGCGTTCTTGTTTCTCGAGAATATTCTCACTGGCAATATTGCCGGGAACGAGAAAGTTCTCAGCGGCACATCACTAGGTATAACAGTCTTAATTATGATTTTAAAAACACGTTAGCTCATATGCTTACTTAACTAGTTATTCTAAGTAAACATTAAACAGAAAGCTCCTCAAAGCAAAATCTAAAAGTCAGTCAGTCAGTGAGTTCACACACAACTACAATATTTTAGATAGGTACCAATCGTCAATACTTGTTGCAACTACTGATGTCTTATAATTGCCATTTCATTTATTAAAATTCTTTTCTTAAGCCTGATAAGCTTTTCGACTGTGATTGGTCACGCACGCGGTTCATAGAAACGAGATGCGTATGCGCCCCTAAGAACTATGAGTAGGAAAGAGCGCGCTATATATCCGTCACGCTCACACTAAAACTAAAACTGCAGCGACAAAATATAGGTACTATTAGCCCTTGGGTGTCTAGAGTAAAGTATACGTGACCTATACCTGTTTTGAAACAAAAGGGTAGCCCTTTTTGGGTGTCCAAACTGTCCAACTGTCCATGACTTTGGGAATCATATGCATGTAGTTTTATTGAAATTTTTACAAAAAAATACTTCACCGTAATAATTAATAAAATAAAATCCTGAGTTATATAACTTGATTTTGCTGTTAACTATACATTGAAGGAAATTAGGTATATGGTCCCAGTCGACCGATTCAAAAATCTTATCAGGTAACTGGGACCGCGGTCCCAGTTTTATATGGTCCCAGTCGCCTGAATCCTCTTATGGGAATCTTAGCCAGGAAGAGTCGGTCAATATGCTACCTCCAGCGAGTTACGGAGCTCCGATTCCGTTAAGTCGGAACCTCCTATTATTATTACACTTTCGATTTCGGTTCCGAAACTTTAAAATCGGAGGTCGAAGCATAGGTCGAAGAAATACATTAGGTATTAACGTGGGAGCCAGTACGCTTGAAATCAGAGGCTCGAAGATCAGATGTACCTTCAGTCTGGCCTGGTGAAGCGTCCCTCAATGGGATAGGCCGCAGTGGCCGCTTCTTACCCACAGGTGGGCTGCATGCCTGTCTGCCAAAATAACCTACCTATTACATATAAAAAAAGCTATATCAGTTAATGAGTAAAAGTATTCCCAAATTAGTCATCACTTCTTATCCCCTCAACCAATTTAGCGTTTGTCTCGGCGCACATAATGACTCACTCCAGGGTTCCCTATCCGTCCCCGCAGGATGACGCACGGTGTTCCGGGAAACAAACTAGACAGGATTAAGGCAACAATGCGAGATTAGCCTTTCCTGCGAAATTGATCTTTTTTTGTTAGTTTTCTAGATTCCATTGTCGTTTGTACGGTTTATTGCGTTGTGTTTTTTTATGTCTACTGAAATCAATAAACTAATGACTTATATATAACGCGCATATTCTAGGTCGCAGGTTCCATCATTGCATCGTTATAAAATGGGATGGGTTCAGTTAAGAATACCAATTTCGGATGCAAGGAAATGGGATAAGACGCTATTGAATGAATACGGAACAACCCATACAAACATACATAATATGTCTGTTTATATGGGGGTGTAGTAACCGCTTTCGTGACCGCCGCTGGACTCTAAAACCCGTGGGTTCGATTCCCGCCTTGTTAATGGTAGGACTTTTAGAGCCTTCAATAGCTGCATTCACATAACAAACGCAGAATGCAATTTGTATAACAAGCGTTCGTTTAGCTTTCAATGAGCAAATTAAATCGGCAGCAGGTTGACAACAGGCAGGTGATGTTTCCTGCCATCAGCAATCAGTAATCAGTCTCTCACCAATCGATGGACGAATTACTGTCCAGTAGACCGGAGCGAGTCGGCTTGTATCCGCTACCATTGTAGCAGAAGTCATTGGCAATTCACTCTTGGGAGAAATTAAACAGGAGCGAGTTGATGTCGGCTAGCCAAAAACATATCCTAAGCGTAATAGGGCCGAAACTAAGGAATCTTCTACTGTGGAAACTGGTTAGTTCTCGTACATAGATACGAATTACGTAAATAGCAGCAGTATCGCTGTAAAGTTTGTGCACAAATTTATACGACTTGAAATCTGTTTCTGTCTGTCTGTTACGCTTTCACGTCTTAACCACTAAACCGAATATGAAATACAAACTTACGCTGGACATTGCGAAAGAAAATAGGCTACTTTTTGTCGAAGAATCATGCTCAGTTCCCATTGAATAACAGAAATGGGAGTATTTTTGTTAGTACTTCTTTCACCTTGCAATGGAGCAACGGATTAACGTGATTTTTGGTATGGAAATTGTTTGCGAGTTGGAGAATGGGCATAGGATAATTTTTATCTCTGAAAAATTAACATACCGCTTTAAGGTAAGCGTCCACAGGCCCGCATCGCACGCATCGGACGCATCGCACGTAATGGATTTTAGTTTGCCTTGTTTAAAAACTCATACAAAAGCGTCCACTGATCCGCACCGTGATAGTTATTAATTCGTTTGATGCGATGCGGGTCTGTGGACGCTTGCCTTTAATAAGAAACATGATTATAATCACTGCGCGCAACACCGTGATTATTTTTATATTCCTATAAACGCAACGCAGAGTGAGAACACAGCGAGTTTTCTCCAACAAACAGTAGGGGTAAGTACGCAAACTCGGCGCGGTCTAAATACTGCTTACGGAGCCGCGAGGCGTGACGCTGCGTTGACATTATCAGGTTTCCACGAACTGTGCGCGAATTACTCAAATAAGCATAAATTGTTTTTTAGACCGTGAATTTTGCATATTAAAGAAAGACAGAACGTTAAATAGCATCTCAGCCGGAGATAGATGAGATTCACAACCGCACTTGCACTTTAATTTGTTTTTAATAAGAAGAAATACATTTGTACAACTTCACACACGCGACTGGCAAATTGTTAATGCCTTAGCGCAGTACTCATAATTATACTATGGCCTTAGTGACTGCCTAAATTTTTCAGACACTGCTTCTACAATAAGCACCGTAATCGATCCGATCACATAAATTAAATAAAACCTCTTTTAAAACTTATCATTATCATTTATCAGCCACAGAATAGAACTTGTAGTCATCAAGCGAAAACTAGATCATGTTATCAATTCCGTAATCAAGATTGCGACAGGATCCATGAGATCTAAGTTTTCCCATATTTCCAATCCCCAGGTTATCCGGAAAATGAGATCACGGATATCCGTATTACCGGGTGATATGACTGCGAATATATCCGTGACTAAGCCTCGACTTTTGCACACGGATTTTATAACAATTTTCCCCGTGTTAGTAAGGGATAAGGTATGAAGGTAGTTTTGTCATCATAGTATGTTCCTGGGGAAAATATGTTCAGGAAAATCTATGGGGAAATAGGACACCAGCTAGTTCAAAAGGATTTCTTTTAAGAAGAATTCTGTATAAAGGTGATCTTCACTTTTTTTAAGATATTCATCATTGTATTTTAATAAATCTAATGGAATAGATCAGAATAGATATTAACATAAAACTGAAATGGCTTAAACTTGCAATTTTTAAAGATGTCCAATCAGAGACATAGAAGAGTTAGTCACGTTGTGTTGTAGTTATAAATGTATTTGATTTTTGTATCACATATGCCTATGGTAGGTGATACAAAAATCAAATACATTTATAACTACAACACAACGTGACTAACTCTTCTATGTCTCTGATTGGACATCTTTAAAAATTGCAAGTTTAAGCCATTTCAGTTTTATGTTAATATCTATTCTGATCTATTCCATTAGATTTATTAAAATACAATGATGAATATCTTAAAAAAAGTGAAGATCACCTTTATACAGAATTCTTCTTAAAAGAAATCCTTTTGAACTAGCTGGTGTCCTATTTCCCCATAGATTTTCCTGAACATATTTTCCCCAGGAACATACTATGATGACAAAACTACCTTCATACCTTATCCCTTACTAACACGGGGAAAATTGTTATAAAATCCGTGTGCAAAAGTCGAGGCTTAGTCACGGATATATTCGCAGTCATATCACCCGGTAATACGGATATCCGTGATCTCATTTTCCGGATAACCTGGGGATTGGAAATATGGGAAAACTTAGATCTCATGGATCCTGTCGCAATCTTGATTACGGAATTGATAACATGATCTAGTTTTCGCTTGATGACTACAAGTTCTATTCTGTGGCTGATAAATGATAATGATAAGTTTTAAAAGAGGTTTTATTTAATTTATGTGATCGGATCGATTACGGTGCTTATTGTAGAAGCAGTGTCTGAAAAATTTAGGCAGTCACTAAGGCCATAGTATAATTATGAGTACTGCGCTAAGGCATTAACAATTTGCCAGTCGCGTGTGTGAAGTTGTACAAATGTATTTCTTCTTATTAAAAACAAATTAAAGTGCAAGTGCGGTTGTGAATCTCATCTATCTCCGGCTGAGATGCTATTTAACGTTCTGTCTTTCTTTAATATGCAAAATTCACGGTCTAAAAAACAATTTATGCTTATTTGAGTAATTCGCGCACAGTTCGTGGAAACCTGATAATGTCAACGCAGCGTCACGCCTCGCGGCTCCGTAAGCAGTATTTAGACCGCGCCGAGTTTGCGTACTTACCCCTACTGTTTGTTGGAGAAAACTCGCTGTGTTCTCACTCTGCGTTGCGTTTATAGGAATATAAAAATAATCACGGTGTTGCGCGCAGTGATTATAATCATGTTTCTTATTAAAGGCAAGCGTCCACAGACCCGCATCGCATCAAACGAATTAATAACTATCACGGTGCGGATCAGTGGACGCTTTTGTATGAGTTTTTAAACAAGGCAAACTAAAATCCATTACGTGCGATGCGTCCGATGCGTGCGATGCGGGCCTGTGGACGCTTACCTTAAAGCGGTATGTTAATTTTTCAGAGATAAAAATTATCCTATGCCCATTCTCCAACTCGCAAACAATTTCCATACCAAAAATCACGTTAATCCGTTGCTCCATTGCAAGGTGAAAGAAGTACTAACAAAAATACTCCCATTTCTGTTATTCAATGGGAACTGAGCATGATTCTTCGACAAAAAGTAGCCTATTTTCTTTCGCAATGTCCAGCGTAAGTTTGTATTTCATATTCGGTTTAGTGGTTAAGACGTGAAAGCGTAACAGACAGACAGAAACAGATTTCAAGTCGTATAAATTTGTGCACAAACTTTACAGCGATACTGCTGCTATTTACGTAATTCGTATCTATGTACGAGAACTAACCAGTTTCCACAGTAGAAGATTCCTTAGTTTCGGCCCTATTACGCTTAGGATATGTTTTTGGCTAGCCGACATCAACTCGCTCCTGTTTAATTTCTCCCAAGAGTGAATTGCCAATGACTTCTGCTACAATGGTAGCGGATACAAGCCGACTCGCTCCGGTCTACTGGACAGTAATTCGTCCATCGATTGGTGAGAGACTGATTACTGATTGCTGATGGCAGGAAACATCACCTGCCTGTTGTCAACCTGCTGCCGATTTAATTTGCTCATTGAAAGCTAAACGAACGCTTGTTATACAAATTGCATTCTGCGTTTGTTATGTGAATGCAGCTATTGAAGGCTCTAAAAGTCCTACCATTAACAAGGCGGGAATCGAACCCACGGGTTTTAGAGTCCAGCGGCGGTCACGAAAGCGGTTACTACACCCCCATATAAACAGACATATTATGTATGTTTGTATGGGTTGTTCCGTATTCATTCAATAGCGTCTTATCCCATTTCCTTGCATCCGAAATTGGTATTCTTAACTGAACCCATCCCATTTTATAACGATGCAATGATGGAACCTGCGACCTAGAATATGCGCGTTATATATAAGTCATTAGTTTATTGATTTCAGTAGACATAAAAAAACACAACGCAATAAACCGTACAAACGACAATGGAATCTAGAAAACTAACAAAAAAAGATCAATTTCGCAGGAAAGGCTAATCTCGCATTGTTGCCTTAATCCTGTCTAGTTTGTTTCCCGGAACACCGTGCGTCATCCTGCGGGGACGAGTTAAACTAACACTGCACGAGCGGCAAGGTATATATTACCTTGCCGCTCGTGCAGTGTTAGTTTAAAGATATGACCGTATTTTGATTGTATTGACTTTTGAAGAATCATGATATTTAGTATTTGTATTATACCTCAGAAGAATCACGTCCAAAAATTTGAGACATTGCCAGATAGACGAACGGAGTGACCCTACTTTCCTTTTCCCATTTTGATGCCACGGAACTTCGCGCTCAACCAAGGCCGAAGCGATGAAATCCTACTGATGTATTTATTAAACGTTTCCCGAGCCGCGTAAGATGTCCGCGACATTTAGCACCTAATGAGCCGGCTCCACCCTGATTGGCTCAGGTGTGTCGTCAGTAGAGCATGTTATAGGCATTTTGTTGCCAATCAAGCTTTGGCAAACTGTGTTGACCAAACCACGTGCGAAGCTTAGGCCAAACTTGACAGGCAGAGGAGTTTTCTGGATAAAATTATTTGTTTGCGCTTTCAAGAAACAATAATGAGAGAATTAATACTGAGAATGACTGAGAATGCGAAACCAATTCTGAGGAAGTTGGTGGAGTGCCCAGCCTGGGTCGAATAACTCGTGGTGCGAAACGCCTATAAAAAAAATAATTAAATAAAAATACTTTATTTCAGATTTTGACATCCATATGATTATTAGTATTATTAGTAACAATGTTTCTTATAAATTATGTTATTTATTGTTAGTAAATATTATCATTAAATGGCTTATTTTATTTGGCCAGTGATTGTGGCTATCCAGTGGCTTTAGATAGGACAATCCTGACGAGCAGTAAACGTCTTCAGAACGCTGTTGTCGAGCCTATAAAGACTCTAAACAACGCAAGGCGATTATAAAACACTAGCGGCCGCCTCCGCGGTTTCACCCGCGCCACAGAATATATACTAAAGTAGGTAATTTCTTTTTTCACATGTCCCTTCCCTTCCCCATTTCCGGAACATTTCCGGAATAAAAAGTACAATGAAAGAATTTTTCAAATCGGGTCAGTAGTTTCGATGACCAAATAATTATTCTGTTTCAACTATGTATTAAAATACCTACTAATATTTTAGTAGTCGATTATATTTTTTTTGTATCTCATTATCATTATTTTCAAATAACATGCAACCTTTTTTTGGATCATTAAAAACTCTAGCAGCATGATTTCCATTTTGACAGTACTTAATGAAAAGAAAATACATAATTGTTTCTTTTTTTTTCTTTTAAAGGCGTTTCGATTTTTTTCTGAAGAATCTAGCCAGCATCAAATGAAAAATTTGCATAAATAACCTGCTTGGTTTTTTCAATGTAACTGGCATCAGAGTTACGATTAATTTGACAGCAATAAAAAGCAAAATTAAATCTTTTTTTTTAAAGGAATATCAAAAAGTTTTGAAAAGACCTTGACCTTCTTTATTTTAAAGAGGCACTGGCAAAAATGCTTCTGAAATTTGACAACAATAAAAAGTAAATTTTTTTTTTTTTTCTTTAATGGCGTATAGATTTTTTTTCTGAATAATTTAGCCAGCATTAAATTTTTAAAAACTTATATTAACCTGCTTGGTTGTTAATTTGATGTAACCTTCGTGGTTATTTTAAAGTAGCACTGGCAATAGTGCCACAAAAGTTTGACAGTAATAAAAAGTAAATTAAAAGTTTTGTTTTTCTTTTACATATTATTGTAGCGTTTCGAATTTTTCTGAAGGTCCTTTTCCTAGCGTTTTCTGTGACACTGCTGTATTCTTTGAAAAGGTCGTTGCTATTACGTTTTTTTTTTTCATTCATCTTGACTATCTATTTACGCAGTCTATAAAGTTATCAAGTAATTTCTTTTTTCAAATATCCCCTCTTCCCCACATATAAAAAGTACCCTATGTTTACCGGTGATAGTGTAGCTTTCGAACAGTGAAGGAATTATTCAAATCGGTTCAGTATTTTCGAAGCCTATTTAATACAAACAAACAAAAAACCAATCAAATCTTTCCTCTTTAGTAAAGATTTTTTAGTGAGGCAAACTATTCGTATTGTTTGTCCATTACCAACTAAACTCCTCCAGTTTCTCTTTCTAACCTACTTTGAGATTATTGGAAAAACTTAGAAAACTTTGAAGATTACTAATGGTCAACAATATAAATGGATAAAAAACATCCTTATTAGTAAATGAGGCATCCCATTTACTATTTCTCAGGATCAATCGCCTCCAGTTGCCGCAACATCTATACCGTTCGTAAACCAAGCCGGATTCTTCCCGAAGCATCACTCTTCAGAATTCTTCCGCAGAAAGTGCAGCGATTGCCTTTCGTGCAACACCACTGCAGTTTTTACTGAGATAATTCTAAGCTTGCGTGATGGACGCCGATGAAGAGATAAACATATGGATGTGGGGAATATGGGGTATAGACCGACAAACTTATCTGTTCTGGTGGCGGCGTCGCTACTGTCTATTTAGAACTGTCATTAAATATCGTTTTTGCACTGCATTTCACGTAGTTCCAATTTTGGCCACCGGAACAGATAAGTTTGTCGGTCTGTAGGACTACTTGAGGATTTCTTTTTGAGTAATGTGTTTGTTTATCATTACGATCGATTTGATGGCTGTGGTAATAGTTGAGAAATCGGATATTACACGAAGAGTTCGCGGGTTAGATTCCCCGTACGGAAAAAGCATTTGTGTGCATGAACGTGACTGTTTGTATTAATCTGGGTGCTTGCTATATCATCATCATCATCCCAGCGTTATCCCGGTTGCGCCCTTGCGGGGCCCGGGGTCCGCTTTCCTGCTCTTACTCTTCCACTTCGGACGGACGGTCTTGTGCATCCCCTGTGGTGAGCCCATTCGCACGCATGTCAACCTTGCAGGTGCTTGCTATCTTATAAGTGATATAATTATACATATAGTATAAAATTAATGTTCCACCGTTGTCTAGCTAGCACCCATTCTACCTATGTAGTATACATACACTTCTGAGAGTGTCGGAGGCACTTTCTGACTGACCATCACTTTTCTTCACTTCATGCGATCATTTACCTGAAACAAATGAAATAACGTCCATTAAATTACGTGAGATTATAAAGTTTGAACCAACGCAAACGGAGGTTAAATTCTTCAACAATTCCATGATGTTTTCATTGTAATCAAGCTTAATGTGTTTTGACTGACTCAATGGCTCATTTGGCGGTAACCTTGATCCACAAATAACAAATGGGTATAAATATGTATGTGTAGCATTTATAGGTATTGTAAATAGCTATTGGTGAAACTTGCATTACTGAGAATTGAAAAATGTATTAGGTATCTTATGCTTTTAAACTATTTGATTAATAAATACCACTGCCAATGACGTTCAATATACAACTAGACTCCCATTCACGCTCAAATATTGTCCGAAGCAAAAGTCTGCCTACGCAACTATTGGGCAGAGTTGCCACGAGATAAGGTGTTAATTTGAACGAATGTGTTAATGTCATCTGTGTCAATGCCGCTCGGACGTTTTTTGATGATTTTTTCTTAGAGATTGGGTGTCTAGTTGTATATTGAACGTCATTGACCACTGCACATTATTAAAGAATACAGGCAGTGCCAGTTGGGCCCAAACTAAGCATAGCTATGCTTAGTTTGGGCCCATTATAAGCTTATAAATAAATTATGGGTGTCAGACAACGGATAAACATTACTTATACGCTTTTTTGTATATTATTTACATAAAGGAAACACCTAGCCATACACATTACAAACAGACTTAAAAGACAAAATATGATTGAGGATAATACGCGCGCCCTATAGTTTTTTTATATTGCAATGTGTAACAAGACGAGCAGATAGTACACCTGATGGTAAGCGCCACGTCTTCCCCTAAGACAGTTCAGTGCCTAACAGTAACTAAGAAGTTATTGTACAGCACCGCCCTGCGCCTGCTACACCGAGACGACAGTTATTAGGTCTCATATTACCTATACCCAGTAATTTCACTAGCTTCAGTGCCCTTTCCCGAAACACAAATGCGCTTGACACACTTCTATTTCACGGGAAAATATCTGGCACTGCGGTGGTACCCAGTACAGGAACCTACCACCTGGTAACCTAGTTTAATAGCCAACCTTTCAACCACAAATATTGGTCGTCATTATATGTAACGAATGAGTTTCATTTTTATTCTTGAACTTATTTAACTTTAGTATTAACATTGAACACGGCTTCCAGACACATTAATTAAGTGGTCTTACTACGAATTAAAACAAATCACCAATTAGAAACTTAATTGCATTGTTCCACACGACACCGGCTTAATTTAAGAACGTTCGGACCCACCTAAAAATAGTCGTGGGGGTCAAATTGGGTCTGTGACTCTAGGGTTCCGTTGCGAAATTAATAATGAGCCTAAGCCACGCCTGCAATGACATTGAGATTACCAAACCAATACGCTCACCACATTAGCTATGTTCACATTTTATGTGAAAATCTCGTCAAAATCGAATTAAAGATTATCTAAAACCAATATTTAACACAGACAAACAACATTTTTGTTGTCTTAGTGTACCGGCTCGATGGTCCAGTGGTTTAAAACTACTGAGCCGTGTTCTCGACTTCTCGAGGTCTTGGGCTCATATTTCGGATCGAGCAAAATGTGTGTAAAGTTTTCGAACACGAGTTTCGCGCTTTTGGCAAGCGTGGTGATTGCCAGCCGTTACCTGAATTCGGTTAGAAGGACATTATGATTCATATACTAAAATTCATTATTTGGTTTTACAAACCCGAACAGGTCAGACGCAGGACAAACCTTTCCAAATTCAGAATCTAAAGTGGGTCATAATATAAGTGTTTGACCTGAAGGTCATATTACCCCGTGTTTTTCTCACTAGATACCTACTGACTCCTAAAAGCACCACAGAAGAGTAATAGCCCTCATTACAGTAAACGAGCAATCCGTACATATGTGGGAAGTTTTATTTCGCTATCGATCAGTACCGGCTTCAGATTATTGGCAAAAGGGGCCCCGGGCCCGAAAATAGCTGTCATCACATCAGCATTGACAGCTGTCAATGGGACTAGCCTAGGCACGTGCACGAAATAATCGTAAATATCAGATTTTAGTGAGAAATCGATTGACTAAGATACAGTTGATACGATTTTAGTTAGAAATCGATATTAGCACAGATACAGGTGATAATCGTTGTCTTTTCGTGATTTACCAATAAACAATCACTATCACTACATAGTATAAAACAAAGTCGCTTTTTCTGTCCCTATGTATGCTTAAATCTTTAAAACTACGCAACGGATTTTGATGCGGTTTTTTTTAATAGATAGACTGATTCAAGAGGTAGGTTTATATGTATAATACACAAATGCATAATATAGTAGAGAAACACTGATAATTGTAGAGGTTTTTAGTGTAAGGTCGTAAATAAGAAACCTACGAGATAGATCAAAATAATGTACTACAGTATTGTACACCTTAAAAAGTTATACATAAAAGTCCGCGATGGTATATGTCTATCTCTTAGGGATAACCCACAATAACCATTTTCCTTTACTTATTACGAGAAAATAATGACTTATTTACGAAAACGCGATTTTAAGCAATACAGTATTAATCCTTATCCAATTAAGTACCTTAAATAAATTGTGCATGTAATATAGATCAATATGGCCCTTTACGGCATGTAAATGAATAGTTTCGAAGATATTACAGATTTAAAATGCACGGACATAAGCGGTTGCGGCGGTACCGGCCGGGGAGCAGATGGATGAACGTTTGTTATTCTTTCACGTAAAAACTACTGAATTGATTTTAATGAAACTTTACAATAATATAGCTTATACATCAGAATAACACATAGGCTACAATTTACAAGATATTCCCGCGGGATAACGTCCTATAGTTCAATTCCCGCGGGATAACGTCCTATAGTTCACGCGGGCCAAGCCGCGGGCGGGCCGCTAGTAGCTGATAAGTAAGAAATTACAATCTATAATATAATAATTGATAACTCTACAATTTTTATAAAATAATCTAGCAGCTTTAGTTAAATTACGAAACGATACAGGTCGGTTAACTAAAGCTGGCCCGTTCAAGGTACTTACACCAGTATAATTTGAAAAAAATATAGTAAATTATTGCACAAATGTGTAAAAACCTTAACTATATCTTATTAGGTACTTTTCTATAATACTGTGGGAATTAAAATATCGTAAAGTCCCTTACCTGTATAGTTTTAATAGAATCTCTCAAACGTGCTTTCAAACTGAATTAAAAACAGCTGCAATACTAAAAAATAGCACGAACTGTTATTCCGCGTAATAAAATGGGTACTTGAAGCTGTAACCCTCTCATTCTGTTTGAATACAGTTGAAAGTACCCTTGAGCCGGCCCTGCGTTCACAAAAATAGCCCCTACTTGTAAACCGTTCGGAAATTGGCCACCGTTTCTGATAACTCACTAATGGAGCTGTCCGCTTATGTCGGTGGACAATTTTTATATCAGCCTATTGTTTTATTGGACCTCATTTATTCGTGACTGGCTGGTGAAAGTTTTACTTTTTTATTGTGCTTTACATTTTTGAAACTAGGACCAACATTACATATAATATGGCCTGACCAGGAATAAAAAAAACCTCGCCAATTTGCGGAAAAATATTGAAACTAATTTCTTCAAGTGGCAACAATCAAATGATAAAAAAAAGATGTCATTCATTGTTATTCTGTCAAAGTGCCTTGTTACTATTGGATATTGTGAGTTATTTGTGAGACTAACCATAGCAACCCAGTGTTGCTATAACCATAGTTTATCTGGCGCCTCCAGAGCAGGTTTTTTATATTTCTGGTCAGGCTTTACAGCTTTTATTTTGCTATAACGAAATAAATTAAAATTTGGGTGCCCCAATAAATGGAAACTACTTTTCAGTAAGTCGTAAAACTGAATTGATTATATCGATTAAAAATTATGTAATTAATTGCATATTTTCCCACATTATGGAATTTTATTACGACACGGTCCGATTAGCTTAATATTATAATGGGGGTTACAACATTATACAACACTACAATATAATTGAATAACTTCGATCAAATAATGATTACAAATTAAATTACTTGCCGGTGGTGTTATGGACGTAGGCTTATTCGTCTTTCACCAAACTACCATCAGGCAAGGAGGATCACTTTATGTGCATAACGTTTTCCCCAGATAAAAAAGCTCTTTTGATCTTGTTAGAACTGTCTAAGGGCAGACGTGGCGCTTACCATCAGGTGTACGATTACGATCTGCTAGTCTTGTTACACATAGCAATAAAAAAATGTACTGACTTCTACAATCATGTAGCAAAGTGCCAACGTTTGCAATTTTAAACTGTGATGGAACGGACCGGAAAAGGACGTTAATCGCCACGTAATTACATGCAATACAAAATTGTTGCAACGCAAACGATAGGTCATGACCGGAGGCCACGTGACTAGATGAGTTGATACGTCGAGTTCTAATTATATTAGGTTGAAAAATGGAGCGAATCTGCCCAACGCCATTAGAGATAGTAATGCTTAGCTAGGGTTGCGAAAAGCAACTTAGGTACATTTCCATTAATTCTAATTTCTACCGTTGTGCTGCACTGACTGGCAAACTGAATAGTAGATGTCAATGAAAAGTGGAAGGGAAATAAATAGCTAGACAGGCATTCCATAAATATTCTTGGACATGTCTAACACCCACAACAGCTATGCTTGGTTTTGGAACTTTGGATTGTTCTCACTAGTTCCGGTCAAAAAAGTTCCGGTGGAACTAGTGATAATTTTTTTTGTCATTAGTCCCTTGTGAAAGGTTATTTATAATTGGTCTGTTCAATCGCTACTTGGGAAGGGGAAACCAGGGAGTTTATTGGGTAGTTGAACGATCATTTTTAGTCCCGAATCCCACACACGGTTACATAAGGTATATCAGCGCATTCTCTACAGAGAAAAAAAGGATCACATTTTTCTGTAAACCAATTTTTTTTTCTACACGTGGCAACCCTAAGTAACAAGTTAATCCCCGGCCTTCGTATTTGAACAAGTTTCGCTCGCAATTAGTCCGCAATGAGATCGAATCAAATTAAAACGTGAATATTGAGTTCATGACATGGCAAAAGCTGCCGGACTCATTCCAACTGGATTGTTGTTTGTTATCGCTCAGAATCTTTAACGTCTAAGATTACACTGGTACTGTACTTTACTGGGATGTTAGTTTTTTTATACAATATCAATGCAGACAGACTTTTGAAATAACAAAAATATTCAACAGGAAAATGATGAAATAACAAAAAACAATTAACCCAAAAAAACGGCTACTTCCCATCTGGTAAACTTCCCATTTAGTAAACCTCAATCTGTGCCTACTCAAAAGTTGTGTTTGGTAAACATTTTATTTACTTCATACATTTAGTCCCATTTCGATAGTTTACCGAATGGGACTAAATGTATGAAAAACGTATGAAGTACATAAATTTTTTACCAAACGCAACTTTTGAGTAGGCACAGATTGAGGTTTACCAAATGGGAAGTAGCCAAACAGATTGAATCCTTAGAGTACTTATGAGGGCAGACGCACAAACTTCATCTGAAACTTCGTCGTCAAAAATATTAACGTGGCAACTTGAGACAAATTCCGAGCGAATATGAGTTGAGACTTGAGTATAAACAAAAAGTTCCAACATTTGTTCGCGATCCCGAAAACGGAGAACTGCAAATAAATCAGCCGGCAAACTGTACCCACGATTTTTGATTGAACAACATTTGGTCGACAAATATATTTTTAGGGTTACATTGTTGGATTGAAAAAACGGTCAGCAAGGTAAAATTCAGGATACATCTATGTAGTAATTTACTAGCTCTACATGTCATTATTTGTAGACCTAGTAAAGAAAGTAGTAAGGACATCTCCTTTTAGCTGAGTTCTCAGCTTATACATTCCCTCTAACTAATATGTCTCTGTTCCCTGACTCTCATAGAACGGTGGGACAGCAGCTCGACACGAAGAGAGATCAGCCAGTGACAACGCTTTGCGTGCTTTCCAAGGCACAGTGTTTTACGTGGCGAAGATCCTGGAAAAACTTTATTTCCTACAAGTACAATGTCATATATTTCTTTAAAATCAAATCTAAAACTTAATTGTCTCAGTGCCGAATAAACTATGCCAAGAGACAAAGACTTGTTTCAGAGATTGTTTCTTCATTATTACCACTCTATATTTTATATTGCCTCAGCTGTGCATGTGTCGCAGTATCATAGTTAGAGCCGAATTATAGTTATATGCCAAGGGTTATAATTATATAACGTAAGATGGTTATAAGGAAGCGATTTATAACTATCGTACGGCCACAATCTAGTAATATGGTTATCTGACTAAACTAATCTAGTTACATAGCTATAAATCTACTAAACAATTAAATAAAACGATTTAATGGTCTTTATTTTTGTTATAATCAACTTTTTGTAACCTACAATTAGTTACATTACAATACTTTTTATTAATAAAACGTGTCAGTCCGAATACGTAATTTTAAAAACCATTTCTTTCATTAATTTAGGGAATAGGTGTTAAAAAAAAACTAACCACGAAGGCTAAGGCGGGAGCTCCGCTACGCTCCGCTCCCGCCTTAGCCTTCTAACCTATGTCCATCCGAGTCGATTTCCGCCTCCGGCCGTTTATACAATGTTTATTACCTCACTAATAATATTAGTCGCCAAGTTATATTTATTACACCTCATCTATAATTCCATACTATAAAATATTTAGACGCCCGTTAATTTCTTAGTCGCCCCAGTCGATTTATAACTATAGAACTAGATTAGTTTAGTCAGATAACCATATTACTAGATTGTGACCGTACGATAGTTATAAATCGCTCCTTATAACTATCGTACGTTACATAGTTATAACCCTGGCATATAACTATATTACAGCTTTATCTATCTTACTGCGACACATGTATACCAGAACATGTAGATACACTAACTAATATCTATATTACGACGCATTAAAAACCGTGGTCTGCCCACGGAATTGCCTTCGCTTATGGACTTCACGGTGTGGGTTGAAAAATATGATATGATTAAAAAGAGTATTATTTTTATTGTATGTACGAGTATACGCATCTTATATGCGTCTGAAAGTAAATAAAATATTACCGCCCACCCGTGTCTGTCTAATCGAATTAAAGCTGTTTGTTTCTCTTCTGTGACTAGCTATGGATAGCTATAAAAATATAAGCGTTGAAATGATGAATTTTATTATCAGGACAAGATTTATGAACAATAATTTTTAAACCGTGGTGAGAAACAGTTGGCTTAAAAAATAAATAAAAGAAGAATCCGTTGTCATATTAATGTCGGCTTCTCTTTTGATTATCATCAGGCCGAAAAGACTCATTTTTTGTTGTTCCGCACGTTAACAATCTACGCATTAAAGCATCTGCTAACTGTCGCAGAAAACCGAAGTGAAAAATTGATTACAGTTTTAAAAAATCCCTCTAAATTACTGTTCCTTTGTAAACATAATTCGTAAAAATGTAAAAGATGGAATCTCATACCTTTCCAATTACCGGTAAAATTCGGGATGCTGATTCCACGGAACATTAATGATGCCAGTATAGATTGCACTTGACCGCGTTTCCAGATCCACTCCACATTCATCTTTATCGACTTCGTAATAAGTGTTAATATTGTGTGAAACAGTGTTGTAAATTGGAACCTCTTATGCAAGCCGAATACGTGCTTTTTGAACAATGAGAGCATTGTTCTTGACATCCTTTTGAATGAAGTCCGTTGGTGGCGCGCGCGCAGCTCCATCTGCCTTTTCCTTTATTTAAATATTGTTTAACGTCTTTGTTTGGCCTAAACGTTTTAATGTTACACATAACTTACATGTCACTTAGAATGTTTCGGTATTTCAGGAAACAATGGATTTGCTTAAGTGTTTACAAATGTTGACAACCTCATCAGTTAGGTTGACGTAATAAAAATATTAAAAATACATGCAAATCTACACCGAATAGTATTGATCCAAATACATACTTTTCGGAGTAAATAAAGTCACATGTCAGGCGAGTAGATGCTCATGTATTGAAGAATGAAGGACCCTCACGTACGACACTCACGTCCAGGTACTTCCACTTTACCAACAAGGTGTTATTATATAATTCCTTTAGAAAGTGTTTAACCACTCAACGCCGAACCGGCACTCGGGTGCCGCATAACAATAGATTTTCTATTGTGTCTAGTAATCCGGGGCTAGAAGGATTAATACCTTCTTTATTACAGAGCAGCGGTAATTGAGTCCATTCAGTTACTTTTACTTCAGCGAAGATTGTCTGGAGGTGACAAGGCGGCTTTCCAAAATAACATAATTTAATTGTATGCTTATATGCTAACATTATGCGGATTGTGTTTACGCTAACATTTCTATTTAAACAGTTTTTCATGTTCCACATAATTTTAGGTACGTTGTTTAAAAAGAAACACAAGCTAAAACAAAACACAAAAACGTATCAGATCAGATTTTTTATATATTATAATAACAATTACTTCTCATCTGAATTTCGAAAATAAAAATATCCCATTTAATAATGAAAAGAGTTCACATACCCGAACACATTCATTCGTTACATCCCTAACACGTCCATCATTTCATCTACATATTTTCATTATTATTTTTACAGCTTTTATTAAATGTATAATTACGAATTTACGATACATTTAAATAATAATAGTTTCATTACATCTGTTTGTTAGTTATCCGGTTATTGATCCAATATCTCCGCTTCTGCGTGCCAAATGCTGCGTGCGCGCATCCAATACATTTGACGCTGTGATGATAGCTATTAACATGTACAAAATTGCATTCCGCTGCATTACTCTATGCAGTATGCCTGATTCTAACGAGACGATCAAATAGGTTAATGAAATGGAACATTAGATAGTATTCACACGAAAAACTGTATGGCTTAGTAAAGATAGATTTATTATCATTGTTGTATCTTTGGAAAGAGTAACTGTCGAGTTTCTTGCCGGTTCTTCTCGGCAGATGACTGCATTCCGAAGCCGGTGGTAGAGTCACTCTGTTATTGACGATTCATAAATACTTGATACAAGTTTACATGAATAAAGAATATTTTGATTATGATTTGATTTGATTTGAGTATTAGGTACTACCTATATTCAATTTGAATTTTTTTAACAACACATTCGTGCAATCGCAAGCAAACACACCTACACATGACTTTTTATGTAACTAAGACTTATCAGGGATAGATAGCATGCGTGATACAGCAGTCTGTCTGATGTGCTTTCATGCCAACACCGCTGAACCGATTTGGATGGAATTTGGTACGTAGACTTAGAGTGACACGTAGTGATCGGGGACGTGCCCAAAATATTGCCACGCATGCCATTGGTTCGCCATCCCTGGACTAGACCTTAGAAGAGGACATAGGCTACCTCGCATATGCTCAGTTTTTGTGGAATAACAGAAATAGGAGTGTTTCTGTTTGTCCTTCTTTGGAGCAATGGATCGACGAGATGTTTGGTGTTGAGATAGTTTAAGAACTGAAGAGATACATAAGCGGGCGGAAGGCTAGTAAATAATATTTAGTTCATTTTTAATTCAAAATTACACGCGTTCGAAGTAGCGGGATAGGTACCTATTATACAAAATAAATTAACCAGTATTACGTGCAGGTACAATTTGTAGGTATTCTTGAAGTCAAGAAATTGTTAATTGTTTTGCTATAAGCCTTAGATCGCGTAGACACTAAGAAGAGAGCTCTCAAGGCCAATTTGAAGGCTTTAAGGTTCCAATGCTTAATTGCTATTTTATTCCAAGATTGTAGAAGAATAATTAACAATATTGTCTGCTCATTTAATTGTAATGATTTTATGTCTTGCATAGACAACAATGAACAAATGATATTTGATATGGGATTTTTTCTATACTTCAGTCAGCACTTATTTGAAGTCCTCTATTATTCGTGCAAGTATGGCCAGCACGTGGCCGAGATCTGGGGGTACTGGGTTCGATTCCTAGTCGGGCAAAATTCATGTCAGAATTTTCGAACACAGTTCGGGTTTGTAATCAAAAATGTCACTTTGCAACCTGCTTGCTTAAAAACATTCTCTTTTGAAATGAAAAATTGCAGCCTAAATAGATGTAAAGTAAGTTTCAAATACTATATCATGATATCTCTGGATCTCTGGAGATTCAGTACCCAATTTTCTTGAAACATCAATCCATATTTCATTGATAAGTGCCATGCATAAAAGTCCTTTGTGAGTGCGAGGAAATTCCAACAGCGTGACGTATGCAACATATGTTTGCAAGTTGCAATCTACCTAGCATTGTTAGTCATTCAACCGGTAGAGACCATCTGTTATACGTGTAGGTATTCTAGATGTACTGTGAAACACCTGGTAATTGTACGTGTAGTTTTGTTCGGTAAATACGTGTAGGAATGAAGAAGAAACAAAAAGGTGACAGTAAATTATTTAATGCCCCACTCAGAGTTAAGGCCTGTATACAAACGAAAATCCTACACACATTTAGGTATAGTCTAAATGCCTATTTTAATAAAAAAATTAATAAAATCATTTCTCTAGCTTTCCGTATTGAATAAAATAACCGTTATTTTTAACGGTTCAATAGATGGCAAAGAATTTCGTTGCAATGTTTTTAAACAGATACCCGGTACAAGGCGAAATTGAATTCAATAAATCATAATGGCCGCACAATAGGAAAGAATTTGTATTTCATGGGACTCGAGAAAAATATCAAATTCATGTTAGGGTAAAGGAAAAATATTTGTTTTTTTTTATACCACGATGGTGGCGCTCGAGCCTATGCCCAGGCGATTGACCTTTTAGAACGGTAACTTGTACAGTCGACAGCACATCAGACTACCCTAATCTGTCGAATTTCTACAACCAATTTTCAGCTCTATTTACCTATTTTATTCACTTCACTAGAGTTCTCTCTACTCTGAAGAGAAAACCAGGGGACTTTAGTGGGTTGTGAGATGAATGTCTTTAATCCAGAGTCCTACACACGGCCTCAAACCTTGCTAGCCTGCGAATATAGTGCATTAATGCATTCTCTTGCGGATATGCCAAAAATATCCGTGACATAAGTTCTTCCACGCCACATATATCACGAAGGGTAGCGAAGGGTTTTCTTTCATCAATTTGTAAACACATGCAAATAGATCGACGTATGACGGCACGCATCGATGAAGACTAAGCGACAAGTGCACTGTATCAAATTACTGAAAAGACCCTAAAACCCGAACGACGATCCCGCATCCTGTTTTATAAATAAACCAGTCACTACAAAGTCTTCACGTCAACCATCTTTGTTAATAAAACTACGCAATAAAGGAAACAAAACACCGCTGCGTAAAAATAAAATGAACTGGAAAGAAAAAGCTATTTTCATCCTACTAATAGAAAAAGAAGAAAAATTGTGAACATTTTTATTACTCTTTCAGACAAAAGTGCTACTTAGATTGGCTCAAAGAGTAATTTCAATTGCAATGAATTCAGAGGTACAAATGACATTACGTACCGACTCTAGTACAGTTTTGGATCGAGTAAGCTGAAGGATCACTTAATTGTAATACCTAATGATATTTACAATAATATATTAAAATTATATTATTTGACACCAATTTAGTGGCTTTTGGAATAACTTTTATGATAAAGCTAACATTTTGACTAACCCTTAATATTTTAGTCAACTTCTTGCCCTGCATCTTTTTTTATTTTTATAGAAAAATAAGAAATATTAATATAAATAAACACATTAAATCTAATATGAGAGCAATAAGCTTTCCTAATGATTCTCAAGTTTTTTTTTACCATTTATTTTAATAACGCTTTGTTGGTCCTCGTAGTTCAAGTACCTGGTTAAGACATAACTATAAACATGAAGAGGCCTATACGGGCTGTCGATGATGATTTCAAGCGAACACGAGACGAGGAATTTGCCTCAAGTTGAAGACCTGTAGCTACAGAAGCGTGTGTATCCCAAGAGAGTAAAACTAGAAAGTCTAAAATTCCCGATCCTTCGGGACGTTCTCACATGCATAAAACCAGTGACAAAAACCACCGTCCTTTCCCAGTGTTATACACTCATAACATCGCGCAGGTGGCTTGTATCAAGAAAATTTGTTTGAACACCCATTGACGAAACCGAAGGACCAAAGGTTTCCAAACTTCTTGGCGAGAATTTCTTTAAAAATCTTGTGGTACCGGGGTGTGCTTCATTCTTTTTTAGTCACATTAATTAATTTATATTCCTTAATTTTTAAAAACAGTTACAGATATCCCGAACTTTTTACCTCTTTAAGAAATTGCTGGCATCTTTTTGTGCTCGAAATTAAAGGCTCGAAGATCCGAGGAGCCTATAGTACGACAAAATACTAATGGTTGATTCCTGATGAAGCATACTCAATGGAATAAGGTGGGATGCGTGAAAACGCAGTATTAAAAAGATATTTAATACTGTATCAGTTGACAGACAGACGTCTTCCAACTGATACAGTTTGAAAAAAAAAACCTTTTTTGTAATGATAATACAAAATAGGTCTTTTCAATATTTCGAGTTTCGACCCCAGATTAGTTTATTGAAAAAAAAAAAGTAGTAGACCAAACAATTAAAAAGTGCATAAGTGCTTGCGATATTGGAAGAATAACCTAACTTAGGCCCCATTAAATCCATATTTTTGCCAAACCACTGCTCAAGTTTACAACTCGTTTGGCAGCCCACCAAAGGGCGTCCCCGAAAACTTTGAGAAGTTAGCAAACTAACCGTTGTAGCTGGTTATAGCTAAATGTTTAACTCCCAAGGCGTAAGTAAACAATGAGCCCTAACTTTGAAATATAGCGTTTTGTTTTCTTTTTATGAGCGTAGCTGGAGCCGAATCGATTAATGGCCTCGGAATGCTATTAAATGTCAATTAACAATTAGGTAGGTTAAGCCGGTATCTAGGCTGGCGACCGAGTGGAGCGGTTTTTAACGAGACAGTTTTTTTGGCAACGTACTTAATCAAGTACGGTACACTTTGGTGGCTTAGAAGTTTCCGAGTTTGATCGCTGTAATATTTTATTCCGCTATAGAAATTTTGTAATGTTAATATTTTAGAGGCATTAAAAGCCATGGAAAAGAGTTGTTGTTCAGTCAGGTAATGAAGAACCGCTTCCAATGACTAAAGATATAGCGGTAGCACATTTGTTTGTCTCTTGTGCCTTATGATTACCTAATTTAATTATCCTTTGTATCTAGGGAGACCATTGATGGCAGATTTCTTCCATGTTTGAAGATTTCGTCCTTCATTAGTCCTATTAACCCTTATTAGGTTTAGTAGACTCTAACACAAAATTATTATGTAGCAAATTACACGATATGAGAAAAACACTATGCTCTTTGTTTTTTTAAAAAACTTTGTGGCCCGCTATCGCCTTCGCCATAGCACCTCGAAGCCTCATTTGCGTGTGTTGTTGCAGACGTAACAGTTACCTAAACCGTAACCCATTTATCGGCGCGAAGATAACCTATTTCCTATGAACCGTTGACTGATTTCGATTTGCGTGCAACTTTCTATCTTCCGAACGATTTCCTACAAATCTATTGGCGAAGCGAAACAGCTATGTGTGTACCGGATACGGACGAAAACAAAACCATTTTTTCTATTCATCTTTTTGCGTTCGTTTTCAACGCATTGTTGGAGTTTTGATCAGCTTTTATTGTGATATAATTGTACAATCGAGGTCTCCCGCGCGTGATCACTTTTGGAAAAATATACCGTGCACGCGCATCGTGACTTCTTAGGAGCGGCGCTTTTAAACGTGAAAATACTGCACAGGATTTTAGCCTTAAGGGTGATCACGCGCGGGTGTCCTTGATAGTACGTCCTTTTGATATTATTTTACGTCATTTATTTATTTATTTATATAAATAGAGCCCTTAGAGAGCAAAAAAGAAGAGAGCGTACCTATTCCTTCCTAAAATGCTGACAACGCATATCCGATGCCTCTGGTGTTGCAAATGCCCATGGGCGACGTTGACCACTTATCATCATAACATGACATACATAGATCGTCATTTGCCTCCTGTTTAAAAAAATAACAAGGTTTATCCATTAATTAACTAAGCGATTTGCTTCATCTTTCTTGATACGGACTGCGCGGGAGTGGAATTCTCTGCCAAGATCTGTCTTTCCTACACATACAACTTGGAGCTCTTCAAGGCCAGAATTAACGGACTTTTCCTAAGCAAGCGCGCTCCATCGTAGACCGCATAGTTGTTTAACATCAGGCAACTTTGTGGTCAAGTGCTAGCTTAGTCCAAATATAAAAAAAATATAAAAAATTGCAGATCCCATGACGTAGGTTAGTTATGGCTTGGCTCTGTCTTATGCGTAGGTAAAGTTTAGTGTGTTTGAATTCCATTTAGGTCAAGACCAACTTCGTGAAGTATTTGTAGCTATTTGTTTGATGTATTTTCGTATGTAGTTAGGGATCTACCTACATACTTATCTATACTAATATTATAAAGAGGAAAGATTTGATTGTTTGTTTGTTTTGAATAGGCTCCGAAACTACTAACGAAGGGCTTATCTGAAAAAAGAAACTACGCGCGGGTGAAACCGCGGGCGGAAGGCTAGTCTAATATATTTTAAGTAACTTTTGCTAATTTTGATTTCATCACACTAAGAGCTTAAGCTAAACTTAATTTGGAATCCTAATGCCTTTACAAGATATAAAATGTACACGTAGACCTTTAGAAATTGTTCTATAGGTATTTAGGTCTACCTACAACTTGTCAAAGGCCGGAATGGTACTGGAAGAGTTGACGTTGACGATACTAATGGAATTTCAACCAAATAAAGAAGAGGTAGCGTGGTAATTAGGTACATAGTAAATAGGTATACTTATAATATAACAAATAGGTTAATAATTGGTTTAGACAATCTTAGGTTACGTTCAATTGATTGATAGATGACGCATCATAGGTAGGTATTTGCAATGGTTATTAAAATACTAAATAATTAATCAATGTAGGCCTAGGTAGGTATTTTTTAGCACGGCTGTTAACAATGTGAAATTATGTATTTTGTTTCTGTTACTTTACCTAGGCTGTTCTACATATACCTATAAATATTGAATTGTAACTGTTCCATTCCAATTTCAAAAACTACCTACCTATGTAGGTACTTACACGTAACTGTTGGTATACTGGGACCGCGGTCCTAGTCGATTGCGGTCCCAGTCGCCGGATGCCTCTATTTAAGTAAGGACCTATTGAGTTATTAACTTAATAAAATGCCCATTCAACCTGAAAACGTTAATTTAAAATTTTATTTATTCAATTTCGCTTTAAAGCCTATTTTATTGTACCTAAGTAGTTTGAACCAATTATTAACCTATTTGTTATATTATAAGTATACCTATTTACTATACCTAATTACCACGCTACCTCTTCTTTATTTGGTTGAAATTCCATTAGTATCGTCAACGTCAACTCTTCCAGTACCATTCCGGCCTTTGACAAGTTGTAGGTAGACCTAAATATAGAACAATTTCTAAAGGTCTACGTGTACATTTTATATCTTGTAAAGGCATTAGGATTCCAAATTAAGTTTAGCTAGGTATTTAAAGCTCTCAGTGTGATGAAATCAAAATTAGCAAAATTTACTCAAAATATAGGTATTAGACTAGCCTTCCGCCCGCGGTTTCACCCGCGCGTAGGTAGTTTCTTTTTTCAAATAACCCCTTCCTTCCCCCCACATTTCCGGGATCAAAAGTACCCTATGTTACCCCCCCGGATGTCATAGGGTACCGCAATCGACTAGGATCGCGGTCCCAGTCGCCGGATGCCTCTATTTAAGTAAGGACCTATTGAGTTATTAACTTAATAAAATGCCCATTCAACCTGAAAACGTTAATTTAAAATTTTATTTATTCAATTTCGCTTTAAAGCCTATTTTATTGTACCTAAGTAGTTTGAACATCAGTGGATTGATAAAGAAAGAACGTAAGGTATTTTGTATAGGTATGGTAGGTACCTATCTGTATCTATGTCCCCTTATTAAGCTCTAAGCTTTAGCTAAGTACAATCTATAGGACAAGATCAAATCTAACTGTCACTTTTTAAACTTTTAAGGTGTTAAAATCCTTAGAGCAGACAATTGGCACAGCCGGTTCCGCATTAATTGTTCAGAAACAAGCACATTCATCAAGCTGGGAGACTAACACATTTTTCAGTTGGCCGGGTAGGAGAACCGGCTTGACGGGGAATGGCGAGTCAACAGGTACGGGGCACTGACCTACACCCGCCCGTGCATGGCATGAATGGCACAACGCAGCCGAGACCGATTCTTAATTACTTATCGATTCGATAAAAATCGAACACAACTAGATCAACTCAGAAGCACAAACGATTACTCATAAATTATACTACAAAATCACGTGTTACAATATTTACATGCAGTGACGATGACGACTGCCGCGATAAGCTCGCGAGCGCGACCCAACGGTATCATTCGAAATACAACTTCAAATGCAACAATAAAAAACATCTCGGAACAGATAACTGTTTTCTGAAGAGTAACTAAGTAGGTAATACAACCGAAACGCCACTCACCTTCCTCTCGCGAACTGCAGGCAGGCGAAACGACTCGTTTCGAGCTAGTTGCAAGCAGCCCGTGTCCTTATGAACTTAACAAAGGTCTACTTTCACCGCGAACGCCAGCACCAAGAATCGACCATATACGGCCCTCTCGCGTTGCGATGAGCGCGACTTCGTCGACTTACGCGCTTTTTTTTTATTGAACGAAACAGTAACGTTCAATTGAAACGGTAAATTACTCGCAAAAAACTTGTACGCACTTCACATACACTGGTTGAGAGCACATGGAACGCACCGCACTGTGTAAGCGTGTTTACGCGAGGCGAAAGTCCTTCACCGCTAAGGAATCGTGGTGAAAAAAAGTTGGGAAACTTTTCGTGTGTTGACGCGACTTCGGACGTGGGAATACGTGCGTCGAGGGCGGACGCGTCGCGCGAATGCCGACTGCCGACACCGCCCGACCCGGCTCGGAGAGAACAAAAAGCGACTCAGCCGGAGAAGCGGAGCGTGCGCGCAGGACGGAGAGAGCACAGAGCATGCGAGCGGGAGCGAGACGGCTAACCAGAACCGTTCCGCCATCCGCGCCCCTTCCCCCGCGTGCCAAATTTAAGGGGAAGTCATCGTAGTAAAACACCTGCCTGTTCTCTTTTATTTATTTGTCATTAATGGTTTATTAATTTACGAACTGGGAGATAATGAAATAACCAATAAAAAATATTTTTACAAAAAAATTTAAGCATGAAGAATGCAGATAAAACAATTAATAATGAATGACAAATTGAAATATAAATCAAATGTTAGTTATGGAGACATAGGAAGCAACTTCTCAAAGTGACAGAAACTTATCCTGCACAAAAGTTAACTAATCTCTACCATCATGGACAACATTATTGGTTACCCAATTTCAACATTCAAGTAGAGATCGTGAACCAACTTATAAAAAGTTTTAGGGTATCATCATCATAATTAAATTAATTAGAATAATTAGCCTACCCTGAGACTAACTCTTCTAACAAGCAGCTTATACTTATATGATACAGGGTGTCAAAGGAATTGTACGACATACTGCGGGGGGTGATAGCTGGTATCAATACCACCTTAATACCACCTACCAAAACAACACATACTTAATATTATAAAAAAATTAATATTGGAAATGAATATCACAATTTCAAATTCAAATTCAAATATATTTCAATAGTCGTAATCATTTACATTCAAAATAGTTCAAAACATTTTGTTTTCACTGGTAAAATTGTAAAAATGTTTTATTTTTCAAAAATATAATATAATCCATTCTCATCCGTAGGTAGGTTGATGATGGTAATAAATATAAGTTTAAATGTTACAAATTGTCATTTAAAAAACAAAAAGCTTAATTCGTCTGTGAAATAAAATCTTAATTCCTTTAACAATATCAACATCACATACAATGATCTGACTCCAATATAGTTTGAGCACTTGACAGAAACATCGAAGGTATCACAATTATAATAAACATAAAACAAACAACCATCCAGACAAAGGACTAACACAATTTTTTGTCATAATTAAAATGTTTGTCCTGGAAGGGATTCGAACCCACAATCCCTGGCGCATAGGTAGGGCAGACAAACAAACGCGCCAACAGGCGATACGTGTCTTTTACAGATTACAGAAAATATTACGAACAAGTTAAGACGCATTTTTATCTTATAGTAAACCAACTTTCAAATATTCAAAACTTTTTTAAGTTTCACAGTTCATGTTACAAAATCTATTAAAAGATTTATAAGAAACGTACGCCAACGCAACGCAAAGAAAATTCAAAATCATCAAAACCTGAAGTGTGAAACCATGTATGTGGTATGGCAGTAATAGTATTATTGAGAACCGACAGTAGACAAGTCTGTCTTGTTTTTTAGTTCTAAGTATATTTCTTTTTGTGACTGATGGCATAAAATACAAGTAAAATGTTAATCTAATTTTACAATATATTTTTAAGCCATTTTGTTTTATACTGCGATTCCAACACCCTTTACGCTTCATAACCACGTGATTCACAATTAGACATTTGTGCATGAATAAAAATAAGGCATTTGTGATCCAAATTTTGTAATGTTTTTTTGAGCAAAATATACAACAATAAAGTGTTTGATTCTAAATATTTGGAAGGTATGTAAAAAAAAGCTCTTTTCCACAAAAGAGAGAGAAGTCTGACTGAGAATACTATTTCTTGTTTTACACCTATCAGCCTTTCTTATAGTTTTTTAATGGAAGTACAAAAATAGGGAGTATCTCTGAGGTAGTAAGAGATTTTCCCCTGCAAATCTATCTCATATGTACAGTCAAAAGCAAGTCAGACTATACACTTTGGACTTTGTACCACTCTTATGTCGGGGGCATAAGTGCTATTAACGAACTGCAAGTGTTTACCGTGATGTGCCGTTGACCGTACTTATTCTTAAGTATTAAGAGCATCATCTCCCAGTCTTAATAAGACTAAAGGCTAATTTACACCTTTCAAATAAATTCCTAATAAATTATCTGTCAGATATCAATGACACTTAACTTTATTTTAAAAATTTATGTAGTAACCATTTATGATATGGGACAGATAAAGTTATCAGGACCTTATTTGACAGCGGCAAAATTGGCCCTTCAAGTACTAAAATAATGACTTCAGATACATAATTATAAAAGATGATAAATAAGAATTACTTAGATATAATTGTAAATTATAAAATTGTAATAAAAAAAATTACAAAATAAATTATAGTATTGGAAAATAAATTCATATTCAATTTCATGCAGTAATAAAATTATGAACCATACATAACCATATACTAGTATTCGCTTTAACAAATGTTTTTTTCTTATATACAATAAAATTTTCTTAAACCTAAAAGAATGCTACTATCATTGCTTTAATAATTCCAACGGAACACTTAACTCTGGTGTTATAAGCAAAGGATTAGCTTGCGCTGGCTTTAATTTAGGCTCTTGCTTTTGCACGGGAATGTGTTTTGATGCTTTTGTTAACTGAGTTCTGATAGTCAAAACGATAGTATTTATAAAACCTATTATAACATAAATGCCACCAATAATTGCAAACAGTCTTAGCATAAATTGCAATAAGTTTTCTCTCTCTTGATACACTTTCACTTTTAATGCTGCCATGTCATACTTGAAAAATATCCCGGGAACTCCGTGGGATCCTTTTGAGTGACTAATCGGTCTTTCTAGCTCTTTAACGGAGTACTGGAATGTCTTGATTGTTTCGAAAGTAGTGTCAACATCAGTTGGTACAACTTCTACGAAATATTGGAACAGCATGTTTTCATTGTTTGTTATTTTTTCATCACCTTCCAGTGGGTATATTATACCATTGGCTGGACTACCAAAACTCAGCCTGTGTATGCGATGACTGAAATTCTGTGGTGTGTCATCAAAGAGCATGTTTAAATGAATATGTCCACGAGGTAAGTGAAGGCTCTTTCCAGCAGTTATGTGGAAATTCCCAGCTACTTTATTAAGGATAAGGACACCATGCAATCGACATGCGTCAGGCCGTCGATTCGGTTTGCTATTTCTAGGCGGTATTGTAGCTCTCACTGAACCATGCCCCTTTTTCCAGAGCAATTTCCACACAGAATGATACTCTTCCCTTAGATAACTGTTTAAATATTTCACTGCATCGAACGCGTCCTGTTGCTCCTGTGTCAATTCAAACCATGTGTCCTCCTCTTGCAATTCTCCGAACCCGAAGACGCTTTGAGAAGTAGAATCTAATATATCCGCGCCAATATTAGAACACGGCATTGCCACTGTGATATCTATGTTAATTTGTAACTTCTCGTCCATATCTGTATCAGGCATAAATTTAAAAACTAAATTACTGTCTAGATAGTAAGTAACTTCACTGTAAATAAGCCACAATATTATAAAAAACGCGATAACTGAAAAAGTACCGCCGACCGGCGTACTATCCACGTACTCCTCGGGCACTTTGGGGAAAGCGTCAAGCTCTTTCACTTTGTCTAGAACTTTCTTTTTTCCTCGATATCTTAGCATTTTTCGGTAATTAATTTAGTTAACGTAGTAGCAGAAATAATAAAAATAAATATTTCTCCAGGTCGTTGACGTGTTTTTGACTTTTTGACACGCCTGCCAGACTGTCAAACGAAATGACAGAAAGCTTTTCGTCTAAAAACTAAATGCTGGTTTTGGATAACCATGGTTTCGCCCATTCAAAACGAGAATTAACTTAAAGCCAAAGGACATCATCAATTTTGGGATAAAATTTTTTTTTAGCGGCCATCAATTTTAATTACAAAAGTACACATAAACCTCATTATTTTTTACTATGGCGTCAAAGTCGAAATCTATTTGGTTTCGGAGATATGATACCAAGTAAGACATAAGGGCTGAAACTGCGTAAAGCGGGCACCCGCGCGGTTTCATTTCATACAAAAGTGACCCGTGCCGCGACCGCGCGGGAGACTTTTGTACCTATGAACCGCGCGCGGGTCCCGCTTCACACAGTTTCCGCCCTTAGACCGAAAACAATTTGTTTTCAGGGCTACTTCCCATTTGGTAAACTTCCCATTTGATAAACCTCAATCAGTGCCTACTCAAAAGTTGCGTTTGGTAAACATTTATTTACTACATACGTTTTTCATACATTTAGTCCCATTTGGTAAACAATCGAAATGGGACTAAATGTATGAAGTAAATAAAATGTTTACCAAACGCAACTTTTAAGTAGGCACAGATTGAGGTTTAACAAGTGGGAAGTTTACAAAATGGGAAGTAGCCGTTTTCAGGATTTTAGTTGTACAATACGCGGTTCACTCAAGTAAAAACTTGTCTTAATATAGCAGTCACCTCCGCCCTCCGCCCCCTCCCCCGCCCCCTTTTTCCCTGTGCTCGTCATGTCAATTCCTTAATCTTAATAGGTACCATCTTTGTTTTATAGTAATCAGTACTATACTAAGTCAGTTGACAGACACACACGCAGCCCACCTGATGGTTAGCGGCCACTGCGGCCTATTCCATTGAGGGACACTTCACCACGAAGCGCGTCGCTCAATGTGTTGCCAGACTGTAGACTCATCTGATCTTCGAGCCTTTGATTTCAAGTGTACTTTTTTTTTGAGGAGGAGAACGCATTTGCGCACCATAGCCGCAGGCTAGCGATCGTGTGTGGGACTCGAGAGACTAAGTCCCACTACCCACTAAACTCCCCCGTTTTCCCCTTCACACCCAATTGGTGTGAAGGGGACAAGCCGGTGCCAGTCTTGTGGCTATTGACGAGCCCTTGATTTCAAGTGTACTGGCTCCCACATTAATACTGCCGGAACACAGCCAGAGCTATTATGTATGGCGGCAGATTTCGCCTGTGGTAGCTAGCCAGTCGGACTCTGAAAAAGCCCTACCACCAACCAGACCTTAGGTGGGAATCGAACTCACTACCTCCGGGTTTTATACCCGAGCGGCTTAGCCACTTAGCGGCTTTGCGGAGGCGATCAAAATAGTAGTAGTTCAGGTGAAAATTGTATAGTAATAATCATACCAGATCTTACATAAAATGGTAAGACGATGTTATTTATTTCACTTATAGATCGTTATCTAAGGTATATAGAGTATTGTCGCCATACAAAAAAATTATTCTACACCTGTCCCCATTCCAACAAAACATAATTTATTTCTGGCCGCTAACTTTTTTTTTTATCCCAAATCTCCATACAAAGTGGGTGATGTCCTTTCAAAACTTTTCATTTCTGAACGAAAGCAAAATGTCTGCTTGTCAATTTGACAAACAGACATCTGCGAATAATTGTTTGTCACTGTCACTTGTGCGCGATAAATTGTACGCGACGAAATACGGAATTTTCTATTTTTAACCGCATTACAGGTTGCTAATACAAATATTTATGCAGGCCGACGAAGAAGACAGCGTGTTGCATTCATGCTTCGATTCGCTGAAAAGCGCAGTCATGGGCTGTTGTTATAGTATTTGCCACAAAGAGACCGATCCACAGGTATAGTTGACTAGTTTTACTCGTATTTTGCACGGTAACAATTCGCCTTTTACTATTATTCTTTTCCTATTACATCTAGATGCGTATACAAGTTGGCATGTGATTTATATGCGTTTATACAAGTGCTAAAAAGTATCGGATTTCCTGCATTGGCATTTGCCCTTTGTTATCATATTTCCCAGTTGACTGGCTGGTTATCTTTTGTTCATGCTTATTTTAAAAATAATAATACTGTTCATAATCGCGCCTAGTCTGCCGGCATATTTTTTCATGAATAGGTAATAAGCAAACAGTGTTACCACATAAAAATCCTAAGTTATGTATTCCTCAAGTTATTTCTTTGTTATTGTGTCAATTTATGTACTGAGGATCATAGACGAAGGACTAGATAATGGTAATACATTGACAGGTAACAGCACTGATTGGTTGGTTGTTTGTATGAGAAAATGGAAAGTTAAATACCAGTTATGTTGTGCATGATTCACCTGGCTAGTTTTGTTTTGTTGTTCAGTGCAAGGTATAATTGCATTTCAGTCTAATGGATGTTGTGTTGTGATGAATCCACTGCGGAGTTTATTTTGTTGGGAACCTTGTTATGATGTTGCTACGGTATAAATTAAATTAATTTATATTGTTATTATTTATTTGTGTCCATATAACTCCAATTAATAAGTCATACAACTTTGAATGGTTATGTGTTTTAGTGGATTTGTGTGTTTTACCTACTTATGTGGCATAATTATGTTAGAACTTGCTATAGCTGTACTTATAGAAACTATATATTACATAGTGACAATCAAAAAGTGTGCACATATTGCTAAATGTTGAATAGGTATTATTCGCTAATGTAGTGTTGCAAGGTCATGTAATTTGTTTATTTAAATTGTTTAAAATAATTTCACACTAAGTTGAAAATTAAACTGTCTCAAGATAAGGCTCTCATTATTTAAAAATTATGGTACTTATGACTTGTGCCAATACTAGCAATGTTGTAGTTTTTTAAATAATTAAATTTATGCTATTCTTAGTTGCTTTGTTGTCATTATAATATCAAACATTGTTATAACGAGTAAAGTGGAATGTTGACATTAGTTTACAAGAAGTTGAAAGTGAATTAGAACCAATTTACTTAACAGTAATTCCTGAAAAATCAGACTTGGACAAAATTTATGTGTCTCTTCTTTCTATATCTGACTCTCTTAATAACTCTTACTTAATAAGTATTTCGAGTTCTATAGCATTTACTATAGATTTTGGTAAATACCCTAGTGAAAGCATCAACTGTTTCTGTCTATTAACAAAAGTGAGCCACTTTTATTACATTTTATTTTATACAATTATAAAAAAAACTGTTTTCCGAAACAGACTAACACAGCTAAAATCCACCTCTGCAGACTTGGTGGTCATCAATATTTTAATTAATGACCCTTTTTAACTTGCTAGTAGGATAAACTAGATTAATTTTTTTTGGGCTAGATGGTACTATTTCCTATGCGATATCATAGCATAGCACATAGGTCAGTCCCACAAAGGTCACTCCTTTTGGAAGGCGTACATACTAAACTCATAATATAGTTCCAACACAAAGAGGCATCTTTGTGGAATATATACATTATTCGTAATATCTGTATGTTCCAGGAGAACATAGTAAATGAACGGACACACCTGCTGGAGGTGGCGGAGCAGCAGCAGGAGACGGCGGTGCCCGTGCCCTCGTCGTCCACGCCTCCGCGCAAGCCGGACGAGCAGAGCGCGCTCAATAGGATACTCCATGAGACTGCCACGTGAGTATAATGCATTATAATATCGTTAGGTTCTCTTCTCTCCTCCCTATACACATAGAGTAAAATTATCATTTCAAAGTACCTTAGGTTTGCTGTATGCCCTTAGAGTATTTTGGAGCATTCTAACAGTCAGTCGCAGAGAATATGACATGTTAAAAATCATTGGATTTTCATAGAATTTTAATTTATTTAATTAGCAGCTCTTTTTAATTTAAAATACAAGATCGGAGGTGAGGTAAAATGTCAAGTGTTAATGTGATGTAAAAATAGAAAATAATAGTTATTATTAATTAAGGATAAGCATAATAGGATAAGAGTGATTTACTGGAGCTGATAATACTGCTGTACATAGTAATATTTATAAATACAATGTGAGTGAATTAATTTGATAACATTGATAGCTCGTGCAAATGGGCTTTGTGTCTGCATTTACGAGTATGTAAATAAGTTATTGATATTGGATATGTAAATAATTATATTAACTTTCGTGCATGTGGTTTAACGGTTGTTGAACCGAAGATTTGTAACAACGTAGACGCGCCTCTTAAAGTCGTGAATTTTATTTCTCCACTTGGCAGTGGTCGGTCTCCTTCGATTTCTTAGTTTTCCTGTCTTTGTCGAAATCTCACTATCACGGCAATATAGGTTTAGGCTGCGTCCCCAGTAGGCAAACTGTTAGCGGCAGACTGAGTTTGCGGCTTATCGATTCAGTAGGCCTTTCCATAAATAACAAATGGAGTGTCCACAGTTTGCTAGTTTTGCGCTCACTGTACGCAGTTTGCAGCGTTACGCGCTTTGCTATTTTGCTATTTTGTATTGCCGAATAGATTCTCAATCTTATGTTAGCTCCATAAGGTCCGAATGTGGCGATTTAGCAACTGTTTTAAATGACGCACAGCCCCTGATCTCCATAGACAACAGAATCTATTATAATGGAGCTCAATGCGCACAGCGCAATTCAAATTCGATTGTCTATGGCTGTAAAATTTAAACCTTCGGCTTGGGCCTAAACTACGGCCAATTTTGGCAGAAGCCGATCCTAAGGTGCCGAAATTTGAAGCTGAAGGTTTAGTAGGATTCTATTCAGAACTAAATCTGTCGTTTCCAGCAACGTGATAGACGTGGGTGCGCTAGGCCCGTACGCGCTAGAACCTGGCGCGTACAGCGAGCGCGTGCGTGCATACACCGCGCGGGTAGCGCTAGCCGTCCCGCCGCCCGCGCCGCCGCCGCCGCGCCTGCTGGCCGACGTGCCGCACGCCGAGCGCGCCGCGCTGCTCGCCCGCCCCGCGCTCAGCGCGAGCGACAAGGACATAGTGAGTGCCATGCGTACTACCATACACACATATACACACGCCGCCGCGCCTGCTGGCCGACGTGCCGCACGCCGAGCGCGCCGCGCTGCTCGCCCGCCCCGCGCTCAGCGCGAGCGACAAGGACATAGTGAGTGCCATGCGTACTACCATACACACATATACACACGCCGCCGCGCCTGCTGGCCGACGTGCCGCACGCCGAGCGCGCCGCGCTGCTCGCCCGCCCCGCGCTCAGCGCGAGCGACAAGGACATAGTGAGTGCCATGCGTGCTACCATACACACATATACACACGCCGCCGCGCCTGCTGGCCGACGTGCCGCACGCCGAGCGCGCCGCGCTGCTCGCCCGCCCCGCGCTCAGCGCGAGCGACAAGGACATAGTGAGTGCCATGCGTGCTACCATACACACATATACACACGCCGCCGCGCCTGCTGGCCGACGTGCCGCACGCCGAGCGCGCCGCGCTGCTCGCCCGCCCCGCGCTCAGCGCGAGCGACAAGGACATAGTGAGTGCCATGCGTGCTACCATACACACATATACACACGCCGCCGCGCCTGCTGGCCGACGTGCCGCACGCCGAGCGCGCCGCGCTGCTCGCCCGCCCCGCGCTCAGCGCGAGCGACAAGGACATAGTGAGTGCCATGCGTACTACCATACACACACATACACACACACACACACACACACACACACACACACATGCGCGCGCGCGCTCACACACCTAGAGATGCGCGCGCCCATACACACAGACACCGCGCGTCAACAAACGCGTGTGTTTGTTGACGCGCACACGCCACACACACCATGTGTGTTAGGTTTCTTATTGCAAAGGAGAATACATTTAGCGCCATGACCGCAAACTAGCAAACCGAGTGTGAAACTCGGGACTACTGACTCAACTTCCCCGTTTCCCCAAGCCATTGCCTGCTTTGTGGTAATTAATTTTTACCACCAGAAAATTCCCATACCAACCTGTCATGAAAATTATCTGGCCGTGAACTTTGTCACCCGAACATTGCTTTGGTTAGATGAATTTTGTTTTGTATTCAAACCTAGCTCAGATTAGCGACGTCCAGAATACGACAGCAATTGGCAGCCAGCCAACTGCTATCGTATATTTTTTTATATTGACGACCGATTGTATATAGTTCAAACCCCACCCAGTACAAACATTTGTGTCCTTGCATCTTTCCGTTAAAAGTTTACAAGTTAATCCTTTGTGAGAACAAGCTGTGTGGCACAGTGAACATTGATGTTTTTAATATTTTCACGTTTCCAGATAACCAATGCCGTCAAAAAAGCGGCGGCAGCGATCTCTGAACTCCGAGTGGAACACCACGAAGACCTGGTGGTGCCGTTCCGCGTGCCCTAGCGGCCTGCGCCCTCCGCCCGCGCGGGCTCCGCCTAGCGCCGGCCCTGGCTCTGGCCCGGCCACCCTGGCCCTGGCCCGGCCACTGGCTCTGGTCCGGCCACGCTGGCTATGACGCCACGGCCACTGACAACTGGCTCGATATGACACTCGACCACATCAACTTCGTAAGTCACACACATTGTACATGACAGCTCTGGGTATGTTCCGGTAATATTAATGGGAGCCAGTACACTTGGAACCAGAGTCCAAGATCAGAGAAGCCCAAGCACATTGAGTGACGCTCTATCGAAGTGTCCCGCAATGAAATAGGCCGCTTACTTTCAGGTGGGCTGCGTGCCCCACTGCCCAGAAAAATATATTGATGCAACCGTTTGCGTATAACACACGGTCGAATGACACTGAAGAACTCACGGTCCATGGCGAATTTACATAAAGTATCTCTCATTCAAATTTAATATATCATATCCCATGTCCGGGCCTGCTTGTCTATCAATTGTAAATATTTAATAGTAGTTTGGATATAAAATTGCAATTGCCTTGAGCTGAAAAGTGTTCTGTTAAGTTACCTTTATATGGCAAGTGGAAAATAGAAGCCATCATAAATTGAACCTTAGTTACTTGTAATACGGTCGAAAAGATCTCTGCTAGGTAAAGAGCCAAGACGTGTGATTTTGTATGAAATCCTGTGTACAATTAGTAACACATAAACCTACCCTAGCCGAAAGCCTTATTTGAAATAGAGATCAATGCAAAAACATAAAGCTAAAAGAATCATGCCCACTTTCCATACATTGATTGACCTGTCAACGACTTTTTTTTAGAGACCGCGTCTATTTACAACTAGTATTGTTCAAGATCAGTTTTCGCTTTAAATATAATAATAACTAATCACTTTTTTATTTGGAGGCCAGGAAAATTTGTTATATTATTAATAAGATATTGCGGTTATAACAGCTGTCAAACCTCGCTATATTTCTCAGCAGTTTAGCGATGTTAGTGTAAATAAATGTGCACTTTCTTCAGCTAATGACTGACGAACTGTCAGTGTAAATAAATGTGCACTTTCTTCAGCTAATGACTGATGAACGTTTTGCCGTAGTAAGTGAAACGAAACGTAACAAGTCTTCATACGTCGGTCCGAATCGCACTGTCATTTTATTTTTGTAGAACTCTTATGAGAAAAATAGTCTCCGTATTTTTTTCCTGGCCCTATTTTAAGATTTAATTAAGCGAAATAAAATCAACAAAAAACATGGACATGATTCTTTGTTTGCATTTGATAGATACGGGTAGGTTGCTGTGTTCTCACTCTAACCTCAGTGTATTTACTCATAAATGTTTGTGGAGTGTGTTGTATTGAGCCAAATATTTAAATCTATTTCGTAATAACAGTCCATTTTGAATAGCTCCATCAGTTTTATATTCGAGTTTTGACGCCAATAATGTAAAATTTTGTGAATGTAACTTGACTGCAAATTGGATTTATAAGCGCGGAAAAATGTCTCGAGAAACAAAATTTTGCTAGTCGTAAAAAAAACATCGTAATTACATGTGATTACGTGACAAGTCGAATTATATTTTAAAAACTACAGATTTAATTTCTTACCCATAGTTTTGACATCTTCGTTCACGCATGCTGTGATATTTGCGTGATATAATTACGGAGAGTCACATTTACATTTTGGATGTGTGATAATTATCACACAAGCACATCTTGCACAAGTTTCATAAATTAACACAATGGAAGCCTGTCACAATGTCAGGTAGTTTCTATTTTTTTGTAGAAGTAACTTTTTTCTCATTTATAGTTGTCATCAACTAGTTAGGTTAATATTAATAAATTAATATGCCTTAAAAAGTTATCTATGTCAGTTAAGTAGGTAATTCAGGTCAGTGACCCCACTTGGAAGGAGTTCTCTTACTGTGAAATCTCTGTTTAGTCATTCATGATATTAAGCGGTAGAGAAAAAGTGCATTTACAAGGAGGTCTCTATCTTTTAAATTAATATTTACCTAATGACTATTAAATACATTTCTCTGTACAGTGCCATTCAATGAACAGACCCATTGATTTTGAAAATATTATAAATGCTAGTTTTACGACTGTCAAATAAGTTCTTGATAATGTATCTGTCAATTACCGTAGCTGTCAATTTTCGAATAAAAAATCGGCGGCAATGATATCTGACGGATACATATTTTTAACTTATATGTCAGTGGCGATACTGGTCCTAAAAATATATTTAATAAATAAATTCACATGCAATCTATGTATTGTTTACTTTCTCTACAGCAATAATTTTGAAGCTTAAATCTAGTTTATTTTTATCTAGCGATACGCTGACGATAATTAATTCGACATACGACTATAGATTGCAGGCCAATAACTATAGTTATTATCTATACTGTCGTGAGTTTTATCGATGTCATCATAACCGACTTCCAAAATCGTTTGATGACATTATGTACATCGTATTATAAAAAGTTCTCGAAAGCCAAGTTTTAAAATTTTACGTATTAATGCGCTTCGAATAAAGTAGGTACTATTAAACAAATAAACTATTAGTGAACAATTTTGAATTTAATCTTTGGATTCTGCACATAATTTCAACGGTCCGTTGTAGTGCCAATTTAAGTCAAGCCAAGCATCGTATTTAGGACTTAAAAATCGCAATATCTTTTTGTGCGTATCATCGAATTAGTAAATATTAAAGTTAATGAAAGTTTTATATCTTTTCACATTTTTTATAAATATTCCGCCAGTTTCTAGCAGAAATTGATGTCTGATGGAAAAATATCTAGGTAATTTCAAATGGAGAAGTTGGCAACACCCTTAATATCTAAAATTCAAATTGTATCCGTTACTTAGCTTCTTGATTAATAAATAGGTTTTTGGACTGAATCGGCATTGGACCAAATATTATTTCTATACAGTCTTCATTTTAAAACCATTTAAGTTAAAATAAGATAGATTAGGTATTAACCAGTATTTTGTTTATTTAAATATACTTAGTTGCGTACCTTACATAGTGAAAGAGTCAGTCAGTTAAAAGTTCCAAGGCAATCCGAATATATCGAGATGGTAACTAGATAGATTTTATGTTATGTTGATGATAAAGATAAATAGATGTGGCAATACAATTATGGTTTGTTAAATCTTGGATGATCTCTGCGACAGCTGTCATCGATTTGACAGCTGTTAAATTTTACAATTTTTGACTGACAAATGTATGAAGACAGATAACGTTCATGATTGTGGGTTCCCGCCCACTTAGAGATGTTCATTGCTATTATCATGCACTTACACTTAATAATCGATTATGAAATTTTAAAACATCGGAAAATTTTCTTTTTGTTTATCTCTTTAAACGTACAATTTTATAATAAATAATCAATTAATTTGATTTTAAGTAAGTCGGTTTGGATAAAACAATTTGAATATGATCGAAGGCCGAAATTCGAAAATAATAATTTCAGAATCTCCGACAAACAACCAAACTATATCATCACATACATTGAGCCGATCCCAAAGTTAATGTAAAAGAGCACATGACATGTGTTACGAGTAGAGTATCAAAAATAACGAAATTACCACAAATTGGTACTTAATTACATATTAACACCCAGACACAGAAAAAACACAAATCTTTATCACCTAAATGTTTTCGCATAGTCATAGAGCATGCCAAATGTGTCCTTTGTTTAATCTTTCGAGCCCCGGATCACCAGACACAATAGAAAATCTATTGTTACGCGGCACCCGAGTGCCGGTTCGGGATTGAGTGGTTAAAATCACTTTTATTAGAGGTCCTCAATCGTTCAGTGTGGAATTGTGGATCCATTGAAGAATCGATTACTTACGAATCGAAGTTTTAACATTTGTTTATGCCTTTATGGTAAGACTACGCCTCTAGAAATGTCACTGCGACACCTGTCGCAGAGATCATCTAAAATTTAACAAACCATAGTATACCAGTGCACTCACACACCGAGGTTTACTACTACATTCATTAGGTATGTAATTTACATTTCGTTAGATGATGATTTTGTCTTTTCTTTTATGAGTATAAGTGATACAATATAATGATAAAAACTTGCTGCCTTTAAGTCCCTGCATAAACATACATAATATAGACACTATTGTCGATACGGCACACTTATAGAACATTGTATTGTCCACTTAGGACACAAAAAGTGTCAAAGCCTGGGCAGGCGTCCAAAGCTAACTTTATTAAGCAACATTTTACGCGCGACATTCACTACATCTTTTTTAACAACGTTGTCTGTCTACGATAAGTTGTTGTTCAACCGTTGCCGAACTTGTTGGTCGTTGGTTGTTGCGCGTCAAATGTTGCTAAGTACCTATGTGTATCATATCATCTACTGTTTGTGCCTCTAGAGCACAGATGATTCATAACATCGCTATCAATGAGTTTTTATCGTGACTATTATCTCACATCACTATTGCCTAATTTAATATCTTAAGAATCCTAAGATACATGAAATTAGAGTAATTAAATATATCAAGGATGGAAATGAAACGAAGAGTCAAACATTAGTTTATGGTTTTGAACTTATTATTTTGACTGTTTTTAAATGTTTTACTTTACTTTCAAACGAATTCACACAAGTATACTAACAATCTGTCCGTAGGAGTTTCGCGTTAGATCCACTAGGTGGCAAATGCTACAACTTATACTGTTTGTATTAATATTTATTTTTTTGTTAATGACGCTAAAACAGATTATCAATAATTATGTCAATGTAGGCAATCGTTTTTCTCCAACAATAACATTTTGGGAAAAAGAGATGATTGTCAATTTATTTTATAAAAAACGAAACGGGTTCTGGATCAGGGCTTATAATACTCCATCAAAAACATGAGATAAAATAACGTGAAATGTAAAGTATATGCGGTTTTGTATAAATATAAATAAATAGAAAGAGCTACACAACATGTGTGACCAGTAAGTATGTGTCAATATTACTCAAAAATATCTTGAAAAGGTCTAGGACCACTGCAATGGTACAAGCGAGAGACAACACACGCTCTCGTATTTTGTATGGCTATATGGAAAAGTGTAATAAATATAATTATGTAAAGACCTAAAGTGTAAGTAGGTATGTGACTGAGTGTAGCTAATGTATGTAAATAATAAAATATTAAATTGTAAAAGGGTTGAATTTAACTGCACATAAAAAAATACTGATTGTGCATCAAAAAATACTGAATTGCTAACCTAACCTAACCTTTGGTGTGCAATCAGTTATTTTGATGTACATTTCAGTATTTTTTATGTACACTTAAAAATATCCCATTGTAAAACATTCAGAATTATAATGTGAATAATATTTTGTTTTGTTTTATTATTATGTAAAGCTTTATGCCAATGGTCAATTGGGCTAGCCATTATTCGAAATGTAACTTTTAATGACACATTGTAAATTCTTTTTCATTCTTTGAAAGGAAAAATAGAAGGATATAAACATACTTGTCGAGACAGTTGATTCACACATTTTAAATAAGTGTTATATTTCAAATAATGTCTTTATAAAATTGCTAATTAATGTTCTAAAGAGCTTATCGTTTATATGTATGTATTATATGGTATTAACATTATTTCTATACTTAGCCTTACGTCTAAAGTAACGTTATGTAATAAAAAATATGTTTTATAGTTTTGTAAATCGTTCATTTATAAGTAGCATCGATATTATTACGTACGTTTTGAACAACAGACTGATGTTGCTAGCTGTATCTTATTGTTTAAAAGTACTTGATAAGAAATATTAAAAATATATTGAATCGCATTTGTGTCTATCGATATTAAACCCACTAAACTTTATTGGTTTCCCTTTACACCTGAAGAGGGACATAACGGTATTGCCGGTACCCGTCTTAAGGCGATTGATCGGACCAGACTACTTTTACCATTAAAACTAGGCGTTATTTTCAACTTATAAATAGACACGAATGCGACTCAATAAAGTATTGTCAAGTACGCTTAGATATTAGAGTAGATAGTCAACAAATGTTTAGAAACTTGAAGCGTTTTTATTATATTTTTTGCAAATACTTTAAAAAGTGGATTGGCTTCATGGAAGTGAAGGCTGTGCCTGGTATTTTGTATAAATTCTTTATTTTCGAGACAGTAGTGTCATGTTTTTTAAATCCTAAATATATTCGCGTGATAATATTAATAATGTTTGAACAGTCGTGTAAACAAAGCGCAGTACGTGTTGTTCTCGAAAGAAAAGTCTACAAAAGATTGATTTTAAGTTCGTTATAGGTGCCAGCAAACTTCTTGACGCTCGGTCGACGGAGTGGGGGCAAGTTCGGCATGTGCACATGACCAATAACGCACGCGAATATCCCGTCGCCCGCGCGCGCTATTGGTCAGAGATTTTCTTCTGACCATTGACGCGTACGTATCTCAAAATTCGCGTTCTGCTCAATCCTCGCCCTATTTCAATATGTTTTCCGGGACCTGTAACTGATCACTATAGTTCCAAATACTCAGTACATTATTAGTTATAATTATTTATTGTTTACTTTATATCTTTGGAATGTGTAGAGTGGGAGTAAAATATTATCTACCTTAATAAAATGAATCTAGTACATATTACATAATTTATTATGTCAAATGTTTTTTAAGTTAAAACTGGGGCCTAAATTTTTTTGGATTGTTTGCTCTTTGCTCTCACCAAAGGGTTTAAAACAAGTTTAAAAGAAAAGATTTTCTGTCTAAAAATTGACGCTACTGTCTCAAAATTGTTTAATTGTGTTGTATTCTAATTTGTTTATTATTGGTTATTGTAAATGTTATATGAAGGATATTTTTGTTATATGCACATAATTATTGTAATTACTATTAAAATAAAGTGATATGATTTATATTAAGACCTGAATTTTATTTGTGAATCAAACGCACTGCCGATGTCGGCTGAGAAATAATATATATAGTCGATATAAAACAAAATATATAATGTTGGGGCTATTTTATATATTTTATTTTATGTTGGGGTTATTTAGATATTCAAAGTTCTTTCAGGGACCCAAGGGGGAAATTATGTTGGTGCGGCAACCACCAGTTATAGGCCTATTGTACCTACTAACGTCCAAAAAGTAACTATTTTGGCAATTTTATGATTTTTTATGTGTTTAAAACCTTTGTCGTTTCAACTATTTTAACTATCAATATCAATTATACTTATTTCAATCTTTGATGATCTCTGCGACAGGTGTCGCAGTGACATTACTAGAGGCGTAGTCTTACCATAAACGAATGTTAAAACTTCGATTCGTAACTAATCGATTCTTCTATCGATCCACTCTGAACGATTGAGGACCTCTATAACTAAAGGACATCCTCATCTCATGGTTCGATAGCACATTTGGCATGCTCTATGACTATGACTATACGCAAAATTTTATGTGATAAAGATTTGTGTTTGTTCTGTGCTGTGTCTGAATGTTAATATGTAATTAAGTACCAATTTGTGGTAACTTCGTTATTTTTGATACTCGTAACACCATGTCATGTGCTCTTTTTACTAACTTTGGGATCAGCTCAATGTTTGTGATATAGTTTGGTTGTTTTTCGAAGATTCTCAAATTGTTATTTTCAAATTTCGGACTTCAATCATATTCAAATTGTTTTATCCAAACCGACTTACTTCTAATTAAATTAATTGGTTTTTGATTATAAAATTGTACGTTTAAAGAGATAAACAAAAAGAAAATGTTCCGATGTTTTAAAATTTCATAATCGATTATAACGTGTAAGCGAATGATAATAGCAATGAACATCTCTAAGTGGGCGGGAACCTACAATCATGAACGTTATTTCTCTTCATACATTTTTCAGTCAAAAATTGTGAAATTTAACAGCTGTCAAATCGATGACAGCTGTCGCAGAGATCATCTAAGATTTAATAATGTATATATTATGTCACGTTCATGACAATTCTTTGTATTGTATGTCATAGATGCTATGTCACGTTTTTTAAGTTTTCTAGTAAATCATCGTAAATTGCTGCCTTTTGGCTTAAAACAAAGTAAATAAGATATTTTTAGTTAAATAATTTTTAATATTCGCAATAATGTCGGTGTTCGATGGAGAAATAGAATTCCAATCAGTCTACATGGTCGACTTCGCTAAAAAAAATAAACCGTAAGTAATCGTTTGATAAATGACCTGATTTCTGGAATATACGGAGGCTCGTGGTGTAGATGCGCTCTTGGCGCAGCTGTGACAGTGGTTCGTTAGAGATAACGAAAGTCAAGCTACCCACGTCGCGGTTGGTTATGGACGGGTGATTATTCTGACCACATTTAGTGACATTTATTTCGAGCGTCTCCGTGCTTCGGAAGGCACGTTCCCGGCTGTTATTTACTATATGTAGATGTAAGTCGTCAAGCCCAGTCAGAGCCTCAGCGGCTATTTGGAGGCTTGATAACATCTGACTTTAAGGTTGGTTATTTGCCTTACGCACCCCTCCACCAACCCGCACTACGCTATGATAATATTTATCTGTTAGATGCTGTCAGACACAACATGTGACACAATGTCTTCTTGTTTTGAAAACTGATAAAAGATACAGCATTAGATATCAGACAGATATTTTTAACAGATTGATAACGATACAGTCTTATGTATAATCGTATTATCCAGCAAAAGTCCTCGCCGCAAAGCCATAGACGACAACTGTCTCATCGTGGGGCTGAGCCGGGACGCGCTGAAGGCGAGGGACGCCCCGAGGCGCTGTCCCGATGTGCTCTGTCCCATCGACCATGAGTTCTACAAGAAGGCCGTGGAAAGGGTAATGGAAGCTATGTTTCTCATCACAGAATCTTGTAATCGTTTTTAATTTGCAAGAAACATGCAGAATCTACAGCTACATTTTTTATCTGTCCTGCCGCCTCTCTAAAGATAATTCCACTATTAAAATAATGACAAAATAAAACGGAACTTTGATTATGCACAAGTCTAAGGCCTTTTTTAAGAATCTTAATGAAAACGAATAGTTAGGTACACTTTTAGCTGACTCATTACTAAACACATTTTGGAGTCCGTCAATGTGAAAAAATGGCTAGTTTTTTTCGACCTAGAAATCATCAAAGATATTCGCCACAAAATACGACGACTTCTAGCCCTTCTTTCGTATCATAGAGAAGTTACAAAAACGTTTCTTAGTTATGTAAATAATTTCGAATTTATTGAGATACTTATTTATGTCTATAGTTCGGTGAAGATCACCCGAAGCTGACAAAAATGTACATGTCGGAAGACATTGACCCTAAACCGATCGAAAACGAGATCCAAGACCTGAAGAGGACCGAGTACTTGTGCAAGTATTGCTCCCGAGGTAAAATAAAGTATGAGGGCGATTCATATAATTTAATAATCATAAAAGTGAGGACTAGCAATAAGCATTATAAGCAGGGACCTACCTAACTATCTCACTGGCTCTTGGAGATATCTTAGACACATCAGATTATTATTAAAAATTAAAATCATTGCTGCGCCGATCTTTTGTTTTTCGACCGTTTCTATCTCCGAACCGGTAGTCAGGTCGGACTCACGAACTTCCGTAGCTTTCGACAGGGGAACTATACCGGTCCGAACATGACTACGCAGCCATTTAACTGTGCAGTTTTTATCATGATGTTTTCCGTCACCACCAAGCTAGTGGTGACTGTTGGTGGTTTCAGTGGTGAAGCATGATCAATCAAAAGTTGCCCGCTGAGGTCTGAGATTCACATCATCAACCTCTCGCATTTTAAAACCACTCCGCCACCACAGGTGAAGCTGGACAACGGGCCGGCTGCACGCACGAAAAAACATGACTCATACGGCGTTCCAGTGCAAGCGAGAACGCGGAGCGAGCGACAAAGAGACACAATCGGCCTCCGCTTTCGGCAGCGTTCGACATCTGTCTCTCTCCTACTTGAGTGAGCGATGCGTCCGCGTGGACAGCTGCTATAAAATAATACATAATTACATGTTTATATGACGTTGTCACGTTCAACTATCGTCAGAAAACCGACATTACAGACAACCAATTTTTTATTTTATTTCGGGCTATGAAACCTAAACCTAAAGTCTCATCTGATTTCAGAGCTTCCATTCATGTCCGTGAATCTGACTCGTCGGGCGCGCGCACTACAGACGCTCCGACTGCCGGATGACATCGAGATTCCTGACACGAGCCAGCGCGGCTCCTACCGCCATCCCAAGCCAGAGAAATATGCCGACCCACCGTCTGCGTTGTCTATGAGGCCGAAGTTTGATAACTCGCTGCAGAGTAAGTTTTATTTATTCTTTTTATTATGCTTTTTTTATAATAAAAGGAGGAACCAACAAACAGACCACCTGATGGAAAGTGATAACAAAAGTCATCGAGAAAGGTATCCAGTGAGTAGAACGACTTTAATTCCGAGTACCACGTGTCTAGACGGCTGTTATGGCACTAAAAAGCATGCTCCTCCGAAAACATAGGTACGCACTCGTATTTTTCAACATTCCGTCTATGAAACAAACCCTGATTAAGTGTCAACCACCCCGGCTAGATTTTTAACGGGGCTGATGGCACAGATCAATTAAAGTATCATCTACCCCGGCGAGAATTTGAACGGGGTGTTTATTCCCCAGCTCTGCCCCCGCCGGTGGACAGTGACAAAACTTTTGCAAATATGTCCCACTGACACCCGGGGGTGGACATCGATCGAAACTAAATTCGAACCGACTCTTTTGCAACCATACATTTCGGTATTAACTACGCTACGTTGCCGGCGACGTCTCAATGGCGCCCTAATTAGACAGAGCTCTAACTCTGTAATATCTATTCACAGAGGAACTACGTCGCATCCTGCGCGTGCGCTGCGGCGACACGTCGTACGGCGCGAGCCACGGGCTTCTCGCGCAGGTGGTGCTGGAGAGGAATCCCTTCGGCCCGCCGCGCAAGGAGCCCAAGTACGGACGATGGAAGAACCCCTACCTCTATACCTATGCGATTTGATACGATTTGTTAATTGTGAGCTTTTGATTATGAATAAATTTTTGTTGTGGTTTATGTTTGTTTATTCATTGGACTTTCTATTGTTTAGGTAAAGAAAGATCGCTCGCTATCGTTTCTGTATCAACTACGCAAAAGAGTGAATATAGGTACTCGTAGAATGACAGCTGTTGGTAGTGATGTTTACTGCCACACCTTTGGCGAATGCTACACGCTCGATATTTATCGTGATATTTGGATCGAAATCACGTATCGGGATAAGGATCGCTGGATTTCTAGAAATCCAAAAATCCACAATTCGTATCAAGTACCTATACTAATATTTTAACGAGGAAAAATTTGATTGTTTGTTTGTTTGTTTGTATTGAATAGGCTCCGAAACTACTAAACCGATTTGTATAATTCTTTCACTGTTGGAAAGCTACACTATCCCTGGTGAAGGGAATATATGTGAAATGTGAGGGGAAGGGGGGGATATTTGAAGGCTAGTCGTCGATAAATATCGAGCGTCTAGTCTCTAATCGGACCGCATACAGATCGTCTCTGCATACAGATGGAGTCAGGTCGTGCAGTTGAGAAGCACACCAAAGTAAAGTCTGTAAACGACGGAGAGATCGAGGCTCTGTAAGCTCTTAATCAAAGTATTGTCATCGATAATTTTAGTACCGGGAATTCCCGGGAGTAAACCCTAGAAACGTACGAGTGTAGTCAGTGAAATTTATCGTCGTACTGACGCGATTCGTATCGTGTGTGTAGTACACTGAGGTCAATTATAATACGCGCGGCGTACTTATTACGCGTGTAGTAGGATACCAAAATATTACTCGATACAATATCATGATAAATATCGCGATCCACATCGAGCGTGTAACATTCGCCATTCACTGTGACTTGAAGGACGTGGAATGTGAAAAGAATAAATAAATGAATAAAACAATTAATATACCTGTATAATTTTTTTTTTATCCATGAAGACTTATGGGAGAAGGAGATGGGGAGGCTAAGGGTTGGGGAAAGAGGTAATATATTTTTGATCCTACCCGGGAATTAATAAGCTGGACCCGTACATAATATTTCTATGGCTGGACCACGTTAAAGTGACTTTTACTCTATTTATAGATAATAGCCTTCCGCTAGCTTCCGCTTGCGGATGCATAGATAATAGGTATTAATTCCATGGAGGATGCACACGCGCTTGATATCTTTTTTCAAATATCCCCCCTTCCCCCCACATTTCCGGGATCAAAAGTACCCTATGCCACCTGGGGATAGTGTAGCTTTCCAATAGTGAAAGAATGATTCCAATCGGTTCAGTAGCTTTGTAGCCTATTCAAAACAAACACACAATCAAAATTTTCCTCTTTACGAGTATAATATTAGTATAGATTGTCGCCGAGTAGGCCGTTAATATTTTCGCAAAAAGTTCACATCAACCTTATCAAAATCTATGTGACAACGGTTTGACATACGCAGACATATTGACAAAGTCATGATTGATCATGATTTACTCCATGCATTGACTCCATGACAAAATAGCAGAGTTTCTTCATTAACACAAGGCCCGGAAACAAACCTCAAAATTTCAGTTTAAATGTACGAGTAGAACAGAGGAACAAACATAAATAATGGACCATTACCTGACCACGTACAGAAAGGATTACTTATGGCCCAATTTGCCAGGGGCCGGCGGCGGCGGTGGTGGTGGCTTGGCTGAGTATGTACTGTTGTTTCTGGTCTATTCTTGATAACACTCTCTTAGAAAACCATTTGTCTGAACTAGAACTTCTTTCACAACAACACACTTGCACAACAGATACATCGTCGCATTAAGAAAGTTGAGGGGATGTTATCAACTTCTACCTTCACTTTTCACATACATTTTCACTTTACACAAAGTTATTTAGTTTATTTTATAGGATTGCGATGCGATTTGTATGTTGGTACTATTTTTAAGCTTTTAGTAATTCACTTTTACAATCCTACCTAATATAAAAATCTAAATTTACCCGCAATACCCGACCATGTATTTAGCCGACGTCTACTTTCATTGACGATTGGACACCGACTGGAGGACAGTTCTTAACCTCCTGAGACCCTCGGTATCACCTATGACACTAATGAAAATTATTTTTTTACACTGCCATCCCTTGAGATCTGGCTGAATAATGATCAAACATCATGAGATGAGATATCAAGCTATCATACTATGTAGCTACGACTTAGTTTTGTTAGAATGGGCCGCTCAGATTATTTTTTAAAATTGAAGGTGCGTGCAAATTCCTACATGACGAATTTGAGAAGAGGTAAATATTACTTATTACTATTTTTTCGTGCCGTTTTGGCTCAAACTTTATAGAGTTATGTTTAATCTTAGTATTTGTGAAGTTTAATTCCAAAATAAATGTAGTCTTATAACTTATTTTAGTAAATTTCTTTTCGTATCACAGGTGATACGTTGGGCACTCGCGTCAAAAAAGTTTATCTTGGTCAGGGTTGAGAGGTGCCGACATTTTGATGAATTTAGTCAACATAATATATGAATCAGTTTGAAGATATAAATGAAGAACAACTAAGTATTGTACTAAAAGACATCTTGAAGGTAGTGCCTAGACGCTGAATGGGATTCTTTTGAGGATGAGCCGCTTTCTTTCTTTGTAAGTGCTTATGTGACGAAAAGCTCAAGCAACCGTCCTATGTACTGGGACCATACGAATCAGTTTGTTATTAGTTAGTAGTTGTATTAGTTTAAGTGATTGTGCGAAGTTCCACAAATGGTCCAGTTGGTGGTGAGACCGCTTCTTGGTAAACGTAGTGTAGGAAGCCCTTTGGCCGGTAAGGGTGAAGATTTTACCAGGATGGCTGGCAGCAGCTGAACGGGAGTATCCGAGGATCGAACAAAGTGACAAGCATTGGGAGGGGCCTAAATCCAGAAGTGGACTGTCATAGGCTGATGATGATGATGATAAGAAGTTAAAAACGGAAGAGAAACCTTAGACTGCGTCTTCAGACAAGAAAAAGTTGTAAATTGGTCAGATAGGAAGCCAATCTATCTTGCTTCAAGAGAAATGCAGTGGATGGAGCCTGTGGAAAGTTGCAGACGATGGAGCAGAAAATATCAACGTTTACCCGAAGAAACGATTCATTGGAGTTATTGACCTACTAGACCAAATAATCAGTAACATGTTCGACGGGTACCCAAAACAATCGATCTAAATGTAGATAAATGCTGCTAATTGACATTATTAAAATGTTATTTGTGTTTTAATGTAAATTTTTAATGTATTTTTTTATTTAATACCAAAAAATATTAATATTCAAAAGAGTTCTTGAAACCAACATTCAGTATTTTTAATAAATTTAATTATGATTTTATCCCATAGTATCACCTGTGATACCCCCTATTTTGAGGTTTGTAGGGGGGGTAATTTTTTTTAAATATTTTTTCTCTTATTTTAGTGCTAATATCATCCACTATTCCAAAAATCACGTTGCTACTACAACTTTTTGGGTCCTGGGTCTCAGGAGGTTATTGTGGTATTGAATCTTATTGATTTTTTTTAAACTACCTTCTTAAATAAAATTAAAATGTCTTAAAGCAATGTTCGCCAATTTTTTAACTGAGTCTTTTTCTCTCTTACAAGCGTGTTGCCCTGATCTTGGTAGGACCATTACACAATGATTTTTGAATATGACAATTATACTAATAATCCGTATTTTAGAGTCCCCAAGCTCTCAGGCCAAGAGCTCGCCTTCTATCAAGCATGCATGCAGCACACCAGACCGCCCGACTGCCGGTGCCCTCAATATGCTGGAGGGGAGATGCCGCAACTGCCCCCTGGGAAAGAGGGAGGTGGATGGAGTCGGAACGAGGTAAGCAAGTTCTTCATTCTGAGGTATTTTGCTAGATCAGTTTGCAGACAGGCACGGAGAACAGGAGTATGGCCCACACTATCTCACAATTGAGATAAGGCCTGTGTCCCAGCAGTGGGAACGTATATAGGCTGATGATGATGATGACGGAGAACACCTGATGGTAAGCGGCGACTGCGGCCTAATTCATTGAAGCTTTTGATGAAAACAAAATTAAATTATTCCTTTTAATTATCACCTCGATGGTGGTCTTGTGGTTTAGGTATAGAGCCAGTTATCTTGGGGTCCTGGTGTCATCTCCCGGGTTGGGCAACATTTGTGTCGGATTTTTTTGGACATAGCCACAGCGGGTTTGTGATCACCAATCTGCATTTGGCAAGCTTGGTGACTAAGCCAGTATCCATCATGGTGACGAATTGACAATGCCTTGATTTCAATAATGGAGGCCTTTGCTTTGCATTAATAGGCTGATCCTATTTTATACTATAACCTAGGTCATCCAACTCTGAAGTGTTTTATCTATTTTAAAATTACAGATTATGGGACCCCTTCTAGACCCGAAGTTATACCCTGTGAGAGTGGCCGCGAGTCCTGAGACGCCAACATCTCGGTATGACCAGCCCAATGCGTTCTTGGACAAGGTATTGTCATTTACAAAATCTAGAAAGATTAACTAAAGTTACGTGATATCAAAATTATAACGATAAAAGTTAGATTCAGAAACTCTGCATATACTCACGGACTGCGAGCCATTGATGCACAAACGTAGCCTTATTCTGGGGAAGCACATTCTACAACCAGACGAGGCTAAAGATATCCTCCCCAAGAATATCCGCCTCTTCGTAGAAGAGGTTGGGCTTGGAGAGAAACTGTAATCTAAGTGGCGTTCACAATAGATCAGAATTTGTCGCAGTGACTGTGGAAACACAAAGCCGCTATTAATAATAAAAAAATAAAATAAAAAAAATAGATTCAGAAAAAAAAACTTCAGCCCGCCAGCCCAGGTATAGAATAGTCTATTGAGATACACGTATTTATGATGCGTTCGCTTGATTTGTTGCCATACTGTAGGAGTGTTAGCTCCTCTGATCTTCGAACCTTTAATTTAAAGCGTAGGTACTGGCTCCCACATTAATGATGCCGGAACACAGCTAGGTATATTATGTCGGCATATTTTACCCACTGAGACCATTGAGACTCAGAAAAAGTCCTACAACCTGCCGGACCCAAGACAGGAATCGAACCCACGACCTTAACAACTGTTTTTCGAAGGCAAATAAGTTCTGACGCTGAATTTCTCCGCAGCTTCAATCCAAATACCCGATGCTGTACAGCATCCTGCAGAATGAAGCTTCCCCTGAACTCAAGCAGCGTATTGACAGAGATCGGAACAAGACCACGTACCAGGTCGACTATTGCGAAAGCGGTGAGTAGATTGACGCCCTAAAAATGCTAAAATATAATTAAGTACAAAATAATTATATATTAATCCTACTAATATTATAAATGCTAAAGTCTGGATGATTGGATGATTACGCCTAAACGGCTGAACGGATTTAGATGAAAGGGGTTTGAAGATTTTTGTATGGAGGCTGGCTTACCTTGTGGTACGCCATTTTGATTTTTTTTCAAAATAGCGTTCACTTAAAATTCTATGAAAAATCGATACCTTACATTAATACAAACATAATATGTTATTAGACAAAAACCTGTAAAGTGTCACATTTTAAAGCTAGAAGCAATTAAATGTTTACTTCTTTATTTTAAGATTTTTTTGTGTCAAGTTATAGTGGACATAAAATTCATTCAAAAATGGATACCTGACATCAATACAAACATAAAATGTCATAAGACGAAAACTCGTGAAGCGTTACGTTTTAGCGATATAAGCAACTATAGATTTATTTCGAGTTTTTTTTTGTCTCATTTTATAGTTCACATAAAATTCATTTAAAAATGGAAACCTGACATCAATACAAACATAAAATGTTATTAGACGAACACCCGTAAAGTGTCACGTTTTAAAGATATAATCAACTTAATTCTAACTTCTTTATTTTAAGATATTTTTGTGTCAAATCACATAAAATTCATTCAAAAATGAATACCTGACATCAATACAAACATAAAATGTCATAAGATGTCATTATTACTATAACTTGTGAAAAAAAACTCAAACTAAAGAAGTAAAACTTTAGTTGCTTAGATATATCTTTAAAACGTGACACTTTACGATTTTTTGTCCCATATCATTTTATGTTTGTATTGATGTCAGGTACCCATTTTTAAATGAATTTTATGTGAACTATAACTTGAGAAAAAAAACCTCAAAATAAAGAAACTTTACTTTGGTTGCTTATATCTTTAAAATGTGACACTTTACGAGTTTTTGTCTAATAACATATTATGATTGTATTAATATAAGGTATCAATTTTTGATACAATTTTAAGTGAACGCTATTTTGAAAAAAAATCAAAATGGCGGACGCGTAGGAAGGCCAAAATCTTCAAACCCCTTTGGCACACGTATAGTTTATAACCCGGATTAGGACATAATGCTATAAAATTCCTACGGGGAACGTCTCACTTCCGTCTCATTGAAAAAAGAAATTACGCGCGGGTGAAACCGCGGCCGGAAAGCTAGTAAATCATAAAACTACTACAAATAATAAAAAAATCAACATCATCAGCCAAAATAAAACATAGGCCTTACCACGCTTGCGGTTTGGCAATCACAAACTCGAGCTGTGTTCGAAACATTTGACACAAGTATTGCCCGACCCAGGAATTGAACCCAGGATCACAAGAAGATCGAGGTGTTAGTCACTTGTTTAGTGTATTGTAATGTTCTGGATCATTGGTTAATGCTGAAATTAGGCTAGAATAATATTATTATTAGTAAGAACGTATCCAACATTTCGAATATTCCAGGGCCGGGCGCAAAGTTCGAAGGGCTCCAGCGGGCGGCGGACGAGAGCGGCACAGGGCCGTGCGCGCAGCCGATGCGCCTGCCCGGGGACCCGTGCCGCGTGGGGCCCAAGCCGAGGAACTCCACGCCGAGGACCATGTCCAAGCAGGCGGGCTCGGGAGGCGCGAGCGACCCTAGGGCTAAATGCGGTAAGGGTCATAGCTTTATAGTCTTTGTACTTAAGGCCTTGTCCAGAAGGCACAGGCCCGTGCGCGTAGGGATAAATGCGGGGGATTTTATATATGAACTTTGCCCCATCTTTTGTGTTGCCACGCGTAAATTTTAATTAACAATGACCTAAAAATTCATGCTATACTAAGGCCCAGATTTACCAATGAGAGACAAATTAAAGTTGTGATAATTTATCTGATATATCAGATAATAATGATGTATTTTTTGAAAATTTACAAAGACACTACATCTACTTATCTAACAAATATCATGAACTTATCTATCAGTGGTAAAACTGACCCTTAACAAAAAAAGACTTTAATACATTTCTTACTGACTATAACGTCCTACTCAAAATCATAGAAGCAGTGGTGGTATTCCCAAGGATGTAGGTTGTCCTATCCTTATTCTTTTATTTCCAGAAACAACATCGGCGGTGCCTCCTCTCGGCAAGACGGAGTACCAGGACGGAGTGTCGAAGTTGGGCGCCATCATTATGCGAGACAAGTTGCACAGGAAATAGAACCCACACCATTTGTAACAATCATGGAGTAAATATAAATACTTATAACTGTTGCGGTTTTATTTTAGTTTACCCCTCCACATCACCTTTTATCATTAAAACCCGGATTTAAAAAACCTTTGGAAAATCCGGATTTTTTAGAGTTTTTCGAATTTTGGATTATCCGGATTGCAATCCTTACTACTACCGCCCGACACGGGGAGTAGTGTCAACACCATCGTGCTTACCTTCATTATACTTCAATCAGCTTTTCCAATTGTAAGAAAAAAACAACGACATGATAAATAGACGTTTATGTATAAAAACACGTATATAATCTGTCATGGGGGCGGCGCCCTCGCGCTCGAGATTAATTCCCCCCTCTTATAAAGAGTAGTGCCTTCTCTCCTTTCCTCTCTCCTCACGGGCTCCTCTCTCCGGCCGTGCTCCTCTCTCTTAATGCTTTGCTCGTCTCTCCTGACGCTTTGATCCTCTCTTTTGACGTTGTGCTCTTGACGCGATGAGACTCGCGTCCGCACGTTGGTGCTTTCATCTTGTTGTCGGAGAACCACTGCTCGGGCGTCCGATGTGTTGCGTTCTCTGTAATATTTCAAGTTAAAAAAATATATTAATTTATTTTTAAGTGATATTAATAGGTATAGCGCCAGGGAAATAGTTGGCAAACATGATTAGCGCTTTTACGTCGTAAGAACGTGTACAAACAACTGACGTGGAACATTAGCTGCTCAGCTAAACTTGTAAGAGGTGAATACTTAAATGCTGTAGTAAAAGTTGTTCAGCGTGATCAGCAATTCATCGGTCTTACTTAACAAGGAATCCCCCCCCCCCTCCCTTTAGTCATCATTTCACGAGAGTGAAGTTGCTTAGACAGCTAATTAAAAAATTGGACTTGCCTAATTCTGACCATGTCGTTTTTGATTATACACATTATCATACAAATACTTGATTGCGTTTTCTGCCTATCCTTTAATAAGTCACATTTTATCACTTGCGACGCAACTGTGATATACACCGCGTTGTAAACCAACGGTTTAAAGAAGGAAATAATGTCGTGTGTTATTAGTACCTTCCAAGCGATATAAGCCTGTCGATATCAGTAGTGCGCCTTAGCTCGCCCGCGGCCGTGAGCGTGACGCGCACCGGCGCGGCGGGCGGCGGCGACGCGGGCGGCGACGACGCGCCCGACGCCGACGCCGGCGAGCCCACGGCCGACGCCGACGACGCCGACGCCGCCGACGAGGCCGACGCTGCCGAGGAGCCGACGGCCGAGTCGCGCTTGGCCGACGACTCCGAGCCCGACGTGGAGCGGCGGCGCGGCGGCGGCGCGGGCCGCGCGCGGGATACCGAGGCCGCGGGTATGTGCAGTGAAGCTGTGATCACGCAGCTGTCCTCGTCCGACCCGCCTATCGTCTGCAATCACGTCAAGTGGCTAGTTGTAAAATACAAGAAAGAGAAAAAAAATACTAAGAACCACGTTTCCGAGCTGGATGGCTAAGCTATATTTATAGCAAACTCCGTAGCGATATGGTGCGTGCTACATGTGTCAAGGGAAAGATGGTATGAAACGAAACACGTTCGCCTGCATACATTACTCTCATAGCAAGTTGAAACAGCAGTCTGACACAATCGATGATAGATCAAGGCATCAAGCGCAAAATCGGCTTTTCGAGGCACGGGGGTCTGCCGACTTCCAGGTTCCTGACTTTTAGTATTTTTCGAATAAAACAACCCATCATTAATTTTCAATGGGAAATATTTAAGTGTGCTGAAACGTGCACCAAAATAAACCAAAGGCACACCAAAGGTTAGGGTTAGCAATTCAATATTTTTGGTGCTCGTTTCAGCCTTTTTTGGTGTACGTTCAGCTCTTTTTTGGGGTAGGGTTAAATACAAGCCATTTCATAAGGCCTTGGCCCTGAATTTCGAGGCCGAGCCTTACACTTCCACATTTGGCGCAGAGGGAATACCGGGGGACTTTTAATGGCAAAGGGCATTGTCGCAAACCCTCTTAATCCTAGAATCCTTCGAATACAGTGTATTTCCCGCCGAAAATGTCACGTAGGCTACGTGACATTTTCGGCGGGAAATACGTGACGTAGCTCACCTCATTGTAGTCGCTGGCGGAGTCGTTGGAGTCGGGCGCGGAGTCGGTGCGCGCGTGCGGCGTGCAGCCGATGCCGCTGCTACCGCCCTCTTCACTACGGACCACTTTACTGCTAGAAGGGAAAAAACGGGTTTCTTGTGTATATTTTATGAAAGAGACAAACGAGCAATTGTGACACCTGATGGTGAGAGATTTATACCAGTATTGATAGAAATGCTATCTGAAAATTCATGTACGTCATCATATCTGCCACTTCGACGACGACCTCCACAATCCCCACAGAACAAGAAAATTTACAATCCCTGATCTAAAATGATCTGTATCAAGTGTATCCCAGCTTTCCTTGCCCGGTCGTCTGTCCATCTCGTGGGTGGCCGTCCTCTGCTCATTCGAGAACTATGCTGCTTCACCGACCACCTCTGCACTACATGCCCTGCCCACTGCCGCTTGCTTGACATAACTATGTCGGCGACCTCGTTCTTCTACGAATCTCCTCGTTTCTGATTCGACATTACAGAAAAATGCCTAACATAGCCCTTTCCATGGTTCTCACAGTCTAGTGGGAAATCTTGGCTGGAGTGCTTACCTGGTCAGAACAGTGGTGATGGTGGAAGAGAGCGAGCCTGACGAGGTATCTGACGCGGTGTCTCTCGTGCGTCGGCTGCGCGCGTAGGTTTTCTCACTGCGCCTGCCAAGAAGGCAGGGCCATCAGTATGCACTAATACCGACTCTCTCACAAACTAATATGTAACCTTGTCAGATATGTAGGTTTATGTGTAGGGTGGGCCGGTCAATCGTCATAAGCTGAACACAGCTGCAAGTCTTTAATACTGTTCTCCGTTAAATGTTTGGTTTAGTTGGTGGTAGGACTTTTTCAGTCTTTTTTTTTAATGAAGCAGTCAGGATGACCTCACTCCACCTGATGGTAAGCGGATGTGAGGTCCAAATATAAGTAAGGTTGAGTGACTGAGGAGTCTAATTGGTTAGTTACCACTCCTACAAGTAAAATCTACCATTAATAGCTTTGGTTATGTTCCGGAAATGTTATTGTTGCCTTAATATTTTAGACTTTGATAATTATGGAGGAGCCTATAGCGCAGCAGAGTAATAAGCGACGATTTCTGGTTTCTTAACACGTTCAGTGCATTATGAGGTCGAAACGCCCCATGCGTGACTTCTTGCTGGTGCGGCAGTCAAAATCACGATCTTTCACTCTGTGCGGGAGACGACTATGATAATATTCCTAGTAGTATGACAGAGACAAATATACAAAATCAATTCTCTTACGAAATCTAATCCAATGGCGTAGTTATTAAGACATGAGGTTGAATAGGTCTCATACGCACTGAATAAAAATTAATCAATTACAGTGCGGATTGAGGTCAAATCTGCCTCATAAAGGATGATGGGCATTTTGGTATCGGTATTTGGGCAATGTGTTCAATCAAGATGAATCATACATCGTTGGATAGCCCTTTTTAAGTAAACAAAAAAGTACTATGACGACCAATACGTACACGTTGTCCATTTCTAAATATAAATAAAATAAGCATAATGAGCATATGAAGTTTGTAACGCATTAAATGAGAATACTTACTTTGAACTTTTTTATTTACTGAAGGAATACACAACCAATTATTATAAAATGATGATCATATAATAATTAAAATAATAAATAAAAATAGCATGCCAATATGACAATAAATATCACAGAAAAATTAAAATTATATAACGTTCAAGGCCGGATTACTCTAATTGGTCAGTGAATCAGGACTAGCGCTTCGGTTATTCTTATTCTATAGAAAACTACCTTTATAACGATATATCATTTATTTCGATTGGTGCCGATACCAGGTTCCATCCATACTTCTGTGCCCATCATCCTTTAAGGACTCATAGCCGCACAGGGTGAAGTGCTGCTAGTTTAGTGTTGTGATAAGTGTCGATACGGGAGCACAGGGAGGACAGAGAGTCACAGTTTGTTTTTTAATCCAACTGTTTTTCGCAAAGATTACGTTACAATCTATTTGCTAAATATTCACCTAAAATAATAATTTATTTAACTTTTATTTAGTAAATAGATTTACATAGCAACACAGCTAAAGCCAAAGCGATAGTAAACTTTAAATAATACTATGTCATAAATGTTACACTTTATGTGTTCTTTTCCCTAGGATTGAGTTGTTCCAAAATTCCAAATGCATATTGATTGCTACAGCATGGTGTGGTTTTAAGCTTGTTATAGTAACTTAAATTAAGTGTTAAGTTTATATTTCCGGCTTATAATTCCAGGTTATTTCCGTTATGAAGTCAATTTTATCTTTTGGCAAATACAAGTTCGTTTCTGCAATGGTCACAGCTGTTATACTCAGAGTAAGAGTACACACACACTCTCTCTCACACATGTACTCACAGTTTATCACAAATATGCACACATTCATTCCCCTAACATAAAAACACACTGACATACTTTATCTTAAAAATGGCGTTCATATCTAACGTGAGTTTTATTTCCGGATTTCCTAGTGGCAGATGCGTTGATCATGTACTTTAAAAGTGATCATCGAAAACGTTGCGTAGGCTGCTACAACAAATTAATATATATCGACACTGCAACTTTCTTTTACTCCCATCACTAGTCGAGACACGAATCGAACTTCATTTCAGTGCGATGTGAGGCAGAACAGATGCCATATATATATTTTTCATTTACTCAATACTGAAATGTCATAACTGCCGGCGAAGCTATATTTAGATTTAACAACTATTTAAGTTTGTAATGGTAAAGTTTCAAGCAGATATTGTCCTTTTTGAACTACAATTAAGGTATTTTTTCAAAACATAACTTTGTGAGGCCGATTTGGTCTCACACGCACTGTAAATAAGTTCAAACTTGTCTCGAATAGACCTCATTCGCACTGGCTGAAACTCCATAAAAAATGGCTACGCAGTGAACGTGTTAATGGAATAGGCCATGGTGAGCGCTATCATCAGATCGGCTGTCTGCCATCCAATATAGCATAAAAATAACTATAATTTTTGTGTCAAGTAGATAGTAGTAGATGCCTGTCAAGGGTGATTATCGGATAAACATAAGGGTGACCGCACACGGGCCAACGACCACAACCTAAAACCTTCAGACTCATTTCTTAAAGTTTTCATACACATCTTCAGGTCGTTTAGGCGCATTTGGTCCAATTCGCGGTTGGGCCAATTCATGTTATTCGCGGTTGGTCTAATTCTCGGTTGGTCCAATTCGCAGTTAGTCCAGTTCCCGGTTGGTCCAATTCGCGTTTGGGACAATTCGCAGTTGGTCCAATTCGCGGTTGGTCCAACTTCAGGTGTATGTGGCTGGAGCGTGTGGCCATGATGTGTGTACACTAAGTGTGCGTTTACCTGGGCGAGTCGACGTTGCCGGGCCCGCCGGTGGCGGCGGCTCCGTGCGTGAACAGCTCGCGCGGCCACACGCGCCGCCCCTCCGCCGCGCCCGCCCCGCCCCCGCCCCCGCCCGGCGCCGCCCCGCCCGCCCCGCCCGCCGGCACTGCCGCCGGCTCTGGAGCGCATCTGGGAGAACAAGACACGTACATAGTTAGGTCATCATCATCATCTAAAGAGTAATCATCCAACTGCTGGGTATAGGCGTAGGTCCATACCGTACTGTATAGTCTAACTAAATATTGTACTACCTTTATGGCTGTAAATTTTACTGTGATCTGTTTGCGTAAACTTTTTAGTATGCGTATATTGTTGACAGTTGCATGACCATGGCGAATGGCATACAAAAAGAGATTTTTGATCGCCATTCGCCACAGTCTTGCGCTAATCTGGCCCATGTTTTACCTACGACATTGATGATATCGTTTACCTATCGTGCTGCTGGAGGACCGACACTTCGCCTACCTTCTCTGGGCAACAATTCGTTACTGTCTTACCCCACTTGCCTTTTCACCTATGCTCCAGTTTGGTAATGGTTTGGTAGGTCCTCAGTCACTAGTCACTCGCAATACTCACTCTGCTCGCCGCATGAGCAGCGAGTCGAGGTGCGCGGGCGCAGTGTGCGCCATGTGTATGTAGGCCTCGTGCAGCAGCTCGCCGGGCAGCGTCCACAGCTCCGACTGCCGCTCCACCAGCTGTCTCACCACGGTGATGACGTCACGCGCAATACTCACTCTGCTCTCCGCATGAGCAGCGAGTCGAGGTGCGCGGGCGCAGTGTGCGCCATGTGTATGTAGGCCTCGTGCAGCAGCTCGCCGGGCAGCGTCCACAGCTCCGACTGCCGCTCCACCAGCTGTCTCACCACGGTGATGACGTCACGCGCAATACTCACTCTGCTCTCCGCATGAGCAGCGAGTCGAGGTGCGCGGGCGCAGTGTGCGCCATGTGTATGTAGGCCTCGTGCAGCAGCTCGCCGGGCAGCGTCCACAGCTCCGACTGCCGCTCCACCAGCTGTCTCACCACGGTGATGACGTCACGCGCAATACTCACTCTGCTCTCCGCATGAGCAGCGAGTCGAGGTGCGCGGGCGCAGTGTGCGCCATGTGTATGTAGGCCTCGTGCAGCAGCTCGCCGGGCAGCGTCCACAGCTCCGACTGCCGCTCCACCAGCTGTCTCACCACGGTGATGACGTCACGCGCAATACTCACTCTGCTCTCCGCATGAGCAGCGAGTCGAGGTGCGCGGGCGCAGTGTGCGCCATGTGTATGTAGGCCTCGTGCAGCAGCTCGCCGGGCAGCGTCCACAGCTCCGACTGCCGCTCCACCAGCTGTCTCACCACGGTGATGACGTCACGCGCAATACTCACTCTGCTCTCCGCATGAGCAGCGAGTCGAGGTGCGCGGGCGCAGTGTGCGCCATGTGTATGTAGGCCTCGTGCAGCAGCTCGCCGGGCAGCGTCCACAGCTCCGACTGCCGCTCCACCAGCTGTCTCACCACGGTGATGACGTCACGCGCAATACTCACTCTGCTCTCCGCATGAGCAGCGAGTCGAGGTGCGCGGGCGCAGTGTGCGCCATGTGTATGTAGGCCTCGTGCAGCAGCTCGCCGGGCAGCGTCCACAGCTCCGACTGCCGCTCCACCAGCTGTCTCACCACGGTGATGACGTCACGCGCAATACTCACTCTGCTCTCCGCATGAGCAGCGAGTCGAGGTGCGCGGGCGCAGTGTGCGCCATGTGTATGTAGGCCTCGTGCAGCAGCTCGCCGGGCAGCGTCCACAGCTCCGACTGCCGCTCCACCAGCTGTCTCACCACGGTGATGACGTCACGCGCAATACTCACTCTGCTCTCCGCATGAGCAGCGAGTCGAGGTGCGCGGGCGCAGTGTGCGCCATGTGTATGTAGGCCTCGTGCAGCAGCTCGCCGGGCAGCGTCCACAGCTCCGACTGCCGCTCCACTAGCTGTCTCACCACGGTGATGACGTCACGCGCAATACTCACTCTGCTCTCCGCATGAGCAGCGAGTCGAGGTGCGCGGGCGCAGTGTGCGCCATGTGTATGTAGGCCTCGTGCAGCAGCTCGCCGGGCAGCGTCCACAGCTCCGACTGCCGCTCCACCAGCTGTCTCACCACGGTGATGACGTCACGCGCAATACTCACTCTGCTCTCCGCATGAGCAGCGAGTCGAGGTGCGCGGGCGCAGTGTGCGCCATGTGTATGTAGGCCTCGTGCAGCAGCTCGCCGGGCAGCGTCCACAGCTCCGACTGCCGCTCCACCAGCTGTCTCACCACGGTGATGACGTCACGCGCAATACTCACTCTGCTCTCCGCATGAGCAGCGAGTCGAGGTGCGCGGGCGCAGTGTGCGCCATGTGTATGTAGGCCTCGTGCAGCAGCTCGCCGGGCAGCGTCCACAGCTCCGACTGCCGCTCCACCAGCTGTCTCACCACGGTGATGACGTCACGCGCAATACTCACTCTGCTCTCCGCATGAGCAGCGAGTCGAGGTGCGCGGGCGCAGTGTGCGCCATGTGTATGTAGGCCTCGTGCAGCAGCTCGCCGGGCAGCGTCCACAGCTCCGACTGCCGCTCCACCAGTTGTCGCACCACGTTGATCACGTCTGCTCGCTCCGAGAGCTGCTCTGCGCTGGAATGTTGACGTACTGTTATCGACAGTGGTGGCTGCAGATGTTTAGAAGGACAAAAAATACAAGAATTTTTATTAAAACCACTATACTAAGCCACTATATAAGTCACACTGTAATTGACGATTCATAAATACTTGATACAAGTTTACATGAATAAAGAATATTTTGATTGATTTTGATTGATTGATTAGTAAAACGAAGAGATTAAAGTACGAGAGGAGAACTAAAACTAAGGAAAAGTAGACCAATTGGATCATGACTGCATAGTAATTTGACTGCGAAGGTTTTTGCACGATGTTTTTTGTCACCTCCGAGCTAGTGATACGCACGTAAAAATATTCATAGTGCGCTCGCACGCATGCGAAGCGAGGTGTTATACCACTAGGGTACCACAACTCTTAGCTTTGATTCTCAGTACTATCAGATCAGATAAAGAACCTAGACAGTAGACGCACAGTGGCATCTAGCGCAACTTACCTCGCAGGCTCATTAGGCTTGTTCCTATGCAATATATTGGGCGCGAAGACAGTAGCCAGGTTGGCGGCGTCCATCTTGTTGCCGGGCTGGCGGTGGTCGCCCTCGGCGTGGGCCGCCAACTGCGCCAGGAAGGACAGCAGAGCGTGAAGAGTGTCCCGGTGCGCCGCCGGGAGCAGTTGCACCATCAGCCGCAGCGCTTCCCACTGGAGGCGCCGGTTGCGGATTTCTGGAACAAGAATGTGGAACGTTAGAAGTAGTTTGAGTGAAGTATCTCAAGCATTTAATGTTTCCTCGTTAAACACTTTATATGGTGTGAAGATTAGGCGGGCTATGAAGGTCATTGCTTGCTGACTGTCCCTCGACTCGAGATAGCTACCTACTATGCCCAACTAATCGTGCGTCAATTTTATTCTGTCAGTGATAATCCGCAAGGAACACGTAGAGCCATAATATTTAGGGATCAACAAGTTTCTCTTATAGTACTTACTAGATGCCACTCCAGCCTATTTCAATAAACCGAGGTACTCTGGGATAGACCGGTCAATCGCCATGAAGCGGGCAACTGGCTCGTCCCTCTAGGGTGTAAAGAGTTTAGTGGATAGTGGAAAAAACATATTTTGTTCTGAGCCCCATACGCGGCCACAGGTCTCGTTAGCCTGCTGTTATGCTTGGGAAGCGTGGTAACATTGCAACTTGCCTACTATGCAATAATAACATGCCTACTTGTATCGTTTAACTGCTTCCGTGGTACAGTGGTTAGAGCGTTGGGCTCTAATACCCGGAGGTCGTGGGTTCGAATTCCGCGGGGAGCAACACTTTGTTTCCAGTTTGGTTAGGACATTGCAGGCTTGAATCACCTGCATGTCTGAAAAGAATGATGATTCCGTGCTTCGGAAGGCACCTTAAGCTGTTGGTCCTGCGCCTTATCTCTCTTCGGTCGTGCCAGACTGCTGTCCCACCGTGTTATGAGAGTGAGGGAATAGGTAGTGCACCTGTGCTTGCGCACTCACTTGTGCACTATAATATATCCTGCGTAGTTGGCTGATCGTAAAAGACTGGCCGCCGTAGCCGAAAACTTGGCTAGGAGAGGACTTGTATCGTTACTGCATGACTTACTTTGTGTGTTGATGAACGCCAGGTACAGGTCTCGGCAGAGCAGCGGGTCGGGCAGATCCCGCAGGAATTCCTTGAGCAGCGTGGCCACGTCGTGAGGACACACGGCCGCGTCCAGCGCCGCCTCCTGACCTCGCTCCCACTCCTCCCGAAGCTGGAACATTACATCAATTCTTAATGTTAGTTTATTTATTTATTCATATATTGACAAACAAATATTGGCTTACAGTGTGGTACCAAAACGCTAACTATCTTAAATAATTTGATAAAAACACTCTGAGACATAACACAATAAGACCCATACTATCATTAAAAATGTCGATATGTTGAACCTCGTGTGTAAACCGATTCAGAAGTGCTAGCCTAGGGCTCTGTTTGTGGGTGAGTTAGATGCATGGACTGTTCGCACGCCTGAGCACGAGAACAGTTGGTGCCGACGACGTGTCCCGGTACCTAAATAGTTATTTGGCACAAATATGCCCATAGCCGACAGTGCCGTTGGATTATTAACTTTACCTCGTAGTATTTGGCAATAGTGAATTACCAGAAGTAATTAACGTCTAAATTGCAGTGTATCTGCTCCTATCATTCCAGTTACGAATAGTGAGGGGAAAAGGTACGGGAAGTTGCTGCATTCTTCTATACTAACATTACAAAGAGGAAAGATTTGATTGTTTGTTTGTATGTTTGTTTAATTGAATTGGCTCCGAAACTACAAGCGGTGCATACATTTACTACAGTCGTTTGTCCACCGCACGCCCGTCACCCGAGCGCCGTCATCTTGAAATTGGTCAGAAATAAACTCGGTTCTCGGTGACGGCCCGGTGACGGCGGCGGTGGACAAACGCTCTAAGAACATTATTGTTTATAAGCTGCCGGTAATAGAATAATTAATTAGTCAATAAAACAATTGACGCGCGATAAAATAAATTTAAAACATTTTAGCCTGATTTGAAATATTTAGAAGAAGATAATGGCTGGTTTTAGTGTCATGTGCCGTCACCACAGAATATATAATCCGTCACCGTCAGTACGGATCACTCCGCGTAGAGCCTGTAAGCTTCTAGGAGCGTTTTAGAGTAAATGCGGACGGGTCGGTCGGTAAGGACTGTGGTACGGAAGATCGTCCGCACCGCGCGGATAGCTCCGCAGCTGCCCGCCGGTACGGAACGCTCTTCGCGGACTGATCCGTACTGACGGTACGCATAACACTTAAACCAGCCTAAATTCGCGGTGGTTTGATTCTAAAATAATGGAAACATGTTGATTGCATTTGTTACACATTACTCTGTGCACAAATCTGTAACCGAATGTTTTTAAATCACAGTCGTTTAGGAAACAGTGTTGCGAACCTACGTCAGAGCTTACATCGAGAGCTAGATTGTTATAACCACATCTGGGTCAACTGCGCCATATATATAGTATAGTGCAGAGTGACCAGTGCTAAAAGTATTGGTTGAGAAGAGGCGTGTTAAAGCGTTGTTCCAGTTCGCCTCTTAAGAATTCCTGCTAACAACACAAGGCTGTTTTTGAAGATGAAAAAGCCTTGTTTAAACATACTCAGAAAATGTTTCAACTCGATGTAAGGGCTTTCCGAGGTCATAAACGTATACTTCAAATTTGTTTAAATAAGGGCTAATATTTAATTTAGTATCCTTAACCTGCTACACAATGAGGTAGAGTTAATTGGTTTATGTAATTTAAATGATAACGCTGCAAAATTCTAGAGTCCGGGCTTCAAGTCAACTGTGCATTTTCTTACAAATATGTGAGGCTATCTACACTGACCCTTTAGAACCTCCCAGGCAACCATTTAAGTCAAAGTCTAGGTACGAGTACGAACTTGTCTATCTACAATTTGCGTTAGCAAATCCTTACTGGAAACCTCTAATTCTGGCGATCATTGTTTTAATGGTCGTATTCCGGCATGGCAACCATGACCGATTGCATCTCATTTTATTATTGTGTCAGTGGGGCAGCTAGAGACGCAGCCCACCTGATGTCAAACGGTCAGAGCGGCCAATTCCAGAAGAATACTAGGAGGCATCGATTATACGACAGGCAGATAAATTTTATGTAGAGCCATCTGGAGTCAAAGGCTGACATCAGATGGCTCTACATTACATTTAACGGAATACAGCCCAAGCAATTTTGACGGTAGTTATTTTTGGATAGTAGAGCCAGTCGGACTCCAAAAAAGCCCTACCACCAACGAGACCACTTCTTTTTATAAAAAATTAATTGATGTTTTTACCTGTCTAACCCTCTTCTTAGAAGAGGAGACTCTAAATATTCCCTGCGTGAAGAGGCCGTGCCGCCGCAGGTGCGCCAGACACGCGGACACCAGGCCTGGGACCTTGGGGCCTCCTCCGCCCGCCTCCTCAAGGCCCGCCCAGCCCCAGTCGCCGGAGTCACAGGATTCACTCTGGAAAGAGAAGATTATGTATGATTAAGTGAATAGTACCAGGTGGTAGGTTCCTAGGGCCGTCTAGGTGGGTACCACCGCATGTGCAAGATATTTTCCCGTAAAATAGAAGTGTGTCAAGCACTTCTGTGTTTCGGGGAAAAGGCACTGATGCTAGTGAAATTACTGGGTATATGAGACCTAATAACTGGCGTCTCGGTGTAGCAGGCGCAGGGCGGTGCCAGAGAGTAACTGCTTAGTTACTATTTGGCACTGAACTGCCTAAGGGCAGACGTGGCGCATGTTATTCCTACACCATCTCATCTCGCAGATCGTACCTACACCATCAGGTGTAGGTACGATCTGCTCGTCTTGTTACACATTGCAATACTTAAATAAAAACATGAGTTGTGGTACCTACAGTGGTTCTTACGAAAGCCAAGCCGCAGCGTCTCCCTTAAGCCCCCGCCTAAAGGTTACATTTATTTAACTGAGGTAATGTGTTACGTACCGTTACTACCGGTGGTCATGTGTTGGCTCCCACCAATGGGCCTTTGTAGTTGTACTCATAACACCACCGGCAAACGCGTAGACGCGTTCGCCTCTTCGATGGGTGAGTAGGTGGAACTCGTAAAGTCTAGGAGCACCGGGCTTTTTGCGTCAGTTTTTTTTCCAGGGTTGATTTACGTTTGTATTTAAAAATCTTAGATTTTACCTATAAACTGAAAAAAATGTAAATAAAGAAAGTGTAACTGTACAATAATATTGTAGTCGTTGTATAACACGATTAAGTAATAAAATCTCAGCGACAATTACTGAGCCGAATTGATCGAGTAAAATTACATACAAATAAACACATTTTACCGCGAGCGTCTGTTGATTTGTGTGTAAACAGATGTTAAAACTTTATTACCCGTAAATCTTATTCTGCGAGATCGTCATTTTAGATTGCAGTAAAAAGTTTTGAGGAAATTGAAAATTAAACATTTTTAAACCAACTTCTGTTCTAGAAGGCGGTTATTACACAGAAGAGAATTAAGTTTCAGTACTTGTACTTACTGTATCAAAAACAATGGATAACAATTTGATCCGAATGAACTTTATTCGTGCGATTTTTTTATTTCTATTTTCTACATCTGTACTTACATCGTTTCTTGCATTGATAGTGTATTTAAAATACACTATCAATGGTTTCTTGGCTGACATTGGTACATTGGCATAGGTATAGGTACTTTCTATTTTTACGACATCATTTCTTTTCCAGTGCAGCATTATATGACAAAATTACTTAAATAAATGTCATAATTTTAAGACGATCATGATTTTAGAGAAAAAAGTATTTAGGATCTGACTGTCAAAAACAAAGACTCTACAAAGAATGCCTATCAGTAGAAGTACTCGTATATTATTATACGAGTATCCTACCACGTTCTTCGTAACAAAGTAACACCCACCGCAAATCATCTCGCATCGCGCATTCCACGTGAAAGCATATTTACAGACACTCCGCATCCACTTGCCATAAAGTGCGGCGAACTGATCGAGAAAGCGTTCCTAGCCCTCTTCGAATAAGCCGGTTATTTCGGTTCGGATAGAGATATCGGATGGGTGCGCGTCATGCGATAAAATTATCGCGGCCTTAATGAAAGGAAGGCCGCAGGTAACTCGACACTGGTGACGTCAGCGTGACGTCACAACACGTCAGAGCGACCCATTGGCCCTGATTGCAGCACTTACGGAGTGTCGCAATACACAATTTATAGCATTTTTAAACAGATTCTGCCAGCTGGGCGGCTTCGTGCGTCTGCTGTTGTGAAACTATCAAATATTTTGGGCTGACGAGTGGTGGGGTGCTGGAGAACGCAGAGAAAGTGCGTTTTTTATTCTCTGGAAATAATTCTGAAGTCACGGATAAGCTTATAGATGTATTCACGGAGCAAGGGCTTATGCTGATGCCCGTGGCCGTCAATTAGCGCGATTTAAAACACAGGCTTAAACTAAATGATTGATCAAATATCATCTTTAATATAGAACGGTATCGTTGTAAAAGACACTAACTGGTGTCTTTCAGAGTTACAAAATATTTTTCATTAGAAGAACGGTACGGTATGGTTGGTCGTAGGACTTTTTCAGAGTTCGACTGGCTAGCTACCACCACCACAGGTGAAATCTGCTGCCACAATAGCTCTGGCTGTGTTCCGGCAATAGGGAGCCAGTACACTTGTCGAAGATCAGAAAAATGAGCCTACAGTCTAGCCACAGTGACTGCTTACCATCAGGTGGGCTGCGTGCCTGCCTGAAATGCCAACTGATGTGATAAAAAAATGATATTAAAAGCTTTGTTTAATTATGGGGCTAGAGGGCGCTGTGTGTAAAAGACCACAGTAATAATAAGAGAAGATACTGACAACGTCAAGTCTTCAATTTTGTTTACATTTTGGATCCAGCTATAAAAATAGTTTGTCACCAACCGTATTCAATCACTCGCCGTTAAGTGTAGATCAGTTTTTCTATTATATGCGTGGGCTGTGAAGGTTAATAGGGCAGCCATTACAAAATTTAAAGGGAATTAATCAATGAACGAATATATTTAGTCTCCAATTGGACAGGAACAAGTCCAAAATATTCCGGTCTAGATAGACTATAGACTTATGTCTGCTCTATATATAACAGGAAAGGTAATTCCGTTGGGCTTTCCTGGTTTGTCTATGATCACAAATTCGTGTGTTTCAATTTACGAAACTAGCACTATATCTATTGTAGCAAAAATAACGGCATTTTGGAACTTAAATCCCTTATTTAACACCCTGGAAAGTTAAGTTTAACGAAACTTCTTTTTGGATAATCCACAATCCCAAATCCCAAATCCAAGATCCCAAATTTCAAGATTGTAGCTTCAAAAATGATTAGCTATTTACAATCAGCCTACAAGTATGCATTTACATTACCTACATTGTCTTCTGCTCATAAAAACTGGAGGTATTATACCCATTTTGAGTCCAGAAGGATAATATTGAATTATTGCTACATCAAAATCAAAATATTCTTGTGAGAATAGTGACTATGCCACGTGTGTTTTCTTATTACGTAGTTCAGAAGTTTCAGATTAGTTTTCATAGTTCAACCTATGACAGCTTAGTATTAATGCTGGTGCATGCATGCAAGGAAATGTACAGGCTTTAAGATCAGAGGGCCTTCATCGGGTAAAGCTTTCTGATGGAGTGTTCCTGGAATGATCTAGTAAAATGGCTGAACTCGAATCGTATTGAAAATCTGTGATACAACCACTGTGGTGATAAAAAATTTCCTCTAAAGACTTCCTCAATTACAGCTAAGGATCCAGACAGTCTCCAGACGACCAAGTGATATCACTTGAGTCGTCACTCGCATATTCTCTCACCGTTATGACAGCTGCCATCAGCCGGCCAATAAAACTGAATGATGACCGCTCAAGTACTTTGATTTACTGCGGGAAAGTCGACGCCCGTGATTAACGCTCGCGTGGTGGACGAGATATATTATCAAGGAAATAACAACGGAATGCATGCTACACATAATAAAACATCTTCTTTTAGAGGTGTAACTGTATTGTGAAATATCTAAGATACTACTTCCGAATCGAAATATTTTTGTCCAACATTTTTGGTCTTGTGCGTTAGAGTAATAGAATGTCGTCAGATTCTAATTCAGGCTACAGCGATCTTTGGGATCAGCCAACTAAGATATACTATAATATATAAGTGACTAAGTACTATAGATTGAAGAGATATCAGGCGTAAGACCAACGGTTTTACGTGCTTAACGTGCTTTCTAAGCTTCGCACATGGTCGTGTATTACACCGTCCACTTTTCGAGGGAGAGCCAGAGTATTAGTGCCAAAAAAACCAATGCAGACTGGCAGGAATCGTTAGATTTAAACCAGTTTAAACTGCCACCAAGTTCTTTTGCTTACATTTTATTCTTGGAACATAGGTCTGGTACTATAAAAATAAAAACAGACGATAGACAAATACCTGCAGTCTTTCAAAACCTGAGGTCTTAAAACGGCCAAGTTTCAGACTGCAGGTGAACACTGAAAATTGTCCAGCATATTCTAGGGTTTTACCCTAGAAGGTGCTAATATTGTCTAGATAAAGACATAAGAGTGACGCATTTATTTGTCACCGGCCTATTACCCAATATCGCGCATTTATGTTGCATGACATCAACTGCAACAAATTAGCGTGTTGCACCTGCATGCAGGAAGTTTGCTATAAACACGCACCGATTTGGTTTTCGTTCAAGACTACATTGTTGTTGGAGCCATGAAGCCATAAGGACATTCTTGAATCAAGAATCAAATTTATTTTAGGCCTCTATTTAAAGGCAAGTTACTAAAGAATGTGAACTTTACGTCGTTAAGCATTATTATATGGAGGAGGCGTGAGTGTTCACACGTGGTCGATAAAGGCCTCAAATGAAGGGTCATAATTTTTTTTGTCATTCATAAACTGTACAAATAATTAAAGTCGCGGTAAAAACGGTAAATAAAATAATTGTTCTTAAATGTAGGTCATTGCAGAAAAGTAAACAGTACCAACAAATGACTCAGTCCTCTCATCGTCAAAAAATGCCGCACACAGTGCCAATTACTCACGAGTTCAACTTGTATGACTCATTTAATATTGGTTTGCTAATAGGTTTTTTATTGCACACATAGTGTACAAAAGGCGAGCTTAATACCTCATGGCTTTCTCTACCAGTGGATCTGGATGCCTCGTTGGTTTAGTGGTTCAAGTTCGTCGCCGTGGTTGTGATTTCGAGGTACTGGGTTCGAAAAAAACCTGGATATTATTCACACAGCGCCGTCCTAGAATCTAGCTAGAGAATTTGCCACTTACAACTTGCATGATTTATCAAATCAAATCGTTTATTTGCTAAGAATAGGTGTACTATCGAGGTCACCCGCGCGTGATCACCCTTAAGGCTAAAATCCTGTGCAGTATTTTCACGTTTACAAGCGCCGCTCCTAAGAAGTCACGATGCGCGTGCACGGTATATTTTTCCAAAAGTGATCACGCGCGGGAGACCTCGATCGTACATAAGGTCTTACATCGTCGGCTAAGGTCGCAACCCACTTAACTCCCTCAGACCAAATTTTACAGGAGACACAAAAAACTTCATAACTTTTTTATTTTTTCAAAGCTTGTCGATATTTTTTTACCAATAGACTATATTTAAGACTAGTTATCAGATTTTATGACATTTATTATGAAACGTTTCGTCAAATCTATAAAATATGGAGTTACGAGTTTTGGATCGAAAAATAGAAAACACAATAAGGGAGTTATGAGCTTTGCTAAAAAGAATCTCTGTATCTTGAACTTGCATGTTTTATTAGAAGTGTACAATAATGAACGTAGTTACGCAAAAAGGATCCAATTCACTTACAGTCATTTTTGAGGTATTGACATTTGAAGTTACCTTGACAATTGCGTTACGGTGGACGATATAAACGACATACAGGTTTGTAAAAACTTTCTACTCGGTGGGAACTAAATAAACCTCAGAAACTAACTGATCACACCCTTAACCTAATGGGCTCATGGCTGAGCGTCGTACTATGCTGCTGCATACTCCTGCTGACGCTGAGGCATGTTGGCAGCTCAATAGACGGATTTTTATATCCCTGCGAAGTGCGACACGATATCCGAGACTTTAAACAAGTCGTATTGAAGACGCAAAAGAGCGGAATAAAGGCTCCAAAGCGTTTGCAATAGACTTGTATATTGGGCAAAGTCAGCTAAGAAAGCTAAAAACTGAGGACGGCCGGATGGTGGCTACAATGTCTGAGGTTTTAAGGGAGATCGAGAGGTTCTATGGACAGCTATATACCTCGGTGTCAAAACCTGTCAATAACTTGGCTAAAGACCTAAGCTTGTCACTAAACTAAAGACATTCCGGGCATCAGTTGGGATGGCTTTGAAACAGCTTAAGAACAACAAAGCGCCGGGTGAAGACGGTATTACTTCTGAGCTCCTGAAAGCAGGTGGAAAACCCGTGCTGAAGTTGCTTCAGAAGCTTTTTGATTCCGTCTTGCTCGGGGGTGTCACGCCACAGGCATGGAACAGAAGACGTGTGGAAGAGCTCTTTTTCAAGAGAGGAGACAAAGAACGCTTGAAGAATTGGCCTATCTCGCTGTTGAGCCATGTATACAAGCTGTTCTCAAGAGTCATCACGAATCGTCTTGCGCGCAGATTTGATGATTTCCAACCTACCAAACAAGCCGATAACCGAAACGGGTAGCATAGACCACTAACACTAGCTGCAGCAATTATACAGAAGACCGAGGAGTATAATTTTCCATTGTCCTTAGCGTTTTTGGACTATGAGAAGTCCTTTGACTCGATCGAGACATAGGCAGTGTTACAGGCTCACTCTACTGTTAAAAATATAATTCCTAAAGCTTTCGAAGGGGTGTGGCTAGTGGTCTTGAAAAAGCGAAGGTAGAGTGAGACCCCCGTAACCGTCCCTGTATCGCAACGACTCAAAAGCCGACGAAGCTTTCACAGGAGGGTTGAACCAGTTTTCACTGATGATCCGTCCTTGGTAAGGATTAACAGATAGAAAGAAAAGCATCCCCTTTTTCTGTATCCACCCTGTGAAAGCCTTGCTCCAGGCCATGATCTGCCGTGATCGACTTGGAAAGCGCTCAATAGACTGCGGACTTAGGTTGGCCGCTGCAGGGACAACCTGCAGCGTTGGGGTTACGTGGGGCCTTCTAAAAACGTTGCGACTGCGGTGCCTCCTCTCAAACAATGGCCCACCTTTTGTGTTGCCCCGCATGCCCTGATACAAAAAGAGTTGTTGCGCGCTAACCAAAAAGCTGTTCGGGTCGCTGGATTCTGGGCCAACAAAATTTAGCCATCGACACGCAAACAAGAAGAAGAATTCCTAAAGCAATAAAACCGGTTCAAAATATAGGCAAAAAAATTCAATTTTAGCCCTTTATGAAAATATTCGTAAAGAAAAATCAGCGAATATTTGCAATCTCTAATCGTGAGCAGTACTGGGCGGGGGGACTTACGTGGTTTGAGTTTACAAAAATGGCTGTCTTGGAGTTTCAAGCTTTTCTATTTTGCTTTTTAAATTGTAACGGCTTTTTTTAAGGACTTAAAAGTTTTACTATTAGATGCGTTCAAATTTGCACTATCTAAAACTATAAAAATATAATTATTTTGACGTCAAAATGGAGTTAAGAGGTTTGCGACCTTAGCCGACGACATTCATCACATACATAACGTCGGCTAAGGTCGCAACCCACTTAACTCCCTCAGACCAAATTTTACAGGAGGCACAAAAAACTTCATAACTTTTTTATTTTTTCAAAGCTTGTCGATATTTTTTTACCAATAGACTATATTTAAGACTAGTTATCAGATTATACGACATTTATTATGAAACGTTTCGTCTAATCTATAAAATATGGAGTTACGAGTTTTGGATCGAAAAATAGAAAACACAATATGGGAGATATGAGCTTTGCTAAAAAGAATCTCTGTATCTTGAACTTTAATGTTATATTAGAAGTGTACAATAATGAACGTAGTTACGCAAAAAGGATCCAATTCACTCACAGTCATTTTTGAGATATTGACATTTGAAGTTACCTTGACAATTGCGTTACGGTGGACGATATAAACGACAGGTTTGTAAAAACTGTCTACTTGGTAGGAACTAAATAAACCTCAGAAACTAACTGATCACACCCTTAACCTAATGGGCTCATGGCTGAGCGTCGTACTATGCTGCTGCGCTGCATACTCCTGATGACGCTGAGGCAAGTTGGCAGCTCAATAGACGGATTTTTATATCCCTGCGAAGTGCGACACGATATCCGAGACTTTAAACAAGTCGTATTGAAGACGCAAAATAGCGGAATAAAGGCTCCAAAGCGTTTGCAATAGACTTGTATATTGGGCAAAATCAGCTAAGAAAGCTAAAAACTGAGGACGGCCGGATGGTGGCTACAAAGTCTGAGGTTTTAAGGGAGATCGAGAGGTTCTATGGACAGCTATATACCTCGGTGTCAAAACCTGTCAATAACTTGGCTAAAGACCTAAGCTTGTCACTAAACTAAAGACATTCCGGGCATCAGTTGGTATGGCTTTGAAACAGCTTAAGAACAACAAAGCGCCGGGTGAAGACGGTATTACTTCTGAGCTCCTGAAAGCAGGTGGAAAACCCGTGCTGAAGTTGCTTCAGAAGCTTTTTAATTCCGTCTTGCTCGGGGGTGTCACGCCACAGGCATGGAACAGAAGACGTGTGGAAGAGCTCTTTTTCAAGAGAGGAGACAAAGAACGCTTAAAGAATTGGCCTATCTCGCTGTTGAGCCATGTATACAAGCTGTTCTCAAGGGTCATCACGAATCGTCTCGCACGCAGATTTGATGATTTCCAACCTACCAAACAAGCCGATACCGAAACGGGTAGCATAGACCACAAACACAAGCTACGGCAATTATATAGAAGACCGAGGAGTATAATTTTCCATTGTGCTTAGCGTTTTTGGACTATGAGAAGTCCTTTAATTGACTCGATCGAGACATAGACAGTGTTACAGGCTCACTCTACTGTTAAAAATATAATTCCTAAAGCTTTCGAAGGGGTGTGGCTAGTGGTCTTGAAAAAGCGAAGGTAGAGTGAGACCCCCGTAACCCCATACATATTTGGTTACGTCCCTGTATCGCAACGACTCAAAAGCCGACGAAGCTTTCACAAGAGGGTTGAACCAGTTTTCACTGATAATCCGTCCTTGGTAAGGATTAACAGATAGAAAGAAAAGCATCCCCTTCTTCTGTACCCACCCTGTGAAAGCCTTGCTCCAGGCCATGATCTGCCGTGATTGACTTGGAAAGCGCTCAATAGACTGCGGACTCAGGTTGGCCGCTGCAGGGACAACCTGCAGCGTTGGGGTTACGTGGGGCCTTCTAAAAACGTTTGCGACTGCGTTGCCTCCTCTCAAACAATGGCCCACCTTTTGTGTTGCCCCGCGTGCCCTGATACTTGCACAAAAGATGAGTTGTTGCGCGCTGACCAAAAAGCTGTTCGGGTCGCTGGATTCTGGGCCAACAAAATTTAGCCATCGACACGCAAAGAAGAAGAAGAATTCCTAAAGCAATAAAACCGGTTCAAAATATAGTTTTCTTAGCAAAAAAATTTTAGCCCTTTTTGAAAATATTCGTATAGAAAAATCAGCGAATATTTGCAATCTCTAATCGTGAGCAGTACTGGGCGGGGGGACATACGTGGTTTGAGTTTACAAAAATGGATGTCTTGGAGTTGCAAGCTTTTCTATTTTGCTTTTTAAATTGTAACGGCTTTTTTTAAGGACTTAAAAGTTTTACTACTAGATGCGTTCAAATTTGCACTATCTAAAACTATAAAAATATATTTTGACGTCAAAATGGAGTTAAGAGGTTTGCGACCTTAGCCGACGATAATATGTTTATAGTTACTTCCCTGCATATATTGTATATGCTCATAGGTTTTACCAACCATTATAAATGTATAACTTTGAATTATAAAAGGCAGAGTATTTTGCGGAACTCCTCGGCAGGCCATCCACATCGTAGTGAGAAACTTAACGTGCATGTTATACCTAAATCTAATTGCGGTAATATATCATTTTATTTCTTGGTGTCAAGGGGGGGAATAGGCTTGGGTTCCAAAGCTTGTCGAGGAGTGAGGGAGTGCATCGTGGTGGACGGACCCAGGTGCACGGCGCGTCACAGCTACGTGTCTTGGCTGCAGCCCGTGAACTATTTCTGACTGCTCGAATGGCGGATGCCAAACACTCACGCGCACGCAAGATCCGCGAGGTAGACAGATATTCTTTATCGCACGCATTACAAATCAATTTAAACGGACATTAAGATATAGATTTCGTCTATCATGTCAAAAACGCATAGATATCCACTTCCCTATTTCGTTCACACATACGCGAGGAAAACTTGGAAAAGTTAAGTGGTTGGAAACACCGAAAAAAAGATCGTGCGGTCATTTGCCTTCAAGATGGCCTGATCTATTGAAAAATAGACGCGTTGGCCAGAAACCGGTGGAAGCAGATCATCCGTTTCAAATTCAATCCTGAGACTCACCATCCTCTTATATTGGATCCTCTGAAAGCGTTGTGTTGAAACTAACATAGATCTGAGAGGTCAGAGAATTCGTATTAACCTGTCATGTGGTTAGATTTACTATCGGTTGCAGAGTAGTCACCTGATGTGAATACGTCTTAGCTTAGATTCTCAACTCAGCGGACGCAAGTCCACTGACTGCTTGTCAAGTTCAAAATATAATTTTAAGCTTATTTCAGAGCACTTCAGGTTTAACTTATGGTTTATCACCACCAAATATTTATTCGGCAGCTAGCACACTTGAAATTAAAAAAGGCTCAAACATCAGAGGAGTCTGTAGTCACCTCTGTACGTCAGCACATTGTGACTCTACTTGGTTAAGAGTCCCCCAACAAAATAGACCGCAGTGGCCACTTACCATCAGTGGGTTGCGTACCTGTTTGCCAATTGAAGCCACATTTAAATTTCCGGAACACAGCCAGATCTGTTATACGAGTCGCAGCAGATTTCATCTGTGGGGGTGGTAGCTATTCCGTTGAGTAAGACTTGGTCTGTTTTCTCTGGGGAAGCAGTCGCTCTAATGTAACTGGACTTGCCAAATCTAATATCATGGTCCAACCTCATCCCGATTAGATCGGGACTTGTCGGGAAATGAACGACGATGACGTCAGCCACCACGTGAGCTCATCAATCACATCTAATCGTTTGTAACTTGATTGAGTAATTGCATCATTAAATTAATTAGATATAATTCTTAGTATGATACACATCCGATTAGTTATAAATTCCTCGTGCTGATTCACTCGTACTATTTAGTTGGCTATTGTGTGGATTGCAAAATTCTAGAATGTCATCGGTTTATTCATTTACTTTTAGTAAAAGTAAAATATCATATCATCTCTAGGCTAGTCAATAGCCTTAAAGCTGGCACCGGCTCGTCCCAATCGGGTGTGAAGGGGAACCGGGGGAGTTTGGTGGGTAGTGGACGCTTTAGTCCCGAGTCCAACACAGGGCCGCAGGTCTAGCTAGCCTGCGGTTATGGTGCATAAACACATTCTCCTCCGAAAAAAAAATCATATCATCTTTAAATCAAGCCATCTGGTAATGATAGGTATTGGCTGAAACGCGTGTCAAATGAGGATTGGTGATCTGTGTCGGACAAAAAAAGGACATCGCAGCGCGCGCTCCGTCTCCAAGCACTGCGCTAGCGGGAACAATCATCATACAGAGGTCCTTCACTCACATCGTCCCCCTTCTCCAGGGTACCGAGGGAGGCGAGCGACGCCCGGGAGCCGCCGTGCTGCTGCCGCCGCAGCGCGCGCTCCGTCTCCACGCACTGCGCTAGGGGGACGCCGAACACGCTGCCTCCACTGGAATCTGCCAACAAAGTGTTTATTTATAAAGGGTTTTTTTTTTGTCGCTACTGGCTATAGATTTGGGACGTCTTTCAAATCTCTAGCCAGTAGTAATACTTGGAGTACATGAGTAAAGAAAATTTGGGTTCAGATCAATGTTACGCGATGTTTTCTGATGTTCTGGCTATTTTCCGGCAATATTAATGGACGAGCTACATTTGAAATCAAAAGCTCGAAGGTGAGGACCTACAGTGTGGCAGCACATGAACCCCTGTTCCTGGTTAAGAGTCGCTAAATAAAATAGGCCTTTCAGGTGGCTTCCGTGTCTGAATGTCAACTGATCTAGCATTATAAAAAATTGATTGCTTTACAGCAATTGTGTTGTGACTACGCAAATATTAGGTTCCAAAAAATAATCTATTTTATAAACCACGAGTTGAATAATCCATAGTAAAAATGTGTAAAGCGGATAAATGCGCGCGCGCACCTTTACGCCATTGTGCGCTACGCGAATAGTGCGCCCGGAATAGCGCGACCTTTACTACAGCGTACGATTTATACGCGCGGATGCCGGCCGCATGCGATTTATACGCGCGGATCCCGTCCTCTGGCGCCGCCGAGGGACAAGTACAATAGAAGTCAGTAAATTAGTTTGGACTAGATCAATTTTTGGATGTTGTAGATTTTCTATTAAAGGATTTGATTTTGATTTGATTCAGGGTAAAGTATCAGGCTCTTCAAAAGTCCATGGTCCAACTCCAAGATACTGAGCTGAGATTGTAAAAGTTTTAAGACACTGTTCAAAGATACACCCTGTATACCAGTATACCCGACATTCCTTTCCACGGTGTCAAGGTCGCGATATCATAATGTTACAAGTTGCCAAAACTTCATATTATAAACAAGGAAAATTCTCTCACGTTCCCGCATTATTTTCGGACACTATCCGGTTTTCGTACGCAAATTTTGGCCAACCTTACCCTATTTTCGTTTATTTATTATTATACACATACAGTTGTGGCCAAAAAGATGTTTCCCAATGTCTATCGTGTGTCTCATGAATGCTTTTTTAGTCTTTTTTACACATTAGTGTTTTAGTTAGCCAAAAGTCATATAAACTATTTTTTATGAAAAAGGAAGTCAAACGATCAAGACGTGTGATACCTCATGGTAAATGATGGCCCATTGACATTAGCAACCTTGGGTCTTAGGTGCGTTGCCCGCCTTTGAGAAAAAAATATGGGGGATGGGGTGGAATACGACTTCGACCTATTTCATTAATCACTTCAGCATTACGCATCGCTAAATAATGCTAACAGGTTGTTCTGATATCCATGTCTGTCATTTCAAATGTATTCCACATTATTATTTCTTTCAAGTAAAAACTATGCTATTTGTAGTACAGAAAATATAAAAAAAAATGGTTAAATAGGTGGATCTGCGGGCGGGAACTATGTAATAAAGTTGGCAATCAAGCGTACGGCCCACCTGATGGTAAGTGGTTACCGTAGCCTATGAACGCCTGCAACACCAGCGCATTGCCGATATGTTAAAAACCTTTTCACGCCCTTCTTTTTTTTTTTTATATTGAAACTTATTTTATTTACTATTTCCACACGTTTTACAACATTAAAAATATATACAAAAAAGAACTAAACATAATTATAAATAAAAAATTTGGCCGAGGTCTCCGTCCATGGGAAAAGTACCCAGGACACTAGCAACGTTTCCACGCTGGATGGCTAGGCTGATACGCTGCCCTAGGTACAGACCAGCTTTGGGATCGTGAGATGACTCCAGCAAACGCTTAGATATCTCACGATACACCCTGCGAGCGCTTGGACCCCAGGGCCCCAGCGTTTCAACCCCAAAAGGCTCAAATATATAGGCATCACTGATGACAGAATATTTGCGCCTTTTGAGGTCTTCAGCCGAACCAGCCGCAGAACCAGCCCTGCCAACCGACAAAGGAAGATGAGACGGCGCCAAAGTATCAACACAAGTCGCGTCCCAAACAAGGGGCCGCCCCATCTTCCAGGGGACAAGGGTCATTCCATCCGGGCGCTTACCATCGCTGCGTGACAAACCATTAGGTTCTAAGACAGCTGGGATACGAGCGCTGGCAAGAGCACGGCGGATAATGTCGTTAAGGCTGGCATGACGGGAAAAGCGGCCGGCACTTCTGCCGCAGGACAGCCCGTGGTGCCCGAGCTGGTTAACGTCTTTCCCGCATGGACAGAGATGAGGAACTGTGCAATATGCGCCCAAACGCAGACAAACAGAAATTTGGAATGAAATATTATCAAGAAGAGTTCCGAGGTTGGTAGATGGAAGCGCTTGAAGCCACAGACCTGACTCCCACTCTCCCACAGCCAGCAAGCGAGCGCGCTCAGCAGAGCTGATAGGCGTGTCAAGAAGGTTATTACGCACAACTCTACAAAGCGGCCCATCCCACTGGCGCTGGGAGGAGAGGTCATGAGGAAGGTCGGCTGAGCTTAAAGTCTTCCACGACTCAATAGCCTCTGGTAAAAAAGGAATAGTAAAATGAGCGAGAGATTTGGACAAAATTTTGGATGTAAAGATCGCGGGTACCATGAACCGATGAAAGGAAAGCCGGAAGAGCTACACTAGAAATTTTCCTGATACCCAGGCCCCCAAGGCGAATTGGCAAGGAGGCTTGGGTCCATATGCGGCCTTCAAATCTAACGTTGAAACAAGCCGAAAGAGTATCCCTAATTAAATCGTCCAATTTTGACGTTAGATGGGAATGCTTCCAGAAAGGAGATGAACGGAGTGAGTACGTGAATTGTGGTATGAATAAACAATGACGAATTATCGTGTAGGACATATGATTGTTAATTTTGATAAGCCGCTCCGAAACTGAATTAAAGTGTCTAATTTTGTCCTCGACAAAAGCCGGAAAAGACTCGTCTAAGATAGGGGACCCAAGAAGGCGAAGTGTGGACCGATCTATTATCTTGATGTTGGGAGCCAAAGCGTTGAATTTGGATATCGTATTAGCCAGGTCATTTTTTGAGGGTAAATATAATTCACATTTATTAAAATTTAAATCGAGTCCTGAAGACTTGAACTCATCAACCAAAAGGGCCAAATCCTCTAGGACCTCATTTACTTCGCCTCCGAGGGTTCCATCGTCCAAATACCAAAGGTTAAATTTAGATTTTAATTTTGAAATTATGGGATGTATGGCAAGACTGAAAATCGCGGGACCGAGGGGGTCGCCCTGCTGGCAACCGACAGCGGAGGAAAGAAGATTATCCCTGTACAGTAACTTAGTGGGAGCACTATAGCACTGCCATAAAAAACCATACAGGGACGGTACTACCTTCTTTATCTCGCGCAGCAGGACGCCCCTATCGATAGAATTAAAAGCGTTTTTTACATCCACCTTCAACAGTATATCCTGGGGGCGATTTATAAGAAAAGTTCGGAGGGAGTGAATGGCAGCTTCACACCCACCTCGGGCGCCGAACCCTAGCTGAGTAGGCTGAAAATAATTGCCTAAGGTTTCAGCTACGGCCTTGCAGCAGAGCTTAGCCACGAGGCGGCGGTAGGTAGTTCCTACGGCGATAGGGCGAACTCCGCCATCTTTTTTATTTAGGGCGCAAAGATTGGCACCGTACAAAATATCTGATATGCTGCAATTCACTCTCCCTTCTTGAAGGAACTAATTTTTATTATTGAATATACTTAGTTTTGACCATAGTTTTCTTAAGTGCTTGGTTCACAAACCTGACCCAAATCCGTGATAAGGAAAAGCGGCACCTCCACTTGGCGGCCGTTCAATAAAAACTTTAAAACCGCGCGAATTCATGCCTCGTAGTGTAAACAAAGCGAATATAACATATCGTGTTGTATCCGACGACTAACACTGAATAACAATCGGTGTACGAACTTTTAGAATCATTGGGGTAAAGTATCTATTAGGGATGGCTCCGCGATCACTAAAATCTATATCTATATACCTACCAAATTGAACGTCATTGCTATATACAATATAAAACTCAAAGGTGACTGACTGACTGACATAGATAGATATCAACGTACAGCCCAAACCACTGGACGGATCGGGCTGAAATTTGGCATGCAGGTAGATGTTATGACGTAGGCATCCGCTAATAAAAGGATTTTGATCAATTCCCACGGGAACGGGAACCACGCGGTTGAAACCGCGGGCGGCCGCTAGTAAATAAATATAAATATAATTAATGGCAGACTAAACACTCATCACGTAGCCGAGTTTCAGCTATGGTGGTCATTCTTTACAGACAACCAACTATACTGGTGCACTTCCTATTCCCGTACTCACTAGGTACATGGTGGGATATTTTTTTAGAAGAGAATACTTCTAAGCACCGTAAGTTCAGGCAAGCGAGAACAGTGGACGTGTGCGGGACTAAAGACTTTCTTCCCACTACCCATTAGACGGTGGGACAGCTGTCTGACACGAACGAGGTGCAGGACCGGCCTTATGAGCTTTTCAAGGCAAAGGAGAGTTTCACATTATCAACTTTTACACTCTGGACAGTGACAGAGCTTTCGAACGAAACACTTGAAAGTGCGACTTACTGGCGCCTGTACCGCGGAGGCATTGATTCGTAAGCAGTGTCTAGAGTTACTAAACCGCCACTCATCCAAATATCAAACTTCATTGTATGTGATCATTATAGCCTGGCCTACATCCCAGCAAGGTCTTAAGAGGTTGTAAAAGTAGCCGGCTCAGGCTGCCACCCACAGCGCGGAATGTTTACGCAGCCCAGCGCGGAACAATATATCGCGCCGCGATGACGGACAATTATCACGCGAATCTGCCGAATTATTTTTACGCACTTGCTCTGTAGTATAGTCCGTGCTAGGTTAGTGTTGTACTCGTTAATAGGTAGGAAGACTGATCACAGTATTACAATTGTAATATTGTAAGAAGCTGCTCAATTATTTTTACCCACTCGCTCTGTAGCATAGTCGGTGCTAGTTTATTGTCGTGTTAAGGAATAAAAGGACGGTCAAACAGTCGTAATATTGTACAAAACTGTCGCTATGTTGTATAATGTTTGTGGTAGTACTGCTCTCCTAGGTAAATATGTATATCGAAAACTTTCAACGTGCTGGCCTATTACTTTTTTTTTATACTAGGTCAGTTGGCAGACAGGCACGCAGCCCACCTGATGGTAAGCAGCCACTGCGGCCTATTCCATTGAGGGACGCTACACCTGGAAACGTCCCTCAATGTGCTGCCAGACTGTAGACTCACCTGATCTTCGAGCCTCTGATTTCAAGTGTACTGGCTCCCACATTTATATTGCCGGAACACAGCCAGAGCTGTTATGGCGGCAGATTTCACCTGTGGGGGTGGTAGCTAGCCAGTCGGACTCTGAAAAAGCCCTACCAACAACCAAAAAACTTACTTGAAAAATAATGTCATTGTTAATGAAAATTAAGAAGGCTCGAAAATCATAAGACGCTTACTGGCTAAGTATTCCTCAATGGAATAGGTCGTAGTGGTTACTTAAATCATCAAGCGGACTGTGTGCCAGTCTGTTAACTGATTTAGCGTAAAAAAACCTTCAGCTTCGATCAAACCTTCGGTTGATTTAGGGCAAAGCCGAAGGTATGGCCGATAGCACTCAAATTGTCATATTTCGGCCGATGCTGAAGGTACGGTCGGACTCTACCCGTCACTAGTCCTACTCGCGATCTATGTGGCGCGGGCGCAACATCATAGTTGGTGGCTTAGTCAATCGATCGGCTCTTAGTCGATCGATTCGGCCGATGACGAGTTGTTGCTACGTCGCGAGTCTAGGCTGATGCTATTCCAGTCTGATTGTTCTTCATTTATTGTATGATTCAGATTGTAATTTTTATAGGTTTTGAAAATAATAGTATTGGCAATCAGAAAGGTACAGTTGTTGATGTTATGGTGTGTTACAATGAAGAATAAAGGTATCATATAATTTAAGTATAATATTTCGCTAAGATTATTATATGATCAGTTATTACTAGTTTTGACTTACGTGAACATATACAGATGAAGAGAAGATATGTTTAATAATGTTCTTACAGTCGGATCACTACCAAATTCGAAATTGAGCCAATCAAAAAACTACAAAAGCTTCAAGTCTGTGTTTACACCATAGTTTACGTTTGAACTGTATCACACAGACGAAAATAAGGATGATCGCAGTCAATAAAACTGCAGACACAATCACAAACGAAGGAAGGATCAACACGGAATTGGCTCCGGCACCAGACGGCGTCTTTTATGATGAAGAACCGTTTATTGTCACTACGCAGAATTAGCCGTCTAAAGTATTGCTGGAGACTTTATAAACGTAGCAATAATAACATTCTTGAACATTTGATAAAGTAATGTTTGTACTTTGCATATTTTGAAATGTAGATAGGATCATCTCAGATAGGCCCATCTCTCCTAAGATAGAAACTTCTAAAACTGTGTATGTAAAAAAAAGAAAATAAGTCTGAGGTCCACTGTGACGTTATTAAAAGAAAAATAGGTCCTGTAAAAGCATAAAAGTACGGAAGCTAAAACCAAAGACAATACAACCTTAGTTCAAAAATCAGAATTTTAAGGAATTATAAGTAACATGCGAGATGCAAAATATTGCCACCGCCATCTATGCCAGTTTGGAAACAACTCAAAAAAGGTTCGATACAGGCACATAAGTTTTTTCTACTTCATATTTACACAAAGATGGTATGTAACTAATGCAACATTCTTGACTGTAATCTATCTCAGTACAGCTCTACACGTAACTTTTGAACACGAATGTCAAGGTTGTTCCTATAAATAGTTTCAACGCTTTTATAATTTACGCGAACAAACACGATATAGGAGACAAAAATAAAGATGATGGCAAACGGTAACAATAGCAAAAATAATTACAAAACTAGACGGCGTCTGGTCGAAGAAAATATGCATTTATATTTACTTCTGTGTGGAATGCGGCAAGCAATGTATATAACCCGTGTTATATGCAGACAAACGACCGGAATTCCATTGTTTCAACGTGTCAAGGCATTATGGAATTCGCTAGTGGCTAAGTTGGGAAAACTTAAGTCTTTGAAACGTGAAAAAATGGTATTTGAAAATGTTTCAATACGATACGTTTCGATTCAGAGTAAGCTTGTACCGTGATCCAAGATTGATGCGACTGCCATTTGACCTCCAGTCCGTAACTCTTAACAGGGGAAGCAATTATATCATGGCTACATAGCCGATAGACTTTGCAGATTTCCCTAACGATGTTTTCCATCAGTGCTGAGCTGTGTTGAATACCCGCTTAGAAAGATCCATAGGTGCGAGACAAGATTCAAACACATCGAAACGGCTTTACGCGTGTAAACCCGTGCTTGAATTGTGTTCAAACCACTCCGCTACCTCACAATAAAAAATATTTATTTAAGCAAAATCAATAAAATTATTAAATAAAATGAAAGAAAACAAAAAAGCCCTTTTCCAACTATACTATAATTCAACATTTAGTTAATTGAAGACAACCCACGCACCGACAAGCATGATGATGTATGTAAGATCACAGAAATATCATCTACAACAGCAGATTCGAAAACTGCAGATGAAACACAAGCAAGTCAAAAATAAATGTGACCACATTCTGAACAAGCGTGCACATTACGACTAGACACCGTCTCTTCGGAGATGCGTTTGTTTGCATTCTCAATCATGAACGAAGTGTTATATCATCGTTTGCTGGCTAATGCTGTGTCGATAGATAAATTGAATCTTCTGTCTATTGTCATTACAGCTTAGGATTTCTACTATGAGAAGACGGGCCAACATGACGCCGCTCTATTAACTCTTCACCGAAGTTTGGTGATTAGGCAAATGCCTTCTATTATAGCAATGACTTGAATTAAATGATGCAGGCCTTTGCCCTGCAGTGGAACATTTATATCAAGGATAACACGTAATTGATACTTTATGACTTCAGAATGTTCCTTGTTAAAGATGAGCTTCTCATTATATAACGATCGGTTTTGGTGTCAAAATCAAAATCAAAGGATATTTTGTTCATATAAACGTGTATAAAGTATTTATGAATCGTCAACTACACAAAGTGACTCTACCGCCGGATTCGGAATGTCGTTATCTGTCGAGAAGAACCGGCAAGAGCCGTGTAATTGCTGACCTTAGCATTACGTTTACGTAAAACATGTATTTAGTAACATCCAAACTAATATAAACAAAATGATCAGACCCTTATGTAACTAGACTTTGATGACCAGCTACGTATAGGCCTCAATGGTCGATACCATCAGGTGGGCTGCGTGCCTGTCCGCTATCTAAAATGGCATAAAAAACTACAAAGTTGATCACAGTTTTGATCACGCTGAAGTGTTATACGTTCCACTGTTTTCTGGCTGGAACACTGATCAATCTCCGATGTTTCATCAAAGCCGCCACTTGGCATCGCTTCAACGGCCCACGTCTGCGCTTAATACGAAAATTGAGTTTATTAGAAATAAATTAATTTTGCTGTTGTGATCAGCGGACCTAGCTTGGCAAAGGTCGCTTGAGATATTTATCTAATGGCTTTTTAGCGTTTAACGGGAGCTTTGATGTCAGTCGTATTGTGTGCGGCGGATACCGAGCTGTGACAGTCGTCTTCCCAATGGAATGGGATCACGCGGGTTCAGCCGAGGACATAAAACCTACAATATCAAAAGGAAAGTTGGGTAGTCATAAATTTTCGGAATAACTAATTTTGTTAACCAGAATTGACAATATGTTTTGTAAGCGGCCAGCTAACTGATGCGTGACGTGTGAATTAATCTTGGCCGTAATTATAAAATTCAGTAATTTTGTTTGTTAAACCTTGACAATGGAAATAAAAGAAATACCTTACCAAACCACAGTGCAGTAACTTCATAATGTTGTTCGATGTTTCTGTGAACGAGCGATTCCCGAAGAGAAAAATTAAATTACAATTAACACAGAATAAGTCGATCGTCTTGAGAAGTACAAGTACCGGCAAAATTGTTAAACATCGGTCGAAGGAGAGGGGGAAAGTTCGTGCAAGTGCACTTGCGCGTGACCAATAGCGTGCGCGAATCTCCCGAACACCCGCGCGCTCTATTGGTCAGAGGTATACTTTTGACCATTAGCGAGCAGGAATGTCAAAATTCGTGTTCTGCGCAATCCCCACCCGATATTCAAGAAGTTTGCCGGTACCTGTACCTCTTCTACCTGACAGAAGATCACAGTACCATCAGTAGGACTTCTTAACATTCTATCAAATGAAGTAGCTAAAAAAAATGAATCTTACTGGCAAAACTTTTGTTTTACAGACACGTTCATATAGCAACAGTGTCTAATTTGAAAATTTTTACAATAAAAAGGTAAATCGAAGTCTACCGAAGCAGTATTTCTGGCAACAGGCGCCGATGCCGAGATAATGAATACATCAGAGTAATTCCCGAGTCACGCGGTATAAAAGTTATAAAACATCTTTACGTTCTCTGAATCACGTCTGGTCTGTTTCACGGTGTTATGTTGCATAATTAACGTTAATTTTTTTGTGTTACACCGCTTTGTACAAGTTTAGTTTTTCTAGAAAACTATTTTAGTCTTAGTCTTTACGCAGAAGATGTTTGTAGCATGTAATAGAATTTCCTAGTGTTATAGGTACATCGCCACGCAAAACCACGTAAAAATTTCTAAATGACGTTCTTTGAACAGTTTCTACGGAATCGTGCAACTTAATTTTATTTATAATAAGATAATTTTAAGCAATGCAGACAAGAAAAGACTTAGCGTATGATTTATAGTATAATAAATTATGAGTACTGGTATGATGTACTACTTGTTGTATAGTACCACACTAGGAGATAAATTGCTCTACTGACCGAATGGCGCATTTGGTACGAAGTACCAACGCTGACATATGCGCCAGGAGTAGTGGGTTCAAATCCCAGGACGAACATTTATGTAAAAATCATTTGTGTTTGTCCTGCGTCTGGATGTTTATTTGTGATTTAAATATATGTTCGTGGCACCTTCGTGGTTTCTGATACGTAACAAAAGTGCTCAAGTTACTTGTGGTGTGATGTTGTCTAACACTTATTATTTTGTTATATAATTTAGAAACAGCCGTCGAATACTAGCATATAAATAAACAATACGATTTCTTAATCATGTCTGTATACAAAGCTTATCAACGTTACGTAACAGTTGCATAAGTCTTAGGCATCCTCGTTCAATGATCCGAGGAAACGGTTATCAGTGGAGCGTCATCGAACGACGTGCGAAAACAAACACCGTCGAGTCCACCCCAAAACAGTACGTCAGGGATGTCCAAACTATATTTATTTTAGAGGCAAAAATATGGAATCAACTGTTTCTTTTATTCATTTTAAGTAGCTGAAGGACGTCCTCCTACACTGGATGTAGGCCTCTCAAAAACATCGCAAATATGTCTTGCCCCACATCAGACCATTTCAAGTCAAGCATTTAGTTGAACTTTATAATGACTTTATAATGAATGATGATTAAGATTTCAATTTGTGAAGTCAGTTGATTTTCTGCTGAAAATAAAATAAAAGAAACGGAGGTAATTGCATGTGTTTGCTCGTATATGGCACTGGTCTGGTACAATTTGCTAAAACGTCTTATCCTTGAACAATTTACTAAGCTTTTTATATAAACACCTAAAAGTACCTAATCTCTTTTTGACTTTTCATTGTATAAGAGAAAAACATAGCTAATTTCAACATCGTCTGAATGTCGTATTTTGAACATCCCTGTTCCAAATCATAGGTAGACGACGATGACGTCACACTGTCTGTCACAAGCCGACTGCATCGTAAACTGCAATTGCAACGCTCACTCAGACGAATCCGTGTTTACGGATCGTCTCGAACATTTTATTGATTTATGTACGTGTGCCAATAGAATGACTGTTTCATGTGTTACGGACTTTTTTCTGTAAATACTGATGTAGAGCTATGATGATGATGAAGTTGATATAGTTACTTAGTCAATTAATAATAACTTTTTCCTGGGTTTAAAGAATTTTCCAAACGAACTCCGATCCCTAAAATCCCACCCTGGGAGATAAGCCACGACAATTCCTGGTCATAGGGCTTGACCTCTCGTTGTCGACCATTCTTTGGTCTGATCCCGATATCGGTTGCAACTTATCGTTAATATGTTTTGGGGTGCAACCGATACCGGTTATCGATGAAACTATCGATCAGTATCCGTCGCAACTAAAGATACCGGGATCAGACGCGACGACCCCTTCTTTGGGATGATGATCGACTACAAGAGGACATGGGAAGTTGTAACCTCCTTTTAATAAGAATGTAATCTCGCCAAGGAAGGCCGAAGAAGAGAGACCCTGCTTTCCACCACATCAGCAGAAGACGTACTGGTGGGCTGGTCAATCGCCATTGGGCGGGCATCGGCTCGTCCCTCTTATGTGTGAAAGAGAAACCTGTCAGTTAAGTGAGTAGTGGGACGATCATATTAGATCGTGAGTCATCCACACGCTAGCTTGTGGTTATAGTGCTTAAACGCATTCCACCCCGCCCAAAAAGAAAAGAAGTCGGATACGAAGGCGAACCGACCGGGATCGGGCTCCATCTTCAAAGACCAATTGCACATATTGGTTACCTTTTTGACCGCCTCCGTGGAACAGTGGCTAAGCCGCTCGGGTATAAAACCCGGAGATCGTGGGTTCGATTCCCGCCATGGGTCTGGTTGGTGGTAGGACTTTCCCAGAGTCCGACTGGCTAGTTACCACCCCCACAGGTGAAATCTGCCGCCATAATAGCTCTGGCTGTGTTCCGGCAGTATTAATGTGAGAGCCAGTACACTTGAAATGAAAGGCTCGAATATCAGATGAGTCTACAGTCTAGCAGCACATTGAGCGACGCTTACTGGTGAAGTGTCCCTCAATGGAATAAGCCGCAGTGGCCGCTTACCATCAGGTGGGCTGCGTGTCTGTCTGCCAACTGACTTAGTATAAAAAAAACCTAATGTTTAGTTTGAATGTAATCCTGACCTTTATCCTTGTCGGCGTCCTTGGTGCGACTCTGGTCGAAGAAGCCGGTGGTGAGCGCCTTTCGCTTCAGCAGGTACGCCCGTCGCTTGGGCTTCGTGGTCGCGGCCACCGCATTCTCTGGCAACAACACACGCATTTAGTATTGCAGAATATTGATTTATTATGAGTAATGTTACATGCCGATCATGAACGGTAAAGCATAAATATATTTATTAACGTATTGATAAGTAGCTTAAAATAATTACTTTTGTTACGGTGGAATCAACGAAGATACAAAAAGGCCATAAAGGCTTCGTTCTATTTTTTTTATAATCAAGCAGTCAGGATGACCTCACTCCACCGCTCACTTCCGCTTACCATCAGGTAAGCGGAAGTGAGGTCCAAATATAAGTTTGACTGGCTCAATAGATCATAGTACCCATTGAGCCAGTCACCCTTACCCTGAAGGCCTGCTTAGATGCCGTTTCACGCTTCGCCTAAAAGGCCAGGATTATAGGAGGAAGGAAACACGTTACTGTTACTGTCAAAAGTGAGTTATTTTTAGTGGCTTAGCAAAAATATGAAAATAATGTTTACACGTTGTCTGGCACCCACATTAGGAGTACAAATTTTGCATAGTTTGGGGCTAGATAACGCTGTAAATGATATTTATTTATTTCATCTTCGTCTACAAATCATTTGACAGAATGATTAATACCTCAGGCATTCAAATTATACATTTGCGAGTATTTGGCAGAGCACTCAAGCGTCTTTTTAATGGATGCTCACAAGTTATCCACAAATAAATGTCGGAAAACAAACAAGCAGGAGTAACCCGAAGTGGCGCAACTCGACACTTGTTTTGATAGAAAATTGCGACGCGCCTTGCGCACGCGCAGCGACACGGCTTAGGCGCATGGTATAGGAAAGCGATATTTATCGGTATTAGAAAAATATTGATTGTGTATATCGATAGTCGACTATCGATAGTCTATTGATTTTTGACGTCATATCAATAGTATCGATACTATCGATAGTCCTATGGATAGGACCGCCTTATTAAGATGAAAACTAGCGATAGTACTGTGTCCGAATCGACAGTTAGTCAGTTAAACTATCGATAGTCTGGCAACACTAGTGTATATGAGCAAAAAATATGTCTCCGTGCTCTTTGTTCTGATCTGTTTAGGGTACGTTTGCATCATAATCCAGGACTTGGCATTTTGACCAGTCATGAAATTGGAGAAGCTGCTTTCTGACTTCTGTAACACTGAATTATGGACTTTTCTAATGTGCTTATTTTTCCACTAGCTCACCGGTGACGGGAAACATCGAGGCTTCACGTAGACGACGCCGGAACCGGACCGGAACCGCACCGGCGCCGGACAATCAGTATCAAAATAGAAAACGCCGTTTCAGTCCGGCGCAGGCTCGGTTTGTATTTCTATACAAAAACTGATACTGATTGTCCGATTCCGGTCCAGTTCCGGCGTCGTCTACATGAAGCCTTAGGAAAACTGCATAGTCGAATGGCTGTGCTGTGTAGCCATGATCCAATTTGTCTTGTTCCCTTAAAAAGGGTTGTGGAGGTCAGATGGCAGTCGCTCCCAGTCTAAAATATCGTGAGTCACGATTACAAACCTTTGCAACACTTTACAATTGGATCTCACCAATAAATAAATATATATTCTGAGACATTATTCATACTCTCTATGGTCTAGTGGTTAAGTACCGGGCCAATATCTCGGGGTCCTGGGTTCAATTCCCGGGTCGAGCTAACTTTGTATCGGTTTTTTCGGACACAGCTCGGGTTTGTGATCACCAATCCACATTTGGCAAGCGTGGTAATTAAGCCAGTACCCATCATTGTAGCGATAACTTGATTTCAAGGATGGAGGCCTTTGCCCTGCAGTGGGACATTAATAGGCTGATACTTTACTTTACTTTATTATTCATACAGCCTACTAGCGCCAAATTAACCATCGGATCATGTTAACACCGGTAGTTGCCTCTGAACGTTTCTCTGAACTAGTAGTAAACATGTACACAAAAAAATTCACAGGTGCGCACGAAAATCGCTATCGATCACAAATTTTGTTTGCGCATTTTTTTATAGCCTTCTTTTACAGGTTAATAGCTTCCCGTGTCGAGTCACTTCGCAAACAGTTCTCGTTCCTCGCAAACGCGCGTAAGCAAGCGATGCATTGCTTTTATAAATACCTTTCTGTCAACAGCGAGATTGTCATGTGATTACCAGATCCGCTACTATGAGTAGGAATGATTTTGTCTGACTGTGGATACAATCGAACAACACCATATACTTTGATCTGGCTTTAATGAATACCGATCCGCAACAACCGGATAAAGAAACTTTACCAACTGGTTTAGGCCAAAAGAGTCAACTAAAAACGTTCAACAACAAATACTCAATTTGTGTTTGACACAGAAAACAATTTGTTTTGAGAGAGAGAGAGAGAGAGAGAGAGAGAGAGAAAATGGATCAGAAGAAAGAGAAGGAGAACGTCATTGTTTACATATAAGCGTAAAAGAATATCTCTATCTAAGTTTAAAGGACTGAGAAAGGAACTAGATCAAGCTGTCTACGCCTTAACAAAATACAGATTAAGAGCCTTCTTCCAATTTAATTCCTGCAGCTGCCAAATCTCCTCCATTTTAAATCACTATAACAACTACCAGTAGCGTACCACTGTTTGTGGCTCATGCATGACTGATGACTATCAAGAATACCTATCGAGTTACAGCCCCAAAGACCACCCATTTGAAAGCACTAGAACAACTAGCAACTGTTTGTGGGATATGACTGATGACTGTCAGCAGTGTCAGGTGAATACCTATCGAAAACCAGTGGTAGTGGCAGGGCATAAGGTGGGCAGCGCTAAATAAGCGAAGCGACTGGCGCCGGCTAGAAATAATGTCGCAGTAATAGAGATTTATGCCAGGACGCCGAGTCATGATACAACAGATGCGTGAAACTGACTACATCACAGGTGTGCAGGCGAAAAAACAAAACAAGCCCATCGTTATAGTCTAAAAATATTTTTTCGTATTTAAATAGAGTAATTTTGGATAGAACTGACTGACGGTTCTCAACAGAACAGATATATCCAATAAACTATGCTATGATTGTAAGTATCCGAAATACATATCCTTTATGATAGTACCTACATGAAAGGCGTTTGTTGCTTAATAGTAAAATTTTACTCAGATTCAGAGAAACCCGGAAGCCTTGGGATCGATTCTTCTAAGTTTCATTATTTTATGCTTGGTTAATCATTAATGTTAGTCATTGCTCTAAGATATCAATCAGTTTTAAAAGGAAATAATGGCGATGAGTGTGTTATTGCATAATTATAAATTAGTCATTCAGTTCAACAGCTGGCACCTACATGAAGAAACAACGTCAGCAACCGTGGAAGATCGCATGAAAACCGCAATTTTACCGAGTGCTGAGAGCTGCCAATTTAGTATCTCCTTAAAAAAATCATTCGGCGTGAAGCGAGGAGAATCACATCCAACCATCAACAAGTTTAAATACTTTACGACACGAGCACGCTGCAACATAAATAATAAACGAAGTCAAAGGAGCGAGAGACGCTAAACACAAAGTCGTCAAAGTAAACGGGCCGCGGATAAACCCGCGAATGTCTTACAACTGTTATGACGCGACATTTCGCTCTGCTGTTAAATTATCAACACGCTGTAAACCGAATTGCGGGCTCCGTCAATGAATGCGCCGAAAATATTGAGGTTTAAAATAAGTGCGGAGATGGTTATTGTCAACAAATATGATAGAAGCGCGAATGCAATCATGAATGTTGCGGGGTTTTAGGTTTAAAGATATTTATTCTCATAAGAACATAGTTCACTTACAATGAGATACAAAATGAATAGAAAACAATTAAAAATTGTTATTAAAGAACTAGGCACAGCGCAGCACTAGTTTGCAATAAACAAAACTATTACTTACATTCAGACGGACACGACATGACAAGAATATAGACGTTATATGCACTCTCCTGGCCCACCAAGATGCTCCCGAATGCACTCATACACTAATATTGTAATATTCTTTGTTAATATCACAAATCATGATTCACGAAAAACATTACTGCAGTCGCTTAGAACGGTTTAGATCAAGGTAACTATTTTTTAACATATGTTGTCTTTGCAAGCTACCTCCATTATCGACTTATAAATACGTCACTGATTACTTGCGCATTGGGTAGCCATGGAGTCGTCTGCACTACTGTTTTTTTTTTTAATATAAATTTTACTTAAATACATATTTGGTAATATTATTTAATATAACTAATTTAGTTATCATTTTCATAAAATTTTAGTAAGAAATCTTTGAGCTTTTTTTTAAAGATTTTTAGACTGTCGGTATTTTTAATGTCTTCCGGTAATTTATTGTATAAGTTTACGCCTTCAAATGTTATATTCTTTATACCATAGTTCAGTGTTCTTGGTAATTGTACCGCTAATTTGTTTTTATTTCTCAAATTATGCGTATTCTGCCTTTGTGGGATGACAATATTTGTGTGTATTGATTTTGTTATGATTTTATGTATCAGAATGCATGTATTGTATTTGTAAAGTGCTTCAATGTTAAATAGTTTTGTTTTTTTATAGAGTGCTTTAGTTTTGGTTCGAAAATTGAGGTGAAATAATACTTTGGTTATTTTATTTTGTAAGATTTGCAAGTCACCCAGGTTTTAAAATATCAATCTAAACAAATATATCAATTCTTAATGTTTTTACATCAAAAGAAATTCACCAAACGCATTTTTTGTACCAAGACTGAGGCAATGGTCTACGGTCATCTGATAGTAAGCGATTATCATCGCCTATGAACGCTTGAGACAACAGAAGCATCCCGCGGGTCACTGACACTGTAATTTGACTCAGTGATTTGATCTACTTATACTAAAAAGCATTCAATGTATTTTTTATTTGTTTGTCTCTTTGCCCCTTTGTTTTTGTAAATTTCGTTAATTTCCGAAACGACTTCACCTATGTACCACTGGATTCTGCCAAGTAAGCTTCGGATATATCGATTTATTATAGTTTGTATGTAATAGGTACTGTTTGCACATACTTAATACCTTTTGCACTCAGAAATATAATATAGCCTGTTATCTAATTCGTTTGGTTAGCGAGATCCTCAATCACCTCACTAAATGAGCTATCAACCAGATTGTTTGTGTTTACAATAAAGCTGTCATTGGCTTCATCTAACAATGATAGTTGTCGTGCCAATTAGACGGCGATATCCACCCAGCGCATCTTTGAAGTATTTCCGAAGATAGATTCTATTATCGACTAAAGATAAACAATGAATCAAATCTTAAAATTATTTCGATTCGTCAAGTACTTGTTAAGTATTGTATATTCAAACTATGATCAATGTTTTGATTGCCAAAGTTAACGAAAGATCGTGTGAAATCGAGTTAACACATAAACGGAAAAAAAATCTTTTAGTATTTTGAATCGGCATGTGTGTAGTGGATACTCGAATGAATCTTGAAGGTTTCCAAAACTGGATATGTAAGTAGTTATTAAGTATTAGCTTATTGATTTCGGGATGGAAGTCAATGTTTCAATGAATTTAACTGTATGTATTTATTTCCTACGCTTGTCAAGTACTGCTGATGATTATTACCAACATGAGCTTGACCAATTGTACCCTAAACCCGATCGATCCGCGATCCCGCCCATATCTAGCTCCTCGTAGCAACAGCGCTCAGCAGATGCGCAGGCGCCTATAAATAGCCCGGAATGCGAGGCATTTTGTTGTGCGCGGTTATCTTAAACACGTCCACATGTGACAAACCAGGACTGATTTGTTTGCGGAATTCAGGACTTGAGTTGTTTCAACGGTTAAAGATAGAATTAGTGTCATGCGGTATTCTTAACGAAGGGAGATTTAAAGGTAAGATAAGATAGACTTTTCGAAAAAGGACATCATGATTTTATTATTTTGTTGACGAGCGAAGCTAAAACAATATTCAAACATAATGTAAAAAAAAGTGGCATCGTCTTCCAAAACATTTTAGATACGGGTTAAGAGCATTAAATTAGTTTAATGCTAACAATAAGGTAGGTAGAAAAACAAAATGACGATTCGAATGATATAAGGCATTCTGTGGCAGTCAACCTTTAGGTGATGATTGGGCCTCACTCAATGTGCCAAGGTTAAATGAAATGAACAACGTAATTCAAATGTAATATTTGAGAAAAGCTAATAGGTTATTATGATACAATACGTAACTACATAATTATGTCATTGACAATTAATCATATTTTCTACATATTTTCTTACATACTTATTAGGATTTTTTAAATTATATGGAAGACTGATTCATACCTGTTAAAGAAGGAAAATGAAATCAGTTGGTGATTCTTGATTCTTTCAATAATTTAATGCATTAAGCATTTTCCACTACTCCAACCAAAACAGTGTTTGTAGAGTTTTTAATTTTTAAGATATATTTACGTTTAGATTAAAAAACTTGGCACGGAGTATAACAGAGTGAATATGAAATCGTGTTTATACGAGATTTTAAGGTTATCCTCAAAACCACGTATTGAAGTCATCATTCTGAATCACTTTTGATCTACGACTTTTCAATATGTTTTTTCTATTTATTTACGAGATTTGTAAACAACTGGTGAGCCTTTGTACAAAAGTTATTTAGAACAATGATTGACAACATCCTACTCTTAGTGAACAATGAATTGGTCATCATATTATTGATCAAATGAAGGCAATGACCTTTATGAAGAAGAACATAGAAGGTTTTCAATTGGATGCTGTTTTTTTTTGTAATTTTAAATCCATCTAGTCCAGTCTATATCACAACTTTGTCTGTGTTTCTTGTGAAACAATTTAATTGAACCCTCATTCAAGGTTTTGCCAGTATTAGACTTCTAATTCGAAAATACAGTGTTTAATAATTTTACCAACCTAAATTCCTTTTTGGACGAGAAATAAATAATTTAACGAGCTTCCTAGTTGGACGGGACATTATCTTCCAGACCAGTACATAAACGGAGTAAGATCGTAATCGAAGTCAAATTCAAGGTCAAAGTATTTACTTTTACGATTCGATTGACATTTTTTTTTATCGTCACACTAGCCACGACAAACTCTTTCTCAATAGAATAAGCCGTGGTTTCTCACTCCCGGCAGACGAGACAAGGCTATCGTCTACTGACTGAAGTGATATAAAAATATGATTAAAACACCAATGTCATATCGTCGATTATCACTTGGCACTTTGAAGTCTCGCGAGCATTCCACCTGGCTCGCGTGGGAGTCGAACCGGCGAATCACGCAGCGACGACACGCGACGTGATATAATGATAGCATCGCGTGGGAGAAAGAGATACACATCTCTAAGTGATATATAGCGAGAGATAAGAGAGCGACGCCAGGTGTGAGGGAAAGATTGATTACGAAAATCATCGTTCGCTTTCATGTCTATGACACACGATGGATTGACTCTAATAACCTCAGATGAAGGGTTTACATATTTTGACTATCTCACAGCCTAATCAAATGTTTCCTTGCAGAATCGGCTATAATTTAAGTAATATAAAGAACAAGAACATTTGATAACTTTAAACCTCATTGTTAATCTGACTGCAATGTGCATTCGTAGTAGTTCTGCCAGCTACGAGACAGAGTGCTACGACCTCTGCTACGATGCAGCTTTAGGACACTCCTCGTAGTAAATATGCTACGAGAATCGTCTTAAAGTCAAAAGTAATGCAAACTTCTTTATTTCTAAAAGATCTTTATTTTAGATTTGCTGTATTTGTGTCTCTATATATATCGTAAAATTAATTAAATGAACTACTTGGTAAATTACACAAGAGTTTACCCATAGCGATATTCGTATGACAAAAGAGGGACGACTCCGTCGTGTCGTATGGTTGATGATGATAATGAAAGTGTTTAGAATAAAATATTTAATATGGCTTGATAGTTATGCATAGTGTCAAAATAGAAGATAATTGGTCTATTTAAAGTGAAGAGTCAAACTTTCTTTACTTACTTGTACTTAAGTACTAAGATGGCGCAGCAATCTAAAATGAGTCTTGGTCTCCAACAATAAGGATCTAATTTCCTTTACGAAAATCTAAATGAACCAATGACAGCCTCGTTGGATCCTACTGTTCGAAATTTTTTTTTATATATAAGAGATAACCTTAGACAATATTCGGAGCTTGCCTTTATAAATAAAGTCATTTCAGCTTACTAGTCTTCCCACATAATCTCAATCCACGCGCGGCAAACTTATGACCGCAAACGTACGCGATTGTGAATTAACGCACCTTGGTCTAAATCGAGCGCTCTCAGGCCCATAATGATATCTGCCGCCCACCGGGACTCTGATCGAAAATACCGCGTCATGTGACCGCGAGTGACCGCGTGTCACCGCGCGGTCTTCGTCTGCCAACTACATCTTGTAATTCGTGACCACTGTTATTTCATTTTGTTTTGAGAGTACAACGCTAGCTATGTTGCAATTTGCGACGTGCATAACACGATTTTCTAAGTTTTGATGCAATATAAGTCTATGGCCAGTTTTATCACTAATCGAAAAGTTTGTTTTATCTGTCAGAAAACCGGTGCTGGCTTCTATGAAAGTGAAACCCCAAGTTTAAAAATTAGAAGATAGCACTTGTTTTATCTGTTAGATAAATTATCTCTAAACAAGCAGTTTTTTTATTAATTTCGTACTCTAGGTCTTCATTAATTTAGCTATCATTATAATTACTAGCTTATTCACCACAGACCCGATTTGTGTAAAAAATTACACTAATGCTTGACTGACATTAATATTTCGACATATCTGTGATTTAAAAGCGCAACTTTAAAATCACGATTACCTACAAAAAATAAACATCAAAACAAAAATTGTTTTTCAATAGTGAGGTATACTTATTAATATTATGTAGATTAAAAAAATTAAAGTATTAAGAGTGGGCTCCCTGTTTGAAGGGTAACTTTGACGAAGTTTATTCAAGCTATCACATAGACTACATATTCCAAATTATGGTACAGTTTTCTTCAAATATTTGTCTAAGAAATGGTTTAGCAAAAACATGATACCTTAAATTTAGTACGATACATTATTTTTTTTAAAACAATGCGTTTTTAAGTAATTTTTACGTATTTCTCCTTACTTACCTGAGCTATGTGATTAAAAATCCTCTTACAAGATATTTTTATAGTTTAGTAGTAAATGGTTTAGGGAAATTGCTTAACAGTAAGTATTATCCAAGTTATTTGCGAAAACAGTTTTGCGACTTAACCCTTTTAGTTCTGAGCTACACTGTATTAAAGTAGGCTAAGCGATATTGAACCTTGTGGCTCGGGCATTGGACTGTCTATAGAAATCAACCAAACGCGAGCTCAGTCTTACGCATTGCGTCGTTGACGTTGGACCTGTGCTCTTCGTGCTCGCGCCCTGCTCCCCCCACCGCTACGGACGACTATCAATACAGATAAATTGTGTTTATTGTTCCATCAATCATGGGAAACAAAAATAATAAAAATTACCGTTCAAAAAAACGTCATATTTCTAATACATACAAAGAGCGTGGTAGAAATTTAAGAAATGCAACGATGTAATTAAACCTACTTAAATAATTTGTTGTTTTTTTAAATACCTATTTATGTTGTCTGTTACCAGACTGTAGAAGTTTGCTAGTAATATCTATATACTGAAGTATGTTTCGTAAGTAAGTAACTTATTTTTGAACCGTATAGGTATCTAAGTTCACGTTATTCTGAACAACTTTTATTTTATTACTGTAAGTTCTTTACAAAATAGTTTTCTTGTCGGCATCCCATATAAAAGTGGATCAGCTGATCGGTCAATTTGTATGAGAAACCCAACAACAATGTATGTAAAACACATTGACGATAATTATTTTTAATAAAATACAGACCTAAATGAAATATCTATTTCTCAAATTTTAATATTTATACGAAATTCTCGTAGTATCATAAATACAAAACACAACTAAAAAGATTTTTGCTGTTTTAGAAACAAACGTATTTCGGAACAAAAAGCTGTGGAGTCGCCGACTAAACTAATAAATTTACTACATGTTCCAGTACACTCTAAAGAAAAGTGAGTGTAAATACAATATTTTAGTACAAACCTACTAGTAAAATTTTTCTGGTTGTTCTCCATGAAAATTATATTTTTCAGGTTTACATTGCTTGATCAAGGAACTGGCGCTAATAAAGTAAATATCCAAAATGCAACATCTCCGCCACTCTTCACAAGTGCATATTACGTACGTATCACCAACCAAATTTCTACTCTAAAAACTTTTATCTAGTCCTAAAAATTTATATAGTTATTTATGTGACTGTTGCATAATGAGGGTCATTAAAATACGAATGTGGTTTTATGAAACGAACGAAGTGAGACCTTTGAAAATACATCAAGATGTTTTGCTTACATATGTTAGCTTCAAATCCATTAATTTTTACTTTTTAAGAAGACGTTCGAAATTTGAACGTAATTAAAGTATCGGTTACCGATACTAAAATGTAAACATTACGATGCAGCCACAGATACTTATATCTAAATGTAGGGCGTTTGCTCATCGCTCCTGACTATAAAATAGACATATTATGGTATGGATGTAGATAAAAATTATTTAGTAATAATTTAGTCTTATAATGGTGGTCAAAATTTATTATTTAAAATTTGTATTTTATTTTAGGACAACCAAAATCTCTTTACAACTCATGAGAGTTGGAAAGAGAACTTATCTCCTCTTTCTATTAACATTCAATATAGAGGAGCCATATACACCGTACGTAAAGTTAAAATCTAACATTTTTGTATCTTGTTTTTATTGAAGTAATGCATCAAACTTAATTCTATTAAAATTTGGATTTAATTATATTTCAGGACATACAAAATACAGGAGCTCACAACAAAGAGAACATATCGCCTCCTAGTGAAATAAATAATAAATAAATAATAACGAGAATCGAATACTACCTTGATTCTGTGATTACAAATATTAAACTCTGATTTGACACATACGTTGTTTTAAAAGGGTCCTGTCCGTCGTTATATGGTTAATACAATGAATGCTCAGAACGCGTCATGGCTTTTCTTCATTGCCACAACGCGTTGAGATCTAATAGCATGTAAGCCACGACACGAATTTCGCTATTTGGTCTTTCTTTGATTGCCACAACGCGTCGTGCGCGTTTTCATTAGAGCCATAACACGAATTTTGCTATTTGGTCTTTCTTTGATTGCCACAACGCGTTGTGAGCTATTTTTCCGCTCAATGAGGGTTTTCCATCTTTGAGCGTAACATACATATATAACGAACAAAGTTTACAAAACTTTCCAAAAGAAAAAGACGAGACCGACACACTACGTACGATATGAAATCATTGACGCGCACTGAGCAAGTAAAGTACGGCCCCATTCCCGCAAAATTATCAAGATAATTATTTTCTCTGATAATTATCTAAGAAAATCGACTCGGATGGATATAGGTTAGAAGACTAAGGCGGCCAAACTATATACTATAAATAAAGTAGGTTGGCCCAACGGTTCAGTGTGACTGGTTAGGATTTTTTTTTACAAAGTGGTCCCAACGTGTCACAGTGTGACTGGTTGGGAATTTTTTTTACAAAGTTGTCCCAACGAGTCACAGAGTTACTCGTTTTAGTGTGACTCGTTGGGAACAAACGGCTGTTACGGGTCCAACAGATCAAATAATACCTGCCGCTGACGTGTTGGTGATGACAACCAGTACAAACATAAGTAATACGGTTCCAGTCATGGAAAGTACACCACCGATAAAGCGCCGCAGAATAGACTTTTCGGAATTTTATATTATATAATAAACATTATTATTTTATATAATAAACATTATTATTTTTGAGCTATATGAATGTTTTTTATTTGAAACAATCTAGCTGTACTAAAACCAGACTCCTTATAATATTATGGCATTTGACAGTTGCGACTACAGTCGTAGATTGGTAAATGTTTCAGACAATAATTATTTTATCTACATCCATACCCTAATATGTCTATTTTATAGTCAGGATCGATGAGCAAACGCCCTACATTTAGATATGAGTATCTGTGGCTGCATCTTAATGTTTACATTTTAACATCGGTACCGATACTAAAATGCAAACATTTTAGTATCGGTAACCGATACCTTAATTACGTTCAAATTTCGAACGTCTTCTTAAAATGTATTTTATTCAAATTGACCTACAAATTATGACATGATTTTGTACTAAGTACTAACTTTGCTCATCGATCCTGACTATAAAATAGACATATTATCGTATGAATGAAGATAAAGTTATGTATGTGACTGTACATAATTAGGCATTAAAATACTAATGTGATCCTTTTATGAAACTCACTTCGTTCGTTTCATAAAACCACATTCGTATTTTAATGACCCTCATTATGCAACAGCCACATAAATAACTATTTCATGCATGAAAATAAATGATAAGATTCTATCGTAATCGCGATCCATGGTGCAGTTCTTTCAGTTCACAAAATTAAGTAATGGGTAGGTCTAAAAGGATCAGTTAACATCAATAAAGTAATTTTAAAAGTTTTGCTGAAGATATATTTTTCCTCCACGCTTTTGTATAACAAAAAAATTATTTTTTTATTTGGTTGTAATTTATTATGATTCTCAATAGTGTAGTACGCATTAGATACATTTTTGTTAGTTTATTTAAACGTAAATTAAATAAAAAAATCTGTTGAAAATTCTCCATTCATTCTATGTTCTTGCGCATCTGAGGTCGTTTAACTCGTCCCTGCGCGAAGCGTCCCCGCCGTGCGGGGTGGTGCGGGTTATCGAGTGTTTCGCGCGGGGAGCGGGGGCAAATGGGTGGGACTAAACGTGAAATTTTTTAAGGCAGCCCACTCTTAAGTAGAAGACCGTCCCCACCTTAGGTCCCGGGGCGCGGTGCGATGACGTCACGCGCGTCACGCTTGCGTAACGGCGCACGCGCTCCGTATTTATTTAGGCGGCCATCTTGAGAATAGCGCGGCTTTCTTCGCGTATTTATAGCCCATTGTCGAGTGGGTCACCTGTGAGGATGCTGCATTTTACGTTTCGCGGACATTTTAAGAGCGTACGAGAATAGAACGCTTTTGGCCTATATTCTTTTTTGTGGAATGGCCCTTTTTATGGGCTATGAATACAACGGTTAAGAATGATGTTGAACGGCTAATTAACACGTAACTTAAATGTAACACTTCACCAGGAAGCGTCGCTCAATGTGCTACCAAATTTTAATTTAAGTCTACTGTCTCTTGTCTAGGTAGGAACCACCGCAGCGCCAGATATTTTCCCGTGAAATAGAAGTGTGTCAAGCACTTCTGTGTTTCGGGGAAAGGGCACTGACGCTAGTAAAATTACTGGGTATATAAGACCTAATAACTGTCGCCTCGGTGTAGCAGGCGCAGGGCGGTGCCATACAGTAACTGCTTAGTTACTGTTTGGCACTGAACTGTCTAAGGGCAGACGCCAAAAGTTCTGATAAAACAAATCTTTCACTTTTCATACATTTTTGGTAAATATGTGAAAGTGCAGGCCAAAACACGAAAGTTTTAATACGTAAAATCATTACAGCTGAAAGACGTCCACTTATGGATATAGGACTACCTCAAGGATCTCCAAACCTATGGGTTCTGTGCCATTCGCATCCAGTAGATTCCGGTGATCTTTATGGGATCATCCATTAACCTTGTAGGAGGCCTACCACGGCTGCGTCTTCCGGTACGCGTCCAACACTCGAGGACCCATCCACCTCAATTTCCATCAGTCCTCTTCGCAATGGACCCCGCCCTTTTAGCGAGCAGCTTTTAAATATTTAGTAATATTTTAATTTATTCTTTACAATTTTTTCTCGCTTCGCTTCGCTTCAACAGCTAGCCTAAGTCTGGGGTGCGGCCAACGCCGACACCCAGCCATCTCTGCTTGCGGCGACATCCGAGCACTCAGATCAACTAGCTAGAACCGGTTTGAAAACTGAACCATTCGAGAATTCTGGCTTCAGCTGAACTGCGCAGCATATTCGAATGTTTCATAATATTTTGTTCGAAAATATCGACATTTTAGCAGTCTGTCGTGCTTTGTACACTTAAAAAAATTATAAGTAACTTTCTTACGGTTGAAAGTTGTATGGGTTATCGTTAATTTTGACTTACACACGGACTCCAAGAACCGGATCTTATCAATACATCATATTTTTTGCATCTTCTGTTTATCTGCTTATCATAACATCATTAATTAAATAAGCTTTTCAGCAAAGGCAAACAATTAATTCGGCAAATATGTAATAATTTGAGTATTAACATAACAGTCCGTCCTAAGGTGTTAACCTAGTTCCGATATATTTCTGGCCATAGAATATAAATCATAGAGTATGAGAAATAAATGTACTTTATGTACACTGCTAAGAACGGATGTTTCACATTGTTAACGAGAAGAATGGACCAATATCTCATACAAGCATACTCGTAAAGACTTAAACATTTAACGCTTGACCGGAAAGCATTTAGCGCGCTGCACTAAGCGGTTAACAAGTGGCAGTGAACAGATTGCCTGAGCCGAATTTAGTGGAAAAGAAAGAAAAAAATGTGAAAGACACCGTTTTTTTCCTTTTTGGGTGTAAATAAAATCCTAGGAATTTTGGTGGGGAGTGGGACGGACTTAGACGTAGACTTCTTTGGTCTTCAAGCATGTAACCTAGTGTACTTGTTTACATATTAAAATGTATTAACCGAGAAATCGTAACGATACTGCGAATTACATACAATTTATTATTCTGACTTCACAAAATCAGAAATTTCTCAATTCGGGTGGTTTGTTTTGTTTTTGTATTGCATGTATCTTCACTGTCCACCGTCACCAGGTGTACCGTATAAAACAAAACAGGAAGGCCTGTTAAAGAGATTTGTAGCAAAATAGGCTGTTGATTGTTTTTTTTATTGCTGTAACAAGACGAGTAGATCGTACACCTGATGGTAATCGCCACGTCTGCCCTTAAACAGTTCAGTGCCAAACAGTAACGAAGCATTGAATGTACGGTACACGGCCCTGCACCTGCTACACCGAGACGATAGGTATTAGGTCTCATATACCCAGTAATTTCACTAGCTTCATTGCCCTTTCTCCGAAACACAGAAGTGCTTGATTGGTGAAAAGAAAAGAAGGACAGTGGTTTGCCCTGCACATAACGCGTGACGTCACGTGCAGGGCAGCTGTTGTCTGCTCACCTTCTGGAATCTTGATGGTGGTCCCGAGGTTGATCTGCTGCAGCCGCGCCAGCGCCGCCTGCTGCAGCGCGCGCCGCTCCACCTCGCTGAGCGTCAGCAGCGACGTGTCCGTGAGCCGCACGCAGCGCCCGCAGCCGTCTGCCCAGCAACAGCTGCCCTGCACATAACGCGTGACGTCATCACACCATTACACTGGACCGTGGCATTGCCACTGAAGATCGTAACTTGTTCTTATTTCTTTTATTTTTAAAAAGGTGCTTTTTTATTTATTTTTTATACTAGGTCAGTTGGCAGACAGGCACGCAGCCCACCTGATGGTAAGCGGCCACTACGGCCTATTCTATTGAGGGACGCTTCACCTGGAAGCGTCGCTCGATGTGCTGCCAGACTGTAGGCTCATCTGATCTTCGAGCCTAAGATTTTGGCTTTCACATTAATTTTGCCGGAACACAGCCAGATCTGTTATGGCGGCAGATTTCACCTGTGGGGTGGTAGCTAGCAAGTCGGACTCTGAAAATGCCCGACCACCAACCAAATTACTTCTTAACAAACAATGCCATAGCTATATATAGATATCAAAGCTTGTAAGCTAAGTATAAAATGTCATTTAACATGCATGAGGTCGATGGTTTAAATCTACCTCGGCGAACACCTATGGATTTTTTCATGTCATAGTATGTATTTTATCATAAGCTCGGCGCAAGGACGTACCCAGGGGGGGGGTCCAAGGGGTCCGGACCCCTCCCGAAAATAGATGCAACCCATAAAATAAATCCCTCAGTAGTAAGTACAGTGCCAAATATGACTCTCAGTTTTGATCTGCGGGGCGGGCGGGTGGTGGCGGGGCACCTCAACGGTCATTGGAGCAAGTATTAATAACTTCCGCCTCGGCCGGCCACGGTGACCGGGCCGCCCGACCTTTTTTTTTTTTTTTTTTTTTTTTTTTTTTTTTTTTTTTTTTTTTTTTTTTTTTTTTTTTTTTTTTTTTTTTTTTTTGGACCCCCCCCGACAAAAAATTCTGGGTACGTGCTTGGCTCGGCGAACGGAAAACATCTTGACGAAACCTACACAGTGAAATGGCTGCAGTGTTGCCCTATATAATTTCGTTTCCCTGTTAAGAGCTACTACAGAGCTGCAAGCATAATATACTGATTAGTTCGGGACAAAACACACGGAGAAAAAAAGAGGCCTCGATTAAAGATTGAGCAGCGGCCGGAAACTACTCGTACTTTATAAAATACTAGCCTTCCGCCAGCGGTTTCACCCGCGCGTAATTTCTTTTTTAAATATCCCCCCCTTCCCCCACATTTCCTGGATCAAAAGTACCCTACGTTACCGGGGATAGTGTAGCTTTCCAACAGTGAAAGTATTATTCAAATCGGTTCAGTAGTTTCGGAGCCTTTTCAATACAAACAAACAAACAATTAAATCTCTCCGCTTTATAATATTAGTTTATATAGAAATATTAGCCTAATAATTTGCCACCGCAAGGCAATAATAACCTCTTCTTTTGAAATCAAGTCACGACAACAATATAAGGTGTTGGCCAAACTTCATTGGTGCTGGCTTAATCTCTACTTAAACGGCTAAGTACTTAAACCACTTGACCAACATGACCAGAAACAACAGTTTTACATTCTTATTGTTTTCTCTTAGATGTGCTTATAGGTTTTACTGCCTGAAAACTATATACATATCTTTCAATGAAAGAAGCTAGCTAATTCCTACAATTTCTTTTACGACCTCAGTAATGAGTTTATTAGCCTTTGAGAGCGCATCAAAGAAATCATACTGATTAGAAGACATGTCCTATGACGTCAGTGTGACGTGTGAGGTGTCATTCAACCGGCACACCCCCGGGCCACGCCTTCCGTGACGTCATCACACTGCACTTTCAAGATGAATTATAACGTGGATCGAATCAGAAACGAGGTGATCCGGCTAAAAACCAAGGTCATCGACATTAGCAAGCTAAAGTGGCAAACGTACGTAGTGTCACAGTATTACAAAAATGGTAGTGTAGGACGCCCTCAGGCCAGGTGGATTGACGTTTTGCACAGGATGGCTGGCAGGATCTGGATGCGAGTAGCCAATAATCGAACTAAGTGGAAAGCATTGGGAGAGGCCTATGTCCAGCAGTGGAATGAGACAGGACTGTGGTGATGATATAACGTGGAAACATCGCATTTCAGTTGGCAACAATGTTTGTATAAAGTTGGTTCAATATTCATACATTTTGAATTGAAAGTAAATCAAAAACAACATCACTTATGGTTATCGATGAATGGAATTTGCAAAAAGTGATGAAGGAGAAAGTCCAAGGAAAGGCAAATTGTATGATTTTAATTTTATTGCACGCAAAAGGATTTATAAAAGAGCATTTGGATTCAAGCATTGCTTTATTAGAAAGGTACTTACGGTTTTAATCAATGACTTGGATTTTCCTAAATAATACAGACTTGTCTAATTTCTTCTTGCATTATTCATTTATTCTAAAATTTGGTATGGACAAAAACCAGAACTTACAAAAGTAAGTACACTATTAATACTTGTTATCCTTCTTTCACGTCGCAACGAAGCAACAGATTGTCATGATTTTCGAAATAACATGACAAGATAATTCGGAGTGACATGACTATTTTATCCTGGAAAAAAATATCATTCCTGTTAACTAAGCATTAGGCCAAGCGGTAGAAGCAGCGGACGGAAGTTTAGTAAGCATAATAGGTAAGAAGCATCAATGTTCCAAGTTCTGTCATGTAATATCAATTACAATTGTTACCATAACACAGGCATGAGGAAACGAAAACAAACCAAACACGTTACCAGGAACTACAGAATCGTTCAGTGAACCGGCGACAAGTAGTTCGCGACTCGTAAAAACTAAATTATGTCCAAGGTCAAGATTTATTGTCAACAAGAAAACGACCAAAATAACACGTTACAACTTGTATTTTTTCCTGAACTACGGATTATGTTGGTCAAGACTAATTCGCACGCAATGTAACCTTGCTCTCATTTTAATTTGGCCGTCTTTTGTATGTGAAATTAACAATCATCATTTTTCTGTGCCCTGCTGTTTGTTGTTGTATTTAATAACTAAACATACTGAAATGTACATCAAAAAAATTGAATTGCTAATCTAACCTCACCTTTGGTGTGCAATTAGTACATTTCAGTATTTTTTGGATATACACTTAAATATTTCCCTTTCTTAACTGTAGATACGTGTATCTATTGTGGCCATCGTGATTTTGAAAAGCGTATACTAATCACGAAGTCGACTCATCATTCGCTTATAGCAGTCCACTGCTGGACAAAGGCCTCTCCGAACGCTCGTCAATTTGTTAGCAAAATCGCTAATCGCCACGTGCTAGGCAGGTGGGGTGGATTGGTGATCGCAGGACCTACGAGTAGCTTACGCACCGGTGACGCTGCACTCCGTCACCGGCGTGTCTGCATTTTGCTAGCTACTCATATTGAGCTACTATTCATAATATTTCTATGGCTACTAATTTGGATTTGGATGGTTAAAAATCATTCGTAACAGTTTATAAAGTTCAAAGAATCTTGTATTGCGTTTGTTTTAAAAGTTATTTTAGTTACAATTTATTTTTTAGTATAAAATGCACAGAGGTAAAAAACTGAAACGGTTTTCATTTCAAATATCAACATAAGACCTTTAAAATAAAACTAATACCATCATTTTATTTAAATTGAATGTTACAAATATGTTAGCAGCTTGATACCATATTTTTGCCCAAAGTAGACCTTTATTCATCATTTAAAACTTCTAGATTGTATACTTGCAATATTAGAAGAATCTCTAACTCTTTGATATTTTGTCACCGATTACCTAATTTTATAAGTCCTAATTTCATTGCTATGGTTGAGTCATTTTGGTGGGTAGCGTTTGGTAGTTCATCTATGCAAAGGAAGATATACCTACCTTCGCTAAAAGAATAAAACTCAAGAAAACAACATCAGTTTTTTTTTAATAGGTACAATACTTATTTAGAAAATGAGACTCTAATCTTGATGTACATAAGTAGCACTGCGCTTTGCATGGATGAGCTGTCGGGCGTTGCCTGTTGGAGTGACTACTTCTAAGTTGTTGTTAATTTCTATGACTACTTCTAAGTTGTTGTTGATATTCTTTCTTAAAAAATAATATTAATTAATCCTTATGCATTCGCCCTCTTTAATTAAAAAAGTGTATATGTAACATGTGGATAACGTCGTTGATTATGCAATAAGTTAAGATATAAATGTGTACTATTTTTTTATATTAAACAAATATGTATAATCATTTGTTATCCCAAATAAAATAAAATAAATAGCGTGTATACTATATTATTAACATGCAAAGTATCAGCAAATCTTACAAAACTCATGTTTTAAGACTTTTATAAAGAAAACAAGGCAATAACATCAAACGGCATCAAATATAACCAATATAAAGATGATTCAATGCGTACAAATGGGCATACATATTATTTATAAACAAAATTTCCAAACGACAAAAGGGCTATTCGAAAACAGGCAATTGAGATTATCAATTTTTTAAGTCAACACATACTAAACACACCCATTTTTTGTTTCAAATAGCCTTTCATTTCACATAAACCGGACGGGGGCATCGCATAAACTATAACGAAATGAAGACGTTGACACAAACATATAATTATGATATTTATAATAGATAAAATAGAGTTTCCCGGCCATCTGTCTGTCACGGAGAAAGCTGTGAGTCAGAACGGGATAGTGATATATTATGTGTTTTGTCCCTGGCCCCGCCTACGAAGTATCGTTTATTTTTCGTAGAGAAAACGTAGCCGGAATTTATTGGCCTGGATGATAGTCGGATATTAATGTGATTATAATCGCGTTGAAGTTTCTCCTCGTGTGATTTGTTTTGATGTTAAATAGGCCAACAAATTTTAAAAATAAAATTAATTGCATACAGATACAGAGTCTTTAAATAAAGAATTGGCCTATTTTATGTCCTACTGCAGGGGAAAGCCGTTTCTTTTTTTTATTTTCAACTAATCGTCACAATGATGATACCGCCAAACGCAGATTGATGATGTGATGACCAAGTCGAGCTGTTTTAGAAAATTGGTTATGTTTTGCCCGATCAGGGAAAATACGCCCAAGATCCCATACTATCAATTATAACAAAGCGGTCAATGCATGTGAAAATACCAACCGACTTCGATATTCAATTCCTCAATCAATTACATCTTTAACCCTTTCCCCGCCACGCTTTTTTCCGAAAATGGTGCCTCACACGCCACGAACATTAAAAAAAAAATCCAAAAAATTATTAGGTTATACTCAACTCATTCAGGCAAGTAAAAATACAACGTTTCTTGATCATGTTTTTTTGTCTGATATATCAGACATTGGCGTGGTGGGCACGAAAATGCTTTGTCTGATATATCAGACATTGGCGTTGAAAGGGTTAAACACAGGAAACAATTGCTTTTCTGAAATCCTTACAAAGTGCCTCACGTAAAAGTTTGCCGACACACAGACATCAAAGATAGGTATGCTGTAAATCTGCTTACTTCTTCCGTAGCAAATTGTCGAGTGTAAATCTTGTCTAATGTACTGTGGTGATGGGTTTCCATCGCAACCAGATACAGTACACACAACTCAAAGTTGTTTACTGAATGTTAAAAATATAAAATTTACTTAAAAAAGAAGGAAATTTAATGTGGTTGATAGCCAATAGCCAGCCATGGTCCCTCTGTTTACCAAGAAAATGTACTATTACCGTAGTTTCCCCAAATGTAATTGTTTAATGATTGATAAAGGACAGTATGAGAGGCAGAAAATGTAAAGGTGCTCCTTCACCGGGAGCATTCGCGTGTAATGTAACATTACAGACTCGAGCATTACAACAGTGAAGGAGGAGTAGTTGTAATGATATGTACAATGTGTAATATCTTGATACAACTTGTAGCACAAAGTCGAATCTATAATATTACGTTACACGCGAATGCTCGCCAGGGAGGTAGTATTGTAATGTAATGCTCAAAGTCGAATCTATAATATCATTACACGCGAATGCTCGTCGGTCAGGGAGGTATTATTGTAATGTAATGCTCAAAGACGAATCTGTAATGTTACATTACACGCGAATGCTCCCGGTGAAGGAGCACCTTTATAGTGTTTTAAAGAATTAATTGTATGGGATTGCTCTGTTATTATCCCGGTTTCCTTATGGTCATACTATTTTGTCCTCTACTCATACTATACCGGTATGACCACGACTCGAGGATATAAATGCTCTCGTGATCATACTGCTATCTATGCACATTACTTCTACTTTTAGAAATATACGGGTAACGCGAACAATTAGTAAACTGAACTGCTGAGGATAAGCTTATTGAACTACACAATATTTATCGATATACATTACCCAAAAGGTAAAGTAACGTGAGTATCAGTGTATTAATGTACCACTTTAGGGCATTACACAATTATCCCGGAAATGTGGGGGAAAGGGGGATATTTGAAAAAAGAAATTACGCGCGGGTGAAACTGCGGAGGCGGCCGCTAGTATTGTATAAACAATGTGTTGACCTAAAATGACCTGCGGGCGGGGGTAGCTCCCCGAACGCCTGCATTGCACAGGTCGCCCGAGCCAAGTCTGAGGGTCACCTTGTTTCTCGGATGGCCCTCCCTAGGCGCCACCCTGACTTGTGGTCTCTCAAGTCAGGGTACCCGGGGATGGGCTGGTCAATAGCCCGAGGCTGGCACCGGCTGGTCCCAATTTGGGTGTGAAGGGGAAACCGGGGGAGTTTAGTGAGTAGTGAACGCTTTAGTCTCGAGTCCCACACTCGGCCGCAGGTCTAGCTAGCCTGCGGTTATGGTGTAAAAACGCATTCTCCTCCGAAAGAAAAAAAAGGGCACTAAGCAAAGGGTACTTCCAAAATCTTTCAGACGTGATTTCGCGACTTTTGAAAAAGAGTACACGGCCAAAGAAAGGAAACTGGGCACATTTGTATGAAAAGTGGACCGTGAACCAATACCGACACTGTTGTGGTATTTATGTGGGGATACCTCAACTACACCCATGTGCGAAGGGGCATCAAAATCTGACCAGGCAGTTTTGAGAAAAAAGTATTTTTTGTTTTTTGTTTGTAGAACATTTAAGCCACTGTCTGTGAACGAAAAGCGATACTGTTGTGGTATGTATGTGGAGATACCTCAACTACACCCATCTGCGAAGGGGCATCGAAATCTCACCCGGCAGTTTTGAGAAAAAGTATTTTTTGTTTTTTTTTTTGTTTGAAGAACGTTTAAGTCACTGTCTGTGAACCAATAGCCATACTGTTGTGGTATATATGTGGGGATACCTCAACTTCACCCATGTGCGAAGGGGCATCGAAATCTGACCCGGCAGTTTTGAGAAAAAAGTATTTTTGTTTTTTTTTTTTTGTTTGAAGAACATTTAAACCACTGTCTGTGAACCAATAGCGATACTGTTGTAGTATTTATGTGGGGGATACCTCAACTTCACCCATGTGCGAAGGGGCATCGAAATCTGACCCGGCAGTTTTGAGAAAAAAGTATTTTTGTTTTTTTTTTTTTTGTTTGAAGAACATTTAAACCACTGTCTGTGAACCAATAGCGATACTGTTGTAGTATTTATGTGGGGGATACCTCAACTTCACCCATGTGCGAAGGGGCATCGAAATCTCACCCGGCAGTTTTGAGAAAAAAACACTTAAAAAATTTAAAAATACATATGTTTATAGTACATTTTTTGTATGAGAAACTTTTTTCGCCTATTTTTGAATGCATTAGACTTCAGCTATGTGTATTTTCTATTAGATACAGTCATCATTATCATCATCATCAGCTTGTCGCAGTTTAATGCTGGACACAGGCCATAAAACAAAAAATACTTTTTCTCAAAACTGCCGGGTCAGGTATCCCCACATAGATACCTCAACAGTATCGCTATTGGTTCACGGTCCACTTTCGCCTGGTCTCCTTTAGCAGGCATTTCATAATTATATGTAAACAAAGATTACCTCTATAATGGATGAATTAATAAACGCGTCTAAACACAAACGTGTATTTAGCCCACATAAGGGTGATTAACCCATTTTGCAGCTAGCTGATTTCTACAAATATTTAGAAATAATATGTAAACATCCCAATGAAATTAATTTGCAAGCCCATTATAATACAGCTTGGGTTCAAAGCAGCCTTGGTGAAACTTTGAACTTTTTAACGAATTACGACTATTACTTACTTACCTATTATAAAGTTGCTTATGGAATTACCTACTGTTGCGTTGCCGAATAATCGATTAATGTCACCCCAAATATAAAAATCCATAGGAATAATTGGATAGATATTTAATTTGCAACCCGTTAAAAAGTGTTTTAAATACATAGTTTACAACTTTGTAAGCTTCATTCTCATTCATGACGGGTGGCAAACATCCTACTTAATATTATAAATGCGAATCTGGATGATTGGATGTTTGTTTGTTCCTCAATCACGTCTAAACGGCTGAACGGATTTAGATGTAATTTGGCACACGTATAGTTTATAAACCGGATTAGGACATAGGCTATAAAATTTCTACGGGAAACGTCACATTCCCGCGGGAATAACAACTTTGTAACTACTGAACCGATTTGAATAATTCTTTCAGTGTTGGAAAGCTACACTATCCCCGGTGAACATAGGGTGCTTTTGATCCCGGAAATGTGAGGGAAGGTGGGGATATTTGAAAAAAGAGATTACGCGCGGGTGAAACCGCGGGCGGAAGGCTAGTAATAAATAAAGCAAAACAACTAATTTAATGCAGGCCTTCTGAAGTTTAACGTGCAATTAAAGATTTGTTTGTTTGTATGTTTGTTTCTTTGTTTGTTAACAATTGAATAGGCTCCGAAACTACTGAACCGATTTGAAGGCTACTTCCCATTTGTTAAACTTCCCATATGGTAAACCTAAAACTGTACCTACTAAAAAGTTGCGTTTGGTAAACATTTTATTTACTTCATGCATTTAGTAGTCCCATTTCGATTTTTTGAAATGGGACGCAACTTTTTAGTAGGTACAGTTTGAGGTTTACCAAATGGGAAGTTTCCCGGATGGGAAGAAGCCGATTTGAGTAATTATTTCACTGTTGAAAAGTGTAGCTTTCCAACAGTGAAAGAATATCCCCGGGTGACATAGGGTACTTGTGATCCCGGAAATGTGAGGGGAAGGGGGGATATTTGTAAAAAGAAATAACGCGCGGGTAAAACCGCGGGCGGAAGGCTATCTTGGTTAATCAACCGGCCTATCACCGGGATTCAAATACTCCTAATAAGGCTTGGTTCTGTTTTCGTCGGACTGCCATTGATCTGACCAACCGTTTTGAAAATACTCAACATCATAAGATTATGTTTTATTTTGACAGCTAAATATCTAGAATGATATTTATTTTTCCGCAAGTCGTATTTTTGATGTAACTATTTTATCAAAACAGGTATGACAGATTTCCAGTTTTTCCACTACGGTTTTTTTAATGCTTTCATTCTTAATATTTATTTACTGTATCATTTATATAGTTATTATTTTAGCATATTGTTGTACGTGTTACAATGGAAGTAATTGTTGCCAAATGAAATATGGATTACAAGTATTTATTACGACCACTAACTAGTGTGACCAGTTTCGGCACAATATTGTAGGTTGATATAATTGAACAGGACTTGACAAATCTTAGACCATAAAAGACACTTAATTATTAGCACTCGGGAAGTATTTAAGTTCGTTTGACAAATCAAAAAAACACCAAGACCACGTGCACACATTAACCATACCATACTAGAATTTAAACTTCTTGTTGAACTTACTTATGAAAAACAGTTATTATATAGAAAACATCGCACAAAAAGTTCATGCAAACAAACAAATAAACATTGGACAACAACACATAGAAAAAAGATAGTAAACACACTTTTTCTTTGATGCCTAGAGATTTAAGACAACTTTGGGCTCTTAGATATTATTGGAGCTGAGTGTACCTACACATATACAAACATTAATAATAAACACAGGAACCAAACATGTTCATGCACAAAAAGTTTGTAGGTAGGTACCGTGCGGGGATTCCCGCCATGACGCTTCTACCTCCTAACAAATGCGTCATCGTTGTACAAAAAGCATTCAGATAATAAAGAGGATCGCAGTTAGAGTTCTCGCCTGTTTCAAACTGACACCTATTCGCCAAATTACTACCGTCACTCATAAAAGAGTCACAAAAACATATACCTACTTAGATACAGGGGATCGAACCCTCCCAGTAAGCAGAGTTTCTGTGCTAGTAACTATTTAATGTCTGTGCTTGTGCCTGTGTCAAACTGATTGACACCGGTTCGTCAAATTACTATTGAAACTTTGTTGCAAAAAAAAGTACATGAATAAGGAATTCTCTATCAGTTAGCCTTTAGCGTGACAGAAAGTGGGAAATACTCTGTAGCACTATCATCACTTATAAAGGTAACAGGTAATAAAGTACAGTCAAAAGCACGTCAGACGTAACACTTTGGACTTTGTACCGCTCTTATGTCGGGGGCATAAGCGCTATTATCGAACTGCAAGTGTATACCGTGATGTGCTGTTGACTGTACAACGAAAAACAACCGACAACACACAAAATACAGTGCGACAGACCTGAGGCGTCCAGGTGGTGGTGGCTCTGCTGGAGCTCCGGCTCCGCGTCCGCCACAGGCGCTTGCTGACGCTCTGCACCACGCTGCTCGACGAGCGCGACTTCTGCATGCCACCTGCGGGGCCGGGGGGAGCCACTGTAGGCGCGCTGCGGCCCAGCAGCGCCGCCAGGAACGAGTGCGACTGCGACGCGGGCGACGCCGGCGACGTCGGCGTCGACGCCACCGACGCAAACCTCAAGTCCCTATACGTCAGGATCCAACCCTCCTCCGTCTGGCAACCCTTGTGTGGCCCATCGTCGTCAACCTCCCCGGGCGCGCGGGGCTTAATATTCCGCAAGTTCTTATCGTAGTTGATACGCTTAAACCGGTCCGCCTTGTCGGCGTCCACGCTCTTCTTCCTAGCCATCCTCAAGTACCGCTTGATGGTGTCGCTGACGGACTGCGACACGTCGTCGTGGTCCACGCTGGAGCGCCGCCGCGCCGGCTTGCGCTCCGGCGGCGGGCTCGTCGGGCTGGTCGGCGCCGTCTCCGCCTCCAGCTTGTCGCGGTAAACTCTCTCGATTTCCAACAACACTTCATCCGGTATCGGAACCGTCTGAGTTCCGCACTCGACGAACTTATCCTCGAACGACTCATGGAAAACTTCGATGAGCGGTGGCGGCGACATCGGGGGCGATCGCGAGTTATCCCCATCGTTAATACGCGGTCCGATAACACTTCCACCCCGGAGCAACCTTCGGGAGGAATGGGAATGAGGCGCACTCGTGAGTCCACTAGGTCCATAGCCACTGCCGCCGCCACCACTCCTCCCGCCTCGGTAAGGCTTGGTCTTCCGGAGGTCATGATACAGTCTTTTTAACAAGTTCCTATCGGTCAGCAGGTCCTGCACTATGTGGTCCCGGTTCGGCGAGCGGCAGTAGTACCTGCCCAGGTTCTCGAGCAGCGTCCGCTGCGTGGGGTCGGCGTCGGCGTCGGAGGCGGGCGTGATGTCCGCCTGCCGCTTCAGATAATTCCTTAAAACACGTACTAACTCATCGGTGTCCGGCACTTTAGTCACTCCCGTATTTTCTTCTAATTTCAGGTACTTTCGTAATAAATCGACTAGATTACCCTCATCGTCCTCGGGCGCCGGCGGGCCGGCGCCGTCTCTTAGCACTCCGCTAGGTCCCCCGAACTTCGAATGGTACCCAGAAGACGAAGGAGGCGGGGTGGCGAAGAAGTCCCGCCGAAGCTTGGCGATGTCGAAGCGTCCCCCCGAGGTGTGCCCGATGAACAGGTCGGTGGGGCGCACGGGCGGGGGCGGCGCGTCGTCGGAGGGAGAGCGCGCGCGCACGGAGCCGCCTCGCGCGCGCTTCTTCCGCCGCGGCTTTGGCAGCGCCCCGGGGTAGGAGCTCTTGCGCCAGAGCAGGAAGCGCGGCTCCTTGGCGCAGATGTCCTGGAAGTAGGCCTCGATCCGCGGCACGTCCTCGGGGCGGTTCTGCGCGCCGTCCGGGATAAGCCGGCGGCCGGCGTCGGACATGTACTTCCATGTCTTGCGGGTGAGCAGCCAGCGCTCGCGCGGCTTCTCGCGGCGGCGCACCGGCTTCGTCATGGGGTCGGGCGCGGAGTCGAGGCGGGCGGGGCGGCGGCGGCGCTCCATGGCCGCGGGCGCGGGTCAGCTCACATGGCGGCTCCGCGCACCTGCCGCGCGAAACTGGACGCGGCCCGCACCGTGCGGGTATTATGCGCCGAAATAGCCGGACGGTAATAGAGCGGCCGTGAACTGGATCCGGGTGCGCGCACGGCGGCCGGCTCGGCGCGGCTCGGCGCGGGACTGCCGCCGTAAACAAACCGCGCCGCCCACGCAAGACTCCGCCCGCCCAGCCTAAGCTCTCCATGCGCGAGCACACTCTTTGCGGGACATGAGCATCTCTATCACGTGATCCAGTTTTAAGTTTTTTTATACTACATCAGTTAGCAGGCAGGCACGCAGCCCAACATGGCAAGCGGCTACTGCGGCCTATTCCATTGAGGGCAGTACTTCACTTGGAAGCGTCGCTCAATGTGCTGCCAAACGAAAGCTCATCAGATCTTCAAGCTTTTGATTGCAAGTGCACTGGCTCCATCACACATGAATGCATTAGGTGCAATAAGAACGTTATATCTGAAATTCTGCATGCTGCCTTAGAGAGTATGTGTCTCAAGACAGTGTAGTCACTGACCATCGATAGTACATATATCTATTGTAATATTTGTAATACAGTGCTTAGTAACTCCAACGTACTGAGATGGCATAAAATGTGGCTGGCCTGGTATTCCTTCAATATCAGCTTATTATTATTTTAGGTAATTAAGATGTCGCTACGTATGCATGGTACGCTAATTGAATTATGAAAATATACATAGAACGCCTTTCAGTATAATTATACTTGAGCCAAAGGGAATAAATAAGTAAGATTATTTATTATATTCTTAGTAGTATTTTTTCTAGAACGAAGATACAGTACAAATTATGTAATAAAATAACCTCATGTAGCCTTCCAAAACGACTGGCGTAATATTTTCCCATTTCAATTTCTGCTAAAGCGGCCTACCTAATTTTTTTTTTTGCGTTTTAACATTTGGTAAAAAGCCTGATGGAAAAAAACACGGCAGCCTATTCTATTGGAAACACTTAAATAGGAAGAGTAACTCATTGTGCTAGTGTTTTCTTTGATTTAAAAGTTTATTGGTTTCCACTTTAATAAAGGCCGGACACAAACAGGGCTATTTTGGCGACTGATTTGCACTATACTGGGCATGGATGATGGATGGTAGCTTACTAGTGGGTCTCTGGAAACCAATTTAATTCCTAAAGATATTATTATTCTACGAGGCGCTCGTGGCGCAGCTGTGACAGTGGTTCGTTAGCGATAACGAAAGTCAAGCTACCTACGCCGCGGTCGGTTAATGGATGGGTGACCATTCTGACCATATTTAGTGACATTAATTTCGAGCGTCTCCGTGCTTCGGAAGGCACGTTAAGCTGTTGGTCCCGGCTGATATTTACTATAATGTAAATATAAGTCGTCAAGCCTAGTCAGAGGCCATTTGACTACTTGATAACATCTGACATTAAGGTTGGTCACTTGCCTTACGCACCCCTCCACCAACCCGCACTAGGCCAGCGTGGTGGAGTATGGCCCACACTATCTCACAATTGAAATAAGGCCTGTGTCCCAGCAGTGGGAACGTTTATAGGCTGATGATGATTATTATTCTACAACCAATGTGTAAACAATGCAAACGGTTGGATTGAATAAAAATATTATAGATTAGGTACATAACTCAAGCCTATTCGTTTTTAAATTTTACTTTTTATTTTAATTTATTGGTATCAATTAAATAATTGTTTTGACTGTTAACGTTATTAGATGAGAAGTTTGCTTTGCGAAATAAAACTGAAATCAGGACAGTCCCACAAATCTCGAAGACATGGTCACCCCAGCCGGCGCCCGCGCCGCCGCCCTGGCCGCTCTGTCCCACTCTTCCTTGACCTCGGCCACGCGGTTTACCCCATCACCGATGGCGGTCATGGGTCGGCCCCCCGCATCAACTTTGCCATACTAAGTTTGACTTGAATAAAAATCAATTTTGGATACAATAAGGGTTTTAAAGTACAAAGTTGGCAATTTAGGACGCAGTACGGTTTTTGAAAGTAAAAGTTGGCTAAACGCATAAAATATCGGGTTAAATTCCTCTAAGTTAATTATGGAAATTAAGTTTCTGTAATGACAATTTAACAACCACGCTTGTCAAATAAAAGCCGGAATCTGGTTTTGAATATCAAAATGTTTTATATTCACCAGGTGGTAGGTTCCTGTACTGGGCCGTCTAGGTGGGTACCACCGCAGTGCCAGATATTTTCCCGTGAAATAGAAGTGTCTCAAGCTAAGCACTTCTGTGTTTCGGGGAAAGGTCACTGAAGCTAGTGAAATTACTGGGTTTAAGAGACCTTATAACTGTCGTCTCGGTGTAGCGAGCGCTGGGCGGTGCCAGACAGTAACTGCTTAGTTACTGTTTGGCACTGAACTGTCTAAGAGCAGACGTGGCGCTTACCATCAGGTGTAAGATCTGCTTGTCTTGTTACACATTGCAATAAAACTAATAATTAAGAATTGCATTAGACATCTATCTCAGCTGATGGTAAATGTTTTTTTTTTTTTATGCGAGATCAGTTGCAACTGCGGTATTTTGCATTGAGAGACTCTTAACCAGGAAACATCGCTTAATATGCTGCTACACTGTAGACCCATTTGATCGAGCAATTGATTTCGAGGGTACTGGCTCCCACATCAATGTTGCTGGAACACAGCTATACTAGCGGCACGCTATGATGGCCGTTTTTATATATTACATTACAATACATATGGTCTTACAGTATAATAAAGCTTAAAACAACGGTTCTTAAATTAACAACAGCACATGAACTGCTGCACAGCAGATAGAAAATATGAAAAGTGCGAAAGCGTTATAATAACCATGTATTGTAATATGTCAAAACGGGCGTGTTTTATAGCGGCAGATTTCTTTCTCTTGTGGGGGTGGTAATAACGTAGCGTAGCCACTGGGAATGACTATAGGCGTAGAGTCGCCAATTTAAAATAAATTATAAATCTTAATTCCTGGACATTCACACAGCGCCGTTCAGCCTCAAACTAAGCGTATAGCTTGTAAACATTAAAATAAAACAACTTTAAACGGATGAAAACTCGCGTGTATTCTACATTTTGAAATTTAAACCCGACGTTTCGACTACTTTTCAGTAGCCGTGATCACGGTATCTTATGAGTAGTATGTAAATATTAGAAATCATTATATAGCTTTTACTATAGGTGCCACAGTCAACGGATATTACTATTTTTTATCTTTTTTTTGTAAATACATTTCTACGACTTATCCAATAAAATACCAGATACAAATATAGATGTTTATAGCCACAAATATTTCTACCTTGCGACGATCGAACAGCTGACTTCTTCCCCCCATAGTTAAGTGATCTAATATTATGTATACCAAATTGGTCGACTGTACTCCCTACGGGGATACCCTACTCAAAACCATATAATTGGCATGTCTGGCAATTACTACCAATGACGGCAGCCGATTGAAGCCTCGCGCTGAATCTAATATTAGAAGTCATGCGCTATGACTAAAAATGGCACAAACTCTAATAATAGGCGATTGTATCGGAAATGTGTGACGGTGTGCCAGCTGACAGGCTGGGCACCTGCATAGCTGCGTCTACTGAGCTGATCAGTTAATTGATTGACTGAAAGACGTCTTTATGAGATACAAGTCTTCTTTGTAATCATTCAGGCCTGTTACATTAATAATAATAAATAATAAATATCTCTGGACATTATTCACACAGCGCCATCTAGCCCCAAACTAAGCATTAGCTTGTGCTATGGGTGCCAGACAACGGATAAACATTACATGTATACTTTTTTTTTGTAAATACATACATATTATACATAGAAACACCCAGACCGATACAAACAGACATGTTCATGCACACAAATGTTTGTACCGTGCGGGAATCGAACCCGCGACCTCTGGTGTAATAGCCGACTTTTCGACCATTACACCAAATGGCTCGTCAGATACCATTAGAAGTGAGATAAATTAATGCCTATGTTTTTCCAAGTTACTTTCGGCTGTGCGCGATTTTTTTTTTATACCACGTCAATTGACAGACAGGCACGCAGCCCACCTGATGGTAAGCGGTCACTGCGGCCTGTTCCATTGAAGGACGCTTCACCAGCGTCGCTCAATGATGCCTCTGGTGTTACAAGTATCCATAGGCGATGGTTACTGCTTACTATCAAGTGAGTTACAGCTTGAGGTATCTGATCAGCTAATTGATTGACTGAATTACATCTCTATGAGATAAAGTCATCATTCTAATTTAAATTAAGATCTATTTGATTTTAAAGAAGCGTAAAATTTTCTTCACCTTCGCTGGAGGGACGAAGTCGACAAGGACCTCAAGGCACTAAACGTGCATGATTGGGCGGAATTGGCACAGGACCGGAAGAAATGGCGAGCATTGACGTCGGAGGCCAAGACCCATTTCGGATCGCTGAGTCAGCGTAGTAGGTAAGTACCTAAGTAGTAAGTTAAATTTTCTTGCGTTTTACTTCGCCAACGTTTCCGAACAAAAGTTGCATTGTTAATGAGTCCATATTGATCCAGTGATTAATTGAAGTAAAAGATCCTTTGTTAAAATCTCAGAGGATCCTATACTTGAACGAGCTGATTCGAAAATTAATCACTGGATCAAAAAGGACTCTTTATTAGATCTACCGGTGCTCCACATTTGGACCAAAAATGTATGAAGATAGACTGTCCTTTCTTCGCAATTTTACCGTATTTTTTATCGTTGTTGTTGATTGAGCTGTGACAGCCGATGATTTCAAGGTCATTGGTTACGGAAAACATCGTGAGCAAACCTGCACAGTCTGTATACCCATGATCCCATTCGTATCCATTAGCGAACGGCTATCTCCAATTATTAATCTTAAAAAAAAACACAGAACGAACGCATCTTCAAAAAAAAAAAACTAATGCTGTCGCACTCTGGGCGACAATAGCCTGAGCTCAAAAAAAAAAGGTCTAGTAACCAAAATCCTGGAACATACTACGATCGGAACATACCGCTCGGAGACAGAAGAAGATCAATGTTTTTCGAGTACTTTATGAACTAACATACATACCCGCATAAACGATGTGCAGATGATATCATCACCGTACCTACTATCTCGATCCCAGTCCACATTGTTAGTGTTTTGACGGGAGCACGCCTCGCATTTACCACGATTTTAAAACATCATTCCATAACTACGGAATTCTCACAACAGTTGCGTAACTGACAAATGAAGAATTCGTACATTATTCGTGTAATTAGTTTATTTTATGAAAAAGGGGCTTGAATGATCTTGTGAGACGGCTACGTAAGGAGGGTCGTAGGCTTTAGTGCGCCTCGTGGTATATAAAAAGTGACACCGATGGTAAGCAAACACCACAGCTTTAGGACTAGGGTCTCACTCAATATGTAGTGGAAAGAGAGAGAGAGCTAGATGGATGGGGATGAGGGAAAGCTAGCACCTTTCATACCTCCACCTTACAAGTCTTCTTATGACAGTGTCGTCTTTTATGTCGGTTCCGGTGTGACCACCGTCTTTAGGCCAACCACCAGTCATACTTTGCCGGTCGAGCCTCCCTATATTCGACGGATCACTTACCAGGTGATGATCTTTTGCCCCTCCATTAAAAAAAACAGCAAAAGAACTTGTAAGCGAACCAGAGAACGGTTCCTAGTAATACATAAACTAAAAGATCCCCGTGTTGACAACCTGCATCTCCAATATTAATTCTAACTCGTATATTCTGAACTGACTAGCGGCATTCCTTCGCATCTGCCAGCCGTGCACGGTGTAGTAACAAACATCTAAAACAAAGCTGTTTAAAAATATATCGAAACATTTATCATTGCCGTTATAAAAACAACTGGCCGAGTCACGTTGAAAGCGTTAGCTAGGAAACTTTCCCACGGCTGAAAAACAGATTGGATTGTTTTTATTATTACACTTTATCGACGGTTGGAATAACATGCATCAGCCGGTCTAGGGCAACGGCCGGAAAACTTGATGTCGAAAGGAAATCGACTCAATTGAAACAAATGAGTCAGAATTGGAACACCAATCATCTGCTTTTAAATCGCAAGAAAAGTTTTCTTGGCCAAGGTTTGGAATTCTCTTCATCATCATCATCATCATTTTAGCCAAACGACGTCCACTGCTGGATAGGCCTCCCCCAAGGATCTCCAAACCGATCGGTCCCTGCGCTACCCGCATCTAGTGGATTCCGGCGATATTTATGAGATCATCGGTCCACCTTGTGGGAGGCCTACCACGGCTGCGTTTCCCGGTACGTGGCCACCACTCGAGGACCTTTCCGCCCAAACGGCCGTCAGTCCTCCTTGCAATGTGTCCTGCTACTTATGGCTCGCAATTTATTCTTCTTGGAATTCTCTTGTCTCTAAGTAAATCTATCAGAACACAAGAGATATAGAGAATAATTGATATTCTACTGAAATTAGCTGCTCTTTTGGTGAAGTACCTTCACCTTACAGTGGATCTCAGTGAAGCAGCACTTCGTACCTAACTATTGTGCCATGTTTCAGTCAGTGAGAGAGTTCTCTAGGGCTCAAAAGGGGAGAAAGGGGGGGTCAAATAGAGTTTTATTCTCGTATTCTGATGATTTTGGATGTGGAAGTCGACTAGCTACTCGTATAAGAGTCAAAGATCAGGTGGGTTTAGAATCTTAGATAAATATGGCAGTTATTTTGTAGATAGATTGCTCTATTGTTTTCTGAAATTAGATATTACAGAAAGTAACTTTAAAGATTGTCTGATACAAAATTTAAATGTAGGTTTCCACATGAAACCTAGGCTTTGTATATAATACGTCATAATTTCTTCAAACACGACCACTCGTTCCATCTCAGAATAAAGAGAAGCTAAAAGTAATGTCTGTTCCGGCCTACGTGTGAAGTGAAGCAAAGATCAGCATAGTTTTATGTAGATGGATAGTAATGTTGTATCTCAAAATCTGGGTGGTCGATTCTTAATAACAAATCGCAAGAGATCAGAAGCATCTCGATACTACAAGCGCGTGAGCTGCGAACATAACTTCCTCGGCTAAATAAGATGCTCCAATTTAAAAATAAACTAAAGACATTAATATAAACAAAATAATTACTCGCCGTACTCCGTACTGCTAGCGTCATCTACACGAGGAGGTGTGAACTAAATGGAAACTTGCCAGCATGCTTATAAATCGAGTTGTGGTTTGAGTAGGTGTTTACATGGTTTGCTGCTTCGATGATAGATGGCGATAGTAGTATTAAATGGTACAGAAAAAAACCGGCCAAGTGCGAGTCGGACTCGCCCATGAAGGGTTCCGTAGCAGCAAGTATCATCATAATATAAAAGTTTTTGTAGTTCTTTGTAAGTTTGATCGACGTTTTTATATTTAAGTTGATTGAATGAGAGGAAAATTGCGGTTTACGATATATGACGTTTAAAAAAAAACTAATTACTTGATCTCGTTCAAACCAATTTTCAATGGAAGTTTGCATGGTAATGTACATCATATATTTTTTTTAGTTTTATCGTTCTCTTATTTTAGAAGTTAGAGGGGGGGTGACCAACATTTTACCACTTTGGAAGTGTCTCTCGCGCAAACTATTCCGTTTAGAAAAAAATGATCTAAGAAACCTTATTATCATTTTTAAAGACCTATCTATAGATACCCTACACGTAAGGGTTTGAAGAAAAAAAAATTTTTGAGTTTCAGTTCTAAGTATGGGAAGCCCCAAAAATTTATAAACTAATTACTTGATCTCGTTCAAACCAATTTTCAATGAAAGTTTGCATAATAATGTACATCATATATTTTTTTTAGATTTATCTTTCTCTTATTTTAGAAGTTACAGGGGGGGGGACCAACATTTTACCACTTTGGAAGTGTCTCTCGCGCAAACTATTCCGTTAAAAAAAAAATGATATAAGAAACCTTATTATCATTTTTAAAGACCTATCCATAGATACCCCGCACGTAAGTGTTGGATGAAAAAAAAATTTTTGAGTTTCAGTTCTAAGTATGGAGAGCCCCCAAAATTTATTATTATTTTTCTATTTTTGTATGAAAATCTTAATGCGGTTCACAGAATACATCTACTTACTAATTTTCAACAGTATAGCTCTTATAGTTTCGGTAAAAAGTGGCTGTGACATACGGACGGACAGACAGACAGACAGACAGACATGACGAATCCATAAGGGTTCCGTTTTTTGCCATTTGGCTACGGAACCCTAAAAAATGCTTCAGGGGCGTAGACAGGTTTTCTGTCTACGTTCAGGGGGGACCATTTTCCTACGTTTTCCCTTAATGTTCCTCTTCAACATTATATTCTTAATTTTCGATATTGATTTAATGTTCAGTCTGATTAAAACAATTTCTTCTAGTATGGAATCCTGCATTACACAAACAAAATTATTGTGCCGCGTAGCACATACCTACAAGGTTTACTCCCATATTTGGGTTAATATCAATCTGTTGAAAAAGTAAGTAGCTCAAGCACATGGGTGTCGTCTGGAACGAAGATTTTTTATATGCTAGATGAGTTGGTAGACAGTTGGTATCACCAAAAATGTCAAATCGCTCTTGTCGGTAGAGCAACTTTCACTCTTCTCTGGACTCTCCCTATACGTTTTAACATTAACTTTTTCCTGTAGCTGTTGTGTGTAGTTTTTTCTTGGTCTTCCTCTTCCCCTTCTTCCTTCTATTTTCCCTACCACAAATGTACAAGAACAAGTTGGAAAATCTTCAACTTTTTGTTATACATTATTTCTTACATGTATAATTCCCAAAGTGTTTTTCGTGCTTCGGGGGCTTAGATTGTTATTAAGCTTATTAATGATCTACTTAACGGACTACCCAAAAATAAACTTAACAAAATGAAAAACATCAGTTCAAATAACTTGTATACCTATTGTAAATGATAGATGCTGATTTAAAACTTTGAAAGAAACCAATAAGTAGGTTTTACAATGTCATCCTTTACTCAAAGTCAAGGTCATCAGTGAAACAAGTCAGGTGTACGTCAAAAAGTGAAATTAGCTGTAGGAATTGGCCATATTATCAACGAATTTAATATCGTTGCATATTATATTGAATTATTCCGATCTGTCACCCTGCTTTGTCCCACTGGGGTGACAGATCGGACAAAAAAGTTCGATCTGTCCCCCTATCGGCGACGAGGGGACAGATCGAACTGTATTCACCTCCTCAATTAGATAGATTGATGTACAGCCGGCTGTACAATAGTAGAAAATACTAGGAATTAAGTCGGCCATGCATATTTTTATGGAGTCATTATATGACATAACAAAACTGTATGATTAACACTTAACAATTGGATGGCATCGCGCCGCTTGGCGTGCGCAGGCGCATTGTATCACGCGTCCCAGTTTTTACGACGCCTTAACAGATTTCGCATTGTTTACTAAACAGCCGCCATTCCACGGCAAAACCGATCAATAGTGATTGACTTGTACTATTTCTACTGGGGAATGTTGTAGTACTTTGTTAATTAAATCTGTATTTATAAACACAAGTTCATTTATCGACTGGCTTTTGATAACATGGATAGCAAATTGTTTGGTAACACCTTTGAAACGTAACTCTTCTATTCCTTGGCTAGTAGTTATGTTGCAGAAATGCATTTCCACCCAGTAAAAAGAAGGTACTTCGCTCTTTTTTACTGAAACGTTTTTAATAAAAGGCATTTCCGCATCCTCTTGGCCTAGGGCGGGCAAGCGGACTGACATAGAACATTTAAAATAGATCTAGTTCAAAATGATTCAGTGGACAGAGAGCATCCGTATACTGCCGCCGAGCTCACAGAACTTCAAACTAAAAGCACCTTAAGGGACTGTTCCGATTTTCCAAGGAATTGCTGTTGTGAAATGCCGCTTAAATAAACACGGAGGCAAAAGCATGGGGGACACTGTTATAAGAAAAAGGGTAAATCTGAGACTTCCCTGAGTTGCACGGACACTGTTTTATGAAAAAGGGTAAATCTGAGACTTCCCTGAGTTGCACTGTTTTTCAAGCGATTGGCTGGGAAAGAAAAATCTCCCTTACTTGTTGTACCTAAAGCCCTCATTACTTTGGAAAGAAGTAAAGAAAAATGTTAATCACTAACAAATTATGCAGGCTGACATTCGTGTTTAGTGCAACTTAAAACTTGGTACGAATTCCCATGTCCAGTGGACGGATGATGATGGGGTAATTTTGTGTGCCAGCACTAAAAATTTGAATTAGAAGAGCAATGAACTGAGATAAAATAAGCAATAAAGTTTTCGCGATTGAAACTCATTAACGCGTTTAAAATAGACTCTATTAATGAGGAAAATGACGACACAATTTTAGTAGACAAGGTTTATTACGCGTGAAATTAATTTGGTTGGAGTTAATGTATTTTATAATTCAGATTTCGTAGAATCGAAGGTTGAAGATACAAAAATGCAATGCGAATTATCTTTGGTCATTGTTTTTGGAAGTTAACCTTCTTGATTATCCATGAAGGATATCCTAGACATCCTTTTTTGAAGCACCGGACAAGGATAGTATAAAAATCTTTGGTACCGAGATCCTAACATCCTGACGTCAGAATGGATGCCCACTTTTTCTCTCTATCTATTGAGGTACTCATGGCTTGTTTCACCGTTGTCACATAAATTCGTGATAAATGGATTGGAATCTCTTATTATCTTACCTACAACACGGACTTATGTGATCAACATTTGTGATTGTCCTGTGTCTAGAAGTTTATTTATATTTATTTAAGTATATATTTGTTTTATCTCTATTGTTTCTAATACCCTAAACACAATTGCTCAAGTTAAGTACTTAGTTTGGGGTCAGAACATCGTATGTAATGCTGTCCACAGTGTCTAAATTTTTTTTTATTGTAGCAGATCTTTACCCTCACTATGTTGTATGTTTATCCTGTACACCCTGAAGTATGTTGTTTAAATGCAGTGTTGTTGCGCGAGGTTCCGTTCCCGCCCGCGTCATCGTTGTTTGTTGCAGAACAACTTAATACAATGCACTGGCTTTGTTTACTTTCGCTGTCTGTTTTACACAACTAAATGCGCAATTAGAATACTTGGAAAGACGTTGGTATTTTCCTTATCAGAATTTTGGGATGGTGTGCACTCCATTCTTCTCTCAAGGCCTTAGAATAATAACGCCTAGTCGCCACTTAAACTGCCCCAATATTAATCGTCCTTGGCGCAAATCGCAATGCCTCGTCAACTATACATGGCCAGCCACAACCGTAGCCGCGTGTCAGCCGGTCGACAGCGTGTCATAACTGCCAGTCGCGTTTGTTTTGAGAGAAAACTCTGATCTCTGGCGCCTAGATTTCAAAACTGTCTCGATCGGACCACGTGACATAGCCACGCACGTGACGAGAGACGGAGAATTTCCACTAACATCCCGATCTATCCCGATTGATTTTAAGCCGATAACTTCATAAAATTGAAAACTAGACATTAGAAGAGATTAATCTCTTTGACATTGATAATACGTTCCATTTGCAAAATCGCACGAAAATAGATTATCGAGTTCAATGCCAAGAAAACTCAGGTGAACACTGAGCGCACACTACGAAAATGTCCTCATTCCTTCCAACTCGCAATCTTGACACCTCCCTCTATTTGTGAAAGTGTAAGATGTAGATACTCTGGCCGGAAATATTCGCTCAATCTTGATCAATACCGTTTTTACTTCCAAAGATGGGTTCGGGACGTTCTTATAAATTTTTACTTTAATTTTGCGTTTCAATTTTCTCTCAATCGCACCGTAGGTATTCAAATGTGATTTTTGTGCTTTGGGGAAAATGGCAATAATGTATGTAAAAAAAAGGCCTTGCAAAGAAGGTCTAAACAAGCATGTTTAGATGATGTGATATAACATAATATATTGTTTTCCCTAAATCATCATCATCATCTCAGCGTATTCCCGATTGCATCCAGTATGGAGCTCAGGGTCCGCTTCGTCTATGATCCTTGATTTGACAATATATGTTTGATTTAGAGTTGCCCATCGATAGTCCACCATCGATAGTCTATCGATAGTCTATCGATAGTTGACGTCATATCAATAGTATCGATAGTCTATCGATACTATCGATAGCCCAAATCCAGGCAATACTATCGATAGTATCGATACTATCGAGCAACAATACTATCGATAGTATCGATAGTTTTTTAACTATCGATACTATCGAAAGTATCGATACTATCGATAGTATCGACACTATCGATAGTATCGATACTATCGATAGTATCGATCAACAATACTATCGATAGTATCGATAGTATTGCTTACCCGCAATAGTATTGCCTGGATTGGGCTATCGATAGTATCGATACTATCGATATTATCGATACTATCGATATTATCGATACTATCGATAGCACTATCGATATTGTTACTATTTTTCAAGGTCAACTATCGATAGCGAAACTATCGATAGTTGGGCAACTCTGGTTTGATTTGTCCTTTATATGAATATGTGCGATGCTTTGTAGTTTTTTTTTCTAATAACAAAAACCTCTAAACCTCTTCGAAAGGAGGTCTATTCGGCCAGGACATTGTGAACTGAAAACCTAGTGTTTCAGTCGAACTACCCGCCTAACATAATATTCGTGTTTTACCCAATTTGTTTTTTTATAATATTTTGACAGCTTTATTAAAGAACATAGCATTCTGACGAAAACAATTTTTAATAATATTCCAGCGAATCAATTTCATTTGCTTCATTTTTCAGAACGTCCAAGCGGTTTAGTGTTACAAGTTCTTTAGCGATCCGTCACCCGCTTCAAAGCTAATGAGCCACACAAGGAACCATTACGCCTTTGGAACAAATACAGTAAATTACCGTTATAAATTATACGCCGCAGTCGCACTCTGGAAATAAATTTAACACAGAAACAGATTTTTTATAATTTTCAGTTATACATATTATACAAATTAATTCAAAGATATTAACAGTGGTATATTATAAAAAGTCTGTCTTACTTCTTAATATAAAATAAATAACACGAAAAATAAGTGGACAGTACGACACAATTTAGATAATTCATCATTATAATAGCTTTGAGTTTCCTTAATCCATTATATATTATAGACTATTTCTTTTGCCAATAGTTATAAAATTTAAAAATGTTAGTACATTAAATAAAAAAGCATAATTACTCGCTTTATTAAAAGTTCGATCTTTGACGAACCAGTGAAAACGAGCCGCTTCTAAGTTGTATCGTACAGTCAACAAGACTTCAGGCTACCACAAACTGTCTTTTCCTCGATACTCTTTGATCCTTCCATACACATTATTGTAACAGAAAAACAGTTTTGTGTATCTTTGCCTGTAAACATTATTTTATTCGATAGGATAACTTAAAATAATGTTTAATGGCAAAAATAACAAATACTAGTAAACGTGAGTTAACTACAGGCGTCTCTAGGTCGCTCGGTGACATTGAACTTACACAGAAATAAAAAGCTTTGCCGACGCAAATAGAGTACACTCAGCTACAATATTATGTATGCTATGGATGGACGCGTTCTAAGTAACTAAAAACATGCTGCAAAAGATGTAGATCGATTTGATAAAACACATTTACTATACAATTATGATATATATTTAAATTATATTAAATACATATAAATATTTCCTTTTATTTAGGTTCTGTATTAATCATTTAATTAAATATGTTAACTTTGGGACTATGTACGTGAAAAGTGCCTATTTAAGTCTACGTGACTTACTGCTAATCTAATATATCAAAAACAGTTAGATTTAAATTATTATATTTTTCAGCTTATTCAATGTTCCGAATAGGTTTGAGGACAAAGATTAAATAGTTTTGTAACTTATTTTGTAGACCAACATTTTAGGACTTACTTGTGAATCAGGTAGCATTTACAATAAAATAATATATTATGTAACTTCATAAATGTACCTTCATATTTTTTTTGAGCTATTTTCTAATAATAGGCTATTTGACTGTGTTTAAAATATGGAACAATTTGTTGTCATCCTAATAAAATGTAATGTAAAAAGCATATTTTATTGGATGTTCTGAAAAAATAAGGTCATTTTCTGTATAAAAAACATAATTAATGTAATTTAATTTTTTTTGTGGTTTAATCACGTGTTTGAAAACGCTCTGTGATTGGTTGCAACTTTGATGACGTCACAAAAAATGTAAACATTAGTTCAGTGCATGCTTTCTGTTTTTCTTTATATTGATCGTGCGATCTACGTGTTATTTACGTTATTTCCCAACCGTCCTAGTTATTACAGTTTTGTTTATTTAAAGTTCTGTGCATAAAATGGAGAGACATTTTGTGCGAGCTGACAGCATTTTTTAGGTTATGTTAACTCCTACATTTCTTTGGTGTCACGCACTGTTTTCACGTAACCTAAACTAACGTAACCTAAACTAACGCAACAATACAAATATTACTTACGTTAAAATGATCTTCACACATATAAACACTTGAATTAGGTCCAATGCTTTCAGGGTTTCGACGAGCTACACTCAACCACTTTTTTCGGCTCTCAGGATCTATAGGAACTGGTACAAATAGTTTTTCCGGAGTCTTTATCGATGTACTTGTTTGGGTACAACACACCACTTATAAACCATTATTTATGCAATAAATTTCAAAACTTTTTTTTTTTTTTTTTTTTTTGTTAATGGCCTCTTTCCCGCGCCTGTTTGCGGCGCGGTGATTCTGCCAATGTCAAGTGAGTTGGGAGTTTCTAATTGCGTTAAAACATTGGTGTTAAGATGTTTTAACGCTTCATGGAAACACTGGAGGATACTCTCAAGGTCACGGGGGAATGGGCGCCATTGCGGTAAGAGCGTCTCATCTACCGATGAGACACACTACACGCAATACCCGTCCATTCAGTCAATTTGTTTCAATTTTCTTATTTATGACACTTCGTTACACTTTACTGAATGAAAATCACACCACTTTTCAACACCAAACTGCACTAGATCACAAATAAAAAGATTTAAAACTAAAAGACGCGTGGACCCATCGCCTACCCTCCAGTGAATCCCTAAATTTCAAAACTATTTCACAGTTTGTTGTTGAGTTTGTTGTTTATCTATTTCATCTATTTGTGACGTCATCTGTCAAAAATTGCGTTTTGGCGGGTAATTTTTTAATTCAAACTTTAACATTGATTTTCTCCGTATATACGACAGATCTCCAGGAAATATTAAAACGGTTTGCATTTTATGCAATAATAAATAATATAAAACTATTTTCCAGCAGTAGTCAAATAGCCTATTTAATTCCCTGAGTGTACCCTGACTAGCTCGAGTCAAACACTGAGAAAGATTTAACTTATTACCTATTTTCTACCAAAGAATATTTTTAGTGGCTTTTACTGAGGCTGACTATACTACCACCCAGCGACATGAGGGCTGCCGCCCTGAGAGAATTATTTATACTCCGTTTGATCTGCGCTTACTCCAGACATGATACCGACTCCTTAAATATGACTCTGACATGATGAAGAATTATGGCCTTTAATCTAATTTAATATAACAACTGTATGTACAGTTTATAAATTATTTTTGATATATTAGTTTGAGGTTTTGCATAGTTTATGACGTGTGAAATATTGTAAAACAATTTAGTCAACAATGTTTAATGGGCCGTTTCTTCATAAAAATAAATAAACACGTTATTTAATGTTTCATATTCTCGTAAAAGTAAAACAATCATTTTTTCCAAGAGATTTGTCCCGATCTATTCAGAGTAAGTTCGCACCACGATCCATTGATTGGGCAAGTTACAATTGTATTTTAAATTCTATTCTTGATTTAGATAGTAATTTATCGACCCCCCACACTAGCGTCCTTTGAACGTCGGCGTCTTGCCGGCGACCTCCCCACACTAGCGTTCTTTGGGCGTTGCGTCTACGCGGCACGCAAAACGCTAGTGTGGGGAGGTCGCCGGCAAGACGCCGGCGCTCAAAAGACGCTAGTGTGGGGTCACCCTAAGCAATGTTCAAATAAAAATAGTATTGATAAAAAGTTTTGCGAATGCGAATGAAAAGAGTAACTATCCTGTTTTTTGCTGATAATTTTATTTAAAGACCATAAACAAAATCTTTTAATTTTAAAGCACTAAACCAATTAATTGTCTAAGCTTTAAATAGAACTCTCTCGGCATACTAAACAATGTTATGCACTGTGACATTTCGACCTTTCCTTCTCAACAGAATCCATCAACAAGATGATTCTAGACAAAAATAATCATGTCTTGTATGATGTCTAGGTTTGTTTTCTAAACAATTCAAAAAAGTTAAATTTTCTCGTGATATAAGATCGACGTAAGATATTGGCAGCCGTGTGTTGGGTCTGCCATATTTGTTTATCTTTTCACCAAATGGATTGATTGAAGCGGCCAATACCTACCTTATGGTTTTAGCAAGATGTATTTTTAATAAAAATTACAAAGGTAGTCGATTAATCTCCACTGGTTTATATAACTTCAATTAATATTTTTTTCAAATTTTTACTAGTGTTTGTATGGATTTTATCTATCAGTTAGTACAATATAACTTACTTAAAAGCGAAAAACTCGTAATATATTATACTGATATCTGTTCTGTACACAGACATAATCTATTTCTGTGGTTCTGTAGGTATATAACTCTATATGCGTCGGCAAAGTTTTATCTCTAACTTGATTCTACATATAAGTTTTACTCATACAAACAAACAAAACATAAAACAAAAAAAAATACATTAACAATACTTACATGCAGTGTTATTATAATTAACAGCGTTCTCGACTTGTATGCCCATGGTTTGACTAGATTCGACCCTGAACTGACTCACATTGCCGTTTCAGGCATTATCACGTTCGTCACTTCATCACTACATCACTTATCACCGCACTGGTCACGTGATCACCACACTTCACCACTTAACACTGTTCGTGGTGCTTCGCATTGACTTTTTTCACAATCTGATTAAAGTAATAAACAGGGTTAGGATTTTTGAACAATTCAGCAATTTATTTCCGTTCAAGAAAAAAAAACTGATATGTTGAAAAGAGTCGCAACTAGTCGGTTTAATAAAAAAGAACAATATTTGTTTAATATAGTTGTAATTACCACTTTAAAGCATAATATTTGCTCCTAAAATGATAAACTGACTTTAATTTCAAAATAAAAATAACGTAGCATTGTGGGTGGTTAAAAATCACTCATAAATCAACTTCAATTTAAAAATAAAAGTTACTGTGGGTAGTTACAAATCCACTCTACAAAATTTAACTAACCTTAGAAAAAAAATTAATCTTAAAAAAAATTTGAAAATCTTTCAATTTAAAAAAAGTTTATTAATCATGATAAAATTATGATTAATATTTTTTATAAAAATAATAATCATATTTCTTATTAAAAAAAGTCAATGCTTTGCCCGCACAAGCTAACTGGAATGTAGAACCGCGGCGTCCGCGCGCGCGCCGCCTTCACTGCGCCGGCGCATCCATCTGCGAACAAAGTTTTTATATTAGATTCGTTAGCATTTGTTTTCTTGCGAGTGGTAATAAGTTAGGTTATAGTAGATGACTGTAAATAGGACCGACTTTTAACCATGTGCCTTAAGGGTGACAATATTTTAAGTTATTTCAAAAATTAGTAAAAACAGTAAAGTTGTTTTCACTACAATAAGCAAATTAGCCTCCCGCCCGCGGTTTACTATACGACATTTTCCCGGAGAAACGTAATATTTTTTCAGGATAAAAAGTAGCCGGTTTACTCCTTCTTTAGCTCGGAAAATATCCCGTTAGGAAAAATCACATCGTGATAAAAGAACATACAAAACACATTACAGTTGTTGTCCAATAAGAACTGAGCATTTTCCCGGGAGAAAATCAGATGGGACATTTACCGTAGCCCAAAAACTTTTTCTTTCTAGCCTTTGCCTAAGGTCTCGTCTATGCTTCTACCAAACATTACCAGAGTTGCTTTCGCATTTCGAATCCATATTCTATAATAGGTCTGTGGAATTTTTTTATTCATTGGAAACAATATATTATTCGTTTTAGGAATTTAATAATTGGATACATATTTTAACACAAATGTTGTAAATCTGTAAGCAATGGCGATTCTATGAAAGCAAAAAATAATCATTAACTGTGAAACATTCGTCCCATTTTCAAGAATGAAATATTGTTTTGCTGTCCCTACGACACAGTATATCGAACAAACAGTATTATATCTACTATTTTTTTTTTATTAAATCCTATTTGTTTATAGACAAACTTTAAAATTAGTAAACTGTTTTATTTTCACTATCTTAATATATATTTATTGTCTTTTTTTCTAATTTTCATTTTACGAATAGCAAAATCTATATTATGTACTTACTAAAACTTATTTTGTGACTGCATAATTATTTGTTTTTTTTATTTCATGTCTCAAAAAATATTTAGAAATGCTAGATGACATTATTAACTCTTTCAGCCTTTAATTTTTTAACTTAGAAATCAGAGATGCTATCTTTCTTTATGAAAATTGACAACAGAGGAAGCATCTTAATTATCTGTCAGTTAAGTTATCCCAAACTAATCTATCAGTGCTGAAATTGGCCGTTCATATACATATATTTTATTTATAAATATTTGGAGAGGAACTGCTATTTTCTCAAATTTTAATTTACATTTATTTTTGTTTTCGTGCCAATAAATCAGTGTGATTAAATCCTTTAATATCTACAAACATAATTTATTCCATCCCGTCTTTAGATGTATTGGAGCAATAAATGACCGCAACTTACTGGTGGATTCCGCTGTCTCCAATATTAATTATGAACGTGTCAACAATATGGTGTCAGGAATGCGACACGGAATTATGACGTGGCAGGAATTCTGACAATGCTGTAGTAATATATATCATTGTTCCCATTCTTTAGGTTTATTTTAGGAACATTTAACTTGGAACATGTAGAAGAGGTAGGTGGAAGACATGCACGCGAGCGTATTAACTCATGCATTGCCCAATCCCAGGTAGACGACATTAACTTAATACACCTCCTTGTTATTTGATTTAAAAACATTATAATTTATGCTGACATATTTTAAATGCTGACATACATTAACCTAAGTCTGCCCTTCTGTACTGGACATCTCTAGAAAGTTTTTCGTGAATCCACTTTTTTGACACTTTTTTTAAGCCATACGGCGACAGCACGTGGACGGAGAAATACCCAATCAAATCCCTGCTCTTGCATCGCCGTCGGCAGCGTCCCTGGACTTCATATGAGCCTACTACCAGGTACACCCATGGTACACCACAGGGCGACCTGCCCATCTCGTTACCTACCCCTTATGAAGGATTACGCTCAACTTGCTTTATTAACATTAACCCCTCAACTTACTGATCTATTAAGGCAACCTTCCGCGAAGGTCTAAATGCACAACGAGACTGCACCGAAGTGGCATGGTATAAATAGCGTGCTATTCCGAGTGCAGCGGCAGACGCGGTGCAGACGCCCGGTGCAGTGCAGTTGGCAGCACTCAACTCGGACAATGCAATTGATTAACTAATTATTATTTTAGAAAATTAGTGTGGTCGCACATGGGCCACAAACGCTGCCGCCTGAAGGCAAAAATTAGGGATGGGATCGATCGCACTAAAGACATACGATACCGATAATAATAAAAAAGTATCGCCGATACGGATACGGACAGCAAAGATTCAAAGAAGAGACAGCGTGTGGGGGGGTTTATTTCGAATAAAATTACAGATCAAAAGAAAAAAATACAGTAATTATAAGTATTTTATTCAGGAAAATTTTATGTACATAATGGGTGTATCGGCAATTCTGATTTATCGGAAAACTCGAAATATCGGTATCGGTATCCCTAGTAAAAACTTCTAACGTGCGGAGGATTATTTTATGTATTGACTAAAATCCTTTTTTTACACATTGAGTTACAAGTACAAGTACATTGTAGTTCAATGTTTTTACTTATTGAATAGGAACAATGCTACACAGAAAGAATGAGACTTGATAATGTATAATTTTTTTTGCTTGATTATGTATTTAAGAAAAAAAAAATAGTAGTAGGGTCAAAATTTACGAGGTCCAAATTTGCGGTCACACGCCTTACATTCCGATGATATAGAACGCACAGCCTAGAAATCTTTTTTATATGATTGTTTGTTAAATTAGCTACCTAGAATTCATAATTTTATTATAATATTTCAGAAAACGTTAAACAAAACTTTCAATCGAAACCTAAAATCAGGGTCAAAATAGCGTTCTTCGCGTGGTCACACTCTGCTCTTCCATAATTCAAAAGCTTGTAGCATTTTATTTACCTGGACAATGCCGTACTTTTTACCTACGAAAATGAGCCTGATAAACCATAGTTTAATATTAAATACTTAACTACACACATATTTAAACAAAAACATTTACGAAATAAGCATTTTGTCTTGGTCACACGATTTCGCAATTTTTGAGCGCGCGGTTAAAAACGACTCACACGACGCAACGAAGCTACATAAGACCTTGCAAACTTACCGCCCACTCGCCAGTTGTGCCGCAGCAAGTGAAGAGAGATGACGGGCGACTCATCATCGTTCGAGGAATAAACTAGAAGTGCTTAACTTTTGAGTCATATATTTTTCTATCATCTCAGGTCACTCAGGTGGGCATATGAAATGTATGTTAGGGTAATATTATCAATCAGTAATTGCTATTATTATGTCGTAAATATAATCGAGATTTTAGATTATAATAAAGAAAAGGAATTTATTGCACAGTTTAGCCAGAAATTGTAAAAATGTCCTATTTTCGGTCACTTTAGTGGCGTCACTTGAGTGGCATTTTGTCCACTGAAGTGACATTTTGCACCACTCAAGTGACTTGTCTTATTACATAAACAAAATTCATTAGAAAAAAGCCTAATTAATGTTAAATAATTCATATAAAACAATATTTATGAAGCGTATAGTGATAAGCTAGTCTAAAAGTATATGAATTCTTGATATAATTATCAAAACTGATCTGGTAATTGGTTTCGTATTTCAAACAGATCAGTAACGATACTTTACCGCTTCCGTGGTGATGTGCTTATAGCGTTCGGTTCACGATCCGGAGTTCTCGGGTTCAATTCCCGGAGGGGTCCGCCATACATTGTAAAAAAATATATTTATGAGTGTTTACTGAGTTTCGTTACGACATTGCAGGCTGAATCACCTATTATTAAAAAAAAGTAGACGATTCCGTGCTTTGGAGAGTACGTAATATTTATATCGGTCCCGGTATTTGAAGGTCTATATCTATAATCTATAATGAATACGGCTGATCCCGGAAGGGTAGGCTAGGCAGAGACCACGTCATTCCACTCGATACGATTTACATACTTCCCTTGCTTCCTCAACTTTAAGTAAAAGTATCTTTCATACACGCTCGTCGGTTTAGGGTACTTTTTACCTAGCCTTTATTAAGAACATCCTGAATTGGATCTAGGTATGTTCGCTTAGGCCTTCACTTTTCAATATTCCACTCATACCTTGTTTATCACTTTTGTTAGTCTCTTTCCATTCATCTTTTGTACATGTCCAAACCATCTTAACATTTTTTCCCGATCTTAGGCACTACATCTTCTTTCACACCTTTCCCTTATAACACTATTTCTTATCCTGTCACTCAACTTTGCTCCAAACAAACTTTAGCCCTCTCATTTCTACTCCATTTATTCTACTCTCGTGCTTACTCTGCCGCACCCAACTTTCACTACCGTACATAATTGTTGGCTTCAGCACTCTATGCACAGCCAGACGAGCCTTTTTGAGACTCTCCAACTGCTCATAATGCTTTAATGAGCAAAGCACGATTTGACATGTTTCCAGCATTCGGCAAGCGGTAGGTTTGAAATACAACCATAATATAGATCTATCTGAAATAACCCTCCAAATCTGTCAATCGTGGCGGACTTACCTTTGTTTATCTGCTTAACCCATCAGGGTTACCATTATGATAATGCCCTGAGAAGATTTTTATTTTATTTTTGTTAAATTATTCATTGCACTTGACATAAGATTTTTATTTTGCATAGCCGACCACGGGGCCTTATTTTGTTAATGTCTTTGTTAGTATTTTGTTAATTAGGGGACAATAATTATGATACACTAAAGGGAATTTGCCATTTAATTTTAGATTGTTAAGTAAACAAAAAATTGTTATACGCGCTACAATTTGAAGAATTTTGATTTTTGTCTTACAGTATTTCTGATTGTGTTTACCCGAATCTAAATTAAAGATTTTTATATTATACTTTTGTTCTTTTGTTAATTTTAATGTGTTGTTGGTAATTGTGTAAAATTACCAACCTTACTACGATTTTAATACTCTTTTTGATTACTTTCTCTCATAATATTTAACTGGTCACTTGAGTGGCGCAACATGTCACGTTTAGTGGCGTCAAAATTTTCAAAAAATAATTCCGGTGAAACCTGTGGTTAGATTTGGCTATTTTTTTGTAGTTAAACTTCTGTTGATCTCTTTATTATTCTCCGATATAAAACAATGCCAAAAACGGACAAAAAAAAATCGCCACTAAAGTGATCCGAAGAATCATTTCTGAATTTTGACCCAGTATAATAATAGTGTTCGCATCGACAGAAATAACAACGCGTCATGCAGTAGAAATTGCTTTTGTACTCCCACAAGTTGGGCACAAGTGGCAGACACGCAGGCATATATCAGTTCGATTAATTCACAAATGTGCGGCTGAATGGCATTAAAATACCCACAGTCCGGCCACGGCTCACCGCGGAATGTTTAGACTATTCTCAACGGGTCGGAAATGGCAGATACCGACGCAACACTAAAAATAACCGAAAAAACTGCACTAGTCACATAGGGCTGCCTACGCGGAAAATATATTTAAAGTTAGAGAAACTTGGAAAGTTTCCTAGGCAATGTTCTGTTGCAAAGGCCTTCGTCAACACTATCAAATTATAGGTATACTTAAAAGAAAGAAAACTTTTTTAAATGAAGTGCGCCTCATTTATCCTCCTTTGTTCCTCCTAATATGTAAAAAAAATGAAAATAGGAGAACGTCCTTTTCCAAAACTCTCCAGTTTTAGTAGGAACGTTAGTAGTAGGATATTTTAATGTAATGAAGGACGAGATTTTTTAATGTTAGAGGTAGGCAAACGAGTAAGTGGGCCACCCGGTTGTAAGTGATGTCCGCTGCCCATTGACAACTGCATCACAGTTGCTTTGCCAGAATTTCTTTGCCGGGTTTTTATTACAACTCTAATCAATAATAAAGGACTAAGAAGGAATGTCTCTCATCAAGCCTAATCTGCCACCCCTAACCAACGGCACGTGTTGCGTAAACCTCGGTACTGTCGAGTGGGAACCACGGCTGTCACGTCACAAGCCCGAGACTGCGTGACGTCAGCGCCCGTCACTGCCCGAGGGACACCAGACGCATAGAACATTACACAACGTAAGAACTATGATGAAATATCTCTCACCAAGCCTATCTTCCGGGCAGCCCTAACCGGCAGAGGAACAAGCACGTATTGCGTAAACCTCGGAACTGTCAAGTAGAAACCGCGGCCGTCACGCACAGGCCCGGGACGACAGCACGCTGTCACTGCCGAGAGAAAGCAGGCGCATAGGGAAATGTATTAACAGTATCAGGAGAAAAGGATGTTCAATAATATTATATTTAAAAAGAATCAGATATGTTATCAATGACAGATCAGATTCTAACTGCGTTAGAAACTCAAGTCGGCTTTTTTTTGTAAAGCTTTAGTTTGATAACGAATACCTATTACTTAATTGTTTTTGTAAATATAGACAGACCTACTAAACGAGTAACACTATCTAGAATTCATTAATTTGTTATACAAGAGTGCAAAGTTGCTTTTTAACTGCGTGTTCAATTTTGATGACCGAGCAAGCGAAGGATTCTAAAATTGAATCACGTAAATATAGACAGACCTACTAAACGCGTAACACTATCTAGAATTCATTAATAGTTATTTGTTATACAAGAGTGCAAAGTTGCTTTTTAGCCGCGTGTTCAATTTTGATGACCGAGCAAGCGAAGGATTCTAAAATTCAAATAAAAAAAAATTTGAATCCTGAGCGTTAGCGAGGGAATCAAAAGAGCACGAGGTGAAAAATCTTTGCACTCGAGTGCAACACGTAACTTCTCATTCCACCTCAGCGAGGAAATGACTAAATGCAAAAAAAAAAGTTTAACAAATTAAAAAAAAGTTGTATGATATATTCGGCACCATAGAGGTAGCAGTAAATAGGTTTAATGTTTTTTTAATTCACAAACTTAGTGCACACGATGTTCTAAATTCAATTTACTTTATCCTCTAGAGAATAAAAACGGCTTTTCCACTCAGATATTGAAGATTAAAAATACTCTTTCCGAGATGGTGGGATGAAAAATTAATTAATCCTCCGCCGATTAAATTGAGAGAGAAAAAATAAAATTATTTAATTTTTTTAAGGTCGGCATACTAAACATACACCAATGATTTCATTAAATCTTTTTGAATATGACAATCGACTAGAATGACCGGCGGAGCGCAGAGATACTTCCATCTGCCGATACCACCGATACAGCCCTTGGCAAAACACTCCGTGGAAAGTGTTCAAACGCTTACCAAAATCGATGATTTCTTTCTTTGTGGAGCCATAAAGAAGTGTACCTTTCTACCGGCTCTGGACTCCGGCCAACCGCACACTTTGACTAAGGTGTAGAGTAGAGTTTGTAAAGTTAGGGCGCGTTAAGTTAGAAGCTTAGCTCTACATTAGATCTGATAACTTTTTGACAGCGAGTATTGGCAACATTTTACATGAAAATGTTTTTGGTTGGTGTTACTTAGTCTAGGCCCCCAGCTTTCGAATAATTATAAAATGATTACGCAACAAAATAACAGTCCACATATAAAAATACAGTCAATTTCAATACCTCCTTTTTTAGATGCTGGTAAAAATCATAAATATCTTGAAGGTATAAATAGAAGCGTTAGTGTCCATTCCTGGCTCACGCGTGGCTGTCACTGGCTAATTAACCTTCTGGCTTAGTCCGCGCCATTTAAATCAATTGTGATGTGTTTATCGCACGTCACTCAATGTTTTAGTGTCGATAGCACGCCTCAGTCGTTTTTTATAATAGAACTCGTAATTGGATGCATTGTTAACACTAGTAGACGTCACATTGCTATTTATAAGGGGGCAAACGAGCAAGTGGGTCACCTGATGGTAAGTACCACCCATAGGCATCCGAGACCCCCGTGGGGTCGCAGGCGCGTTGCCCACCTTTATGGGTGGAATATGTACGCTTCTTAAAGGTTTTCATGTCGTATTATAATTAAGACTGCCGGTTACTTCTGAAAGGTGAATAATTCTTTTTCATATAACAAATAATTCATCAGGATAAAATTCAGGACACAGGAACAAAATTAACTTCTCGGAGTCCTGGGTTAAATTCCCGGGACGGCCAAAAGGGCATTGAAGATTTTGGCCTTCCTACTGGTCCGCCATTTTGATTTTTTTTTTCAAAACAGCTTTCACTGGAAATTCTAGCGAAAATGGATACAAAACTTAAAATGTCATTAGGCAAAAACCTGGAAATTGTCACATTTTCAAGATGTCAAAATGGCAGGTCTAGTCGGTAGGTAGCCCAGCCAGTAGGGCACGAAGGAAGCCCTTTACCAAATAGTTGGTCGGTAAAAGGGATGATATTTTATTTTTATTAAATCATTCTTATGTTTATCATGCCATTTATTTCAAAAACACATGCACCTAAGCTCAGTACTACAATGAAATCAATGAATGTTATTTATTTATTATTGTTATGATTGTCATGTTATTATGAAATATATCTCAACGAAACTTTCTCAACTGCTCTTACAACATTTCTTTTTCACAACACTTAATCCGGAATAAGTAATTAATTTTTCATGAAAAACCTTAAAGGAAACACAACAATATAAAGGAAAATATTTTTGTTGGTAAAGTATTTTTTCTTTCTTTCTGTCTATTGACCATAACAATGAAAAAAGAAATAGGCACAGCGCAGAAAAATAAAGTATTGAAATAAATACAGAGGCATATTATAGTCAGTGTTAAAATGTTAATGTTAATAGGTAAAATGAGATAAGAAGAAAGCGGTCAAAAAATAGAAGAGGAATTATACATTAAACTAGCGGCCGCCCGCGGTTTCACCCGCGTGGTTCCAGTTCCCGTGGGAATTGATCAAAATCCTTTCTTAGCGGATGCCTACTTATACCATCTACCTGCATGCCAAATTTCAGCCCGATCCGTCCAGTAGTTTGGGCTGTGCGTTGATAGCTATCTATGTCAGTCAGTCAGTCAATCAGTCAGTTGTATATATAGATTACATTGCAATACATTAAATTACATTGCAACGTCCTTGACAAAACGTCCAAGATTCGTAAACAATCCTGCTCAGTGTCAACCCAGGAACTATCACTCAATGGTAAGTAATATTGGCCTACTAGGCTGTTGCCAGCGAATCTTGGCACAGGAACTCGCCCGAAATAATGTTCCGAAGCGAACCCGACTTGTGGAAATATAAAAAAATCCACGCATCTCGTATAAACGTCGACGCTTATCATATTAACTCGGGTTCCCGGGGGAAACGGGAAAACGGTCAATTTGTTGACGTCTTGTGGATATTGCGATGAGGTGGCGACACTTTGACGGATATTTTATTCTTTTTTGAACACTGAAATATTATTGCTCGTTTAAAGGTCTTGAAAGTAATGAAGCAAGAGATACGACCATTTTCAACGCTACAGATTTTATTAGTGTAGTGGAAAATTCCCGAGGACTTTTTATAACATTTAAAAGTGTTAGAGGTGTGCTAGAGGACACCATTTCAACTCTTCATTCTTCTGCTTGTGGCTAAACAAACTGAATTTGGGAAAACATTTTTAATGAAACACATCTGTTTAGTGTTCGAAAAAATCACCGTACATATATTTTGGGTCTTTTGGGATTCTAAAAAAACGGGCAATCGTTTCAAGGCTTAAATTCACTATCGAAATTAGAATCAGACTTGTGTTTTTTTTTTCTAGGATGTATTGTTTATACTGTGCAGATGATAGGATGCAAGGAGTTTCTGATAAGTCTGAAAAAGTTTCTGATTTCATTAATTCTGAGAGATAAACTTTTTAATGTAATATAAATTGTAATGTTTGTGTACGATAGCGCAATAAATAAATATTGTATTTTACCATATAAATGATAGTACTTTTATACCTCTACCAATCAATTAAATCCCTAACCATTCCAAAATACATATCAAAAATGCACAACGTTAATATTCAGGTTTTCACTTCTGCCGGCACTCCCGGAGTGCAACCCGTCGTTTTTTTTTTCTAGGATGTATTGTTTATACTGTGCAGATGATTTCGGTTTATTTTTATGGTTAATATGGTTGCTTAAACATTAAATCTTATATTAATTTTCTAATAAACGTTTCCTTCTTTCTTGTTTTATGTATTTTACAACACATAATTTTTATTCTATACCTACGGAACATACGCCATAAGTTTGACTCTTACCTACCCCAGTCAGACGTCATTTCTTCCAATTATTTTCCTCTGTTCAAGCCGTCTGCTAGACACCGTGTAATCGCTTTGAACACCTCGCGAATCCTTAATTGACACTGATGTAATGAAAAAGCAGAAATAACCCTCTCGCCCAGTTCTCAATGGATTACTCATACTCAAATTTTGACAGTTTTCTACTTTATAGCGTATGAAAATAACACAATTGATCGCGTCGCCTAACAGTCTATCTAAACATTTGGGTGATCCGTTTCTACACAGGCAGCCAGTCATTCGGGGAGCAATTATCCCTTAACACTACGTCTTTCTATAATGTGTTCGTAAACCTCTGTTATTAGGGAATCTCTTGAGCCTTGCATTCTTTTTTTCGAAAATTCGAAAAAAAGAAAAAGCCATTAAATAATGGCTCCCTGTTTTTATAGTAGCTCAGTACATTGGCTCCACTTAGCCTGATGGCAAGCAAAAGGGGAACCCAAATTACCATGACAACGGACGCAACACTGTGGCGTTCTATCCGCTGGCATCGCCGCAGTACTGGCTGACAAGGTGCTTCTTTACGCTTCGTTTAAAGGAACTCATGCGAAAAAGAGCTAGAGATACAGGTAATGGGCAGGGTGTATCGATTTATAATATAACCGAACAAAGAGAAGGAGGTTCTCAATTCGATTCGTATGTTCCTTTTATGTATCAACATCACAAACGGAGTGATGAATGGAAGTCTCCTTCTCTCCCTAAAAATAAGAAACACAATACCAGAAAACTAATGTCAGCAGGGTATCAAGGTACCGCAGAATGCGAAAAACCAATGCTACTTTTTTATATAAAAATAGAAAGTAAACGAGCAAAAAGATCGCCTCATGCTAAGTGATCACATTTGCAACACCAGAGCATAGAAGCATTAAATATGGGTTGCCGGTCCTTATAATAAATACGCTCTTTTTTATAAGACACTAGAGTGGATTTCAACAATTCTTCACTGCTGAAGGTAAATGTCATTTTCCGAGCCTGACCTAGCAAAACATATTTGTTTTACACTCTTCTCATTCGAATACAAAATACAGATCCATAATACATAATATCCATTAGAGAAGGTACCTAAAACGTACACTTTTAGCGACTGCGTCATCTCCTGAGCAATACGTTAAAAAAGTTCCTCTTCAATAAACATAAAGTTATTTAGTGCTAAAACAGTTTTTCCGCCAAGACTTACCTAATAATGTGAGACATATTGTAGCGACGAAATGTGTTTTCGTTATTAAATATACTAGCTTCCTCCCGTGGTCCCGCCTTCGCAGAATGTGCTTGTCACATAATTTTTATGTCTATCAAGGTCTCTTGTCCTATTTGCTAGCATAAATATACATGTATAGTCAATACGACTGTAATATTTGCAAACATTGAATAAGTTTTAAGACTGTCGGCTGGTACCGAATCTCTTAAATCAGTCAAAGTTTTCTTTTAAGAGCTTTCATGTGCATAATACGAATGGAAAGTGCTGCTATATTGGAAAATGAAATTTTGTTTGATATCGAACACATATCAGTAGTTCATGAAACCTATCGGTGATTGATTACTCATGCTTATTTATATTGTGCCACCTTATCATATCAACTCCATAATTCCCATATTAACACTTAAAAACCGGCCAAGTGCGAGTCGGACTCGCCCATGAAGGGTTCCGTAGCAGCAAGTCATCATAATATAAAAGTTCTTGTAGTTATTTGTAAGTTCGATCGGCGTTTTTATATTTGAGTTGATTGAATGAGAGGAAAATTGCGGTTTACGATTTATGACGTTTTAAAAAAAAACTAATTACTTGATCTTTTTCAATGGAAGTTTGCATGGTAATGTACATCATATATTTTTTTTAGTTTTATCGTTCTCTTATTTTAGAAGTTAGAGGGGGGGGGGGGGGACCAACATTTTACCACTTTGGAAGTGTCTCTCGCGCAAACTATTCCGTTTAGAAAAAAATGATATAAGAAACCTTATTATCATTTTTAAAGACCTATCTATAGATACCCCACACGTAAGGGTTAGAAGAAAAAAATTTTTTTGTGTTTCAGTTCTAAGTATGGAAAGCCCCAAAAATTTATAAACTAATTACTTGATCTCGTTCAAATCAATTTTCAATGGAAGTTTGCATAATAATGTACAACATATATTTTTTTTAGATTTATCGTTCTCTTATTTTAGAAGTTACAGGGGGGGGGACCAACATTTTACCACTTTGGAAGTGTCTCTCGCGCAAACTATTCAGTTTAGAAAAAAATGATATAAGAAACCTTATTATCATTTTTAAAGACCTATCCATAGATACCCCACACGTAAGGGATGGATGAAAAAAATTTTTTTGAGTTTCAGTTCTAAGTATGGAGAGCCCCCAAAATTTATTATTATTTTTCTATTTTTGTATGAAAATCTTAATGCGGTTCACAGAATACATCTACTTACTAATTTTCAACAGTATAGCTCTTAAAGTTTCGGTAAAAAGTGGCTGTGACATACGGACGGACAGACAGACAGACAGACAGACAGACAGACATGACGAATCCATAAGGGTTCCGTTTTTTGCCATTTGGCTACGGAACCCTAAAAAGGGACAAACAAACAAACACGTAACACCTAAAAATACAACATTTAGTTACGACAGTTAATTTTATTAAAAATCCGTTTCGAGTGCGCGGGCGCAGGATTTACGGTGTGAGCGAGATTACGTGCAGAGTGAGTACGCTATAGATGTAGCGCTCAGACATAATATTAACGCTAACAACATTATTTCTTACGCAATATTGAGTTCTCTTCTACAAAATACGCATTGGTCATTAAATCGTTAGATACATTTTATTGCTTACTGTACAGCTGTCAGTTGAATAAACTTCAAGCGAAGTCAGCAACGTAAACTTTGAGTACTAGTGAGTGCTTCGATTACTTTTTGCTCATAGTTAATCCGTTATACATTTCTAAAAGGCAAAACCTAACCTTTAAAATATAGATCCATTAAAAAACTTAGTAGGTAAACTTTCCTAATGTTTATAAGTCTTATCACACTAATAGGAGCCAAATAATTTCGAGAGAGCATGTAAGGACGGATGTTACATCCGTTTTCTTATTTTTACTCTTTTATTATAAAAAAGTACAGTAATACCGCTTATGCAGCAGAATAAGAAGTTTTAATTATTATATTTTTATGGTATCTATAGCCGAGTATGCGGCAAACCTGAGGTGAAACTGACTACGCGCCGCCCATAGACATCTGCAAATCAGGTGGAATCACAAATGCACTGCCGGAAATTAATTTAAAAAGCTGGGTGGTTTCGACATAAACCTTTCTGCAGGCATTCTGACAATGACCGCATCCTACGGAGAAATGACTGATTTACTGAAACAAATGCACTTAATAAATCAACGACCGCAAAAATGATCAGACAGATCGAGAATTAACATGGCATGCATTAAGCACTTCCGTCGTGGTTTAGGGCTTCTCCGAACAGACAGACAGACAAAGAGTGTCAGCAGTAAAACGGTCGTAAACAGCTTAGGCCCAAGCGATCTGGATCTGGTAAACATGTGAGTAAACAACTTCAATGTCTCCGGAGAGTGGCAGTCAATTAAGACTTTTAGTTGACTCATTCAGACATATTATTAATTTTCTATTTATATGTAACTAGTTATATGAATAAAACAATTCTTATAACCTATAGATTCTTTGCAATTTTAGGCGTACAAGTGTGGAAACTATAGACGCTTTTAACCCCAGAGACTCTGTACTAGTACGTCACCTACCCTGCAATTTGAAGAGAAAACAAACGTTATTGTATGCAACAAACCAAGCGCTTTCCCTGAACTTTTATGTTTTTTTTTACTAAGTCAGTTGGCAGACAGGCACGCAGCCCACCTGATGGTAAGCGGCCGCTGCGGCCTATTCCATTGAGGGATGCTTCACCAGGAAGCGTCCCTCAATGTGCTCTCAGATTGTAGACCCATCTTATCTTCGAGCCTCTGATTTCAAGTGTACTAATATAATCAAGGAGACTTGGGTTTCTTCTTCCGTAGTCTCGCTGCCCTTGTCAGTTGTCAGTGTCTAACGGTGCCACTTTTGTGGTTTAAAGAAACTTACTGAAATAAATATTTTTCGCTACAACTGTAAAATGCTGAACTACTCAACAGATGTCATCCAATGTATCTTTGTAACTGTCATGAACTATTTCTTTATAACTGAGCAACTTTATCCTACACCAACGAGACAAAATAAAAAACTATCCGATAAACAATCTGGATACAAACCACATGTTGACAGTGGTACAATACAGTCAACGGCCGCCGCACAGGCCGTCTGCGCCTGCGCATACCGCGAGCCGCGAGTGTCACGCCCCCGCGCGGCTAAAAGGGGACTCCTGTTAAGGGCTATTTGTCACCGGTGATTCACCGGATTAATAATCTTCCCATCGCGGATTGTGCCTATTTTCGTGGAGCGCGCATTCCAAGGTGCGGGTAAGTGTCTTAAAGATTAGATTTGTACGTGGTAAGAACTGCGATTAGTTAGTTTTTAGGCATGTAGTGTGAGTTTTCATTTATAGAAACAATTCACCACCTAGCAGATGCCTTTTTTATTCGTTCGTCTAGCTGTTCATTGTTCAGCTGTTAATTATCTTAGCTAGTACGCAAACTATAGACAAGTTAAGATTTCAGCTATACAATGCTAAATAGGCACTGCGACATACTCCATCAAAATACTAGAAAAAACACACACAACATACAGTGATGAAACTGGTCTAATGAAGATCAATCAGAATTCGCGATCTTAAAATTTCATTGAGATTAACGGATTCACTGTTCAATGCAGTATCATAAAGTTTTATTGATCTGCGAATCTCTTTACTCCAGTCCATTTTTAACAAATCGCCCTCTGAATGGCTTTATTTACAGTCGAAAATAACGCGATTTTTTTCATGTTATCAGCACTAGGGTAGACAAATTTAATCATGAGTCATTTGGCCTCGGAATCAAGCTTAACAGTAGGGTTATTATACAAAAATAAAGACACAACGTATCCGAGGAGTCATGCGCAAAGCCGCCAACACCAGTGACTCACTTTATTAGTAAACTGACTGGTGACGTCTGACTGACTAACTCGACGTACTCCTCAGTGGGTAAAAGAAACACAGTAGCAGACAGTGACTCAAAGGCAAGTCTGAAAGGATCATGTCAAAGAAGTACTTACAATACGAACAACTGGCTAAAGGGATGATCTCACGTGTAGCTTTATAATTCACATTTTTTCCAATTACCAAGTCATTATACATTACTAGGGTCTTTTCCTTCTCTGATCGTTTTGTCCCGAACTAGTCAGGGTATGATTTTACCAAGCGACTGCCACCTGACCTTTTAGAGGGAAACCAGACCAATTTGATTAAAGCTACACAGCCATTCGTCTATGCAGATTTCCTCACGATTTTTCCGTCAACGTCAAGCTAATGGTAAATACGCACATAGGAAACTCCAAAGATGTCATAGAATAAATGAAATAGAATCTTTATTCATGTAGGCCTCATAGATTAACTTATGAATCGTCAATTATAAAAGTATAAAACAGAGTGACAGAACCTCACTCATGTGACGCGACTTTTAAAATTACTTGGCTTCCATAGCTTTAGAACAAACTTGCTAACTTCAAAATGACTTAGTGGATGAAACAACTCAATCAAGTTCAGGTCCGCCCTTTAACATTTTTTCTATTTATTTTATTTTTATCGCAATGTGTAACAAGACGAGCATATCGTACACCTGATGGTAAACGCCACGTCTGCCCTTAAACAGTTCAGTGCCAAACAGTATTACTGTCTGGCACTGCCCGATGCCCTGTGCCCGCTACACCGAGGCGACATTATTAGGTCTCATTTACTTACCCATTAATTTCACAATACATATTATTTTGTAGACCGTATGTCTTGATTTTCGATATCTTTTGCTATCAACGCACACTTTCAATATAAATTTCAGTTCAGTTCTTTTGCTTTTGAGTTTTCTTTTCGATTGCCGGATACCCAATATGAAATCCCAAAATGTAGCCAGCACGTTAAAGTATAATTAGTTAATTAAATGTATGATACATACCAAGTCAAGGTCGGAAAAGTCTACAAATATACCAGTATAGCACGTTCTCATTTCTGTAGCGTGATCGACACACGTTTACAGAAGTCTGCCCGAATGATGGACGACCTATGAGCCGTTTGAAACGAGCATTAACATTGCTGAATGTACTGCAATTTGTTTACCTACATGTACTAATGTGCTAGATTATGTGCTAAAGTTTCTCCAGATGTTTACAAGATAGTATACAGTTATATGTGAAATGGTAATTTATGTTAAATGATAAAGAATATGTTCTTAAACGATTTCCGTTGGCAGGCGACTATTCAAGCAACGGAATGGATAAGAGAAGCCAATAGTGACTGGAGGTACTCGTAGTATTTTCATGGAATTATTTAAGGAAATGTGAAATCTTCGTTTCCTGATTCTTATATAGTCGTCTAGAAATCAGTGTATATAATTGATTTTAGAGAATTTCTAGGTAATGCTTGCTAAAATGGGAAATAGGGTTGTGAAGTTTCAGGGCCCAGGGGAGGAGGCTTCTATATGTAATGTTTCGTACATACTGTAAGGTTTAAGAAAAACTTTCGCACTTGCACACTAAGACAATGGAATGAATGTCACGCCAAGGTTTGGATCTTTAAGAATGGCGTGAAAAGGTTTTTATTAATTATTATTCATTATTAAATTTAACATCAAGCAACAATATGACAACACCGGACCACACTGTATAAAAAACAACAAATCATTTTTATCTTTCTGATAAATATAAGCTTTTATATTGCTTTTACTTAGCCATCAATAAAGCAGTTGGGATAGTCCGATTAGATATCCCGAGTCGGGAAAATACACCGTGATTTAACGATGTATTTTCCCGGCTCTAAATTCCCAAAACATTGCGCACAAACGTTCATTTATGATCGTATGTACTTACATTAAGCTTTGACAATTAACCTTGTCATTCAATCTTGGCCTTAATTTCCTTGCGATAAGATCCAGAGAAGTTCACCGGCTCACTATAATCCGCGCGTCCATTACGCTGAAGATATCGTATCATTTCGCGAAAACTTCACATTTGGTTTCTTTCAGTCGTGGTTTGATCGCTGGCTCTTTCATACATCGATACATAAGTACACTTCTCGGTTAGTTTAAAACGTGGGTACAAAAGTAAGCAAAGTTATTTTAGAATACGCCGATCACTGAGCAACAGGTAGTTTTCAAGAGCGCGATGGTTGTATCATCGACTGTTTATCTTGAACTCGTCGCGCATTCAGATGAGTAAAATCAATAACAGAAAGTTTTCTTTAATCTAGATTCCAACGTAAGTGCCTTAGCGCGAATTCTATGCACCACCCTTGTGTAGGTATTAAGAAAAGCCTTGTCTACTTGACTTCAGTTTATCATTTTTCGACTCTCATCATCAGCCTATACCTATACGTTCCCACTGCTGGGACACAGGCCTTATCTAAATTTTTCGACTCTTCTTATAGAGGCAAAAGAGACCCACACTTGGACCGAGGACGGAGGATGCCACGTAATAATCCCCGGACTTAAACATTTTTTTTTTTTTGACATTTAGAATTCGGATTTTACAAAAAGTGTAGCGGTAGAGTTTGTTACATATACTCTATCTATTTCAGGTAAAGAAGATTTTTTGGCTTCAATTTACAGTAGAACGACTTCTTTACTAGGAATATCAGTCAGTCAGTATCAGCTTATTAATGTCCCAATGCAGGGCAAAGGCCTCCATCCTTGAAATCAAGTGATCGCTACAATGATGGGTATTGGCTTAATCACCACGCTTGCCAAATGCGGGTTGGTGATCACAAACCCGAGCTATGTCCGAAAAAACCGACACAAAGTTAGCTCGACCCGGGAATTGAACCCAGGACCCCGAGATCTCGGCCTGGTGCTTAAACCACTAGACCATCGAGGCGTTGCTACTAGGAATATATCGTAGTAAAATTAAAAATCGCTATGAGGAAAATACTAGACTAGCGCAGAAATTGTCATATAGGTATTCCATACTCGATCATACAGTACAGGGAATGCTCGCATCGGCCAGACGAAGACAAACGCATATTGTCTAGTGTATGTGTATTTATTTATCAGCGTTTTAGCATCGCATACGGCCAAATAATCCTCATAACGGGCATCAGTACGATTGTTTTACGACAAGCATTTGTGTTTACTGAAGCAACTGGGCGTTCGCGTAAGGCTACAGGCACATTGACTTGCATGCACGTTCACTTGTCTTCATTGATTGAACAGACTAGAAACAATAGCACAGGAAAGAGAAAATTAAACAACAGTTAACGATAGCTCTCTCTTTGTGTTGGCAAAATCACTGCATTAATTAATGTGGACGCAAATCCATTTGCAGGTGTTTAAACAAATCGCAGTTTAGCGCCTTTCTTAAAATACGTAAGACGAATTAGGAAGAAGGGCGGATGCTGTTGAGGTTTTAGTCGGTAAGGGTTCCTGTTAGCGTCGAGCCAGCTTGCTTACCCCTAGACAGTCGGGGATGCGTAAAGAAATGTTCCTTCTCCACGAGAAATAGGTTGTCGACGTGTGATTATAACCTTTATTCTTGGTATAACACATCCTGTTTCAGAAACCACATAAAGCCATTAGTCCTGCGCGTGATCTCTCTTCGATCGTGTCAGAGTGCTGTCCTATCGTGTTATGAGAGACAGAGCATAGAGAGTGTACCTACCTGTGCTTGTGTCGTAACTTGGGCACTATTATATAGTTGGTTGATCGACCACTCAGAGATTGGCCATCATGGCCGAATACGGCTAGAAGGGAGGATATGGAGTGCGATCCTGTCAATCGGTGGCCGCCATACGCCTGCGTGCTGGCTCGCTACCGCTTTCGCAAAATTCGATGCAGAGGCTTTATTGTCGATTTTACAAACGTTATTATACTTTTCCGAGCAGCCACTAGCAGTTTGTCTGCAGCTTTAGCGGCAGCCATCGCGTTGACGTCAGAGCTCTCGCGCGAAGGTCCCGTGGCCGCAACGCTCGTCAAATGGGTTTACGATCGGTACTAAACGACGCTGCAGCTGTTGGGGGTCGCACAGTGGGCGGGTGGCTCGGGATATTGGGTGGACGAATTCTAAGGAAAAAATCGACGTATTGGCCAAGAAATAAAGACAAAAGTGAAGAGAGCTGCGTCTTGTAGCTTTTTCCAGCTTAGAAAGCAGTACAGTAAAAAAGTATTTGAATTCACACTCAGCTTTGAAGAGATCATTCGCTCCTGAACGATTACTGTCATTCAACAACATAAAATCTATTAGACTTTATACGGTAAATCTTTTCAGTACCTACTTGTCTACGCAATGTGCGATTCCATAGTTGTTCAGTCGAACAAATCCTTGTAAAATATTTTACCAACAGAATAAACTAGAGCATTTTACAGGACTCATGCACCTACCGATGGTAAAAAGAGTAGTTTCTCTTATTTTCAAAAAGATTATCCTTCAAAAAAATAAACCTTAAACAAAAAACTACATCAACTGAATTGCGATCAATGCTCAAACCATCTACATAATACCTTGATGTGATCAGACCTCTCCACATTAGCCGTACATTCAGATTGCCCTCAATATCGATAAATCACTAACACATCAACCACGTGTATCCACTCATAAACTACATATCCCTTGACGTCACCACGTGCCATATCTCGTGGTTTCACAATCAGCGCCGCTGTCAGTTCGGCCACTCCCGACCACTCGTGAGCGAAACATCCTTTGACGTCAGGCCCAGTCCGCAGACGGTCTGCAGCCACGAGTCTGATGGTGCTAAGAGTTTAGTTTAAATGTAACCATCATCATCATGCTGCAGACAATTCCTGTCAGTTGAAATGGGCTGGTTCGACTGAGGAAGTACCAAGTGAGTGACAATGCCGGAGGCTCGCCTCATACAGGGGGTATGAGGCGAGCCGTATTCTTTTTCCAATATCCTATAGCGATAGGTCAAACTCTAAGCAACTTTCTAAGAGATCATGTCTGGAGCTAACTTATTAGAGAACAAAAGAAGCTAATGGAAAGTAAAGCGTATACTCGCAGGTTTATCAGCGGCATTCATGCTAATAACTGTCGTCTCGGTATAGCGGGCGCAGGGCGGTGCCAGACAGTAACTGCTTAGTTACTGTTTGGCATTGAACTGTCTAAGGGCAGACGTGGCGCTTACCATCAGGTGTACGATCTGCTCGTCTTGTTACACATTGCAATAAAAATGGACTGGGAAAAATATGGCTGGTGGCTGCCACACAAGCTATCACCTTCACTTGTGTTTGTGGATTTGGCCCGTTTGCGGTCGCCCTGAGCTACACAACTGGACACGTATCTGGTGGAAATCAGCCTAAACCGGCGCGGGCGCAGCTATTCTCGGCGCTCCACGCGACGCTTTGCATCCGTATTTATCTTTACGCAGCGCCGATATGTTCCTCTGAAGTGCCTTTTGATGTGTGCTTACAGAAATTAGAAGTGCAATTATTATGGTCATCGTAATTTTACATATGACATTTCTTGGGTTCTTAGATTGTATTAAAAAATCGTTACAAATGGATTATTTTGTTGAGTCTGCTCCACTGACCCTCTTTGGGCCTTTAATCTGTATCCTTGACATTCTAATCATCTAAATAACGAGTATATTGTACTTGCCCGGTCTCATCATTCCATTTTCTTCCACACTGTATTTAACTAAGTGTACACCGCCCCCCCCCCCCTTCCATAATACAGAATGTCGACAGAATTCATTTGTGGTGGTTAATAGTCGGACCCTGAATAAGACATACCACCAATCAAAATTGAACACACATCGATACATACTCGAGCGGTTCAACCACTCCACGTAAGCGTACTAGTAATTTTCCCCTGCACACCTGCGCAGTTTGTAAAATTAATTTTTCCATCAATATAATTCCAAAATAATAACGTAAACGTTTTTGTTATTAAAGCAAACATGCTCCATTTACCAGTCTGCCCATGAGGTTATTAGTTCGTTTGGCAACACTTGACAAAGAAATATTTTGATGTCAAGGCAACATTCTCGAGATTCTATTTGCCAAGCGATCCAGCTGCAAGCCAGATTAAATTCAGATTCCCTACTAAATTATCCGAATTGAATCGATCTGTGTTAGTGCTCGTAACAGTATGATTTATCAATGCATTGTATTAAGCCAAAACATTACGAAACTGGTTTCATGCATGAGGAAATTGATTCCATGAAACTATTAAGCTTCATAGATGTTGAAAGTAGTGCTTTCAGCTCCTTTCAAATTAGTTTAATATGTAATAGTTTCTTTTAAATCAACAGTATCCTGATGTTAATGGCTCCGCTAACATCAAAGCCTTATTTTGCATTGAAATTTCGTCATAATGTCCTCCTAGCCGAGTTTTCAGCTACGGCGGCCAATATTAACAACCGAGGCGTATACTCGCAGAATATTATTACAGTGCACAAGTGCGTGCGTAAGCACAGGTGCACTCTCTATTCCCTCACTCTTATAACACGGTGGGACAGCAATCTGACACGACCGAGGAGCACACGAGAAAGTTACACAGACTTCAACACAAAATCGAGCAATGTAGCATTATTACACGGATAGTAGTGTCCGAGTATACGACATACGTGAGTAGACTGAGACTTGTAAATCTAAGAATAGCCCGTGATGACGGGTTTGATGTCATCGATCGGGTACAACGGTTCCCATGCCAACTACTGCATCGCATCCAGTCGCACGCACGCATGTAGGCAGTTGCAGTTGAATTTACAACAAACCACACAAAAGTATTTGTTGTACATGCGTTTCCCAAACAGTCTTCTTAAGCGTCTTTTTATTACGAATACAAGGACTAGCGATTAGGACTAAGAGTACCAGCAAAAAGGAAATCCAGTAAAATTTAAGTCACCTATTCGGATATGAGCAGCGGGAGGTTTTTGTGATCGTAGCAAAAAAGCCTCAACTTCTTTTTGGTCGATTATACTTCTATCTGGTTTACCACGAAGTGAGACCTGGTTTGGTAACTTTTTCTTATTATGGAATACGGGCGGAGATGTGGGCGACAAAGAGCATTAACCAATTTGGCGATAATACTGATGATGATGATGATAAGGATATGTGGGAATCACCCCGCTGGAATACCCACTAAGCCCCACAACACCCTACAGGTGTCTTGATGGCAGAGTAACATGTTACAGCAACGTGCATAGCCGTAGCCTTTACTTCTGTGACACTGCCGACAAATCGATCACGTTCCCGGGATGTTTGGGCGCTGGGGAGTGACATTATGAAGGCTATTTATTAGCCCGGAAAAACATCAGGCTCGTTTGCGATGTCAGATAATCCACGCAGGCAAAGCCTCAGGCGAAAGGCTTGTTTTTTTATTTCTTTATATAAACTACTTATAAAATAACCATATTGTTTACATTTACATTGAACAGGCAGTGAGCGGGCACCCACGTCGTATTTGTAATACAATTTCTCGCAAGCGCAGTGACAAATTGCAGATGAGAAGTCGCGCTCCCTGGCCATCTGTCGTCGTTGCACAACCCTCGTCACTCCGTCATCGCCTAGCTGATCTATCTAGAAATATTGCGTCACGGATCCACTGCCACAGTACAAGCAAGTAGCAACTAACATTAGCTACCTGAAACAATTCGCTAGAATTTACTTTTGGTAATTAACAAATTTTATTTCAAAACAACTTGTCACACGTAAAGAATTTCGGCACATCTCTTCACTAATATAAGAATGTAACTGAAAGCAGGTCTAACCTGCACTTGGGCCAATCACCGGCTCGTCTCTTTTGGATGTGAAGGGGAAATCAGGGGAGTTTAGTGGGTAGTAGAACGAATGTCTTTAGTCCCGAGTCCTACACTCTGCCTAGGGTTGCCAACTGTTGAAAGGACCAACCCGGGAGACTTTGGGGAAAGAAAAACTCAAATAATTTTTAAATTTATATTTATTTTGCTTTCTAGCAGCATCTAATATTTTACGGTTTTTCATTACAAAATCGTAAAAGTTTTTACATGTAAAATCGAAGTTTGTGAGTACTTGTAATTCTGCTTTTATTAAAGAAATACTCATTCGGTTTCTTTCATTGCTCCATGCTTGTTCCATTATGCTGAATATACGTTCGCAAGAAGCATTAGAGACAGGAATGGAAAGAACAAACGTGACCATTTTTTTCAATTCAGAACAAGGATTTCTATCTTTCGATTTAGTAAAGAAGTCAACTCAGCGTAAATCAACTCGCTTCTCTTCAACGAGATGTGGCTGCATCTCACGCAAAAGTCCAAACTCATCGTAAAGTTTGTCGCTATCTAAGTCAACATTTAAAAATTCCTGGAGTCTAGTAATTTCTGACCATGTGATTGGTTCTTTTAGAGCATTATACATGCAGCGGCCATGGTGTTGTGTGTGTGTGTGATTGCAAAGCACGCAAAGAGAGCGAGTAGTGACGTGCGAGCGAAGGATGTGTATAATTTTTAGAAAAACCGGAGAAATTATTGTTCCCCGGGAGGTCGGGAGATTAACTATTATTTCCGGAGTCTCCCGGGCGATCCGGGAGGGTTGGGAACCCTAACTCTGCCCCAGAGGCCCTAGACCAAGCGCCACTTATGACGTTCGTTATCGCTTAATTTGCGATAGCGAATGTCAAAAGTTGTAACTTTTTACCAATAGCGATTGATTGACCATTCTAAGGCACCTGTCAAATCCATACAAATTGAAGTTAACGAATTTGCTATCAATGTCAAAATATAACTTTGTCTAGGGCCCCAGATCTCGCTAGGTTACTGTGCATAAGCATTCGTCCTTAAAAATAAATAATTAAATAAAACAAATCCTGAGAGCTGGCACATAAAAGGCTCAAAGATTAGTTAAGTCTACAGAACGGAAGCTCACTAGGCGAAGCTTTCAATGTTTCGTGCAAGTGATTACTCTAATTTTAAACGTGTAATAAAAATAAATTGAAATTTTAATATCGAAGAATAATTAATTAAAAGTTTTAATCTAGACTGAACTGAGCAGATTTGCCTTGCCGTTTTTCCAATGCAACGCACTGAACAGTTGCGTCACGCGGCAGTGCAGTGTCACCGGCGCGGGCGCAGCGCGACGTCCGCTATTCTGGGCGGCTTCGTAGAACGCGTGTATTTGCGGACCCTTCCCTTGACGGAAATATTGTCAAGTTCAAGCCCTTTCGGGGAAGTGACTCCCAACAATGGCCCTTGTTCCTCTGTTCCTGGGTCAATGTATTGTCAGGGTGATCTGACCACTTATTCTTACAACTTAACGAGAATATCTGACGTCTTTAGTGTAGCATGCACTTAAAACATTGAGTGACTCCTGACGGTGACATGTCTTTCAAACTAATAGTTTATGTAATCATCACTTAATAATAATAATAATAATAAAAACTGTTTATTAGGTCAAATCAACATACATCTACAACTTACATCTAAAACGCTTAAAAGTAGACATTGTTGATTGGTAGAACCTAATAGGTCTCCGCTCAGCAATGTGTCGTGAGAGCGCTGTACGCACCACGACGCTGATTTTCTGCGGATGCCTTATGGTAGAATAGCGAGCCAAATTAAATAATTTAAATTACCTTAATATAAAACAGTAATATTAGTAAACATTAACATTAGTGAACATTATACCAAGTGAGACACTGATAACAACATTGTTTATGTGTGAAGGTTCGAGTTAAATCGTGTTATTCTATAAATAGGTTTATAGTGCTATAAATATATAAATAAATAAGTTTATTACACTAGACAATATAAATATGTATATATATATATATATATATTAAATAAAAACAAAACAAAATATATTCTATATCAATAACAAATGGTATGAGTTTAATCCCCTTTTTTTAAATACTTAGTTATTATATATTTTTTTGTTCATTTAATAAGTAATGCTTGAAGATTAGGTAGCACAAACTTATTCATGTATGTTTAACTGAGTCATTCATATTTGGCAGTAATCAATTTGGTATTTTTCATGAAAATTCGAACGTAGGTTTTCGTCATAGGGATCACCCACACACAGATTATAATAAACTCACAAATAGCCTTCGCAAATAGCTCTTAATCTCATCTCTTAGGTATACCTACAGAAATGCGTCTGGCAAAATCACGGAAATGGACAAATGATTAAATAACGAATTTATTTGACGACAACGACGATTATTTGCTTATAGATTTGTGACGGACAAGTGCCATCCAATGATGATTGTAAAGCAGAACGAGGGGTAACAATAAATCGTGTGATTAAACACCGTCCGATGACTTCATGTTATTGAATCGGTGCACAATCACAGTGCAGCGACGTCTGTCTGTTGCACGTTTAATAGCGAAGTGCCGTTTGCCATCAAACGGTTTTCTATTTGCTGATATTGATTGATTGGTTTGTGTGGTGACGATTTTAGTTAATAAGTAGCGTGCAGTTTTCTTACTTTTCGAACGACGCTATATAGGCTTGGCTAAATTACCTATTACAAACTGAGTCCAAAAGGTTATGTCTCATCCGCTTGCAAAGCTTCGCTTGATTTTTTGACAACAAGGCATGCAGCTTATAGCTTACAAAGTTGGCAAAGAGAATTCATAAAAAAAATATGTACAAAGCAACGAGTCAAAACCTCAATAATTCTCCATCGTTGGAATCTTCTCCGGACTCCTTCTTTGATGTTCTTTAGCTTTTGCAAGCACTGAAGACAACACAAGACGACTTGTGGCTATCATGTGCTTGTATCAATCTATATTTATGTCTCAAAGCAAGGCAAAAGCCTACCATTGAAGTCAAGTCAATTACCGTGCCAAATTCATATTGGTCATAAACCCGAGAAGTGTTTGAAAAACCCCACACAAATTTTACGGACCCTTAGAATTTACCCGAAAATCATGGCCAGCCCTGAGATCAACGTGGCATTAAATATCCTCTCTCTCTCTCTCTATGTCAGATGCTCTCTATTCCTGTCTTGCTAGCAACAAGCAGTGGACACATAGGCCTCACAGCGCACCGTTTACCGACCGTGCCAACATAGACAATGGGTAATTATCGATCGATATAGCCGCGAAACAACCGCCGGTTTCCTCCCAGACGATTGTAAAACGATTTTACTGGTTCGAGCCTGGAAATTGAATTTAAGAATAGCACTTTTTTAATTTAAATGAAGCTTGAACGATTCAATTACTCTTTTCTGCCATTATACGATTACTGCGATACAATAATGGATCCGTGGTTTAAAGTTTACCAAGAAAAGCATCGGCGTCAATCAGTCTTACTTGCAAAATTGTAAGTAAATAATCATTTTCTTCAATCAGATAGCTATTTTAGCTATTATCCGATATCCTGTCTTGGAGATTATTCTCGCCCGACATCGTGGTTTTCAGTTTTATTAAGAACACCCAAACTGTTGAAGTGCAATTTTTTAGCACAGGTCAATACGAGTATGTAGATTGGTCACATTGTCCAAATTAGAACAAATCACATCTAAACACAACCAAAAGGCATTGTCATTAATCGGTATTTCAAAACGAATCGCATCGTAATCGCAGTCGTTTAAAAATACCCGTGCGCGCGCGTCGCATTCGACACCATGTTGTGACAACAAGCGCCGGCGCAGGCTGCTTGTTGCCGCGGTAATGGCCGCCGCACGTAGCTTTGGATCTGTATCCACGTTAGACGTGACACGTGAGACATGTATTACTGTTAATACAATGCACAAATGCAGATTCTGCCGTACAAATGACGAAACACTGACCATACAATACATTATGCATAAATACTCACAGACTGCGGGCCATTGATGCAGAAACGTAACGCAATTCTGAGGCACATACTAAAACTAGAAGAAGCTAAAGACATTCCCCCAAGAAAATACAGATTCGTAGAAGTGGCAAGGGGAGGGGAGGAACTGAGCTGCATTAATATTATATCATTATATCGAATGCAATCTGTGAATCATGTCAGTCAATGGGGAAATATTTATAATTCTGAGATTTCTAAGTATGCCATCAAATGCAATTCTTCACTAAAGATTGCATAGCGATAAATTTATTGAAGAGTTTATTATAATTATATTACGATTAAACAGGTGTTATTATATTCTTAATAAGTTTGAATAAGCGCAATAGCTTATTAAGCTGGCTTTATATGTATGTTTATAACATTCTAGGATTTTAAAATGTACACTGGAATTGTGTAACTGTATGTATTATATTATTAATAAAGACTTTTTGAAATTGTAAAAATTGAATGGGGAAATATTATAACTTACTTATATGTACCCTATTATATTATAATAATATATAATAATAAAATGAGTTTTGCAGTGCCTACTTTTAGACTTTTCCTCTACCTAAAGGTTGACTGGAAGAGATCGCTATTAGCGATAAGTCCACCTTCATTGTACCACTCAATTATGTACCTAAATGTATTAATAAAATACGTCAATGTATTGGCAAGAAAATACAAAATGTATGCAGTTCCGATTTCCCGCAAATATTATTTATACAAAGGCAACTACAGACGTTGGAAGTACCTAGTAAATCTACCTTGAGGCAGATCAAAAGGCGACAGAGCAATCTATGTAGCCGCCGCTAAATGTGCAATGGTTAATGAAATCATTTGTATTGTAGTCTAAGATTGTAGTGGGATTTCGCAGAATACATTTATCCTGGGAGCTTAAATTAAAACAAGCTTTGGATTGCAACGGTATCGCCACTATGTCTAGATGTATTTTGTTCAGCTATAGTTAGTAATAGTGTCTAGAAATGTTTGATACAACCAATGACGTTCAATTAAAAAACTTGAACGTCATTGGATACAACAGATAAATCAAGATGTACTTCCTATTCTATAATATAGTCGGACAGCAATAAAAAATTAACAAAAAGATATCAGGCGCCGGCAAAATAGTAATTTCAATGAAGTTCCAGATTAGGAGTAAAACTGAACTGACCTCTAAAGATATTAAAATATCTTTGACAGGCTCGGGTGGATGAAACTTAATCAGTGCTATCCACCCCGTTGACGTAACGGGGCCGTTCTACCGGGGTCGATGAAACAATTTTCTCCTAAAGACCCCGTTAACGGGGCGGGGCACCGGGGTGGTTGGTACCACTCTCTTACTGTCTTCTCAGGCCGAATGTTCGAGTAAGAGTTTGCTAGTGTTTTGTTTATAGTCAGACATCACAACAGTGACGTGAGGAGATTATACCACGTACAGCCATTCAATCAGTAACCAGTTACAGTCGCCCACAAAAATACTCGAATATACCGCATTATGACATCATAAAGTAAAGCCTTATTGTCATGGTAAATGGTCGTTCAGTAGCTAACAATGTGCAGCTACTTTTGCTGCCGACTGTATCTACAAGTAGTCTTGAGTGTTAAGTATCTGCGTACGTGTACACAATCACATAGCACCTTGTCTTCGTTTCAGTGTCTAGTTGTTTGACTTGTAAACGATTTGACGAATAGCAAGGCTGGCACCAGCTCGTACCCCTTTGGGCGTAAAGGGAAAACAGGAGGATTTCAGTGGGCAGTGGGTTTGTTCTACTAAACTTTGACGGGCGCAGATCCCAATATCCTACAGTGACGGTGATTAATACCCTCTCGGCTTAGTTCAAGGACGAGTTTCGTTCAAGGGTTATCGAACTTATCTGAGGCTGACAACACTGCAGTTAATGATCATCAAAGTAACATGTTATTTTAAATAAAGACTGGGTTAGATCATCATCATCAGCTATACGTTCTCAGCAAAGCTTTCTCCTTCGTCAAAAATAAGAGGAAAGTATAGAGAATCAATATAATAAATAATTTATTTATTTAACTTCCTATGGCCAAAAAATATGGTTACTAGGTAACGAAGGAACACCAATAATTGAGGTGAGTAGAGGAACGTTTGCCGGCAGTCTAGGCAGAATTATTAATCATATAATATTAAAAAAATACGTCAAGACCTTTTTGTGACATAAATTTACATTCGGTGATTTAGATATTCAAGTGTCTTAAATTATATCCTTTTTAATCATATCCATGTTGTCCAGTTCCTCTATACATATCGATCACCGCAATACGGTTAAAACTTATAAAACACTACTTAACAACAAGATACTTATTTGAAAATTTGACAAGAGTGTTAAGTCATTCACATTTTCTGAAAACCTGTGACTGTTAATAGGAAATTAACGTTATAAAGATAATCTAGGCTGATTAACCCGGTCGGTCCCGGAAGCTTTCATACAAAGTTGACATAAGCATTTCTAAAACCAACAAATGACACATTTTTATAATAATAAAATGAAGTCCTCTCTAACGCCCCATCATTCAAATTGTACGAAGCAACACAAAACCCTATTAGTCATTTGATACCTCATTTATTACAACGAACGTCACTTTGGACCAGTTGATTCACTATCTGGCACATACATTCGAAATCTTGATTAATTAAATGTAATATTGTTAGAAAAATGCGGGTATCTTCATCAAGACACTAGCTTTCATAGAAAAAAGTAATGGTGTTTAAATACCATCAGTTAGCCAACTACCGTCAAGTTTTGTGAATACTTTTCAATTTACTTCAGAAACGAACAAAGTCGCGAAGCAAACCTATGCCCTCGTAAAAGGGATTAGGACGTAATAAAAATGCTTTCGGCTTCAGCTGACGACGTAAATCTTTCGACACTCCTTTATAGTTCCCAATAAATCCAGAATTCGACCAACGAGTAAAAACTCCTCTCTTTGATCCCGTATTGTGTTTACTTCATAAAAAAGTGTAATACAACGGTTCACACGATCATAGAAGATAATTTTATAATAACCGCCGATTTTACATCTGCGCGAAAAGAATCCATATGGTTATTTTTATAAATGTCATTTCCCCGTAGTAATCTTGCCCTTGAATTCAAGCCAAATAAAAATAATAAATATGTAAATCATCCGCTTTAAATATACACGTGAATAAGTAAATTTATCTTAAAAAGAAATTACCTTCAGATTCGCATAAAATCTTCCGCGGATGTGGAAACCAGACACTATTGAAAACAAACCAATTTTTTACAAGTCACACAATTTAATTTCGATGTAATCCATCGATTCGATAAAACAACATCACTTTATCAGCACTGGTAGTTTACAAAAACACTTGATGCATTAAAAATATGCAATTCGAATACGTCGATTCGAAATTCAAAGTGGTGTCACTCGCGGTCGCATAGGCGGGAAATTCAGAGGGCGGTCCGCCCGGCGCACGCGCGCTTGCCACTGAAACTGGCGGTTGCGTGCCAATCGTTGCCATTGCCGACGTCACGGCCAACGTTGGCTGAATTTGCCAACAGCCAACATCCGCGCCGCACGATTTCGATACGCAGTCGTATGTTTACATTTCAGTAAATGGTCTGAGTTTTTTTAATTTTGCCGTTTGTATCGAATCGTGGCCAACGTTCGGGGCGAACGTTTAGCGGAACATAAAATAGTGTTATTTTGATGTTACGGCTGTCCTATAATACGGCGATATCGACGCTAAGCAAAGTTGACGAAGGCTCGCCGGAATGGGAGTGAGGACGTCTCGCTAGATTGAGACGGTTTCAGCGGACACTCGCCACTCGACAGCTTTTCCTGTTTCATAATAATTGACTGTCTAATAGACGATGTTGCGATGTTTTTTACGCAATACTGATTCAGATTAAAAACACACTATTTCTACATGTTTTGCAATATTAGATTCGAATTGCCAAGTTCACTGAGTGCAATTTTCTGTTATACAGAATCTTCTGAAAATCCAGATTTTACTTTTTAAAAGTATTTACAAAAATAATATAAAAAACGATATCACAAAAATATGTTATCAATGAATCTATTATCACAGAATAACTATTGTGTAGACCCGTCGCCGATTGATCACTTTTGCATTATCACATCTTAATTTAAGACATTTGGACCAATTATTTAAATTATAGTTTCTTCTTTTTATTGTGTGATGTCTCATCTCATCTCTTTTGTTCTACTCATCAGTGAAACGCTTCCATGAAAAACTCAGAAAAATGGCAAGACACTACCTACTAATTAACGTACTACTTACATATAATAATAATAATAATAATAATAAAAATCTTTATTTCCAAAAACAGTACAAAATACTTTTTAAGGTGGCGACTTCTGCACTAAGCAAACAATTGCTTGTATCGCAGTAGTCCGGTGACAATTACCAAAACCTTTGGATTGTACAATAGGGCCGGGGTTTACTAACAGATATAAACTAAAGAGAAAAGATGAAAATTAAGTTGATAATAACATTGTGCCAAAGTGAAATGTTATATTATGATGAATTCATTTGAATTATAATTAATAAACATTGAACTTTTATAATGTACATTAAAATGAAAATTACTATTTTTCAAAAGAAACACTTAATTAAGAATCTAAAAATAAATACATACTTTACTAGCTACCTTTTACTTCCGCCTTTAATCAGAACTAACTTTCCGCCCGCGGTTTCACCCGCGCGTAATTTCTTTTTTCAAATATCCCGCGGAAATGAGACATTTCCCGTAACAATTTTATAGCCTATGTCCTAATCTGGGTTATAAACTATACGTGTGCCAAATTTCATCTAAATACGTTCAGCCGTTTAGGCGTGATTGAGTAACAAACATCCAAATATCCAAACATCCAGACTTTCGCATTTATTATAATTATTATTACTAGCCCTTCACCCGCGGCTTCGCCCGCGTGAACTATAAGGCGTTATCCCGCGGGAATATCTTTGTAAATTGTAGCCTATGTGTTATTCTGATGTATGAGCTATAATATTGTAAAGTTTCATTAAAATCCATCCAGTAGTTTTTGAGCGAAAGAGTAACAAACATCCATATTCCATACATACACACAAACTTTCGCCTTTATAATAGTAGTAAGATTATATATTATATAGTAGGATTACACGTGTCTCATTAATCATTGGACATAAGTCATAATAGCCGATGACGAGAAGCTAACACAGTAACTAAAAAAATACATGTTCACTGTCGGATCTCCCGTCAAGTCGTAGACTCAAACATCTGCTCTTGAAATAGAACAGAACATCTTAAAAATATATAAAGACGAGAATAATAACAATGAAATAGTCATAAACATGAACCTTAATTGTGTGGTTGTCCATGACCTACCTAACGATTAGGACAAAAAGTATAATAATATGCTAGGAATATTGAACATACTTACTGATTTATTTAATAAAAGGTTGCATTACTTTTTAGAATAAATGTATTATATTCTAAAAAGTAATGCAACCTTATACTATGGGGGACAAACAGCATTTCAAAAGTTTGATCTGTCCCCTACTACCGATAGGGGGACGGATAAAACATTGACGAGGTGAATAAAGTTCGAACTGTCCCCTCGTCGCCAACAGGGGGACAGATCAAACAATTTGTCCGTTCTGTCACCCCATGGGGATAAAGCAGGGGGCAGATCGGAATAATTCTTATAGGGATGATAAAGAATAATTATTGGGAAACAAGGTATCTCTTGTTTCCCAATAATAAAGACAATAGTGTTCAATTTCATGTTACACTGTCTCCTCACAATATGTTCTTTAATAGGCTATGCCTAACATTTCGACTATATTTTTAGCCAAAACGCAGTGATAATGTGTTTCCTACTTCTATTAATAAACTCAGCCTAGCTGATGGTCCGCCTCACCTTCAAACGAATGCGGATTTCATTTATCAGCCTTTAATTTTCTCTATCGTGAGTTTTCCTACACACTGCAAACAAATTTATGTTTTAGTAGTTTCAAAAAATGAAGTCATTTATTTTTCTATTGATGTTTGAATGTCCTATTATTTATTATAATTTAACCCTTTGATGTCATAAGCTTGGTGAAAATCGACACAAACATCTTCTTTTATGTTATCTGCCCCGACTTTGCACGGGTTTCTAATTTAATGGTATCGTTCTGATATCATATTTCGGCCAAACTATTAACCTTTTGGACGCCAAAGTCGTCTAAACTTGACAAACACCTGCGGGCCATGGGCGCCAACGACGTCAATACTTGACAAAAACCCTGACTCTCAAAATATGAAATAAATATGTTTAAAACGATTACTGGTATTTTTTCCTTAATAAAGAATAATCCAGCTCTCAGTGCGTTCGTGTCGTAGCTTGGCGTTTAAAAGGTTAATTATTAATATAGCACAGTTAGATACAGAAGACATTATCTACTAGCTTATGATGGTTGGACGCATTGGATATGACTTGGGTAATGACAGGGAATTGGATAGACCTACAGAATCGTAGAAACTTTTTGTTCCCGACACGGCACACCATTGCAACATTGTATGAAAGTAAGTGGACACAAAAAGTTTCTACGTCTGCTCAGGAAAAGCTGATTTCATATTCACTAGTGGCTAGTATCCAACAAACGATACAGAAGTGTCTACGCCTGCACATTGCCTAACACCTAGGCACATTAAAAGATATCCATAAAGTACCTTTATTAACATCATTTAGAAATCAACGGCGAAATGGCAACAACACTTATCAGAGCTGATGATCATCGTCATTCATTCCACGAAAACTACTTTGAGAGTTTTGAAGAAACCCAACGAACTCAAGCAAGGTCACCCCCTTTGTCTTGATCCCGGGAAGACGTTGATCACCACGATTTATGCCTGTCTTTTACAATGATTTACGGCCACTTCCCCGTAGCGATGCGAATCATGCGCACAAGAAATTACTAATACAATTTATTGTAGTTCGCTTGTAACAAGTCTCTAGGAAACGCGGATCGACCGATGAGGCTGTGACAAGGAAGGGAAAATTTAAGTTTGATCAGTCTGCCTACTATCAAGCTGGCCTCGGAATAAGACAACTGTTAAATCTCTAGCATATATCATAATAATCGTACCAGATCAATTGGCAAACAGACACACACAGCCCACCTGATTATAATAGGTAGGTATAAGCGTTCACTGCGGCCCATTTTATTGAGGGAGGAAGTATTGTTTAATGCACTGCCACTATTTCCTTGATCATTACGCCTTCTTTAACGAGTGTACTGGCACCTATGTACATTAATATTACCAAATCACAGCCAGATGGGCTGCAGATTTTACCTAAGTCCACTTAAATCCATTGCAATGCAATGGATCTCCATTGACACAACGAAGGGCAACATGACCTTAGTGGAGTTATTTTAAAAAGTTTACGTTATCCAGAAAAGTTATGTTTGATAAAAAAAGATTGCATGCGTTAGCCATTCCTTAATGGATTTTCGGATTTTCAGACACGCATTAGTTCAGAAAATCTACTTTGCAAATAGTTCTGAATCAAGGATTAAAGTGGACATGAAAGTGCAAAAAGATCCATCAATGGATATTTGCAATGGATTTAAATGGAAATAGGGCAGATTTGACCTGTGGACTCTTTTACCTGTCACCCTAATGCCTTTCTTGGAATGAACCTCTAATGTTTAAAAAACTGTAACTAGACTACAATATGAAGAAGGGGCGCCCTTCTTCATTGCATTGGAAAGGTTTGAAAACACAAGCGTAGAAATCCAAGGGCCAATTTCCTCGTGGACAAAGCTCCGCAGTTAGTTGGGATTGTTTACGGGAAGCGTTGGAAGCGATCGGGCAATTAGCGGCCGACGACAGAGACAACTGATACACGCCGCTCGCACATGTCGTGAGAACATAATTAAAATCATATTTCACGACACTGCGGGTCCACTATCGCACGAGTTACGAGTAGGTGCAGCTGCAAAGCTAGGGCGGAAAACGTCTCTCTCGCCGTTTAAGCGCCTATTCTCCTTACATAATAATTATGGTGATGGATGCCATAACTATGTATGGTGTTACCGTTATTAAGTATGGTATCTTAAATAAATAAATATTAAATTGGAGACGAACATCATTCAAGTCATTAAGTCGTAAAATCGAAGTCTATTAGTTATTTTTCCGCATTGGCTCAGAGATTGATAGTAAGATCCGTTTAGCTGCAGACGTCGGGCTTTACTGAGTATTCTGTGGTAGCATAGCTGTGCTGGAGGGATGCCATGTGACGTGGAAGAGAGTAGTTGTCATACACGTGAAAATTACCAAATTAAGGTTCATGACATTTGACGCAAAAAACAATACCCGTTCCGCCCCGCTCCAATACCGCACGAAACTACTCACTGCAGCCATGCATGACATTACACTACAATATTGATCCCACGAAACCGAAGAGCCGAAGTCTGTAGCATGACCACTTCTTGGGAAAGTGACGAAAATCATTCCGAACCGTATAAAACACGTTGAAAGCACCAATAAAGTTGTTTTCCTAAATTTCAACGCCATTTTACCACCAATGTTCTGAAACCATCAAAATTGGTAATAATATCTTAAACACAAACAGTTTCCCAACAATAAAACATTCTTCTGATCCCAAATTAATCTATGACAAATCGTTCAAACAATGTTCACGAGCAGCCTGACGAATGCTCGAAATAAACGACTAAATGGACACCGATAACAATGCGCGCAGTAAACAAACGCACCAAAAAAGATAACAAGAGGAAGTCCAAAACCGGCGGGACAATGGAAATGCGCTTGGCCGCGCGCCAGGCACCCGGCACCCAGTCACAATATAGTTACATGCCAGTGTGACACTTTCATGACGACCTTCTCTAAATATTTCTTCATTCGAAAAGTGATTACCTCAATCTCGTCCTAATACACATTCTTCAAATCTAAATATCCCTTGTTTCCTCCTAGAATCAAAACATCTATTATGTGATTTACTAATATATTTAAAATTGAACTGGACAACATCTCATACATTGATCTGACTCCAAAGTAAGTAACTTGAACACTTGGTTATTGGTATCAGAAAGTATGAAGGCACCACAAATATAAACTTACTGTGTACCAGACCCAGGACAGATACATGTGTTTATTACAATGTTTAATTATCTTGCATGGGGCGTGAAGCGGCATCTAAGGCTCAGGGTGACTGGCTCAATGGGTACTATGATCTATTGAGCCAGTCAACCTTATATTTGGACCTCACTTCCGCTTACCATCAGGTGGAGTGAGGTCATCCTGACTGCCTCTATATAAAAAAAATGTTATGTGTGGCATACTTAACAATTTGGATTGGATTCGAAAAAGGGTGATCAAATCTTCTGCCATTAGTCTTCACTGTCCCCATCACCACTACACTGTGATGGACTGGATATCACAAGACCAAATCGTGTGTGGCCCTTTGTAGGAGCTCCCGAATTCCTGCTCTTCAGACCCGATGCATTTGTGCTTGCACTTTTCCAAGAAATGCATAATTCACTCACTTTTACAAACCTTGGCGCGAAATGACACTTTTTCACGCGATTTCGTATTTAGCGCCTTTTTGTTTTTTGGGTTAATTTAATTCGGGGAACGCCTTGTGAATGAAGTTGAGACGAAGGCTCGTTTTCAAATACATACGTGCAACTATAAAGTCTTGGATTATGTCTGCTTCCGCTCAGGTCGTTGGACAGAAGATATGATTTTGTTCTCTAATTTTTTCATTCAAGCCGCGCACATTCAACAAAAACATGTCATTTTCGTTTGCATCAACAATTTTTTGCTTTCCACGCCCGGTTGAGACCATATTTTACACATAATAACCCTTGGATGGGTCAAGAGGAAAGGTAAATGTTAACATGTTATTGTTAATAGTATACGGCAAAATCAAATTATATTTTTTATGCCATTTGACACCTTCGATCAATGCAAACTCTACTAAATAAAAAACACGAAATACAAACAGACAAAGCTTTTAATGGTCAACAGGAAAACCATATGAAATTTTAAATCTTCACTTTTTATCTCTCCTGTATCAATTCCATGATTTTCACGACGGTCTTTCACGTCTTAAACATTAAAATAATAATAAAAACACAATTTAAACAGTCTGGCTGGCAGTAGTTAAGTTGATTTTTTCTGGTATTATAACAGTATACATTTATAACTAGAGCTATAGTGGTGCTAAAGTGGTGGTTCGTGGATGTATAGACAATGTTGTTGTTGTTGTTGCTGTTGTTCAGTAGAGTCGCTCGCCGTCGTAGGGCGCTCCGTCGAGCTCGGGCTGGCGCGTGCCCTCGGGCGGGAGGCCCCAGCGCGGCCGGCAGCCGTTGTGCGCGTAGTAGCGCGGGATGCGGTCGTCGCGCACCATCTCGTACGCCAGACGGGCGATCTCGCCCTGGTAGTCGCTGATGCCAGTCTTGTACAGGCATGGACGCACGTAACCCGCAACTGGAAGATAATAATAACTATTAGAAAATGTTGAGTCTCCGAGTTCAACGGTGATCAGCCAATTAAGATAAGTTGCCATAACTGAGTGCTTTAGGAGAAGTGCACAGGGGACTGCACAACTTTACTTTCATTAGCCAGGATAGCAATTTAAAACTAGGGAATAGACATAGGAAACCACGGGGCAGTTACGAGTAACATATTATTTAAATTTTGTGAGTTACATTCCCAAGATGGATTAGGGTAAAAAGCGGGAGCATTAGGTATAAATTATATGATGAAGATAGCTTTTAAACAAATCAGATAAATAAATATGAATCAAGCGATAACTTTCAGCTATGAATTTAGTAGTATGAGTTTGTTATTTATGCATGTTTGCGATGTGTCTGCGTTCTGTGATTCCGTGCATAACTCCAAGAACTCACCAGAACAGACGTCACTCCGGAGGAAATGCATTGCAACCAAACTATTCGTTACATCCCACGTAAAGACGGTTATTATTCACAATAAACCCTCCTACAGACAACTGGTAATTATTGTTATACTTAAATATATTCTATGATATATTATACATAAGTAAACATTGTCCTAAGTGGTATTTTTATATGGATATTATAAAATCCTAGCTTACACTCCTCCATTCTATAGGAACTGAGTATCATTCCGAGATTAAAAGTAGTAGGTATATTTCCTTTCTTATGGCGTGTAAGCGTAAAAGACAGGCAGTTATTTATAGCAGAAGGTATTTTCCTTGCATTGACAACATCATCTAAAAATTAGTAGTTCAGCAACAAACAAACTTAAAGTGCATTATTACCGTCACTACATACCGATAATAATTATATTTGTGTATAACATCTTTAAAATTAATGAAGTAATGATTATGATCGGAACACCTACTCCGTTAATCTAAACACAAACACGTTGAGCAGTAAAACAGCTTGTTATACTAACACTTGATCATACAGCTGGGAATAGAAATTATGTACGAGCTGCTGGCTGTACAATCTTTAGAAGATGATAGGAATGATAGATTTTAACTTGATAACTTGATTTATTGTTTTGATTATGATAGGTATGAGTACAAGCGATGACGAATCGGTACTGAATTAAATTATTACTAATTGATGCAATGGCGTTAAAATGCTGATGGTACAATATGTGCGGTGAATGACCGTACATGCTGCGGGGGCGAGAAAGAACAGATGATAACAAAAATAATGAAGTATGCTAATTGAAATGTACGTAATTATGATAACAATAAAACTTAAATATTTCATGCTTAGAGTCTCTATGCTTATAAATTTGACACTACACCACACTCACTACACTATACACATTCACTAAAACGCGTGCGGATCACCGGCGACGTTGACTTGTCGAGTGCGCCTGCAGCTGCTGCAGCGCTGCTGTCGCGTTTGTGCGGCGCCTCCGGTCTGGACTGCTCCGTGCTTGGACCCGGACTAGTGAAGTGGACGTTTAAATCAACTGATCTGTCTTGTGGTGCGGCCTGTTGCAGTCGCGCGGTACATCTAAGTCGCAGACGTCGCCATACGTAGAATGTCGCTGCTATGGCAACCGCTCCCAGTAGAAGGTAAACAACGATGAATTGATGTAGGTCATGGGTAGACATCTGATCTGCTAGGACCACGTCAGCGTCATCTTTCATATGTTCTATTTGCTGACCAATCTGAGAGATGAGTTTGCGATGTTCTTCATGATTTGTTAAGTCGAGATTCTCTATTTTAGGTATAGAAATCGTTAAGTTGATGACGTCATTGATTGGTGGAATGTCTATTTTACCGAGATCAGGCATGATATTGAGGTTTGTTACTTGTTGCCGGTGCGTTAATATCGTAAAAGCTTCATTTTTCACGACACAGCCGTCTCCTAGTGTGATAATGCCGGCCTTGCTGAGCTTTTGTCCTGAAACTTGATGCCCGCATATAACTCTTATATTGCATTGGTCACAGCAGAAGTACAGGTACGTATTTATCCTGTTCAATTCAACCCATGTGTCCTTGCAAGTTGAAGTGTAGATCTCACATTGATTAACTGCCTGATTTTTGATACAAAGACTCTCGTCCGAGTTCAAATGAAATATTGGTTTTTGTAAAGGACAAAGGTGGGTCTCGGTATCGTAGAGGACACATCTGCGTACTTCCTCTTCTGATAAAGGTATGTATGAATCTTTTTGGATATTAATTGCCAGATGATCTGAGATAGGTGTGATGCAAGCCATCCCCTCTTGTGTTTGTTGGGGCACTGCGATCAGTTTGTAGATTTCAAAACTATCTCTGCTTACTAATGGCACCTTGATCTCAAATATGAAATATTGGTTTGTCATTCTTGCTTTGACTTTCAATAAGTGATAGATGCTGGGTAAGTTTGTTTGAATGTTGTCTATCGGAAGAGCCAATTCCTTTGATAATTGTCCTGATATAATGTTCAACTCTTCCCGTAACTGATTAGGTGTTAACAGGTGAACGTTAAATTTTCCATAATTGATGTTTGTGATGGTGTCCACCAATGTTTCTTGTATATTTTTCAAGTTTGCCAAGATGCTGGTTGCAATCATCGAAGACAACATGAATTCATCTGTGACTTTTATATTTTGAACCTCTTTTTCTAAGGTATTGCTTGCTTTTTCCAGGTCAATTATGTGCTGATTGAAGATCTTATGCTGCTTGTTCATAGATTCCTCGATTCTGCTTAATAAATTGTGTTCTGCCTCAACGATTGATGTTTGATTTTTCCATAGAAGGGTCAAGTGTTTCTGGTTTTGTCTGATTAAGTTGATATCCCTTTCATATTGTTGTGCGAAATCGTCGTCTAATACGCCGAACAGTGTATGCGCCAGATATCCGACACCGTTGATAAGCCCGCGGCGACGGCGCGTGCGCGTCAGCCGCTGACCAAGCAAAATGTTGTTATAGTACTCGAGTTCGGTGGCCTCATGATGTAATTGTAGTAATACGATGTCACACTTTGTTTGTTTATCGCCCTTGTTACAAAGATTTTCTAAGTTTTTGATGTATTTCCCAAATAGGTTTAACCCTTGCCAGTACGGGTCCATGTCGTAATAGACTATGAGCTTCCATTGGTCTCGTACTAAATGCATGTTTGAAATTTTATCTAAATAAATACTTTGACTGCTGTTTAAACTCAATAGGCTGTATGCACACTGAGCGGGTGATATAACGATGCAGAATAAAAGCATCATTGCTAGTGCTACAAAGTTGCATTTTTTATTGCCTCTTGCTCTTCTTGTCTTGACTCCCTCTCTGCTTTGCTTGTTTTGTGGTTCACTATTCTTCTCTTCTTTGCTTTTGCTTTCCAAATCTTTGTTAGGAACAAGAGATGATATTTTAGTTATTGGCCTTCTGATGATGGTGTTTTTTGTTTTGATTGATACAACTCGTATGAAGTCGTCCTTGCCTGGATGGAGTTCTACAATTCTGCCAAGCGCCCATTTTCCAGGAGGTAGATGGGCGTCATGTATAACGACAATATCACCAATTGCTGGGTTCTCTTGCTTTTTGTGCCACTTGCTTCTTGCTGATAACTGGCACAAGTATTCGGACTGCCATCTCTTCCAGGTGTCGTTGAAGATCTTTTGCACAAGTTGCCAACGTGTTCGCTCGTCTTTTTCTGTTTCGATGATCAGAGTCGGCCCGCTGGACAGAAAGTGCGATGGCGTAAGGTAGTTAATGTCCTCTGGGTCTTCGCTAAGTGCACAAAGTGGTCTTGAATTGAGACATCCTTCCAATTGTGACAAAAGGGTGGCAAGCTCTTCGTACGTCAATTTCTGTGCTCCAATTACTCTTCGAAGGTGAAATTTGAGACTTTTCACCGCTGCTTCCCATAAACCTCCTGCGCTAGGCCACAAGGGAGCGTTGAAGTGCCACTCTATGTTCATATCTGCTATTGCTGAGAAGAATTCATCATCCAAGGTATGCTTCAGGTTAACAAATTCTTCTTTTAGATGTCTGCTGGCCCCGATGAAGTTGGTCCCATTGTCACTGTACATGTGACATGGGGCCCCTCGGCGGGCTGCTAGTCGTCTCAAAGCTGCTAGGAAGGCTGAAGAGCTGAGATCGGATACCAGCTCGAGATGTGTTGCCTTCGTCACCATACAAACAAACACTGCCACATAACCTTTCGTGGTTTTTATACCTCGACCTTTGTTTGATTTGACTTCAATATGACCGGTGAAATCAACGCCGGTATGATAGAATGGACGGGTCGGGTTGCATCGTGCCGATGGTAAGTCGCCCATTATTTGAGTTTGCATTATAGGGTTGTGCTTTCTGCACACAACACAATCACGCAGACGTTTTTTGACAGCCCTGTTGCCGCCTATAATCCAATAATGTTGCCTCAACCATGATAAGGTAAGTCTTGCTCCACCATGGAATGTTGATTTGTGTGCGTGATCAATTAGCAGGTTCGTTAGAGGTCCACTATGAGGAATGATAAGAGGATGCTTCATGTCTTCGTTTATATTGGCATGATTAATCCTGCCGCCAACTCTCAATAGATCTTGCTTATCAATAAATGGATTGAGCGGCAGTAATTTGCTGTCAGACTTCAAACTCTTCTTCTGCTTGATGGTAAGTATTTCATCTTGATAATTTATATGTTGTACATATTTAATGATAATAATCCTTGATTGTTTGATTTCAGATGCAGTTAGGTACGGCGTCATCGGTTTGCAACGCGACACCGCACGTCGCACCCACGTAAGTATACGCGTCACTCGCGTCATATTGCTATGTCTTGATAACAAGTCTCCGATTATGTCGTCATTGTGACGTTGCGTAGTGACGTTTGATTGCAGCGATTTCTTCACTTCTTGATTAGTTGTGTATGTTTTTACTGTGTTTTCTTTTTGATATGTTTTCAGCCATGCTGGACCTTGCCACCACATAGGGTGATCTCTCAAGTTTGCGGCATATATCCCACGGCTAGCACAATCAGCTGGGTTGTCTGCAGATTTTACATAACGCCAGCTGTCTGATGTTATGACATCTTTGATTTCTTGTACTCGGTTAGCGACGAATGGCTTCCAACGGGTGATATCGCCTTGAATCCAACCAAGCACAGCTGTTGAATCTGACCAGCCGAAGATTTTCAGGTTTTGATGTGACAGACTGCGCTGAACTGTGCGCATCAGTTTTGATAAAAGATGTGCGGCGCAAAGCTCTAGCTTTGGCAGTGATACACTTTTTGATGTAGGAACTAATTTTGATTTTGCTGCGATCAGAATAACTACGTCTTCACGGCTGGCGCCCTGGCCCTTGTTTTTGACTTTGCTATAGATCACGGATGCGTAGGCACGTTCTGATGCGTCACAGAACCCGTGAAGCTCGATGTTGTCATTCTCTTGACATTGGATCCATCTCTGTACTTGTATTTCATTGATGTTTTCAAGATCAGGCTTTATCTTTGACCACTCTTCCATGATGTTTCTAGGAAGCTGGGTATCCCACTGCATTTCATGTTGCCAGACTGCTTGAAATAATAATTTCAACTTTGTTGTTACAGGACAAAGCCAGCCCGCAGGATCAAAAATCTTTGATATGTCCGATAAGAGCGAGCGTTTCGTAGCTGGTGTGGTTGATGAGGTGTCTATCTTTAATTGAAAGTTGAAGACATCTTTCTGTGGACTCCAACTAAGTCCTAACGTCTTGGTCGACTCTTTTTGCTTAAAGTCGAATGCTTTTTGATTTTCATCTTGATTTACTGAGTTTACTAACTCGTCACTGTTTGAGCACCATTTTCGAAGGTTGAACCCCCCTGATTTGAGTAGGCTGATAAGTTCTGCTTGGATTTTCTTTGCTGATGTGATGCTGTGATGGCCACTAAGTAGATCATCCATGTAGAAGTCATGTTCTAATATTTCTGCTGCTTCTGGAAAATTGTGCCTTTCATCTCGAGCCAATTGCTTTAATGTGTTCATCGCTAGGTATGGCGCGGCCTTAGTTCCATAGGTAACTGTTGATAACGCGTATTCCTGGATGGGTTGTTGGGGTGTTTCACGCCATACTATTTTTTGATAAACTTTGTCATCATCGTGAAGAAGAATTGCTCGGAACATTTTCTCAATGTCGGCGGAGAACGCGATCTTATATTGTCTCCACTTTATGATTAATGACAACAAATCAGCTTGTAAGTTGGGACCACTGTACATATTATCATTAAGGCTGTGCCCAGATGACGTTTTTGATGACGCATTGAACACAACACGTAATGCGGTGGTCGTTGACTCGGCGCGTCGTACACAATGGTGCGGTAGGTAGCAACCCGGCGTCATGTTACTATTGCGATCAAATGTCTCCATATGACCGAGTTCGTAGTACTCGCGCATGAATTGTTTATATAACTTTGATATTTCTTCATTTTTGATAAATTTCTTTTCTAATTGATGTAATTGTGCGACAGCCTTCTGCTTCGAGTCGCCCAATTTCTCCTTAAAATCTGGTTTCAGTGGCAGACGAACAACGTATCTGCCATCTTCTTGCCTTTTCGTTGTTTTTTGATATAGATCGAGACAGTATTGATCTTCTGATGAGATGCTGTGTGTGCTTTCTGGGACATCTTCTATGACCCAAAATCTTGATATGTCGTCTACATCGTGTAGAACAACGTTACATTGGTATGATTTTAAGCCACCACAAATTATCCAGCCGAGACGGGACTGCTGTATGATTGGTTTGTTTTGATCTTCTCTGATAATCCCACTTAAAATAATCTTAGAATAAATGTGTGCCCCGAGTAATATGTCTATCGGACGGCTGATGTTAAAGTCGGGATCGGCAAGCTGTATGCCTTCCAGATGTTTCCATGATGGCTTGTCAAATGATCGGTTAGGCAAGTTGTTTACAAGGTTTTTCATGATAATAGCCTCGGTACTAAAGGTGTAGTCGGAATGTAGAGCGGATGCAGTGATGTTCATAACGCCCTTACAGCTGTTCTCCTTTGTACCAATGCCAAATACTACTCCTTTACAGCGCTCTCTCGGCAAACCAAGTCTTTGTGCGGCATTTTCACTGATGAGAGATGTTTGTGATCCTTGATCGATCAATGCACGCATAGTGATATAGCTACCATCAGATGATAGCACTTTGATTTGGGCTGTTGCTAGTAGGATTTCAGCTACACAATCCTGTGCTACGTGCGTGACATTCTTCTGTTGCGCAATTTTTCCGGTCGAAATTGGAGCGCCGACTTTATTATTTGCGCCGTATGCTTCGTGCAATAAAGTGTTGTGCTCAGCGTTACATTGATTGCAACGTTTGTCGGAAAAACAAGCCTTGCCCTTATGATCAAAAAGACAGTTTTCGCATATCTTGAGTCTTGACACTGTTTTCCGTTTCATTTCAGCTGATTGATTTAAAAATGTTTTGCAATGAAAAATTCCATGTTGTTCATTGCACAATGGACACGATATTTTAAATCGTAATTGCGAACTTGTATGATTTATTAACGCCTTAGTTGATGCACCTGGGTTTGCTTTGAAATTATAGGCTTTTTTGAAGTCTTGATGTTGTTGAATGGTGTTCCTGGGCGCCTCTTGCTTTCGTCTAGACGATTCTAATGCTGTGAATCGCATTTCCAAGAATGATAAAAAGTCTGATATCGTGGGTAACTCTCTTGGATCTTTAAGAAACTCAAAGTAGTCGTTATGAGTATCCGCGTCAAGTTTCTGCACCAATAGATGTACAACAAGAGGGTCCCAGTTTGAAATGTCCACGCCTAGATTTTTGACGGCATTAAGACATTCCTTAGTGGTGTCATGTAACTTCTTTAGCGATGATGATGATTGAATTGACATAGTAGGTATGCTGAGAAGAATGCTCATGTGGGAACTGAAGATAAGACGTTTGTTGTTGTATCTGTGATTCAATATGTCCCAACATGTATCATAGTTATCCGAACTGATGTGTAGGTGTTGAATAAGCTTCTCAGCCTCCCCCTTAACCTTGCTCTTTAGAAATTGCATTTTCTGCGCTTTGGATATTGATGTATTTTTGTGAATCATTTCGGAAAACAAATCTTTGAATGATGTCCACTGTTGATAGCTACCGCTAAATATGGGTATCTCCATTTTTGGCGTAATCTTCTCGCGATGAGATACGGCCCACATCTTGCTGTTAATCGACTTTTTTATTTTAGTATAGCTTTCTTCGTACATATAATATGTCTCCTCATATCGTGCATCTTCCGTTATAAGCTCGCTGTCGATTTCCCAATGCAAATTGTCCACAGCATTCCAGCGACTTTGTAAGCTTTGTAACGCGTCTTCGAACTCCCACCTTTCAGTAAGTAATTCGAGATTAATGTTAGAAATTGCTCGGTCTAGGGCCTTGAAATTACTTTTCTGCTTTTTGTACATTTCACCCAATCTGCTTTGATTACCTCTCTCTACTTTGCTCGGGGTAGGCAGAGGTTGATTTTGATTGCCGGTGGATGGAAGATGCTGTTCTGATATACCGGGCGTTGCTGGTGGAAGCCAATCCATGGATCCGCCAGCTAATGGGGTGGCGGGCCTGAGGATGGACTTCGCTTCTTGTTCTGCTGGTAGACATTGTTGTATGGCTCGACGGTACTCGGAATATAACGCCGAAGTCCTTTCGTAGGTCTTCTCCGAGAAATATGAGTAATCTTGATTTTCGTACTCACATAATTTAATGTGATTATCTTGAAACTCTCTCCAGTACTGGTCTAGAGTATCCAAGCGCCTCTTGATGTGTGAAGATGTTTTTCTTTCAGCTCCATCTTTCTTAAAGTTGGTGAATAGCTTCTGCATTGCTTCGATAAGCTGATGTTGCACTGATAGTAGATTCTCCATTTTTGATAATTTATTAAGAATCTATGTGACTGATAAACTGATTCTTTATTGATTGATGCTGATGGTGGCACCCCGTGCTCAAGTATCCTGAATGCAATATGTGCGTCTTCTCAATCTCGTCGGTGAGACCCGCTGGTGGGAGGCCGACTCGACCGATACGCTATTACACGTAAGACACAAGAACACAGAGAATACCTGATGTTTCCCTGATGATTACTAGGGTAAGACTTGCTGATAATGCTGCTGATGATATATGATGATTGCTCTCACAAATTGTTCGGTGATAGTCTTGATGTGACGTGTAACCCACACGTGTAAAGTTCGACGGGCGGTAATTCACGGAAATCACAGTATGATGTAATGAGGTCACGTTTTCGAAAACCGTGGTCACTTCACCGCGCGCTAGGTCAAAATGCTCGAAGGACCATAAAGATGTACGAGCTGCTGGCTGTACAATCTTTAGAAGATGATAGGAATGATAGATTTTAACTTGATAACTTGATTTATTGTTTTGATTATGATAGGTATGAGTACAAGCGATGACGAATCGGTACTGAATTAAATTATTACTAATTGATGCAATGGCGTTAAAATGCTGATGGTACAATATGTGCGGTGAATGACCGTACAAATTAGTAACGTCTTAATACATTGTAAGTAATTTTTGTTAGGTTATTTTGCGCCTGTAAAAACTTTAACGTGACATAATTATGATTATCATTTGTATCTTGTAAGTTACAAGAGAAAAAAACCGGCCAAGTGCGAGTCGGACTCGCCCATGAAGGGTTCCGTAGCAGCAAGTATCATCATAATATAAAAGTTCTTGTATTTCGTAAGTTTGATCGACGTTTTTATATTTGAGTTGATTGAATGAGAGGAAAATTGCGGTTTACGATTTATGACGTTTAAAAAAAAAACTAATTACTTGATCTCGTTCAAACCAATTTTCAATGGAAGTTTGCATGGTAATGTACATCATATATATATTTTAGTTTTATCGTTCTCTTATTTTAGAAGTTAGAGGGGGGGTGACCAACATTTTACCACTTTGGAAGTGTCTCTCGCGCAAACTATTCCGTTTAGAAAAAAATGATATAAGAAACCTTATTATCATTTTTAAAGACCTATCTATAGATACCCCACACGTAAGGGTTTGAAGAAAAATTTTTTTTTGAGTTTCAGTTCTAAGTATAGGAAGCTCCAAAAATTTATAAACTAATTACTTGATCTCGTTCAAACCAATTTTCAATGAAAGTTTGCATAATAATGTACATCATATATTTTTTTTAGATTTATCGTTTTCTTATTTTAGAAGTTACAGGGGGGGGGACCAACATTTTACCACTTTGGAAGTGTCTCTCGCGCAAACTATTCAGTTTAGAAAAAAATGATATAAGAAACCTTATTATCATTTTAAAAGACCTATCCATAGATACCCCATACGTAAGGATTGGATGAAAAAAATTATATTGAGTTTCAGTTCTAAGTATGGAGAGCCCCCAAAATTTATTATTATTTTTCTATTTTTGTATAAAAATCTTAATGCGGTTCACAGAATACATCTACTTACTAATTTTCAACAGTATAGCTCTTATAGTTTCGGTAAAAAGTGGCTGTGACATACGGACGGACAGACAGACAGACAGACAGACATGACGAATCTATAAGGGTTCCGTTTTTTGCCATTTGGCTACGGAACCCTAAAAAGGGGATTACATAGTCTTGCGTTACAAGTTGTAACGCAAGACTATGTAATCCCCTTTTTTTGGCCCAGGGTGTGCATTAAGCACCTTCACCCTGGGACTACTACCGTTTTGAAATTGGAAGCGGGGTTTACCCACTAAGCCTAGTCTATCAGTGTCGGCCGCGAAGTTTTTATTAGTCGACACCACATATTGATCTGACCCCAAAATAAGTATCTTAAGCACTACTAAATTTAAGCTTAAGCTTTAGTGTTATGGCCTTAGAAACAAAAGAGGTACCAGTACCACACATTTATACTGAAATAATATTTATCCAGATACAGGACAAACACAAAATGTTTGTTACCCCACGACCCATGGCACATTGGGCAGGCATACTACGAAATGTTTCAATAGCCACAAGGCTGGCACCGGCTCGCCCCAATCGGTGTGAAGGGGAAACCGGGGGAGTTTAGTGGTTAGTGGACGCTTTAGTCTCGAGTACCACACACGGCCGCAGGTCTAGCTAGCCTGCGGTTATGGTGCATAAACGAATTCTCCTCCGAAAAAAAGGCATACTACGAAAGGCGCCATCAGGCCAGTCAACGTCAAGTAACCATACTCATAATGACGAAAACTAACTTCTCAGATGCGTAGGCAGTGGCTCCAAGGTAGGCTGGTCCATATCTCTCTCGTACAGCTCGCGGGCCACCTTCATCAGCTCGGTGTCCTTGATGTCCATCTTGGGGAACTGCGGCGGCGGCGCCTCCTCCGCTTGCACCTTCTGTTCCATCTCCGCACAGGGTCTCAGCTTCTTCACGCGAGGAACGAACGGACGCGTCTTGAACTCTGTGCCATACAAATGCTTCCGTCACTGTACTATCGAAGACAAGAGTGCCTGATCACCCCGGCCTTAAGGCTAAAATCCTGTGCAGTATTTTCACGTTTACAAGCGCCGCTCCTAAGAAGTCACGATGCGCGTGCACGGTATATTTTTCCAAAAGTGATCAAGCATTGGGTGGCATAATAACTAAAGGGAGAAATTCACGTAGGGATTATAAAATAACCGACTTGGTATTACATGGATCCCACAACTTCTTACGGTAGAAGACCTTTTTACATGTTATTTTTTGATGGCATGAGCATTAATCTACCCCCTTTTTTAAATCCGTGGAATACGATACACACCGTCATTCTCCGTCAGAGGCAAAGGCAGTGGGGATTATCCCCTCTCCCTAAAAAGGGCAGAGATTACCCACTAAGCCATGGGGTGCTCCTCCTTGCCTGATGGTGGTGTCATGGAAGCGGGTGACCAATTGAATGATAACGGTTTCAAGCAAGTCAATAAGTATGTGGATACTAGCCTTGCGAGAGATGTGAACAGTAATCGTTGTAGTATGTGGACTGGCCGCGCAAACGATTCATGGTGGCCTTTATAAACGCTTCGATCTCCTCCTCTGTCCATGCTTTCTGAAAAACATCACCACGTTGAGAAAAACGAAAAGATTTTCGTTTCTTAGTTCGGTTCCTTTAGACCACAGATACCAACGATAAAAACAGACATAAGTTAAAACGTCAGTTGGCTGAATATAACTTACGTCCTGAGTTCCAACTCTGGGGTCCAGCCATTTTCCTTCCAGTTTCGCCCATCTGTTTTCCGGCCGACACCTGCATTTGGGGGTATTAAATATATCGTGGAACTGAACTAATCGAACAACAAAGTGTACCTATAGTTTGTAGGTACCAATTTTTTTTACGGAAAGATTTGATAAACCGTATAATCTACCAAATATAGCAATGGCACGTGGCAATGTAACCGACCACCTGATTTTATAAAGACCGTAAAATAACCAAAACCACCATACCAAAACATAAGTAAAGTACTATTTATAAAACTTTGTAAGTACTAACATTATGGTTTTCCTGATCGGGTGCGGACGAAACTCATCGAAGTATTCTGTTAAAAACGACATTTTGACTTCCTAAGCCTTGTTAACTCTGTAAAATTTTCAAAAATACAAAACTGCACAAAAGCTTGTTTGACTGTTGTAAAAAAAATCGCTATAAACGAACGACGACACTTGAAAATGTCAAAATCATGAAAAAGTTTCAAGAATTTTAAGAAACTTTTTGGTCAATATTTGAGTTGGTCTTTTATTTTCATTTCCAATTTTTTATTGTACACATCTTCCATTGGATACTATTTGGTGATCACTATATCCGAATCTTTAAACTACCGCCCACATCTTCATAATATGTTTTACATAACAATAAAAACCTTAACGAAAAATAAATCGACCATATTAAATGAGCCTAATGAATTATCTCCACATCACTACACCGAGGATCAAAATGGTCTGGTTACACTCACAGATATTCTATGTCTCTGAGTGGTTAGTACCAGTATCAGATTACAAAGTCGACTGACTTTCTTTGCATTACTTTTCTGCGGGTTATGTTTCAGTTTCTTCAATAATAAGTTTGCGTTATCACGGTTTTGCATGTTAGACGCGACCTTTACCAGGTATCGTCAACTTTTGTTCCAAGTCAAACCAAATATAAGCCACTTAACTTCAATGCTTTCAGTGTGCACAAATTAGGCCCAAAATAAATCGTGAGATATGACGAAGACGAAATACGTAAATAATTTTGTTTTAAATAAAATCGTATTTTCTCTGACTTTTCCATACCTTTAGGAAACTTAGGAAATATGTGATGTTCTTAGCATGACATGTTTCTAGAGTTCTAGGTATTGAGTTAAAAAAGTATCCGCATCTGTATAGCATATAAGTAAGCTGCCGTAATGTAGAGACGCATCTAACTCCATTCTACTAAATTAATAAATATTTTACCTACTTACTAGTTTAATGTAACTTATATTTATATTAATGAGGCATATTGTACAGACTACCTTCACTCTTACTCATAAGTCATATCAGCTTTTTGTACTTATAACAGTCTAAGTTACCTACGCGGATAATAAAAAGAGATGTCAAATAGGTAAGTATAATACTTATACCAGAATGAAAAATGTTCAGCACTTCTGTCCTCGCCTCGACCCAGACCTTCTCTTTCTTATGAATACTTTTTTTCATAATCGTTCAGTAAAATAGCAGTGAGTGAGTAAAGGTCGGGGAGACAGAGTGCAGCAAGGCTTAATAAAACGGATTGATATAGGTAGACTCGCTGCACTCGCTCGGTAACAACTTCTAAAAAACCAATAAAATAGTTTTAATTTGTATTTGTAAAATGGTTTTGATAAGAGCGACATGATTTAGACAATTTATGAATGGAATTTCTGTTAGTATTTCTGTCTACCAAAGCACAGACTAGGAAAAATCCGTGTAAAACCGAACATTAGTTCGGTCCCTTTCAGCAATAGAAACAGATGCCAATCGCGTAGATAGCATTAACCATTCTTTGTAAGCTTTAATTCGATACATCGGCTTCTTGTGTCCACGGTTTCTCCAGAGGAAATTACAACTCATCAAGTTATATAAGCGTTGCGTCATTAGATAAAATAGTATAAAATAAAAATAGTCACGTAAATCGAATGCGGCGATGCGTGACTGCAGGTTGTAAATCACGGAATACTCGTATTTTTAGTCCACATCTCTGTCGTAAGCCCGCTGCCAGTTCTCAAGGCCGCTATCGATCAGGACTGCACTAAAAGAAATGTTACCGCCAGTATTGATTATTACTGATAAAAGATGTGACGTCATGTTAATTACTAAGGACTCTTTTTCTTTTTTTTGTATTATAGCTGCTGGCAACACACTACACACACACTTAGACTTTTATGGTTTAAAAACTGCCATTTTAAATTTAAAATGGCAACAGTCTGCTGTGCCATTATCTGTTGCTAACAGATAATGGCGAAAATTAGAACTAACGTTGGATAGATAGATAATAAGTAAACACATTCAAAAGTATCGAGAAATAAATAAAGCATTCTCTCTGAAAACGCCAATCTAAAGCGCAATCTTTGGTTACAAAAAAATTCTTTTAAACGAACACATTTGATGGAGTCATTGTGGAGTGCCTAGTTTTAAAAACCGATTTAAAATGTTTTTAGGTTTTGTTTTGACTAAGCATGGGCTGGTCAATAGCCACAAGGCTGGCACCGGCTCGTCCCAATCGGGTGTGAAGGGGAATCCGGGGTACTACGGCCTCGGGTCTAACTAGCCTGCGGTTATGGTGATAAACGGATTGTCCTCAGAGGAAAAAAAATAAAAAAAAGGTTTTGTCTAGGCAGTGGGATTATAAATTCAATTTATTTAAAAAGTATTCATCATCATCATCATCAATTCAGCCGAAACACGTTCACTGCTGAACCTAAATGATAGACTCCACCAAGGGCTTAAGTAACAACAGATGATAGGGTGGGACCGTGGGAGTAACAAAAACAATGTTTAATAAATTATAATTATTTATTTTATTCACTTCATACGAACATGTCAGTCATTTACACGATGAAATATGAAATACTTTGTTGCTAATTTACAGCATTTTGTAATAACTACTAATTTTAATACATTTCACAACAGTGACGTTTCCATTAAATTTTTGTCTTCGATAAATATTAAGCAATATTCACATCAATTTGTTTAATTGATGATATTTTTACATTTGAGAATAGATGAAAACATTTTTATGTAAAAAAAACTAAAACTTATGATATTGATATCACTTTCAATGATATAGAAAATTGCAACAACGATATTCGGCCCGATACTTAATAACAAGTTTCTTATAACCAAAAGTGGCTTTGATCGAAACAAAATACATAAATGCAACAAATGTAAGACACTTTGGAAATCTATGTACTAACTTTAACTTTAGTGGTCCTTACATTACATAAACGCTCCGAGTGCGCACTTATCTCAACCTAAATTACATAAAAAATTAGCTTACTCTCAATTCATAATAATAATAGTAAATGTATCTAAATATTTGCACGCTTCATATCTTTAAGCAAGTTTCAGTGATGCCATATATGTACCTGTTAAGACCTTGTATACCTGAGATTATGCAAATAAATTGTTTCTTTCTTTCTTTCTTTCTTTCATTAAGCTAAAATAAAAACTAACTGATATTGGAGAATCAAAGAGGTCACGATGATTTTAGTAAAATTAAGACACAATCATTATTAAAAATATTTTCGCTTGGTAAAATCTAGATGCAGAGCAGACAATATCGAAAACCCGTTAGAAATAGAATCTCTTATTATAATACAGTAATGAGCTATGAAGACACAAAAATATATTTCGTGCATATTGATTGCTTTTTATAACGTCATAAATTATACTTAAGATTGTACTGGCAACACCTAAGTATGTTTCCTTTATTTTATTTTATCTGATGTACTTGTCTATAATGCCAATTGTGTAACTTTAATTCGAATTTAATTTGTAATTTTAATTTGGACATAAAAAAATGTAAATTGGACATAAAAAAAACGAAATAAACATATTTTATTTTAGTTATTTTAATAAGTGATAAAATATTACGAATCAATGGACAATATATATTTTTTTACTATATCTTTGAAAAATTATTATAATCTACGTTCAATTACATTTTTTTCTATGTTAAAATTATACATTTTAAAATGAATATAAGTAAAATGTTCCAAAATTGTTGCCAGCTCAATATTTAAACTAGACAACGGGTGAAATGCTTCATTGTACAGTCAATACGAATATACTATTCTCTAATTTGTCAAAACTTAACTTTGAGATACCTATAATTACCTCTTAACCGGGTAGAATAACTACACTATATTACACACGTAATAACAACATGTAGGTAGTTTGAAAAATTAATTTCGTTTTGTGGTAATAAAAAGGAGTATTCCGGGAGTAGAAGTTATGCATAAAGGAACGTATTAAATGCTAGGTCTAGTCAATGCATTCACTTAACAGCAAATTTCATTAACGAATGTTCACACGATCCATTTTCATAATGGAGTAACTTTTACATAATAGAGTATCTTTTGTGATGCTAACTACAGTGGAGACATTTTAATAGGTCACATTTGACAGTTCATTTATGCACAGAAAAATATACTTTACGCTAAAGGAATAAATCTCAAAAAAACAACATCAGTTTTTTTAATACAATTTTGTTTATTTATAAAATTAGACTCTACCTCTTTGCATAAATGAACTGTCAAATGTGACCGATTAAAATGACTCCACTATAATACACAAACTTAGCACTGACATTACTTGCTTTTCATGTCAAATCATGATTCTTCTTGTGTTTTTTTTTTAATTCGTCAGTAGAAAAATAGTCTGAATAAACAGTAGTCAAGAAGAAGGATGCCAATTATAAGACAGAATATGCAACGACAACTCAAGAAATAACATTAAGACCAAAAATCATAGTGTTAAATTTTATTTACTTGAAAAACGAAAGTATATTACAACACTCAATTACAGGGTTGCTTGAAGCCCAACTTAAATCCACTTTATACATATTTTCGTGTGAACATAATTCTCTTTTCAGTTCAAAGCAATTGAAATAAAAGTAGCTCAAAAAACCCACGTGAGAGTAGCTAGCGAAGCTTCGATTTAAGTCAAAGTTTGTAGTATGAATTACTATAAACAATATCAGGGATGATATGCATTGCGAATTATTCAATAGTTCTACATAAAATTAAAATTATTTCACTATTACCTGAGCAATAATCCGAAAATAGATACTCCTCCATTTTTTATCGTTAGCGTTTACTCCAACTTAGTCGAGAAATTAGATTATCCCCGATCTTTGTACAAATACTCATGTCAAATTTCCACGCCTGCCTGCCACCCCTGCTAAAATAAATGACGGAAGGTTGAATCAATATAACGCGACTTAACGCGAGGTAACAACTAAAGAAGCCTCAAATACTCCTATTTATAAGAAAGCTTATGTTGTCACATAATATAAGACAAATATAGATAATGATTTCGTCTATGGATGTTCAAGTTGGCGTTGTATTGAAGTAACCTTCGGTTATTTATCTAAGACACAAGAATAGAGTAGGACCTTAACACATTATTATATTATTTACAAACACTATTGCCAATTAGTACCTTATATGTCTGAAATTCACTGAATATCTTACTATTTTCAATTTTCAATGACAAGATATAAAAATGTATTAATTTTACTGTTACTCAGATTTCAGAAAAGTAAACAAGACCACAGGTTAACAATATTCGTCGGTTCATAAGTTTTGAATTAATTTTTTACTAGCTTTTCGCCCGCGGTTTCACCCGCGCGTAATTTCTTTTTTCAAATGTCCCGCGGTAATAGCACGTTTCCCGTAGGAATTTTATAGCCTATGTCCTAATTCGGGTTATAAACTATACGTGTGAAAAATTTCATCTAAATCCGTTCAGCCGTTTAGGCGTCATTGAGACTTAACATCCAGACTTTCGCATTTATAATATTAGTAGGATTTTAAACACCCTACCTGAGCGCCAAAAGGTATTATTCCACGTTCAAAAACCTAGCCGTCAACAAACAACACGACAGGTTTGTAATTGTACGTTGTAATTTAACGCGCTGAGCGAATTGAAACGTACATTGTAAGATTTGTAAGTTATCAAATTGGGGTCATATTCATATATACAGCATGTTAGGTAACACGAGGGACATATTTAAGGAGAGTATTCAGAATCCGATTTAGAGGCCAATTCGCTATAAAAAATATATCCTTAATTTTTTTCATAATTATCCTAATAATTTATGTATGCATGAACTACCTAAAAATCCCGTGTGCTGAGCGGCCGGTTACGCCCCAAACTCAAATTGTACGCGAGTACAATAATTTGAGTAATGAACGAGTGCACGAAATAGGTACTGTAAAGGGAAGAGTGCCCGCACGTTACGCGGATTTTCAGGTTTCGACTAAGGTTATTGACAGATATTTACCAGAGTTTTTATTGATTTATACTTATTTTGTTATATGGAAGCATGAACTATTTGGGGTTTAAATATGTCCCTCGCATTTTCTGTCATACTGTATACATACTGAAGTTTTCTGCAATGAGCGAATATTCTCTTTCGGAGAAATTACTCAAACTCAAAATTTGATTTTGACGTGACAACTGACAACGTCTTATTATTCGATGGAGCCGGCTGCACACACGAAAAAACATGACTCATGCGGCGTTCCAGTGCAAGCGAGAGCGCGGAACGAGCGACAAAGAGGCACAATCGGCCTCCGCATTCGGCAGCGTTCGACATCTGTCTCTCTCCTACTTGAGTGAGCGATGCGTCCACGTGGACAGCTGCTATACAATAATACATTTACATGTTTATATGACGTTGTCACGTTTAACTATCGTCAGTAAACCGACTTTACAGAAATACAGACAACCGATTTTGAATTGTTTTTGAAGAACATGTCTCTTAAATGAACATGTCATTGATGGACCGTCGCTACTTTGGAGGAAACCGAGTCACTACAGACTGCATCTTGCTGAGCATGGAATGATACCTGTCTGTCGCAGTCCGCGAGGGCAGGTAAAACGGACGGGGGGCGTGGCAGGGGTGTGTCAGGTAGGCGGGGCTTGTCCTCGGCACACGAGCCAGGCAGGAGGGGCTTAACAGATGGGCGGGGCTTGTCCTCGGGACACGAGGCAGGCAGGAGTGGCTTGACAGATGGGCGGGGCGTGTCGCCGGATCAGAAGCGGGCGCGGATGTATACGGCGGCGACGTCGTGGTTGGCGTAGCCGAGGCGCTTGGCGTGCTTGAAGATCTCGTTGGTGGTGGCGGTGAGCGGCAGCGACTGCTCCAGCGCGTCGCCGAGGCCGAGCGCCAGCTTCAGGTCCTTCTGCATGTGCGTCAGCGGCTGGTGCGTCGAGTATGACGACTCGATCATCGCTGAACAGAGAAGTCACAAGTTATTCGCTTTAGTTTTATTTTTATTAGCTTAGGGTTAACGCCTCGATGGTCTAGTAGTTTAAGTACCGGGCCAAGATCTCGGGGTCCTGGGTTTAATTCCCACGTCGAGCTAACTTTGTGTCGGTTTTTTCGGACATAGCTCGGGTTTGTGATCACCAATCCGCATTTGGCAAGCGTGGTGATTAAGCCAATACCCATCATTGTAGTAATAACTTGATTTCAAGGATGGAGGCCTTTGCCCTGCAGTGGGTCATTAATACGCTGATACTTTACTCTACTTAGGGTTTTCAGTTACGGCACTGTGACCAATTCTGATCTGTTGTTATCGATAGTTAGATTTTATTTCCTCTCCCTTTTTGTTTGGCGGAGGAAAAGCGGCTTTCCCTTGCCACTTGATTGGGACGAGATGATTCCAGCTCCACTTCAAGGCCCTGTCTCTTCTACGAGTAGTTTTTTCTTGGGCACGTACCTCGTCCCTTGAGTATGAGGTGCGGCGAGGCGAGCGGCGTGAGCGCCAGCACGTCGACCTGGTTGAGGCCGGCGCGGTCCGCCAGCGCCAGGCCTCGGCCAGGCCGCCAGCGATACGCGGCCACCACCTGCAGCATCACGTACCTCGTCCCTTGAGTATGAGGTGCGGCGAGGCGAGCGGCGTGAGCGCCAGTACGTCGAGCAGGTCGGCCTGGTTGAGGCCGGCGCGGTCCGCCAGCGCCAGGCCTCGGCCAGGCCGCCAGCGATACGCGGCCACCACCTGCAGCATCACGTACCTCGTCCCTTGAGTATGAGGTGCGGCGAGGCGAGCGGCGTGAGCGCCAGTACGTCGAGCAGGTCGGCCTGGTTGAGGCCGGCGCGGTCCGCCAGCGCCAGGCCTCGGCCAGGCCGCCAGCGATACGCGGCCACCACCTGCAGCATCACGTACCTCGTCCCTTGAGTATGAGGTGCGGCGAGGCGAGCGGCGTGAGCGCCAGTACGTCGAGCAGGTCGGCCTGGTTGAGGCCGGCGCGGTCCGCCAGCGCCAGGCCTCGGCCAGGCCGCCAGCGATACGCGGCCACCACCTGCAGCATCACGTACCTCGTCCCTTGAGTATGAGGTGCGGCGAGGCGAGCGGCGTGAGCGCCAGTACGTCGAGCAGGTCGGCCTGGTTGAGGCCGGCGCGGTCCGCCAGCGCCAGGCCTCGGCCAGGCCGCCAGCGATACGCGGCCACCACCTGCAGCATCACGTACCTCGTCCCTTGAGTATGAGGTGCGGCGAGGCGAGCGGCGTGAGCGCCAGTACGTCGAGCAGGTCGGCCTGGTTGAGGCCGGCGCGGTCCGCCAGCGCCAGGCCTCGGCCAGGCCGCCAGCGATACGCGGCCACCACCTGCAGCATCACGTAACTCGTCCCTTGAGTATGAGGTGCGGCGAGGCGAGCGGCGTGAGCGCCAGTACGTCGAGCAGGTCGGCCTGGTTGAGGCCGGCGCGGTCCGCCAGCGCCAGGCCTCGGCCAGGCCGCCAGCGATACGCGGCCACCACCTGCAGCATCACGTACCTCGTCCCTTGAGTATGAGGTGCGGCGAGGCGAGCGGCGTGAGCGCCAGTACGTCGAGCAGGTCGGCCTGGTTGAGGCCGGCGCGGTCCGCCAGCGCCAGGCCTCGGCCAGGCCGCCAGCGATACGCGGCCACCACCTGCAGCATCACGTACCTCGTCCCTTGAGTATGAGGTGCGGCGAGGCGAGCGGCGTGAGCGCCAGTACGTCGAGCAGGTCGGCCTGGTTGAGGCCGGCGCGGTCCGCCAGCGCCAGGCCTCGGCCAGGCCGCCAGCGATACGCGGCCACCACCTGCAGCATCACGTACCTCGTCCCTTGAGTATGAGGTGCGGCGAGGCGAGCGGCGTGAGCGCCAGTACGTCGAGCAGGTCGGCCTGGTTGAGGCCGGCGCGGTCCGCCAGCGCCAGGCCTCGGCCAGGCCGCCAGCGATACGCGGCCACCACCTGCAGCATCACGTACCTCGTCCCTTGAGTATGAGGTGCGGCGAGGCGAGCGGCGTGAGCGCCAGTACGTCGAGCAGGTCGGCCTGGTTGAGGCCGGCGCGGTCCGCCAGCGCCAGGCCTCGGCCAGGCCGCCAGCGATACGCGGCCACCACCTGCAGCATCACGTACCTCGTCCCTTGAGTATGAGGTGCGGCGAGGCGAGCGGCGTGAGCGCCAGTACGTCGAGCAGGTCGGCCTGGTTGAGGCCGGCGCGGTCCGCCAGCGCCAGGCCTCGGCCAGGCCGCCAGCGATACGCGGCCACCACCTGCAGCATCACGTACCTCGTCCCTTGAGTATGAGGTGCGGCGAGGCGAGCGGCGTGAGCGCCAGTACGTCGAGCAGGTCGGCCTGGTTGAGGCCGGCGCGGTCCGCCAGCGCCAGGCCTCGGCCAGGCCGCCAGCGATACGCGGCCACCACCTGCAGCATCACGTACCTCGTCCCTTGAGTATGAGGTGCGGCGAGGCGAGCGGCGTGAGCGCCAGTACGTCGAGCAGGTCGGCCTGGTTGAGGCCGGCGCGGTCCGCCAGCGCCAGGCCTCGGCCAGGCCGCCAGCGATACGCGGCCACCACCTGCAGCATCACGTACCTCGTCCCTTGAGTATGAGGTGCGGCGAGGCGAGCGGCGTGAGCGCCAGTACGTCGAGCAGGTCGGCCTGGTTGAGGCCGGCGCGGTCCGCCAGCGCCAGGCCTCGGCCAGGCCGCCAGCGATACGCGGCCACCACCTGCAGCATCACGTACCTCGTCCCTTGAGTATGAGGTGCGGCGAGGCGAGCGGCGTGAGCGCCAGTACGTCGAGCAGGTCGGCCTGGTTGAGGCCGGCGCGGTCCGCCAGCGCCAGGCCTCGGCCAGGCCGCCAGCGATACGCGGCCACCACCTGCAGCATCACGTACCTCGTCCCTTGAGTATGAGGTGCGGCGAGGCGAGCGGCGTGAGCGCCAGTACGTCGAGCAGGTCGGCCTGGTTGAGGCCGGCGCGGTCCGCCAGCGCCAGGCCCTCGGCCAGCGCCGCCAGCGACACGCCGCCCACCACCTGCAGCACCGAGTTCATCTTCGACGCGTTGCCGATGTCGCCTGGGACATAACACTCGTTTAACATCTGAGGGAGGCTGCTACGGCGGCTACGTGCGCTACGAGACACGTGCTACGAGCACGCAGAGTGCTACGAACACGCAGTGTGCTACGCCAAGAACCATCCTGCACATAACCTTTATAAAGCATGGTAAACCTCGCTAGTAAATAAATGTGAGCAGGAAAATATCGAACCTTCGACACGTTTAACATTTAAGGGTGCTTTCAAATTAGACGTTTCGTGTCGGACGGCTGCGGTACGGTTGACGTCTTGCTGTCGGGCGTTCGCGGTACGGACGCCGTACTGTTGCCGCACCGCGTGTTTGTTGAATGTGTGTCGACTTGAATGAAATCAAAGTTTCAAAGATGATATGAGCCTTCAATGTAACAGCACATTCAGCGAAGTTTCCTAGTGAAGTGGGCCTCAATGAAATAGGCCGCAGTGGCCGCTTACCATCAGGTAGGATGCGTGCCTATCCTTGACGGCTACGTGGCACGCTGCTACTCGACACGTGCTATGGCCTCACGTGCTTGAACTCTAACAAATCATGGTTAATATCCCCACTTAGTCTTACGATGTAAGAATGAAAACGAAACAGTGACCGCCGACGCACAAAGAGGATTTGGGTTATCAAAGTTTCAGTGGAAAAATTAATTAAAAGTAAATGTTACTATATTAAATAAATTAAACAAAAAATTACAGTAACTATAAACATTTCGAAAGCCAAGATCCACTACGGCTCCCTAAATCGGCCAGTAAATAAACAATTAATTGATAAACCCCCAATCTTTCGTACAGCAGCTTACTCATTATGGCAATCAAATAATTTAAAACCTAATGTGCTGAAACACAAAATCAATAAATGGAAATTTAAAACAAGAAAAACCCTTACACCATGCCTTATTATAATAAGTGACGCTCAGATTTGACAGCTGACACTTGAAAAAAAATTTAAGCTACTAAAATAAATCTATAAATTACATTAAAAACAAATTAAAATATAAAAAAAAACAGCTTAAAAATATAATTAGCGACTACACCAATTGCATTCAGTTATAAAAAGCATGCTATGAAACCAAAAAAGGAAGGAGAGAATATAATATAGAGAAAAATATTTATTTTCAGTTAATCATGCGAGAAGTTTCAAAGTCAACACCAAGCGCTCGGAATAAGCTATGATTTAAATACAACAACTAATTTCATCTAAAATCATTCTACTTTGATCGAACTAAAACCGTCTATTTTTAGGGACAAAAATTTAGTCAATTCCTTTTTTCATCTCTTCATATTGAAAATTATCTTTATAGGTTAAATTACGTTATTTTACTATGCTTACCTAAATAAACTATTATATGACACAAAAGGCTATTAAAAGTCCACACTACTCTATTGAATGATCTCTTAGATAACATGAGGATTGTACGAGTGCTATAAGTTGGCCGGTCTGAAGTTTATTACGTGTGCCTTCGTAAATACTGTGGTAAATACCGTTGTTTGATTGTAAAGGCTACTCCTGGATACCCATTTCATCATATTTTTATTGGGTAGTTGTCTATCCAGGCCATTCAATCATAAGACGGGTACATTATCGTACCTTCCGTATGTAAGGTGAAACCGGGGGAGTTTAGTGGGTAGTAAGACAATGTGTTTAGTCTAGAATCCCACATAATCCACCCAGGTACAGGGTGCATTAAAAAATCTTTAAAATTTAATTGGTAAAAACTTCAGACCAAGTTAGATCGCTCATACAACAAATTAACGCGAAGCTACAAGACTACAATCGGTGCAGCGTCAAGTGTCAGCGTGCAAGTTTCCTCGCGCCGGCAACCGGAGAAGCTGACTACTACCAAGGTAAAAGGAGTTCTTGCTCATCGCCTTGAAGCACGACTGGCAGTCGTCGAACAGCGTCCTGTCTCCTGCCGCTAGGATGATCAGCGTGCCCTCTTCCGCTTGCGTTTTTGATCCTTGAATCTACAAATTAACATTATGTAAGTCATGTCGCTGACAGTTCCTGTCTTGTCAGTCGTAGTGTCCTGGCTAGACCGGGGAAGAACCGACCTAGCACAGGAAATTAACTTTTTTTTATTGCAATGTGTAACAAGACAAGCAGATCGTACTCCTGATGGTAAGCGCCACGTCTGCCCTTAGACAGTTCAGTGCCAAACAATATCTAAGACGTTACTGTCTGGCAATTATTTATTCATTGGAACGTCACAATAATTATTTAAACTGGAGTGATTTAATTAAAATCTAGATTTTTTTATGATATTATGATAACATTTTAGATTTCATTACGATAAAAAAAACATTATTAAAAGAATATGAAATAAGAAAACTGATTAATATAATTTCCAATGACGTCGGTAGGTACAACATCGAAGGAATGTAGATTACATTGCATACGAACCGCAATGGGGGGCTATCGCGTCTGAATTCGCCGCTAGAGACCTTACGCGACAGTGGCGCCAACTACGGTAGCCCCCTTTGAAGCGGGTGGCCCCACACGTCACATAATGTGAACTAACCTGCGCCTCGAGGTATCTACCACCCTTCCCGCTGATGGCCTCGACGATGTCGTGCGACGTGTCGGCGTCGATGGACGTCATCTCCACGTAGCCCTTCGACTCCAGCGACGGGCAGTGCAGCACGCCGCAGTTGCCGAACACCATCTGGAAAACAACACGAACTATTTGAGACCGGGGTCTTGGTAGACCCAATGAAAATTGGGGTTAGCAACAAAAGCAATCATATGAATTTTTTTAAACTGGAAAACCGAACTTAAAACAAGGTATCAAGGGGGTGGCAAGGTATCACGTACAGTCAAAAGCACGTCAAACGTAATACTTTGGACTTTGTACCGCTCTTATGTCTTGGGCATAAGTGCTATTATCGAACTGCAAGTGTTAACCGTGACGTGCTGTTGACCGTACATACCGTACATACGTTCAAAAAATGTTCCTATTACGGATAAGAGAAACGTATAACTACATCCAACTCGAGGTAACGAAGGAGGTAATGAAACTCATTTACGACATACTCGTACATATAAACAATCAGTACCTAGCTATAATTGTGATTATATGTTCTGGCAATGTTTATGTCATATCTGTTACCCTATAATTTAGAAAACTATTATATCAGACTTTTATACCTGTACCCATGGGCGTACCGAGGGGGGGGGGGGGGGCAGGGGGGGGCAGCTGCCCCCCCCTGGAAATCTCGCAGAACATGTATGAACTCGCCTAATTACTACTAATCAAAGTGTAATCGGGGCCTTATGCTCCATCTTTTAAGTTTTGTTTGCTCAGTGTACAATATAATACTGAACTGAACTGTTTAAAAACAGTATATGGGCGATTCTTTCACGGACGACCTTATAAACCGTTTTGTAGAAGATCCTCAAAAATTAATTTTGATTTACAGGCGATTTAAATAAAATTAAAATGCATGAATAGTTTTTATTTTTATTTTGTTACTGTTTTTTAATCATTTATTTCTGGATAAAACATTCAGCGTATTTCGCGTTTTGACATCTTTTCTTACCAATAATTTTTCACTCTATCTGATAGTGTAACCTTTTCAGCGTGTCTAAATAACAATTTCGTACGATTTTTTATTTTAACTTCAAATTGGGACAATCCGCTGCCAAGACAGCTTGCCATATAAACCAATTGTGGGGCAATAATAGCGTTAAAGAAAGCACCATTCAACAATGAAATTTCGTTTCGGAGGTATCAGCTTTGAAATTGCACTTCGTAGAGGTCGACCTAGAGTACTTCAGGACGACGAATTGAGGACCCTGGTGGAAGCTGATCCATCGCAAACGGCTCGAGGGATTGCACAAGAACAATGAGTCAGTCACCATGCGATCTTAGATGGTTCAAAACGCATTGGAAAGGTGAAAAACCTGAAAATGTGGTTGCCCCACGATTTGAACAATCGACAGAAATTATCACGTTTTGAGGTGTGTTCTTCTTTGATGCTGTGAAATCAAAATGACCTTTTCTGGATTTTTTGGATCGAATCATGGCGTTCGATGAAAAATGGATTGTTTAAGATAACCAGAAACCTTCATGACAGTGGTTAAACGACGACGAGCCTCCCAGACACTTTCCAAAGGCAAAAACCCACCAAAAAACGACTGATTAGACAATCACCGCAACTTACATCAAAACCAGCCGGCACTGATCAGCAGAAGAGATCTGATCCTCATCATCATTATCAGCCCGTAACAGTCCACTGCTGGAAAAAGGCCTCTCCAAATGCTCGCCACGCTGATCGATCCTCGGCCACTCCCATCCAGCTCCTGACAGCCATCTTGCGCAGATCATAGCTCCACCTGGCCTGAGGGCGTCCTACACTACGTTTACCGAGACGCGGTCTCCACTCTAGAACCCGGTTACCCCAGCGGTTATCGGTTCTACAGCTGATATGGCCAGCCCACTGCCACTTCAGCTAGCTAATCCGTCGAGCTATGTCGGTGACTTTGGTTCTCTGCCGGATCACCTCATTTCAAATACGATTCCACAGAGAAACGCCGAGCATGCATAGCTCTTTCCATAGCCCGCTGAGCGACTTTAAACTTCTGGACCAGCCGTGCCGTAAGAGTCCACTTTTCGGCTCCGTATATCATGACGGGTAGGACGCACTGATTAAAGACGTTCGTCTTTAGGCATTGTGGAATCGGCGATGAGAAGACTCGACGTAGTTTTCCAAACGCTGCCCTGCTCCACGACAACGCCGAAATCCGAAAATTAACCGAATTTAGCGTAGAAGTGTTACCTCACCCACCATACGTACTCTTCAGACCTCTCGTCAACCGCTTACCACCTTTTCAAGCACTTCGATAACTTTCTAAAAACAACATTATTATTTTGTCTACTTCATCGAATCCCGAAAACCAAATCGACGCTTGAAAGAATTAAATGACTAATAAAAGCGAAATTCCCTAACGCGATAACGTTATTAATGGAGAGCTGTTACAAGTTGGAATGTTTAGAAAAAACATTATAAAAATTGCAATGACATAAGTGCGTACGGGCTCGCACCCCCCCCCCCCGGGCACCGGCACGGTGTAAAGGGGCCTTGCCCCCCCCTAGGCCAGAAGCTGGGTACGCATGCCTGTACCGAAAAGACACTAGATTAGGCATAAACCGAAAACAGTATTCGCAACACGTGCATACATTTTAATATCATAGAGACAAAGTAATAAATATATCAGCAATAATATTTTTTATTGTTTGCTCCAGCAATGCGATTTATATTCTCGAAGGACGTCGTATCGTTATCTCATAAAAATTACAAAAATTCTTAAAATATCCACCAATTTGATAACCTGCAATGCGTCAAAACGTCCGCTGGGAACTTAGCGCGTGTTTTATGATTTTTAGGAGCTCAATTACACTTAAATTCTTTACATAAAATATACGCATTCGATGTTCAAACCAACATAAAGTCAAATGATTATTTTAAACGTAAATAGTTCCAGTGGTTTGTTTATAAACAGAGCGGAATGTGTCGAGTGAAATGAAGCAAATATCCCGGTGTTATACGAGTAGGTACTACTCGCGAAAGGGCAGCGCAAAGGTCGGCCGGGTCGTCTAATATCCTAATGGTTTGACCTTTAGCACAACATAGCATTCGTCCATAAATTCTGCTGGGGAAATGCTAAAATGGCATGTCTGAAATCAATAACAATATCTTCTGTCATGGCTTCCGGAAATCGTAAAGTTTTTCTGAAGAGATTTGTTGACGCAATTATAAGTCGAGCCGAATCCTAAAGTTACGTATGACAGTTCAACCACAGGTCGCTATAACCTAAAAATAAAATTGTTTGGTTATATTTGTATAGCCAAAACGATTATGGCAGCAGATTTGATTCTGTGGACATGTAAACTACCATTTTGAATCTAATTTCCTTAAGAAATCCAAGAGGTATCCAAATCAACTTACTTTCTTTGTCTTTGTCTCATTTCTGATTATTTTTATTAAGTATTCCTCTAAGTTATGCTGTAGTAAAACGCAAATAATATTACGCGTACATATTGGACAGAATATATCAGCTTGATGAATATTCTATTGAGGATATTCGGGAGGGTATTATAATTCTGAATAGGATATTCCTACGTTAGGCATTGGTCTTATTCGGTTCACGTCACGACAGACAAAGGGCAGGCTATACGAGCATACCATAAATCTAACTTGATGGACATTATAAGAACATCGGATAAAACCCTCATATTTCCTATGATTCATTTGATGAGGGAGATTTATAACAGCGGGGTTAGATGCTGCTGTTATAAATGAAATGAGTGTCAGACATCTCATAAATAGGCTTGATGCGAAAATGTACACCATGTGCCCTAGTTTTAGGGTCAATATGAAAATGTAACAAAAACACTACTAGATTATTAAGAAGTTTGTTTCAACTATGAATCTATCTATAACTCAGTATCTGAGACTTAAGCTTTGATAATTAAATTGATAATCGAACTTTCGATTCTTGCGTGTTTTCATACTTTATGCTAACTCTACATTTAAATACTTTTGGATCTATTAACAACAAGCTTATTTGTGTTGTTAAAGTTTAATAAGTTGTGGAAATTTTCCATTTCTGTTAACATTTACAGAGCGTGCGTAAACAATTTATAAAGGTTAAACTTTAATTATTAAAATAACAGTCTGACTTCTAACATGTACAGCGTGCAGCGGTCTTGTTCCTAATTTACTTTTACTAATTATCGCAAGTTAAGTTTAAAAAGATAATGAGGTGAAAACATCGAGGGAAGCCGAACGTATGAGTGATCCCAGTTTACCCATAGACAAATTGATTTAAAACCTTAGACAAAGTTAAAAGGTGTGCCAAAGCTACTGCGCCATCAAAGTCACCTAACTAACACTAGAATGTATTCGAGGGCTAATATAATAATTGAACGGAATGGTCTGTTACCTCTTTCGCAGCCTGTGGGTCCGCGACACACGAGAATGTGATGTCCGCTTCTTCCACCACATCGCACGGCGTCACCGCGATGGTCGCACCGACTTTCTCGAAGTCTTTACACTGTAGGACAAAAGAAAAAACAATTATAGTTATGTTTTTATCGAAGATAGGCGAACTTATCTTCCGTCGAACTAAAAACAAGCAAGTTTAGAGGTGGTTTATGGAAGGAATGAAAGTATAGTTATTTAAGTAGGTAGGTAGGTACTATAATTCTATTATAGCTGCTCTTTTAAAAAATATCAGCCTATTTTGAAGTAGGTTGCACATTATTTTCCCAGAATGGTTCCAATATTACCCCAGAACTGCTGTAATCTGAACTTACTTCCCAACCATCATCACCAAACCCTCAACCAAACCAATGCTTTACTTTAGCAGTCTAAACAAAAACGTGAATCAACGCCATCTACCGGTTCGAATAGCGCGTGTTAGTTCATGCGCGCGCCAACAGATGTCGCTTGTCGTTCCCAGGCCCGGGTGAATCAATGAGCGCGTCGAGCGCCCCCGCGCGTGGCGTCAACGACCGCGCGCCTGCTCGATCGACGCCGCCAGCCAAGCGCCGGCCGCCATTTTGATAACGGCTTTTTCCTAACCGCGCGCAGTGGGGGACACTCCAAGACACAGTGCCCGCACAGAGCAGCGAAAGTAAGCGATTTAACGTTGCCGCATGGTAGATGGAAAGTGACACTGACTACTTCGGATATCGAACAAGCAACCTTTAGATGCTGTAGTCTGTACGCGGTACTGCAATGGATTTTTTGACCTTCAACCTTCAACGTGAATTATGACTAACACTGCGCTGGTCTAAGGTTTCCTGTTTGTGTTATTTTAAATTTTGAATTTCCCGATAACATTTTGTTATCTAATTTATGTAATTAATATGCGTTTTAGGTTTATTATTTTCATTCAAAATTTTCATTTAACAACAGCTTAGATAGATAGATGACCGTCACACGTCTTAATCATCATAAATCAAAATTGACCTCAATTACAGTGTTGAATTTTGCAAATAAGCGCACTCTACATTCACACCACAGTGTCTCTACATTTCGTGCAATCAAAATATAAAAATGAGAGAATGTTTTGCGCTGACTAGCGGTTTTCAGAAGCACATGTACGAGTATGTTAAATACGACATGTAAACCGTTAAGAAGAAGGTCATTTACATTACCTTACCGACTTTTACGTTACGCTGTTGCATTATAACCATTTATTTTTACCGTTTAGGTATTTGGAATAAATACATGTAAGCATGTCTCGAATTCCTTAGCTCGGGTTTATGATCTGCGTTCATCAAGGGGCCGTCCATTAATCACGTGAGGTCGTTTTTCTCATTTTTTGACCCCCCCCCTCCCCCCTGGTGATATTTGGTGAGGTTTGGGACCACCCCCTCCCCCCCCCCCCTCTGGATCACGTGTATTTTTTTGGAAGTCTATGTAAAGGCTATTTTTGACTGGAAAAAAATATTAAAAAAATGGCGTTTTGATTCGAAAAACATTTATATTATATGTATTTGTAATAAAATTAATGAATAATTAATAATAATTAATAGCAACGGCTGGCGAGTCAATCAAGGTCGTACTACAAATCGTTCAAATTTTCGCGCCGTTCAAAATTTCGGTTCAGAAATAGCGCTTTTTGACAAAAAATAAATAAAATTAATACCTACACGTGATGTCTAACGAGACCCCCCCTCCCCCCTCGTGATGTTTCGTGATGTTTTCCGTACCCCCTCCCCCCCCTTTTGAGCCTCACGTGATTAATGGACGGCCCCCAACCCGATACTGCCGATTTCCACTGACTTCGCTTCAATTATTGCGGTCTTTTCTCTGCAGTAAAATATTATTAGCCTGGTTCTTTTGTTCAATATAAGTACGGTCGGTCGGTAGATCATACCGCACACCTAGATAAAGAGTAGCACAACTCGAAATAATCCAAGAGCATTAATGCTAGACTTATTGCAGAATTGGGAATCAGCGTAATAAACTACGCTAACTCCAAAGACACCTGTGTAAAAATCTTCATAGTTAACATACACAGGTGACTTTGGAGTTAACGTAATTCATTATGCTGATTCCCAAAATTTTACAATAACTCTATGCGCGAGGATTAAGATGAAATCTCTAAAAATATTAAGTATGGCACTAAAACAGTAGGTACACATTGGAAAATTCAACGTATAGGAATAACCACACAACGAAACTTCCCATTTTCTAACAGAGACCTCCCAAGGCGCAGATCGTTACTTCGTAAGAGCTAGATTCAATAAAACCGGTAGGTACAGTAACAACAGAATTCATAATACATAATATATTCGGTTCTTTTAACTTCCCTCCATTACCTATTTAACATGAAATAACTCCGACTCTGAAGAATATGTCGAATCACAGAGTCTCTGTGTGTCGAATAATGACAATTCAATAACGAAAAATTCCAAGAATGCTGTTGACTAATTAGTAGTTCTACATATCCAAATGTACAGAGAACAAACAACGAGATAAGTCCAGCCATAAGAGTAATGGGCGTTCACAAACAAACCTCCTGTTTACATTACGTCAGAACTGTCCGCCACGGGTTATTATTGACTTAACTAATCTTGTGGAGTATCTAATGGGCTGTTGTTGAATAACAGTTATCAAATATTAATAGCACCAATAATAGCATTTAAACAACAGAGGGTGTTAATTAGTGCGACCTCAAAATTGTTCTTACTTGAATACAAACATTGGTCATCGCTTTTTGTGACCGAGTTTTTATGTAATTTAGTTGCCCGAAAAATATTTAACTACGAAAAACATTGCTCGTTCCAGAAGGAAATAAACTTCAAAGCCTTTAATTGTTGTTATTCCATTTTTAGGACAGCTTTATACAGGCTTCAAGAAAAGCGACTCGCATCGTATTTGACAAACATCACTGGCAGTAATGAGTCGATTGAAGAGATGGGAGTTATTTACTCAACAGTAGCCTAAAAATAGTCTGATACCTTTCACAAAAAACACAGCGACGAAGTATGCACTAAAATATCTATGAAGCCTTAATCTCTATCATTTTATGACTGCCATAAACAGGTCGGTACTAAACATTCCGGTGCACATAAAATTCGTAATGTCAATATGAACAAGTCAGCAGTCGCATGCAGCCTCGCCGGACAACGGGATCAAAGGCAAAGGCGTGCCAATCGCGTTACGATCTGCGACAGCTATCAAGGTCAGTTTACATATGCCCTCGCACCATCTACTCCGGAGTCTAAGAGCGTTAACATTACAAACAAAATTATAAATTGGCACAGATGACCTGGAAAGAATGGGTGAGGATCGGGCGGTGAAGAGAGCTTACATAGGAAGACCGAGTGGTCAACGACCGGTCCCAGGTACCGCTGGGGAGACGAGGTGGAGAAGGACATGCGCGAGCTCCACGTCAAGAATTGGCGGGAGTTGGCGCCAAATAGACCGGAGTGGAGATTCTTATTGCTGGAGGCCAATACTCATTTTGGGTCGCTGCGCCATCTTAGTAAGTAAGAAAGTACAGATGCCGCCGGACTCCATAATTTTTTAATTTCTGATATTATAAATTATAATATTACAAATGCAGCCGGAGAAGATCAAAACAATCAACTTCGGAGCAAGACTAGGGTCTACTATACCGACAAATTCTACCAGTCTATTCGCATACAATCATAGAGATTAGATATTCTTACATCCTTTCAAAGTCGAAAGATAGTTTACTACGATCACACTACAGTTCTAATCTGAGAAAGTGTTAGCACTTATCAGAAACAGTCTATCGGTAACAGGCGAACATGAAGAAATAGATAAAAAGAAAGTAAGATAAGCGTCCAATCCTAAAAGTAACACTCATGACATGTAATTTATCCGTCATGCTCACATTATTTCAATATACTAAAGCTGGAGGTACGCATTACATAAGGATATTTTCTCAAGGATAGATTAAATTTCCAGACCCCACGACCTTAGCTCGCATAAAGACTGCTGTTAGTGGGGCCAAGCAATTATAACTTTTGTTTGTTGTTGTTGTTTGTTGATGATTCATATCATAGCATGCATTCCTATAAATTATGTTAAGATACGATATAACATTTATAAAAAATGGTCACAACTTATCAGTAGGCATATTATTTAAAAAAGTGATGTAGCCTCTTAGTCCAGTCAACGAAGCTCTAACTTTGCCATTTTAGAGGAAAAGCTGAAACCGGTGCCAAAATTTTCGTTAATGATCCCGTAATAACATACAAAAAATGCAGGGTCGGGAGTCACCGGGGTCATACGAAAAAAAAATGGAAAAGGTTGAAAAAATGACTTTTTCCCAAAAATCTCGATAACTAAAACAGATATGAGAAAAAGTTTTAGACAAAAGTTGTAGAAAATTACTTTGTCTATAAAAAAGGTCATTATCAATTTACGCGTATCGCGCACCGTTTGCTAGGAAATTGCGTACAAAGTGCGAAAATTCACAAAACCGATGTTTTTCGCTATTTAAATAGGGATTTTTTTTAATTTTCCTACTGAGAATGATTTTTATGCGTTCTCCGATATCCCCAAAGAGATTTCTTTCTAATTTTTATTGATTTGGGTCAACTTCAACACGTGCGTTTTTTGCAAGTTTTGGTGCGCGCTTTTTTAGGTTTTTAAAATAAACATAGCCATAATCCCTAATTTAAAGGTGATTATTTTCTTATATTTTCTAGTTAAACCAATAAATATTAACATCTTATATTTTAGATTGCCACCACATCTGAAAATTTGTCACCCGATATGATATTGCGCCACCAGTTCTTAATATGTATGACAATCGGAAGTAACACAATGGAAAGATATACAGATATAGATAATAGAAAAAGCAAAAAGAGTGCAAACGAAAAAAAGAACAGATAGAAATGGGTCCGTTAAGCAACCAACAGCTCTTAATCTTGCCCACAAACACAAACTTCAAAAACATAGTAATTTAAAGTTATACATAGATAAAACAACACTTCCATGTCCTGCAAGAAGAAAGTAATTCGTTTGCGTGATCATTGCGTTCATCAATAACCAAAAGAAATGAGCGTCCAGCTGCAAAATAATTGCAGCTCTTGGGTGCCGTTGGGGTTAAAGGTGGGTTTGGCTAAGTTGAAACAAAGAATATGCAAAGGACTATGCAAAGGAGCGTCCCCACCCACCAACAGATTTCAAACGTATCTCTATTTAGACCTCTTGCCATACTGATCTTTTTTTTGTATGACGACATCCGCCGTAGGAATGGTGATTTCACGTAAATCGAATTTGAATGTTGTATTTTTCAAGTATTTTTTTGACACAGTTAATTGTGAAAATAATGTGCAGGCGATCAAGAGTAACCCCCCTGGCCTAAATAAAAGTGTTCAATCAAAATGTAATCTTAAAAAATATTTTACAGTCGAGTCTACTTGAAGCTAGACACTTACAGCGCAATTCTGAATCTTAGGCGTACGGCATAAGCACGATTTTATTGTTTTTGACGACCCCGTCATTTTTTGGATTAAAAATGGTTATTTGTCTATAAATGGAATGTCATAATAATATTGAAACTAGTGCCAAGTCTGTTGGTGGGTGGGGACAGGGCCCATACAACTTCTTGCGTTGTTCTTTAAAAGGGATATTTTTAAGTGTACCTACATCAAAAAATATTGAAATGTACATCAAAATAACTGATTGCACACCAAAGGTTAGGTTAGGTTAGCAATTCAGTATTTTTTTGATGCACAATCAGTATTTCTTGATGTGCAGTTAAATACAACCCATTAAAAAAATGGAAAAACAAAAGAAAACTTTACTTTGCTGTTGTTCTGCAAAACTGCCATTAAGATTACCGATTATATATCAAAAGCATACGAGTATTCATCATACTTATATACAATTGTCATGGTTTCAATACTAGAAATAAATAAATAGACAAGTAGTTTTCCTTTTCTATATGGTGCAATGTATATGCAAGTCATTCCCGAAAAATTCTCATGCATGCCATATTCGCTTACCTCGGTTCGTCGAATGCGCTCACTTGTTTATGTGCGTTACTCTGGCGGCATGCTAGCACGTCTAGAGATGAAACAATATAGAATAATTTGTGCATTATATGCTGTAAATGTGCACCAAATATAAAATTTGTGCCTAGTGGGGTTTCTGAGATATTAATGAAAACGCGATTCCGCCAGCGTAACGCTTGAAAACGTTATCCTGGCGGAACGATTCTTACCTATTGGTCCTAGGGCAATTTTAAGTAGCATAAAAGATAGCTTAAATTTGTGCCCTAAAGTAGCCAAGCAGCGGCATTTGTGCCCCCCGTAGTTTTTGAGTAATTGCAAATGCCGCTGCAGTAACGTTTGGCTTATTTTCCATATCTTCAGAACAGCTGGACGTACAGAAATGATTTTTTGTGAGAAGATGCCTTGTAATTTGTGCCTTCATAGTTATTCCAAAGACATACATGGTTAATGATTTACAAAAGATTTTCTAAAAAAACGAAAACAGCCTCTACCTCTTGAACTACTTACGATAGGCGCTGAATGTCTCAAGCAAGTAGCCGATGCCTATATGATACAAGGTTCTTCTGACAAAATTTTATAACCCTACGTCTGATATTGACGAAATAAATCAACTTTTTGAACTGAAAACTGTTTACTTATTTCGTACGTATAATGCACAAATTATTCTATATTGTTTCATCTCTAGACGTGCTAACATTTCGCGCTTTCCGCCAGAGTAACGCACAACACTTGTTTCGTATTGTGTTTTGTGTGGTGAATCCTGTTTGACCCTGGCTTGCTTACTGGATTCTGGACTCTACTTAATACGACTATTTCGGCACGCATTAACGGACTTTGATTTGGCCATACCGTATTGGATAATAATAATTGAAGTTGGTGATATTGCGATTGTCATCGCGAGACATTTTTGGCATAATAAGTAACTGTTTAAAAACCCAAAGGAAACTTTTAAACTTTTAATACAATTACATGTATAAGACAAAAAGTAACTTTTCTACTGATGGATGAGAAACAAAAACGAATTATAAACTTAAAAACTTATCAAAAACAATGAACAAAATAACAATCACAACAAAACGTCAGCGCACACTATGACACATGACATAATATATATGGGCATGCAGGTCGTTATGTTTTTTCACTTGTAACAGCAACCTTATTACTACTGCATTAAAGGTCATTATAGATACAATACCAGAGGAAGAAATCATAGAGAAATAGCAAGAAAAGCATACATGGTTCAACGCCATCTAGTAAAGCTTTTAGAACCTTTTTTATTTTTAAATGGCCTGTCAGAAAATCGCCCATTGAGCGATTGCCATCTGACCTCCGTAACCCTTCCAAGGGAAACCAGACCCACTTGGAACATAGTCGGGACCAACGGCTTAACGTGCCTTCCGAAGCACGGAATCATCATTCTTTTCAGACATTCAGTTGATCCAAGCCTGCAATGTCCTAACCAAACTGGAAACATTCACACAAAGTGATGCTTCCCGCGGGATTCGAACCCACGACCTTCGGGTTTTAGAGCCCAACGCTCCAACTACTATACCACGGAGGCAGTTGTGGCAATATCACCTATACGGGTTATTTTATTCCATTTTAAAGTTCGATCGCTCTCAATGAAAAACCCTATATATCAATCGATTCAGAATAAAAAACTGAATTAACTGCATCTAACGCATTTTTTACTTCCCCCCCAAATAATTATGTCGATTCTGTTTGTTATGTGGTGCAATCGATTCAGAGCGAACGAGCTTTTTGTTGCTTAACGGACCCATTTCTATCTGTTCTTTTTTTCGTTTGCACTCTTTTTGCTTTTTCTATTATCTATATCTGTATATCGCGGCCCAGCGCCGCGCGCGTGGAGCTGCAGCGCCTGGGCCTCCGGGACGTCAGCGATGTGCTCTTCAAACTGAAGCCCAAACACTCGTCCGGCCCGGACGGAATACCCGCGTTTCTGTTTAGGGATTGCCGCCTGGTACTAGCGGAACCGCTGCTGCATATTTTCAACGCCAGTTTAGAGCGGGCGACGTTCCCAGCGCGGTGGAAGTTGACAAGGGTGGTCCCGGTCCCCAAGGGTAAGTCGGGTCCGGACGTGACCGGGTACAGGCCGGTGGCGGTGCTGTCGACGCCGGCCAAGGTGCTGGAGTCCGCGGTACAGAGCAGGCTGCAAAAGCAGGTGGCGGAGCGGCTGACGGACGCGCAGCACGGATTTCGCCAGGAGCGCAGCACCGCTACCAACCTGCTCAGCTTCATGACGCGGGTGGTGCCGGCGGTAGACGCAGGCATGCAGGTCGACACGGCCTATTTCGATTTTAAAAAGGCGTTCGATGTCGTCGATAATGATGTCTTGCTGAAGAAGCTCGCGGAAGTTGGCTGCACGCCACACCTGCTGCAGTTCTTCGCCAGCTACATGGAGGATCGGCAGCAGTATGTCGAGTTTGACGGATATGAATCCGATCCGTACTTCACCAGGTCTGGCGTGAGCCAGGGCAGCAATTTGGGGCCACTTGAATTCATAATAATGATAAACGATTTACCGGAAGTCGTAAGACATGGGTTGTGTTTATTGTTTGCAGATGACCTCAAGTTGCTGCTTGAGGTTAAGGATCGGTCGGATTGTGAGCGCCTCCAAGAAGACATAGACCGAGTGGTGAAGTTGAGCCGAGATAATAAGTTAGACTTTAATGTCTCCAAATGCTCGGTGATGTCGCTCACCCGTGCGCGGACCCCTGTGTGCTATGAGTACAAAGTAGATACGACTCCGATGCAACGTGTATCTCAGGTCCGAGATTTAGGGGTGTATGTTACGCCAGACCTAAATTTTCGTGACCACATAATAAAGATATGCAAAAGAGCGTTCAGAAACTTGGGCTTTGTACTTAGGCAATCACAGGGGTTTACCAATATAACAACGCTTCGGGTTTTGTACGATGCACTAGTCCGAAGCCACCTAGAGCACAGTGCAGTCATATGGGCTCCCCATGAAGCGAAGTACACTGTCATGTTGGAACGAGTTCAGAACAAGTTCACAAGACACCTGTACTTCAAACTTTATGGGGTATACCCGTTGTACCCTCTAATGTATCCTACTTTATTCGTACTGGGTATGGTAGGGTACAATCGCTGGCTGTGCCTGTGCCCAGAACAAATTTGCTGGCAAAGACGCCCCTGGTCAGTGCACTTAAGGTGCTAAATAAGGTACATGAGAAAATTGATATTTTCTCATGTTCTTTGAGGGAATTCGCAGTATGTACCTTAGATATCATTAGTTTTAAGGAATTAAACTAAGGATGGCCACGCTATCGAATTAGGTTATGGTACCTGTAATGTTAGCGTAGGATTTTTGTAAATAAATAAATAAATAAATAAATAAATAAATAAATATCTTTCCATTGTGTTACTTCCGATTGTCATACATATTAAGAACTGGTGGCGCAATATCATATCAGGTGAAAAATTTTCAGATGTGGTGGCAATTTAAAATATAAGATGTTAATATTTATTGGTTTAACTAGAAAATATAAGAAAATAATCACCTTTAAATTAGGGATTATGGCTATGTTTATTTTAAAAACCTAAAAAAAGCGCGCACCAAAACTTGCAAAAAACGCACGTGTTGAAGTTGACCCAAATCAATAAAAATTAGAAAGAAATCTCTTTGGGAATATCGGAGAACGCATAAAAATCATTCTCAGTAGGAAAATTTTAAAAAATCCCTATTTAAATAGCGAAAAACATCGGTTTTGTGAATTTTCGCACTTTGTACGCGATTTCCTAGCAAACGGTGCGCGATACGCGTAAATTGATAATGACCTTTTTTATAGACAAAGTAATTTTCTACAACTTTTGTCTAAAACTTTTTCTCATATCTGTTTTAGTTTTCGAGATTTTTGGAAAAAAGTCATTTTTTCAACCTTTTCCATTTTTTTTTTGTATGACCCCGGTGACTCACGACCCTGCATTTTTTGTATGTTATTACGGGATCATTAACGAAAATTTTGGCACCGGTTTCAGCTTTTCCTCTAAAATGGCAAAGTTAGAGCTTCGTTGACTGGACTATCTTTGTACTCTACAGAATGGCCCCTAAAAAATTAATGTTGACCTTAGCGCCTGAAGGCTAGTTCATCGATCATGGTTCTTTACAAAGTTCAGTTCTTTGAAATGCTGTGTTTATTATGTTAGACCCAAATGGATTTTCGTCATAGAAAATAAAAACCTGCTATACTGTTATGGAAGTTACATAAGGCTTATTAAGATTCGATAACAAAAGCCGGATACATAAAAAAAACGTCAACATGGTAGGGGCTTCCTAAAGGTCAGAATGTACATGTATATTTCGCACTAGACGTAAAAAGTTAGTGTTAAGAGTAAGTGAAGTAAAGAGTTGGAAAAAACGGGAAAGAGAAAAATTGCGCAAAGATATTCTACGGTATGGCTAGCCGACAGTCGTGAACATGCCACCGCTGATGATAAAACATGCAAAATTTTGTTCAGTGGCTGGAAGACAACCGCAGCCGTTACATAACTCAAAAATGTAGATAAAACGGTTTTGATATTTGAAATAATTATATGTAACCTATTTAGACTAACACGTACTTATACTTGTAACATTAGGCAATAAGTTAACTTTGTAACCGATTTAATAAATAGGAAGCCATCGCCCACTCGTTTAGCGTCCCACATAACTACGTAAGTCTACGTAACGCCCGCAGATTGCACACCAAAGGCCCTGTCTCTGAACTGTATTACGTAAGATACAGAGGTCCCGTTACGCTGGCAACACCGACCACCCTGAAGGCGACAGATAAATACTTTCAAATCTGCAAACTTCCAACACCTCCCAGCAGGGTTGCTAACTTTGAAAATATATTTCAAAAGCGTGACTTAGTAGTTTTTAGACAATGAAAGATGTCAAGAACAAAACTTTGTTTATTATCGATAAATGATATACTCAGCGATCGTTTTTCAATATTGTATTATTGTAGCACGGTTAATAAATTGTCTTGTTTCATTGAAGAAGTTATACTTAATTATAGATCAAATAAGACGTCTAAATTTTCTGTCCTTGTCCTTGAGGGGTAGAGATCGGATCGATCTTTATGAGTTTGGTCAACGGCTCAAGGATTAAGGGATTCCCTTGATAATCTCCCACAGAAGTTTAAGCTTAGTCTTTATTAGTATGAAACAATTCTCATTAAAAAAGCTTATCTTTTGAATCAGATATAGGGCCGAGATTACAGTGGAGTAATTTCTGAAAATATCCTAAGCCGGTATAATGCAAATAAGATATATTATGATTGTAATTAAAAAGGTTTTTTCTTACTATAATGACAAATATTTTAAAACTAGCGATTGAAGCAAGATTTAAATTAGCGACGACGCGTAGATTGGAAACCTCCCCAGTTTACAGCAGGGAGTGGGGAGGGGCATAAAAACCGAATGTCAAGGATAAAATTAAAACGAGACACTAGTAATAGAATCAATATTTGCTTGTACTCCTTGTGTGTGTGACAATAAAGGTACTGTAGTATGAGTACATACCTACGTAAAGGTATTATTACGACAATAGATTTCGAAAGTTACAGTACTTCTACAACTCTAGCTAGGTATAGATAGACTAGACATTACAGCCACAGTAAACGGCCTCTTACATGTTACCCTAATAGTATAATTTGTACTTTATGGACGGCTGGGTGCTGGGTGTTATGAAGCTAGAGCAACAAATCTATGCAACGCGTAGCCATCGCCGTCCTACGCTCCCCAGTGGACGTGGACGGTGTTACGTACGTTACATATGAGTCGATCAATGTACGCCACGCATAACATTTGCAATGACTTTGAAATCGCAAGCTTGTTTTGTAACAGTTAATTTTTTAACCCAGTTATTGTATTCGAAGTACTAATTTACAAAGGAAGGTTAAGCAGCGGGCCCAAAATAAAACACTTTTAGAGCTTCGTTACGCATTGTATTTTGCCAAAGTGTGAATGCCATAGTAACTGAGTCTAATACATATAACCTTTGCTAACACCAGCTAAACCATCCCCCGGAAACTCAAGTTTGATACAGTAAGTAAACCGTAGCGGCGACTAGAGTACCACAAGTTTTTTTCTTTTATCATCATAAATGATTGATTAGTTAAAATAAAACGTCATGCGGGGTAATGTGCTGGAGTAGTTACTGGTGAACTGCAGCCCTAGTTACAAAGACAAACAAGTATTTGTAACTAGCGCATTTCGAAACGATGACACGGCGATTGTGGCAAGCCGGCTGGTTACAGCTGAGCACAAAATATATAAAACCGATACTTTAAAGAAGGTAAGAAGTTATTTAAGTAAGGATATACAAGGACTGGTAAAATTACCATCAATGCAGTTAATGTGCATGGTCATGGGCTAATAAATTAAAGCATTTTTAGGTGGCTAACTACGGCACCTTACATAACCTACATCTTCTTCCTCCTGCCCTGTTCCCAATTTATTTGGGGTCGGCGCAATATGTTCTTCTCTTCCATTCATCCCTGTCACTTGTCAACGAGCTATCCACTCCTTTTTCACTCATATCATCTTTCACGCAATCCATCCACCTCTTTTTCGGACGTCCTCTTCCTCTCCATCCACTAACATTCATATTCATCGTTCTTTTCGTAACGTGCCTTTCATCCCTTCTCATCACATGCCCATACCAAGATAAACGATTCCCTTTCATCTTTTCTATAACAGGTGCTACTTTCATACTTCCTCTTATGTACTCGTTTCTTATTTTATCCATTCTGGTCACTCCACACATCCACCTTAACATTCTCATCTCTGCTGCATGCACTCGTCTTTCATCCGTCTTCTTAACGGCCCAGCATTCAGATCCATACAATACGACAGGTCTTATCACACTCTTGTAAATTTTGCCCTTTAACTTTAAGGGCATGTGTGGATCGCATGTTGTTGCAGTGACCTGTCGCCATTTCATCCAACCTGAGTTGATTCGGCGCTTAACGTCCCTGTCAATATCACCGTCGCTTTGCACAAGAGACCCGAGATACCGAAATTCGGAACAGACTGGTAAGGACTCCCCGTCGAGTTTTATAGGCGAAGAGCTAGAGAGACCGCCGAAGTCACAGAACAGATATTCTGTTTTGGTTCTACTGACTTTCAGGCCAACACTCTCCAGTCTTCGCTGCCATTCCTCCAGTCTATTCTGGACCTCTAGGGCCTCTTCGGCCACTAGCACAATGTCGTCGGCGAATAGCATACACCAGGGAGCCTCTTCCTGTATGTCCGATGTCAGAGCATCCATTATCATAAGGAAGAGGTAAGGGCTAAGAGCCGACCCTTGGTGTAAGCCTACAGCCACATTGAAGCTAGTACTAGTACCGACTGCGGACCGGACTTTTGTACTGCATCTGCTGTACATGGCCTGAATCAACTTCAGATATTTCTCAGGCACACCTTTCTTCTTAAGGGCCCACCACAAAATCTCACGGGGGACACGATCGTATGCCTTTTCAAGGTCAACGAACACCATATGCAAGTTTTTATGTGCACTTCTGTATTTTTCACACATTTGGCGAATAGAAAAAATGGCATCCGTTGTCCCGCGCCCACGCATAAAACCAAACTGGTTTTCAGATATTTCACTCTCTTCTCTCAATCGTCGCTCTATTACTCTTTCCCATACTTTCATACTATGTGATATTAACTTTATTCCTCTATAGTTATTGCAATCCTGCACATCTCCCTTGTTTTTGAAAATGGGCACCAGAAGACTGTTGCACCATTCATCAGGTATCGCTTCTTCTTACAACAACTTATTGAAGAATAAAGTTAACCACTTCCATCCATCTGTTCTCAATAACTTCCATACTTCAACTGGTATTTCATCTGGCCCCACTGCTTTTCCTTTTTTCATACCTTTTATTGCCAGTTCAACTTCTTCCACACCAATTTCTCTTACCATTCCTAAATTTAGTGATGTCCTTTCAATGACTCCATTCCAATTATTTTCTTCATTCATGAGCCTTTCAAAATAATCCTTCCACCGCCTTTTTATACTATCATCATCCGAAAGCACCACACCTGATCCATCTTTAATGCACTTTATATGTGTCACATCCCTCATCTTTCTTTCTCTAGCCTTTGCCAGCCGGTATAAATTTTTCTGACCTGCAGAACTGTCAAGTTTTGTATACAGCTCATTCAGAGCTTTTGACTTGGCTATAGCAACTGCTTTTTTGGCTTTTTTCTTCCATTCATTATATTCATTCTTCTTCTCTGCTTTCAAACTTCCATTATTATCATCAATTTTTTGCCATTCCTTAAATTTTATTTTCTTCTTTTTTAATGCCGTTTGTACTTCTTTCGACCACCACCATGTCTCTTTCTCAATCACGCTATTAATTTTTGTCTCGCCCAAGATATCCTTCGCAGTACTTCTCATGCATACTGCCATCTCCATCCAACAATCATTCACGCTTCTTTCTTTCATATCACCCATTTCAATCATCTTTTGTACAACTAATTTTCGGTATCTAGACGCGTACTCTTCCTTCTCTAGCAGATACCATTTTATTTTGGGGGGAGGCCGTTCTTTTTTCCTACCAAGTTTTGTGATCGTTTTTATGTCCATGACCAAGAGTCTATGTTGGGAAACCAAATCTTCTCCTGGTATTACCTTACAATCCCTAACGCGGTTGAGGCTATTGCGTTTGACGAGAAAGTAGTCTATCTGCGTCTTATGTTGGCCACTTTTATAGGTAGTTAAGTGGCCATCCTTTTTTTGGAACCAGGTGTTTGCTACAGCTAGGTCAAAAGCTAAAGCAGCTTGTAGAAGAGATTCACCCTCTGTGTTTCGATCTCCTAGCCCCCAACCTCCGTGTACTCTTTCATAACTTTCATTCATCCTTCCCACATGTCCATTAAAATCGCCACCTATATAAACTTCTTCATGTGCCGGTACATCCATCATTACTTTATCAAAGTCTTCCCAAAACTTCTCTTTCACACTGTCCTCGCATCCAACCTGTGGTGCGTATGCACTCACGACATTCAACATTATATCATCCAACATCACTTTTACCACAATCAATCTATCATTCACCCTATTAACATCCGTTACGCTTTCTTTTAGTTTGTTGTCAAGTACCACACCCACACCATTCCTTCTTCCATCACTCCCACAATAGTAAAACTTGTATCCTTCACCAATCTCTCTTGCCCTCGTACCTTTCCATTTCGTTTCCTGTAAACATGCCACATTTATCCGTCTTCTTTTTAGGACCGCCGCCAGTTCTCTGGCCCTTCCCGTCATTGTTCCTACATTCCAACTAGCATACCTCACTCTTACTTCCTGGACTCGCTTCTTACGTTGCCCCCGTCCGGACTGAGACAACAACCCTTGTCCACTTCCCACAGGCACCGGGTGCTGCGCCTGCGCGTCGCCTGCAGGGGACGCCCTAGCCCTGTCGCATATTTCGTTCACACTTTCCATATTGCAAAGGGTTTTGGCTAAGAATTTTACAGTCGGCCGCCTGCCTGACACCAACCCTCCTTGGGAATGCATTTGTTGGTGGGTTTCCCGCCACCTACGGGTGCCCTCAGGTGTTAACAGATATTATTGACACCGGGCGTTTCCCTCTGCCGACTTCTACGGCACCCCAGGGTTGAGATGGGGCTGGTACATTCTAAGTTTTTCTATCTCTCCCAGACCAGCATGGAAGGTACATACATAACCTACATATAAGGTACAAACGTGGAGAGGACGCCATAGGCACTTCAGGTCTCCGTTCATAGGATTATGTTATGCAATAATGTTTGAATATATTATAACAAAAAGACACAATCAGATTGACGCAATTGCTCGGTCCTTTGACGATGACGTCAAAAGACCAGTTTGCTCAACAAATATTACACAGGATAAAGTTGTGCTCATCTTGAATTTTAAGAATGATTTGAAGTTGTTTGTGACATAACATAACGTTGTTGATCACGATCGTGTAATGCTGTCCCTGGGTAGTTACTACGTGTTTGCGCGGATCGGCTTCGGCCGTAATGACTCGTACTCGGAACGCGCGATCGATATTCAGCTCTGCTCGCTCACTGCCGATCTCGACTGCCTTTTTATCGATGATATACGATGCGTACATATTCGCAAAATGTAAAAGCTACCAAAAATTAATAATAAAATGGTTCTGACAATTTTTAGACACAGTACAAAAATAATTTTCTCTCGCCGATATTCGATACATTTCAAAAGGAGATACCAACCCAGTTACTAAAAAAGTAATACAACGTGTTTTATAATATGTGTGCTTCTTTGACTTAGGTTGTTTGTTTTGCGAAAAAGTTTATGACCAAGATCCCACTGTTAGCTAACAACAGCGAATTCTACAAATGAAATGTTATACCTATTGCGTCCTTTACCCAAAGTTTCTTTGCTATTCCGTTTATGTGAAGTAGAGTGGTCTACTGTATGTTCCAGTCCAGGCAATTCCGACTTATTTATTGCAGCACTTTCAGCTTCGCTTCGAATGATGATACTTTTTCATAGACAGAATTGTACTAAAATATTCGCAGATAACGATATGTATATGTATAATTATACAGCTTCTTATTCTAGTCAATGAGCATTTACTAAATCACAGTAACTTATGGTACCTATATAAGCACAGATTACTAAATAGATACAAGTCAGTAGTTGTTAATACATACTTGTTAATGAACTAGCGGGGTATGTGTTCATTGTTGTGTTACAGCGGCGACAATGGCAGAGTTAGTGAACTAAACACAATGCGAAGGAAACAACTGATATTTCCTTCCTGCTAGCTATTCGCTATTTTTAAACAAATCGTGGTTTTATATTTTATATTAAAAAGTCAACGAAGAAAAAGTTGAATATTTATTATTGCAAGAGGAGGAAATCAAGTGAAAAGTAGTTAAATATTTAAAATCAAAACAACACTTAGGAATCTCCTTAACCGGATATATTCTCAATAACGTTGCAAATGTTGGTCCTAATGACAAGAATAAATAAATACGGATGGAAAATTCCCAGTGCGCGCTGTTAAATGGTTAGGACATTATATGGTCACAAACCTCCTTCGAGCATTATCCGCTACCGGATGTGGAAATAAAAATCCAGTATCTTATCCAATTTCTGCCGTATATGAGGCTACACTCCACAAGGTTATATTCGCCTAGTAACAGCCCTTTATTAAATATCTGTTTCATTAACTGGTTATAAATAAACCATTTGCTTAAAACGAGAGATTATGTTGGACTCCTCTAGATGTAAACCTTTTTGTTTTTTGCGGTACTCACTTCGAAATATCTAACAACTTAAGTAAATAAAATAAAAAGGTTTACATTCAGAATAATATCTTGCACATTTCATTTTATTTATTTTCATTCTACATTCGTATTTTTGTTTTTAAACACAATATAGCCTTTTTGAAGTAAACTTCTTATTTTACTGACAGAATACGGGTTCTTCGCGTGACATAAATGTAAATGTTAAAATGTAATAAATCTACAGACAAACAAGGTATGTAATGTACCTAATAATACTTTACAGAAAATGGACAACAATGACATGAATTACAAATACGTTAATTTTTATTGCCTGTTTAACTTGTCACCAAGTTCACGTTTGATCTATGTGACTAACGCCAAGACATTGAAGACTATATAATAGCAAAACTTAAGTGTTGGATAAATCAGATGACTGTGAATTGCAACTACGAGTAGACTGAATGATCATCTACTGCACTTGGTCCATGAGATGCCATGTGATTTAATTACTATCCAAGAAGTAGCTATGTTTTTATTATTTTAAGTTTTTACACATTATTTTAAGTTTTTACACACAAACTTTACACATCCTTATGATGATGATGAGTTGTTTCATCTTCAGATATCACGCCTCAGTTATTGTTATTTTTATGAGCAACTGATAATAATTATCTACTCGATAATTACGTAACGGAACAGAGACGCGAGCGCAGATAGCTGACGTTACTGGCTTCATAGACATTCTGAAACAAAACATTGCCACGAGCAATAATAGCTGTTCATTGACTGCAATACGAGTCGATAACAAACCTACTAATAGTATGACATTGCGTTACGAGGAAGCATTGTGTGAAGCATAATACTGTCTTCTATTCCGAATTCCGATCGGATCGGATGTGTTGGGCCGCCATCCAAGATTTGGTCAGTTTAGTTACACGTACACTGTACAACACATTGGAGCTACGACCACCGTCTGACATCCGTAACCCTTGACCAGCAAACTAGACCAGTAGGTTAATGGTTCCAAACATCCAGTCTTATCTAGACGTAAATTATACGTGGCTATCAGTTCTTTAGATTTAATAATCTTGGATATTTTTCTTTGTCTTCGTTTGATTACCGGCTAGAAATTTGCCGCTTAGCAGTCGTTAAGAGTCGCTGGTTATGCGATCTTCACCCCGACCTTCTAGGACACGAACCTAGAGCTTACCCACTAAGCTACACTTGCTCCGATGTTGAATAATGTATGGAACATAAATTCAACATTATGCGGCGCCGGTCAGGGAAGAGTTAGCCATCCATGACAGCACTCCAGGGACACACCTGCCTTTTTAACCCGCACTAAGCGAATAATGTATTCAAAATAATGTTTTCCATGTATGTGTGTAATATTGAAACATGGCCCGTAAACTTCAATTACCTGGCACTGATGAAGCCCTTTAACGGCTTCGAATTCCTCCATATGTTAAGGGATTATTTAACTATTTTTAGTGCCTTCCGAAAAGCTCTCATTTAAGTACTAAAACCTGATAGTAATTGAATACTCCTCTTGAATATAACAAAACTTCCATTAAAACCTTTTGTATATCTATATTTGTATATTATATAGTACATTTGGCTAATAGACCCAAGGACGATTACTTTCCGAATGTACCCTTATAAAAACCTTGACATAGAAATGAAACCTTCTAATTATATTACGACTATTTCACTACACTAAGCTAAGGCATACCTCGTATGTGTAGTATAGTCTGTATAATTGAAATTCGATATCATTAACGAACTTTCATCCTCATTTTGCTCGACGCGACCCCTTCTAACAACTATTATTTTACTCATTTCAATTAAAGCGAAAACGATTGGAATAAATTACAATAATTAACGTCAGCTTTATAGACGCCTATGAAGTTTTATTTTATGCCAGCTGAATTTGGAATCACAAGTCAGCGGAATGTCTTCTTTTTGCCAGTCAAAGTCCCGTCAAAATTCTGTCTTGGTGGTCTACGGTCAAAATGGTTTTTGTGATCACCAACTCGTATTTGGCGAGAGTGGTGGTTAAGGCACTACTCAATCTTTGTGACGATGATTGGATTCAAATAACCCTGCCCTTCAGTGGGACATAAATAAGCTGATTCTTCTTTATACATAAATAGGTCGTCAAATTAACATGATTTGTTGTCTGTTTTCGGTCATATCCGATTGGTTAGTAAAATAGACAACATCGATTGATGATTTCCGTTAAATTAGGAAATGCAGACTTCAAAGTGTAATTATCTTTAATTAATTTAATGAAACGTTCTTCTAGTACCTACCTACTATAACGACTATTATCTACATTCGGATAGTAACCTTGATTTTCTGTAAAAACAAACCCTGAAACCAATATTGATACAGGTACTGGCAAACTTGTTGAACATCGGTCGACGGAGAGAGGGAAAGTTCGTGCATGTGCACTTGCACGTGACCAATAGCGCACGCAAATCTCCCGAAACCGTCAGAGCTATATGCTTCTGACCAATAGCGCGCAGGGGCGTGTCAAAATTCGTGTTCTGGGCAATCCCCGCCCGATATTCAAGAAGTTTGCCGGGGCCTGTACTACGTAGTAGACAAAAAAACTTAATAGTTATAATAAATTCAGCTTGGAGCAAGTCCTGACATTCGCAATATAGCCGGGCGTGACGTCTTGAATATATAAACACAGATGACGCACAATTAATGCCGCGGGGGAGGCAGACATCCGCAGGCGGGCGTTCACTCTCCGAGATCACATTTTTGGCAGCAGGTCGTAAAAACTGTAAATCATATGTTAAATAATATCGCAGAGTTTGTAATAGCCGGTGGAACAGAGTTTCTCAAAGTTGGAATCACTGAAGATACGCCAGGCTTTTGTGAAGGACATTAGTAAAAAATGTATTTTGAAGAAGTAAATGTCGCCAATTGGTCACTTTTTATAGGTATGTCGGTTTCGTCACTAAGTTAATTTTCTGATAATTTATCTATCAGATAAAAGTTATGCTGTCTCCTTTTATAAAACAATTACAAAACAGCCTATAGGTTATCTATTTAAAAGTTGCTAAATTAGTCCTCATTCTATACTCAAAATGATATTTGACCTATAATTAAAATCTCCTCTTTTTTCATGAGATGTCTCGTATCTTTCACTCATTGGAAATTGTACTATTTCAAGTATACGTACATTACGAAAAATTTTCTCGGAAAGGCGAGTCACAAAATTAGAATTCAACAGATTGCGTTGGTCCAGGAAAATGATGAGAACATTCTGAATCGATCCAGTTGGTAGTAATTACCAAGGAGAAGCAAGTGCCTACTTACTTTTAGCCTTCAATCGCCCTAATTGCTCTCGTTAATTGCACTTCAGTTTCAGTCCGGCTACCGAATTAAGAGAGCAAGAATCTTGGCAAACTTCAACTGAATAGTGGCTGCAACTTCTCAACAAATTCTCAAGATTTTTACACAATGACTTAAAAGCGGAAATAGCATTACAGTAAAGCGAAAAAAACGAAGATGTTAAACAAATATGACACAACATTGACGGCGTTACTTCTATCATCGAAGAATTGTACAAATGTGCAGTTGCATATAAATAACAAGCAATATAAAATGTGTGCAATACAAATACTTATTTCAAATTTACTGGAATCACAAGTAGGTAGTTGGCAGATTTCCTAAGTTTCCGAATAGTTGAACATTTCAAACCCCCCCTTACTAGCATTGATAGGCTATTTCTTTTATAGCTAAACGCAAACTGGCAGATTGAGACATTACGAGATAATTACCTCTTTACGTGCATGTAAACAGTTAAGCGTTTGGCTGCAAATCAAAGTCTTGACGTCCATTTCAACAATGTATTGAGGTAAAGAAACTAAAATGGGCACATTAACATGTAATACGCTATTAGCCGTATTTATACCTGTCACTGTTGAATATTACACTTTGATATTGTTTATTCATATTAAATCAAGAATATTGTGACGACAAAACCGAGTTTGTAGTATTTTATGTTTATAAACAGGTGCCTAAACATATTTTTACGTATGTTGACGATGAAGGTTTTCTGGGGAAGCGTAAATTCATCACTAGTATATTCCGGTGACTCCCTTAAGAAATCTTCCAATACCATTAGAAAAGAAGCCAGGTGACAAAAGATATGGCTATTAATCGAACTAAAGAACTTGCGAGCTAGCACACTCGCCGTAAAAAAGATCTTCATGTTTTTTGCTATTCAAGATCTCTTCATCTCTATGCGTCCGAAAAACCTTAGTATTTACTCACTAGTGATAAATTATGGCTTACATAAAGCATGCCGTAACAAGTTCATTGGTAATACATCGACAATCGGAACAAATGTTCGAGACAAGTTGATAGCAGCGAATAGAGCGTGTGGGCGGTCACGTGAGCCCATAGCCACACGTGCAGAGGAGGCATCGTCTCACTAACCCGTATAATTTAATAATAACACTAGTATCTATATTGTTTCGAATAACAGGAAGTCTTATTGGCGTTATTTTACTCTCGTTATTCATTTAAACGAAGTATATAAATGCCTAATTGATAGATTTTATAAAATTTATTTATTTATTTAAGCTTCATTGCACAAATCAAGTACAAAAGGCGGACTTAATGCCTCATGGCATTCTCTCCCAGTCAACCTTTAGGCCAAGCAGAAAGAAACAGTGGGTAGTGCCAATAAGTATTTGTAATTTTAGGATTAATCGTTAAATAGCAAGATAACTATCAAGTGTTGAAACACTGCTATCATGTTCTGCTCATCCTTTAACAAAAAAAAGTATGTTTCTTTTTATTTTCAGATTTAGGTAGATATTTTTTGTTGTTTTAGATTCTATTAAATTATTTTTTCTTAATACAAAATCGACCTAGTTTATCACAATATTATGGTCTTATCTGAAACTACATTATAGGTACGTTAGTACTATTTTTCTGTGTTGTAGGTATCATCGTTGTGAAAAAGGACTATACATTATGTTCGATCATCAGAACAATTAATGTCCGTTCTAGATCATTATCTAAGTTGGTTCTAGTAATGACTGTATCATTAACGGATCGCTAATAAAGGTTACTAATTCCAGCGAACTATTTATAGGTGTAATTGTTCTCTTTCAAAAGAATTTACCTCGTCTTGAAACAGCGCACGCTCGATTAGCCACGAGCTGTGTTTAGAATTAAATATAAGAGCTTCTCTCAGACACAAGTGTTACTAGAAATCTTAGAAAATTGCGGGATTAAGGTAAGCAGTAATTTTAAACACAAGACGCTTTACAACATCTTGGATGTTAAATATAATTTAACCTGCATTGCGATTTTTCTTCATCTAACTCTACAAAACTCTGGATTAACAACATGGTTGGAAAAACATTTCAATAATTATGAAGTATGAACCTTTGAATGTCATTTTTCATTTTGAGATCTTACATTTTGTATATTATAAAATACATGCCAGTTTAGGAACACTATTCTTCACCTTGAGAGTTGGATAATTTGTAACGTTCCAGAAAAACTTTGGTAGGTACCGAGGCGTATCTTTATGAAAAATTCGCAACGCTATTTTTTATGCGGAGGGTGGAATATCAATAACGTGGGTGGGTAAGCTAATATCCAGATGATGGAAGTAAACTTTGCTATCAACATCAACATCTTACAAGAAGATGTAACGAAGCATTGTCATGGAGATGAAACAAACTGAAAAGTCAATCTAAGAGCGGAACACAATTGGTATTGAATGATTCAGAAGTTTGAATGAAAGATCAACATTGATCACAAATCACGAGACGTAAACATATTAGAACTTCTTTTTGAACTTATAAATGACATCTTATATCAGGTATTCCCTGATTATTCGGGAGTCTAGTATCTCCAGCAGATGAAACACTATCGGGCAATGTAAACAAGCGCACCGGAGATGCAGACAGGATGGGAGGGTATAAATAGCACGCACCTGAGCGATCGAAACGGCGACCGGGTTACCTAGTCATTTCTGGACCGGCTGATCTATTGCAGCGATGAGATCACTGACGTCAGGGGTACTTGCAACCTCATGTGAATAAGTAAACTGCTAGGGTAAACTTCTTATTATTCACTGACAGTTGCTGCTTACTCTGAAAATTTTATTAAGTTACCTGAAAACCCTCCGCCCGCTTCAAATTGCCTCTTGGATTACCTGTTGAATTATTGCTTACTGTTTAAAATATAATCTCGTCTACCTGAAGTTGTTTTAAAGATTCTTTTTGGGTTTGTCTGATTGCTTCTAAAAGAAAACTCTTTTTTACTGATATAGCATTTACGTTTAAATCTGACTGAATATTTTTAACACCCAGACGTTTCTTTGCCTGGTAACAAGTGTTTTAAAACGTGAAGATTTCCTGTTTCTATTTTTACTTACAATCAATGGCAAGTGTACTTGTGTTTGAGTGCAGTGCTCGTTTGCTGGGATTGCGCTTGATATTTTAAGTATGTTTATTTAAGCGCCCCAGAAATGTAGATATGAAAATAAAATGACAAAACGACTGAATATATGTAGCTTACTATGCGGCAGGTGGTCTTTATTCAAATGTATAACGTGTACATTTATTATTGTCTATTTTCTAATCCTGTCCGGTGTTATTCTTTAAACAACAAACTTCAAACGAGTTTTCCTGGATAAAATAAAATCGGTAAATAAAAAATATCAACATTTTGCACCCATAGCAGTTGACGGTCGCATCATTCGCCTGAAGTAATTTTAGTACATTTGATTCTTATCATGAAATCGTGAACAAATGCGTTTTCTGGTTCGCAGTATGATGAAGGTACTTTTATTTTATTACAATTCCATACAATTTCTAAAATCAAAAGGTTGGGAGATTAGATTCTGTGATTAGATTAATTACACAGTATGTAATTATAACATCAAAGCGATTTGTACAAAGCCTTGTAGATAAAAAAGATACATCGATATTTTAATGTTGATGTTTTTAGACCTTAGGAATCAAAACACTCCAAAACAGTAGATGACTAATCTAAACCTATACAAAGCTGGCTCAATACAGTAAGTTGTGACTTATTATCACACAGATAACAGAGACGTGATCGGAATAATAATAGGTTATTCGGATCGCCAACCTAATCCATTACCGCGATGATTTAATAACAGTCGAATGTGGCAAGCATCAGACGAGCGATGAATAACGACAATAGTAAGTGGTTTGTGGACCCGCCAGGTGTGTCTGGGCCATTAGGTAGCAATAAATAAATAAAAGGTTTTGGAAAGGTCGCCAAATAACAGTCTTTGTTATAAGTAATGAAGACAGAGCACAGGGCACACGGTAAAAGGTTGAAATTTTGCGTGATTTATTTTGCACGGAAATAGATGGACAGAAGTATATTGTGGTAACAAATGCGACAACCTTAAATAATATAGACGTTTGTTTTCGTTGTTTATTACTATCTTAAGTTTAGTTTTTAATAAAGATTTCATTTATTTATTATCTATTTTTGTACAGGTATTAGATTAGCTACGGTCCATGTGTAGTTCGATTTACCTACCTATAACATAACTGCACAAACAACTTGTCCAATGATTTTAATTCAATTTATTGGTAATTTGGATAGGCAAGGACCGCTGTGCCGACCTTTCGTATTATCTGATCACTCCACGGAGGGCCGTCCTTACGGCGGTGTCTAACGGCGAATTAGAGTGCCCCAGGGCATTTTAGTAGGTACTTCCAGTTCATTCATTTCACTTTAGGGCAAACACTTCGGCATTACTACCTTATCCGCGAGGTATACTGAAATCTTTACAGAATACCAGCTCTACATACTTAAGTTTTGTATATCGTAGCTTATGCTGAGGTTTAGCCATTGACCAGTAGTTATTTTGTTAGTATTTTTTGTCTATTACAATGTTGTGATGGTAAATGGAATAGCATTTCCTTCCTTACAGAAAATTTATGCAAATTTTGTACAGCAACAATATTAGATGATAAGATTGCGTTTGGAAAAACACTTAGCCTGATTATAACTTTGATAAGTTACGAAATGTAAAGATAAAAACTTTGTTTAATCTTTACATTTTTGGATAGATTGGTATTTCAATATTTTTGTTTTTAATTTTTGTTTTGTTATTGTCGCTGCTCGGCGACGGATAAGTTGATCAACTGTTTATTATGCAAATACGAAGCCAATTATAGTTTACTAGCGGTCCGCCCGCGGCTTCGCCCGCGTGAACTATAGGACGTTATCCCGCGGGAATTGAACTATAGGACGTTATCCCGCGGGAATATCTTGTAAATTGTAGCCTATGTGTTATTCTGATGTATAAGCTATATTATTGTAAAGTTTCATTAAAATCAATTCAGTAGTTTTTACGTGAAAGAATAACAAACGTTCATCCATCCGCTCCCCGGCCGGTACCGCCGCAACCGCTATGTCCCTGCATTTTAAATCTGTAATATCTTCGAAACTATTCATTTAAATTACATGATGTAAAGGGCCATATTGATCTATATTACATGCACAATTTATTTATGGTACTTTATTGGATAAGGATTAATACTGTTTTGCTTAAAACCACTTTTTCGTAAATAAGCCATTATTTTATCGTAATAAGTAAAGGAAAATGGTTATAGTGGGTTATCCCTAAGAGATAGACATATACCATCGCGGACTTTTTTGTAAAACTTTTAAGGTGTACAATATTGTAGTACATTATTTTGATCTATCTCGTAGGGTTCAGCCAGCGTTTGCAATGTAAGCGCAAAAAAATGTGATTATTTACGACCTTAAATTAAAAACCTCTAAAATTATCAGTGTTTCTCTACTATATTATGCATGTATTATACATATAAACCTTCCTCTTGAATCAGTCTATCTAATAAAAAAAACCGCATCAAAATCCGTTGCGTAGTTTCAAAGATTTAAGCATACAAAGGGACATAGGGACAGAGAAAGCGACTTTGTTTTATACTATGTAGTGATTTGATCACTAGAAAATAATAAGACGCTATATTTATAGACAGAATAAAATGTTTTTATCCTTCATGGTCGTTCGTGTCACCTTTATTAAGTCTCGAGTTGTAAATCTTTTATGTGACGTTTTGGGTACTTATGTACCAACCTACTACGGGGTTTTGTCGTTGAGAAACCAGACGCAGTTCAACCGCTAGTCATTAATAGACCATACATCCGCTTATATGCAAGTCATCAAGGAAAAAACAATTCATGATCAAGACAGAAAAGTCTATTACTTAAAAGTATGATATTAAACTATCTTGTACAACCGTTCAAAACAAATAAATTGCTCTAAGTTATTAAAATTTTCTCATGTAGTTCCAAGAAAAAAGAAAATCCTTTATACCAGTCATTAGAAATCACAAGGAACTGGCGGTGTAGTTTGCCTCGCTTATTTTTACGCTAACAAGTGTAATAATAGTGAGAACGAAACCCGACATTTGCGATAGTATCTTATCAGTGGCAGATAAAGTGACACAGTTAAATACCGCTCAAGCCCCATTAGTAGATCTCTTAAGATGGCACATTAGCGCATTAAACCGTATGAATCCGAGCAATTTGCGTCATCGACAAATGCGAGTCTTCTCAACAATGCTCTTGACATTTCCGAGTCAGAATAAACAAACGGCAGTATCTATTACACTTCATAAGACCAAGACATGAAATCATCCCTCCCCTGGCTTACGCCCAAATAATGTTGTGTTGTTTTCACTTTCTTTTTTACATGGATATGAGATACGTATGATACGACTACTCGTACTATTTTTAATCGATATAATATAAGGTCATACTTTCATGACGCGTAGATACGCCGCACTGAAGCTGTTGCCAAGCGCTGTCATAAATGTTTATGAATAAAAAATATAGAGGAAAATTAGCTAGAGGAAGACCTGATGGTAAGTGGTCACCTCTGCACATGCACATCTGAAACACAGCTAGGGACTAAATCGCGATTAAGAAGAATTTTCTTGCGTCTTGATGTTCCCAAGTCGCATGTGTTTGGAAACATTGCCGATTTTGTTTCCTTCTACTCTAAAGTCGTACGTAGTACGACGTATGGAACTGGACTGTCTTTCATCCAGATTGTGTTTTTTTAGTGCAATGTTATTTCAATAATATTTTCAACGCATTATGGAGATTTTTAAGTCGCACGCAATTCGCAACTCAAGAATTTCATCAACATTCTCCGGAAGCATTTTATCGTCAGGAAATGTTCTACGCATGCCCATCCAAAAGGGCCTAAATGCAGGGTACTCCGGATCACATGAAATTCGAGACGTAGGAAAAAGAGGCCCATTACTCACTGAAACGACGGATGTCTCGGATCCATGAGATGCAATGAAGCATATTTTACCTTGACCTTTGACAAACCATTTGGTGTAATAGTTGAGAAATCGGCTCGGAGAAAACACCAAGAGGTCGCAGGTTCGGTCCCCGCACGGTACAAACATTTGTGTGCATGAAAATGTCTGTTTATATCGGTTTAATGTATAACATGTATGTACGCAAAAAAATATTTTATTACTTATCCGTAAATCCGTTATCTGGCAGCAGTGGCAGCCATAGTTGCTTAGTTTGTCATTATTTAGTTATCTGTGGTTTGGGGCTGGATGGCTCAATGTTAATAGTTTCCAGATTTTCAGGTTTTTCTCAGGTACCTATTCCACTCAGATAGCTAAAATATAGAAATTCGCACAATCTGTGCTGTGAAGCGTTAAACGCGGCTGACCTCGCCCTCGACGTAATCAAATAGAGATAAACAGTTAATTTTGTTAAATAAAAACTAAATACGTTGCATGTCCTTGTTTTCCTATCAGTTTCAACGCAATGTATTGCGAAACTAAAACTAAAATTGTTTATATAACAGACTCTAAATAATATAACTTTATCACAATATAAATAATAAACAAATGGAGCTTAATGGAGCAAAACCAAACAATGAAAAGAGACAATATTTACATAAATTAATGATTTATTTACTAGCCACATGTTTATCAAAACTTGTGATTATGGTGCCTCCCCGCAAACCATGGCCCATCTACTTTCTTGTCTCGCGTGTCTTGACACATGTGTTCAAAAAGACTCTACGCGCTAACAGTAATGCTGTTCGGGTGGCAGAGTACTGGTCTGGTAAAATTTTACCATCGACTCGCTAAGAAGAAGAACATGTTTTTTATGTCGTGTTTTAAGTGAAGTTATGAAAGCTTCTTTACAAACTAGTACCTGAAATTCTGAATATGCCACAGGAATTACTAAATACCTACCCCGTTGCTGCGCTCTGGATCTTCAATGAAATTTTGATGAAGTAGGCTCCATGTACAGTCAGAGGCACATCAACTTCCCCTCATATTATGTAAAGATTCCTCCAACCAATTTTAGCTTATGTGTATCGCATAGAGTTCTATTTCAATTGTGAATTTTCTACAGCAATGGGTAGGTTAGGTTGACGTGCAAAATTCTTCGAAAAATGTTCGGTAATTAGTATGTACAAGAGTGAAGTTAATCTGCTTTATTGTCATCTAGTCGATGCTATGAGTTTTGTCACCAACATTACCGAATAGCGGCGCGTGTGCCGAGACCAACGGAAAGTAAATACCCTATTATATACGAGCAGATTACTGCAACATTTCGTCCCAACTAGAACTGTGCTGCTACAGTCTTATCTTTAAAAAAAACTAAATTCATGCCAAGAAAAGTTATTTTAGAAAGTGAATCATTACTCTTTCTACCAGTGCAAGTGTCTTTTCAGGACGCAACGCACTTGCTTTAATAAATTGATTTATGTATTGTTTGGAATACAGCCCGTTGAAAGATTATTATCAGAGGTTTCAAACGTTTCTCTTCGCAGGTTTTCAAAAGGGTTTCTACTTAATTGACCCGCCATATTCGGATTCTAAGAAACGCCTACAAATAATAAACAAAAACAATAAAGAAAAAGTGCTTCTGTAAATTGACCTGACCTTTGGGTATTCTGAGAGACGCACACAATTTAGGGTTCAAATGATTGGTGGGCCGTCTGGCACATACATTTGGCGAGCTTCCGATAATTCTGTGTTACTACTAAATTCACAATTGGAAGTTATATGTAAAAACCAAGATGAAAACATTAAAGGTCACGGAATCTTCATGATTCCACACACTATAATACGATCCTCGTATTTGGATATCATAATGATATATGTCTGTATGGAAATGGTAAAGGCAAAAACACTTATATTAGAACGTAAATATAATAGTCAGTATTTGCAGTATTTGTTTTCGACCGAAGCCAGTGAAACGCTCGTCCTTGGAAGTTTTTATTACATACGCTTCGATAAATACCTATCGCACAAAACCTGTTAACAATTTATTGTATCTATCCGCGACCATGCATCAGTACGTACCTAGTTACGTACGTACGTTAATGTCTTTTGAAAGAGATAATCGAATTAAAACACGGAAATTGTTATTACATTTGGTTTTAGCTCCAGCACTTTTGGAGCCTAATCGATAACCTACATTTGTGGACAACTTTAGGCAGTCTCGCCGCCACGCGCCAGGTTGCCGGGGAAAGACAGACACCGCACTAACGAAATTATTATTGTTTTGATTTATATTTCTCATTGACCCGTGCTTTTTATCTTTCAAATTCTGGCAGGTTTATATCGTAACAGAATTAATTGGCCCCCAGAGAAATTGTTACTTTACTAAGCTATAACTGGAAACAACATCAATAACGTTTTGTTTTAGGGAATGCATGTATTGTCCAAACACAAAAAAAAATATGACAGTTTTGCTGTCTAAAAAGGTTAATATAGAATATACTTGACCTTTTAGCACCATTATAGAATTGTCTGGATCGAAAAGCCGTGTCAGACAATGCTATAATGGCGCCTCCAGTTTTCCAATACTTAATATTCCGTCTGATAAAAGGCAGTGCTAATTTTACGAATGATTCAAGCCATGCCACTGAAAATGCCAATTCCAGTCGGTAATTAATGCAGATAGTAGATTTCCTCAGAATGTCTTTCTTCACAAACCACAAGATTTTAAGCAATATTTGAAATGTACTTAGTTACCAAATCTAAACATTGATTACGCAGATGAGGACTTTTGTGAGACTTTAAAAATCATAATACGAGTATAATGTTTTATTGAATGAGATTTTATGTGACATAGTTATAGCTAATGAAATCCTTAATATGATTAAATTAACATCGCTGTTTTTCCTGACTACACGAGAGTTCTCAATAATTACGACATTATACAATAATATGAGACACAGCCGTCATTATTTTTTCATATAAATCAATGATTGGCTTAGGTTTACACTGGGGAAGTATGCCGGCAAAATATTCAAAGTAAATATTATGAAACGGAATTATTAACAAAGCTGAAACAGTCGATCCATGCAGCGAATACTGTCGTTTGTAGCGAACAGACGTTCACGTAATAGTACTGACTAAATGACTACCGTGGGTATAACTAATTTGAGTAAGTCTATTTTTAGCTAGCCGTGTATTTGGTCAAGATTGCGTGTTCTTTTTATATTGGACGTAAGATTAAATCACGACATTCACCACCGACATGCAGATTACAGTCTTAGTAAATGAACCCAGCGAGGCAATGTATACTATGGGCTAGTGTGTCTGTTAGTACGAGTTACAGTTAATTTGGGCTGCACTATTTCAAAGACAGCCAAAGAGAAGCGGCTTTGCAGAGTAGGCTAAGTAGTTTAGTTATACAAAAGTTGAATAATATGGTAAAATAAGAACCATTTTTATGCAAAGCCATAGCCATGTATTACAAAATTAACATTAGTACACTTTTGTTGAGTTTGCACGCAAACACGTTAGCTTACAATTTAGTAAACAAATTGAAAATTCGCATAAACTACGTCGCAAAGTTTGCTTCGTTCGCATTTATCACTTATTCAAAATCTTACGTCTTTATTTATTTTAACGAGTTTTCTACTAATAACTTTTGTTAATAGCTTGTAATATGCCCGTTTCACTATTTCATCATTATAAGAAATGGTTTCTAGAATGAAATAGAAACGTATTTCTTGCAATAAAACTGATGAGATTTCTTACGAATGAATTTACTCATTACAGAGAACCGTTTATAGCAGTTTCGGCTCGACTATAGCAATTTCAGCTCGACGTTGAATGGCAACAAATGGATTTATTTATCATATCAAAATCAAAGCCAACGATATAGAAGTTGTCACTTGCTTATTCAGATAACACAGGCTTTGAAGCCGTAATCCAATTGGCCTTGTTCCCTTGTCAAGGGTTATGGAGGTCGGACGGGAGTTGTTTCTAAGTTTCAATGTTGGATCATGTTCCGAACTAACTTAAGTTTTAACGAATAAAAAGTATAGGGGACGTAACTAGAGTTGAGAGTCTTAGCTCTTTGAAGAGATAAGAGCTATATAGCTCTTTACCGAGTCAAGAGCTATATAGGTATCTCTTCTAGCTCAGTAGCTCATTTAGCTCAGTGTAGTTAATTATGATAGAAGGCTCTTGAGTCGTTTAAATGTGTACAGATCAGAGTCGCTCGATTGACACTTTTTAGTTTTATGTACCACAGAATGATTGATAGGCAGTTAATATAGTTATCAGTTTAATGTAATGTAGCTTTTTGAAAGTGTAGTAAGCAGCACTTCACTCACAATTCGTTGTTTATTTTCAACGCTAACTTAATGAATTTTAACTGTTTTTAGAATAATGTTTATTATTATAATTGTTTCATCAAATTAGCCACGATTTTCCTTCATACTTTTACAGGCTTAGGACTGTCAACAGCAGTTCAGCGGTTATTAATAAAATAACAAAATCAAACTTTTTAATGAACAAAGTCTATGTGCCTAATTAAAAATTGCACAAGTATGCCGCTAAGGTCAAGGCTACGTCATACGTGACATCTCAACTCAGCGAACGAATTTTTACTAAACTTAAGTAAACTTAAAGTTAACGTTAATAATGACATTATACTAACAACATTACCAAAATACAAATATTGCACTCGCGCGCAAAAATTCTACTTATAAATAATCACCTTATTTCGATAGCAATAAAGATAAAATTTGAATGCATACGTACGTAGAGCTAGCCTTTCTAATAGGCAGTGTTTGTATGTGTTGCTCTCTCTATCGCACGTCATTCGAGGCGCATCTGTCTCTCTTTGTCTATCGAGCCGCTCTCGGTTCCGAACTTCCGACATATTCCGATGAAACACTGAGCTAAAAGATATACTGATATGAATTGAACGGGACTGAGCGAGATATACGGTGAGCTAGAATAGGTGAGCTAGCTCTTTTTAACAACTCGCTCGCGAGCTACACATCGCTAGACGTAACCAAGAGACTAAAGAATCGTAGAGATGTTAGATGCTGATTACTCCTAATATCCTAATAGAAATCGTAGACGTCAAATTCATCACATGAGCAATAAAAGCAAATGAACTTAACAGCGTTCAATTTAGGCCGCATCAATAACGTCCAAACGACTTCGTTGTCAACCTGTATTATTTACGGTGCGCTCCGAAAATATCTGATATGAAATTTTGTTAGTTTTTGCACAAGCACATATTTCATTTCTATTGGTAAAGTTAATAAATTTATCAATGACATATTTTTCCTTTTGACTCCACCAGCATATCGCTCTAAATGGCTTGCTTTGCTAGATATGTAGAAGTGTAACTTATCACTTTTCTATAAAACTTGTCAAGTCAGATGACTGATGAAACACTTGGCTCATCCTCATTATGGAACACCAACAACAACGTGCTTCTTACTGCGGCGGGGCAATTTATGGGCATAACATTTAATTTGGGATTAAAACCTTTAGATACTTGTATTTATAGTCTTCGTGACTATTAAAAACCTGTAAAATAAATGCTATTTTAAAAAAGGCACGGTATAGCCGTAAAAATAACCGTTACGAAGTGTACGCACATAAAACAAAGAAATCAGTAATGAGTTTTCTTTAGCAAACACTCAAATAAATAGGAGCCTAAAATAGCGGATGTCTGGCTGGACCGAGGGAAACTCGCTCCAACAAATTGTAGAAACGTAAACCGCCTGTTCGTAATTACACTTCTTGTTTAGAACGAGCATTTTAAGTTAACGGACATGTTTAATTTTTCGTGAGCTTATTGCTACGAAAGAATTCCTTATCTGAGATCAAAATATAGCATTGTTTGTAGACACCATAATCAAATAACTGCAAAAACCATCCTATGTCGGATCTGAAAACTTGGATGTAATGCTCAAAAATGAATTGGATTTGGAGTTAGAATGTAAACATAAAATGTGAAAGTCTCAATACATAAGGGATCTTATTTAAGACTACAGTTATTTTTATACACTCATTTCACAAGCTAAGAACATAGGTTTTGTGCGTCGGATATTAATATTTAAATCAACTTGAATCTTGTCGATTCGCTATACCAGTTCTGCTTCACGTGATAAAATAACAAAGAAAATGCAATGAAATAGCTTCACCTGTCTTAAAATCGTAAGTGTTTAGATGTTTTTACAAGATTCTTCTCTTCAAAAATGAAAATTACCTTAATCCAATTCCCCTACTGGAATTGATTAGTAAATATATTCGTTAGCGAATTAACAACAGTGTTTAATTTCCCTATATATTTGTTAAGTAAGTGAAGGAATATTGAGCGGATCCTTTTATTACGCGTTATTCCAGCGTATTTTATTGAGGAACTTCTACGGCTAGCATTGCTAAATGTGCAAATTGTATTAATCTTTAATTCTTTCATGTCAATTTCAAGCGTAGGTACTACTGGCCGCTCCCATATTTATATTTATAATATAGGAATTTCATTGCAAAAAGTCCCGATGTTGTCTGCCTCACATTTCATAAAATATGATTTATGTTTAATAGTAACGTAGTCATCGTTTTGTACAACAGCTCTTTGTTCGAGCCAATGTTTATCATCGTAATCCATGCACGATATTCATTAACATAGTTGATTGCAACAGTCACTTTACTTTGCGGAATATATTCTTCAAATGGAATTAATTAACAATCATCGACACATTAAGATACTTAGTGGACGTAATTTACGAGGACAATAGGTAAAATGCTCAGTCATATAATTAAATGAAGGGAACGTTTCGTCAGCACATTTCGCATTTTTAATCACCACTGAGAGTGAAACTATTAAAATTCCTGTTTAATGTAACTGGGACATTATCATAGCCCTCGAGAGTAGACAGATAAATAACAGAATATGAACTGTGTCAAATTTAATTCTTAGAGACAACATTATGAACAAACTTACAAATATTACAGCATTCCTCAACTGTTACATAAACGATGCAACGACTGCGGTATTCAGTATGCAGATTATGCAGATCTGTTGGCTTTTTGGCTTGCTACCATTGCTACAATATGTCGCAGACTTCCAGATTTTAGACGTATTGTTTAACTGCTAGGATGATACAGTCATAAAAAAAACTGCAAATCATCAATTCTACTGGCATACTTCCAAAAAAAAATGTAGTCGGATCTGTAAGTGTTTCTGTACATACTAGACTAGATAAATAAAGTCTGATTTGATGTCTGCCGTCAACCTTGGATATTATATTTATTTTTCTTCCACTATTCGGATAATTTCCAGATATATTTTTATTTTCTATACCTAGGCTGCGAATGACATTAGCGCCTTTTATTCTTGTCGCTATCGCTATAAGTTAATTAAAGAAAATACTTGTACCAACAAGCTGTAATAATGTCACTTGTATTTACTCCAGCTTTGTTGTAAATAACAATCTTCGTATAAATAGGTTGGTATTAACTCTTTTCGCTGGAACGCGCGCAATGTTCGGGGTCATAATTTCCATAATTACATTCAAAATGTTAATAAGACATTATAAACACCTCAGTTGCTCAGAATAATTAATTATTTTACATTCGTGATAAGAAAATATAACGTCATTATATCTTGTCCAATGTCAGTGGGCCGAAAATATTGGATTGAAAGTTACGTTATGTTTTAACAAGATCGACAAGAACAAAATTAAACACCAAGTACGTAATCAATTCAGGCATATAAGCCGAATCAATCAATGCCTAATCTCATTAGATTCCGCGACAAACCAGAACCTTCGATATTGATTCGTGTTGCCAGCCAGACACAGTGCAAAAAGTGTAATTTAGGTACTCGTTTTCGTTGTTTTCAAGTGAGGCAGATGTGTCAGCTTCCCATTTCTAGGTCCATGGGTGCATTATACTGCATGTGGCAAGATCATACGATAAAGCAAATTTTAATTGTTTCTATTGTGATAACACCAGTTCTTAAAAATAGCTGTTAAACATACAACTTAAACTGCTCAGAAACACTACCATGCCCTGTAGTATGGGGTGTTCCGACGCCAGTATGACATAACGAATTCATATTATGCCAAATCTCTGATTGCTTCATTGCGACAAGTGTAGTTATTTCCACATTAAGTGTAATACATAATAACAGCTGCTAAAGCAAAAACAGTTTTTGTGATAAATTCGTATTTACGCAGGGGGTGGATTCGTCACCTTGATTTTTGTCTTCTCTATGTGCAAACGTAGACGACGAATGTGTAATTCAGTAGGCAGACAGATACTGGCAACATAAAGCCGTTTCTAACACTGTACTGTTATCTGGTATACTGCGTGAGCCACACGACCTTGTGGCTACAATATTTACTTGCGTTAGTGTTGTCGTCACTGCGTTCGATCGCCTCGCCCGCCCTCACAATGGCGGCATACGCCGATTCATCTGCCGCCCATTTGCGGACCATCCATTAATCACGTAACAATACGTTTTACAAGAAACGTGTAACGGTTATCCTACGTCCGTAATTTTGAAATTTGAGGTTTATTTCTTCGCAGCTGTTTGGACGCCTCGATCCATCCAAGGCGGTTTAAGGCCGTTTCACAAAATTGTGACTAACGGTTAAGCTATTTACATAGTAGGTACATATATGTATGTCATTAAAAATCATCTAGGAGTGGTGAAACATTCCCTTCGAGTTCTTTAACGTAGGTAAATCTAAAACTTATTTTTAATTGTTTTTTTTTTTTACATTTAACAGATTTACAGTGTAGTTTAACTACAGAAGGCAGAATTGTATTTTTTTTTTCTTGACAAAATACCAACCCTTTATAATCAACTTCAAACAAGAGGAGAAGTTCTCAATTCGGATGGTATGTTTAAAAAGGTAACTATTATACGCAATAGGTATTATTAGCTTAATAATCCGTGTATTGTACCTACATACTTAAGGTTCGTCAGTTCGTCACATAATTTCTGCGCTAAAACGATAGCGTATTTATAGTAACAACCGTGCAAAGGGCAAATGCCTCCGTCATTTACATGATGGGCGGCGACTTTATTAATCATTAAAACTGGAAACACTACGCTAAAGAAAACGGCACGTTATTGTTGTTGTTTAAATAAAAGATTTTAGAACGTCTTAATATTTTCAAGAATACATTTGACAATATCCTTGTAGGTTTTGGTGGCGCATAAACAAGTTGATAGATGATGGCAGGCAGTAGGCACCCTCGTTCAAGATTCGTTAATTCGCCTAATCTTCATCAATTGACTTGACATTATCTGTAAATTGGGTTCTGCTGTTATTTTTCTATCAAACAGCGACAGAGGTCACAGAATAACAAACAAAATTCCACCATACTGACACACACGTAAAGAATTTTTTATTCTACATCATTATGTAGATATGTAAACATTGAACGAAAAATATTATAGCAGTCATGGTAAATTAAGAGGTTTATGACGTGAGTTTTATGGTACCTTAGAGAAAAAAAAAGAAAAACCCAAATCTTTTAAAACAATTTTTTCTTGTCCAGGAACCTAGACAATTTAATGCAATGTAATTTTTACAAACTACGATATGGTTAAATAGACGCACCAAAATCATGTAACATCTAATGTACAGACTCTATTTTATGTGAAATGAATGAATAAATTAAAAGGTTCGTGGTTTAATTGAGTTTAAATTGTGGTTTAATCCCTCTTTTATGTATACTTTAAACAAAAGTGATGAATACTCTTCGTTTCACCACATTAATTTATATGTATGTACCTAATTTACTCGCAAATACCTGATCATTAGAAAATAGACCACAACTTTAATGACGAAATAAATTACCATCTATTTAATAGGAGAACAACTCCAATTTCTTTGTTTAAAGTTGAGAACACGTAGGTATCTTGCTCAAAGGCACAAGTGTGTTACATTATTTACCAATGTTATTGTACCAAGTCAAACACACAAGTTTGCAGACCTTGCAATTGGAAACTGCATAAGTAATTAGATATTTGCTCGCTAGCACAGAGGCTTGTGTACAGTCAACAGCACATTACGGTATACACTTGCAGTTCGACAATAGCGCTTATGCCCCCGACATAAGAGCGGTACAAAGTCCGAAGTGTTACGTCTGACGTGCTTTTGACTGTACAACTGCGAAGCCATATTGTTGCAAGGCCAAGAACACTAATGCCCACAGGCGGGTGAACTAGTCGGAACACCCATCCTACTCTAGGAGTCACCGTTAGAAAGGGACAGTCCCAAGGCGACGGAGCTTCAGGTAGGCAAGGTGATAATGAATAATGGTTTTTGGTCTCGTGTCGCAGAGGGAAAAGAAAAAACACGTGCTAAGAACTTTTTATTTTTAGCACGACTAGTATTATTAGCGTCTCTTTCTTATGTTCAATATTAGAATGAGAGGTGACCACCACGTGCTAATAACTGGTTATTCGTGAACGAAAGCGAACGTAATCGATTTGAATCGTAGTTATTATTCTAAAACAATTTAAATGTACATTACAAGCAAGTGGTATTAATCCAAAATTGGCAAACAAAGGAAAATCTATTATGAGCAGTTAAAAGATATTTAAATCATTAAAATATGATTAATATGTCTCATTAATTAAATACAAAACGAATTAATAAATAGATTTTCAGAAATACTATGTGGTTTATTAGCTAATAATATAATTGATACATCGAAAAATATTATAATATACAGGTATGAGAAAGAGAAGCAATTTCCCGTACCGGAAAAGTTGTATTCCGGTACGGGAAAATGCACCCAAAAAGGTGAAGAAAAATTCTCGTTCATTTTGTGCACCGAAATGCACATTGTCTCCATTGAGTCGTGAAATCGTAGCAGCTGTGAATCACGTGTCGACCATTCCGGCATAGATTCGTCTCAAATTCGTCTCAAAATAACCCCGTTACGAATCTAAAGCTTCCCAACGAGGCAAGTTCATAACCATTTAAATCACCTCAAACATTTTATACAATACAATTGCATTCTAGTAGTCTAGCAGAACGAATCTAGTACAACAGGAAACAACACTACTTGTGTAAAGATACATATTTCTGTTTCTCCATTGTATTTTACTTCATTGTCTTCTATTGTCTTGCTTCGCGAGCAGAACGGCGAAACTGTGCTAATAAAACTCGTTCTATCTTTGAAAGGATCAAAAAATCTTTCCATCTTTCGCTCCTTTCACCTCTGGAATTGTTACAATGGATTACAGGAATGCCTCTTTTTGTTTTAATCTAAGCAGGAATGTATATGATCCTATCGCTATGCGAACTTTCTAGGCTTTTTTAGCAGCTTACGACTCATACATATTAGTGTACACTTTGAATATTCGACTAAAATTAATTCATGGAATTAATGTCTATGTAGGTACTAATTGTATTCTCTTCTCGTAGGTAACTATAGTTATGCTTAGTTTGGGGCGCGTTGTGCAATGTGCGTGTCTAGGGATTTATTATGTAGCACATAAATATTAAAGCTTATCTCTTTTTCTCTTTGAAGTAATCACATGTTTTTTGTCAAACATTTTCGCAATCAAAAAGTCACTGACAGAGAATGTTCAAGGTGCATGTGAAGGTCTTGATTTAAAAATATATGCAATTCGTTCTGAGAAAGCCAAAATCATAATTATTCATAATCATTCATATCATAACTATGTTTGCTTCACGTGACAACATTTTTGTGGTATGGTGTTGCTAAGTTTACTGTGATTGTAATACTTGGTAAATTCGCGCATATAGCATCGTCTGTTTGTACAATTTGAGAGTCGGAGATAGCACACTTAAGCCAGACGGATCTTGGCAAATATACGACTAATTTATTAAAGTCTTTAGATACCGAGGTGGGTTGCGTTTTGTCATAATAATAATAAATTAAACTTATGTACCTACGCATTTAAAGACTCAATTGCGCAGTCGGATATAATTTTTTTAGACTATTAACACGAAGGACGGCAACCAGTGACCAACATCGTATTATCAAGTAATTGAAAACGATTTCTTATCAACCGATTGGTCAGACAATGGCGTAATGAATTGCACAGTTAGTTCTTCTATACTTGAATGACTAGAGCCCATTGTGTTGATCACACACCATATAAGTCATTCACAATCAAGTACATTACATCAGTCGGGAGTAGAGATGGGTTTATGCCCTGGCATATTGGGCGTATTGAATAAACGCCGGATAAATGCCCGTTTACGCCGAATAAATGCCCTTGGTCAGGGCAAAAACTGTAACACAAATTTTATATAAAAACTCATTCAGGTAGCTTTAATTATGTGCGCAGAAAAGGTAAATTCATAAAAACATTTAACTATACCTAATATATTGCAATAAACCATAAGAAAGGAGATCATTTTTTTGGGACTTTTGTGAAAGTGCCGGCCAACAAAAAAAATTAGTACGTATCGATAGAACTAGCCATTTAAAGCAATAGTTAATATGGCACGAAAGTTGTAGGATCGCTCTGAAACAAGTTATACAAGTTCTAAGATTCACTTTTTTCATACATTTTACTGATTTCTGAAAGTGCCGGCCAACAAAAACTAATTGTACATAATTGTTAGAACTAGCCAAGTTATTTAAACTAGTTCGATAATTCATCATATTCATACATTTATTGACTGCTGGAAGTGCCGGCCAACAAAAAGGAATTGTACACATTGTTAAAACTAGCAATAGTTACTTGGCACGGAAGTTGTTTGATCGCTCTAAACCAAGTTATACTAAACAGGAATTGGCTTAGGGTGGAAGTGGACTCCGATAGTAGTGGGAAAGGGTTTTTTGCCCCCAACAGCGGTTCGAACTGCAAAAAGAAATCGCGGTACATATAGTGGATTACGTCAAAATAAGCCTCAGGAACCCCGTTGGATCGCAATGAAATGAAAGAAATAATTTATTCTGCAAATAGATTTTAGAAAAATACTTTTGCACGTCAATCTTTTTTCCCCTACCAGCACTTCGACATCAATGGCCTGTTAAGGAAAGAAGAATACACACCAGATTATCGCACGAATAACACAGTCAAAGGCCTTCTCCATGTCTAGAAATAGGAGATGTACCTGGGCCAATCAACTTTTAAGGCACTCCTTTCACAGCATTCTAAGAGAGAAAATCTAAATTTAATTTAAACGAATTTACAAGAATATATTCTATTATAGTTTGTAGCATTTATCTTAGTTTTCGATATTAAAGGTGGCCACGAAGTTTAATGTTTAGTTTTTGAGATATTTGCGAAAAACCCAAGGTATGTCGTAAATGTTTTACCTGCGTTACCTATTTTGAGACAATGATTTATGAAATAAAACGACGTATTTAATAAAATCAGAAATATAATTCTTTAACACAACAAAAACTCAACTTTTTTAAATAATTTAACTTTGTCTATAGTAATTATCTCTTGAGATACAATCAACTTTAATTCCACTGCGTTATTTTGGCACTAATGACTAATGAAACTTTAAGATAATTCGATGTTAAATATAATCAGTCGTTTGAAACTTATATGTAAGTCAGGCGGTACCTTTTTATTCTTATTATCACATAATTTTGATAGCTTTTTGACAACAACATATTGTTGATCACGAGACATTGTTGATGAAGTTGCGGCATTATGGCATCTCTGCCAACGCGTTAAGTCTTATAAGGTCGTACCTATCTGACAGAATCCAGAAGGTAAACGTGAATGGTATTGATTCCAAAGGAGCCCCTTTACTGTTGGGGGTCCCTCAAGGCTCAATACTAGGACCTTTGTTCTTTTTAATTTATATTAATGATCTTCCATATTATACAGAAAACCTGTGTGACACAGTGTTATTCGCTGATGATACCTCCCTTATATTTAAAGTTGACAGACGAAAACAATCATTTGACGATGTGAGTAATGCTGTCTCACAAACTTTACACTGGTTTACTGTTAACAATTTGTTATTGAACACCAATAAAACGAAATGTGTTAAATTCACAATGCCGAATGTGCGACAGGTGGTTCCTGAGATCACTGTAAATGGAGAACTCATTGAAATTGTCAATTCAACAGTGTTTCTGGGGATAACCCTCGATTCTAAATTGCAGTGGGGGCCTCATGTAACAGCTCTTGCCAAAAGACTTAGCTCAGCCGCATATGCTGTCAGAAAAATAAGAAATCTGACTGATGTGGAAACGGCGAGACTAGTTTATTTCAGTTACTTCCACAGTATTATGTCGTATGGGCTGCTCTTATGGGGATCTGCCGCTGACATAAACAATATATTTATTTTGCAAAAGAGAGCCATCCGCGCTATATATGGCCTCAAAACCCGTGACTCGTTAAGAGAATTATTCCGGGAAATAAATATATTAACTGTGCCATCACAATATATACTGGATTGTGTTATGTATGTACAAAAGAACATACAAAATTTTTCAAAGAAATCAGATTGTCATCAATTTAACACAAGAAATAAACATAGGCTTGCTATTCCAAATATTAGGCTTCAAAAGATTGGAAATTCTTTTAAAGGATTAAGTATTACAATGTATAATAAATTGCCAATGGATGTTGTTAGCTTACCCATAAATCAATTTAAGTCGTGTATCAAGACCCGTCTGATGAAAAAAGGTTACTATAAAATTGAAGATTTTCTTAATGATGGAGATCTGTAGATACTGGTAGTAGGAATGCTTCGCTCCCTGTCCGCGCAAACTGTATTTTAATCTGTTGTCATTGTTGTTATATCTACACTACGTCCTACAGTTATAATTTTTTTCTTTATTATTATTATTATTTCTACATTTACACGAAAAACTGTATGGCTTAGTATAGATAGATTTATTATCAATGTTGTAAAATTTCTTTGGCGATTAAAAAGAGTAACTGTCGAGTTTCTTGCCGGTTCTTCTCGACAGATGACTGCGTTCCGAAGCCGGTGGTAGAGTCACACTGTAATCGACGATTCATAAATACTTGATACAAGTTTACATGAATAAAGAATATTTTGATTTTGATTTTGATTTTGCTTACCACTAATATTGTAGAAGCCCTTTTAAAAAAATACCATCACAAATTAGGGGACACGGGGGTAACACTAGAGAATATATAGTAACGCTAGAGAAAAGGTAGCACTATCTTATAATCTAATATTAGCCAGGCAACAAACAAAAATAATTATAAACTGAACGAGATCAAAAATTACAATAGAAAACTTTTTTTTTACTATTTTGTCGATTCCTAAATTATCCATAAGTATCTTTTTCTTCATTCGTGAATCTGTGACTTCCACAGATGTAAAAATATTTTTAATCGTCTCTCATTCTTTCCTCAATTTTGTGTGTTCAAACGTCTTCTTAATAGCTCCACTTAGGACTTTATATCGTAAGTTTTCCTTTTTCTCAGTGTCACTAGTCTTTTTCAAATCTCTTTCATAACTTTTTTTATACTTGTCATATGTTTGTTGCAACTTCTTAATAGTTTGCCTAAGTGTTTGGTTTTCTCTATGCACACGTGCCCTGTCCCTTTTAACTCTATTTCTACCTCTATTTTGTCAAACACGAATGTTTTCTTGGCGTAAGCGGTGGAGTGGCTTGAGGTGAAGCGACCGGAGTAGATCTAGGAGTGGTATTTGTCAGAGGTGTATTTATCGGGGTTATATCTTTACCCAATCGTGGTGTTAACCGTGGAGAAGATCGTGGTGGTAACCGTGGAGAAGAGCGTAGTTTATTTCAAGGGCCTGGTGGTGTAATATATCTCAGCGGCAGAGGACTAAAACGGGGTGGCGGCGTAGCTCGTGGGGATCGGTCTCGGGACGATGGCGATGGTGGCGGAGTTCTACCTAATACATTTAAATTGGATGTCGGCGAATCTGGAGGTGTCTGTTGTAATATACCTTCTACAGCTTTCTTCCGTTCTTTCAACTGTCTTTTCCTTAACTTCCATATCACGTTTGCATTATACCGTTCTTTTGGAGTTAAATCTTTTTTATGATATTTTTCCCTTTGTTTTTGCTTTGATTCTTCATATTTCTCTCGTTTAGTTTTCAACTTCTCTCTGTAAAGTTTTTGTTTTTCGGCAGCACTTAAAGCGGCATTTTTGCTATATACTGTCCAGATCAACCAAACCTAAGACAAAGTAAACAATTATACACTTTGGCAGTCATCCATAAATGAGTGTAAATGCATTAAACACTTTTGATATTATAACGCATATATTAATGAATAAGTTTGAAAAAAAAAATGGTTATGATTTATATATTTAGATTTCTCAAATTTCGACACCTTTATCGAGGCAGTGGTCACGGGCAGGATGGTCAGTAAAACACCAGAATTAATTATATACGCGTTGTCATATGTAAAAGTGTTTTATTTCAATGTAAATGCATTAATGACTAGTGTCACAATACATGATTCTCTTGCGTTACCGGTAACTCGAGAGAAAATTATTCAGCGTTACCGGTAACGCGGTGGAAAATTCACAATAAAAGTACAAATAAGTAATTCTACATTGCAGATTGAACCATTATTTTAACATTACCTTAAAATCAGACATCATAGTCAATATTTAAATGTAATATTAGTTAAATATTCCATAAACTTACCACGATATCCGGGGTAACGCTGCAGAGCAACAATAAACCCACACGCACTACTCGGGAGCACGCCGAACACTGGCGGGGGGATGGAGCACGAAAGACAAAAACGGTTAACATCAACGTGAAGTTAGACAAAAGGCAGCGCTAGCGACACCAAATAAGTACCTCCACGCCATTATTATCAAAACTATGAGCGGTTACGCGGGAGAACTTAATTTTAAGACATTATTGGGGACAAACCTTTATGAATTTTTATGAAATATTGTTTGAACAAAATTATAAAAACGTTGTATTGCAGATAAAGGCTTATTTAATTGAGAGCTAAAATATGTAGAAATAATTGGGTAGTTTCATATATTTTTTTAAAGATTTGCTATGTTTTGCTTGACCACCTATGCCTGGTGACACAAGTTTTTTGTATGGAGAGCGAATTTGTTCTCCTACGATACTAGCTTTAAAATGTTTTAATTTGGAAATAAATTATAACTTTTTTTTCTGGTATTGCTTAATGAATCTAATTTAAGATAAATGTAGAAAAAATTAAGTTTTTAAGTGAGTTTTATTTAAAATGATTTTTTCTAGAGCGGGGACAAGAAAGGAGTACCTTAAAAGTTGATTGGCCCACCTACAGGCGTATTCCTTGTTCTATATCTCTCCATGGCGATCGTTAATGCAAAAACGGGATCCATGGTTCCATAGCCGGGGTTGAAGCCATATTGGCTCTCCAAGAACAACTATCCGTTCAAAAAGTTCATGGTGTTTTTTTTTTTTTTTTTTTTTTTTTTCGGAGGAGAATTCGTTTATGCACCTTAACCGCAGGCTAGCTAGACCCGCGGCCGTGTGTGGGACTCGAGACTTAAGCGTCCACTACCCACTAAACTCCCCCGGTTTCCCCTTCACCCCCGATTGGGACGAGCCGGGGGATATGACCGAAATTCCGCGGTAGCTGTCGCACTCCTGCACTGATCACTTGCCTTTGAAGACCGGGTTGATGACACTCAGCCTCGTCTGACTAGGATCCCCTCGATGAGCATCCGGTTTTATAGGGATTCAGGGGAAGGTCAGGTAGATGTACCTCTTTCTTCACGACGAGGTCCTCGCATTACAGAACATCTCATCTCATCTCATCTCATGAATGATCTCCTTTATTTAACAGTTTAGAGTATGCTTTACTACTTGAGTGGTAACTGTAACTATACTTCGGTTCACCGATCGTGTCGGCCGATGACGCCGACGCGACGCGGGCGCAGGACTTTTCCGGGGGAGTAACCGCCACCGCTAGATTTATGTAATTAACGAGAGTTAAGATTTTTTTTTGAGGCGCTCGTGGCGCTGCTTGGACAGTGGTTTATTATCGATAACGAAAGTCAAGCTACCCTCGCCGCGGTCGGTTAATGGATGGGTGACCATTCTGGCCACATTTCGTGACATTGATTTCGAGCGTCGCCGTGCTTCGGAAGGCACGTTAAGCTGTTGGTCCTGGCTAATATTTACTATATTGTAGATTTTAGTCGTCAAGCCTAGTCAGAGGCCATTTGGCGGCTTGATAACATCTGACATTAAGGTTGGTCACCTGCTTACGCACCCCTCCACCAACCCGCACTAGGCCAGCGTGGTGGAGTATGGCTCACACTATCTCACAATTGAGATAAGGCCTGTGTCCCAGCAGTGGGAACGTATATAGGCTGATGATGATGATGAAGATTATTTTTTCATAATTATGTACCTAAATAATTCGAACTTTCAACTGTGATTTTATAACAAGACTAATTATTTAATTAAAATTATTTTAATTTACGAAAATACTGACACTAAGTTCCATTTAAAGTTAAGTTCCTGCATAATTTCTTAGAACTTGTAGTTATTTGTTTTTATGCCCAGTAATCGGGCATTTATTTGGGCGTAAACTCATTTATGCCCAATATGCCAAGTTTATGCCCATTCTGTCCATATTTGTTTTTGCCCTCGACCCATCTCTAGTCGGGAGCCGTGGCTGGCCTCGTAGGCTAGAGTGGCCGGAGTGGCGCCTGTCGCATCCATCATGGGCGCTACGATATTTTAATTGACATAACGTTCGTCGGCCAACATTCGCCCACCACAATTGCTCATTGTGCACACAAGGACACAAGTAAATCTGTCAAGTTTCGACCAAATAACGTTCGTCTTGAATCGAAACAATGCAGAAGATATTGTTAGTGTGAGAGAGAGAAAGGTGTAAACTGTAAAGATTTGGAGCCAACGCAAAGCGTGGGAGTCTAGGAGTGAATTATTACAAGCCGGTGCAAACTTGAATGATTAGAATCTTTATTTAGACTTAGTAAAAGCTCTACACTATAATACGTAGAAGGTTTGTATCCGACTTGTAATAAATCTGTAGAAATAAACACAATCTACGAGGTAAGACCGAACGACAAATAATGTCCAAAGGATTTCTGGGCGGAAATACTTCCAGGGCTCAATCGATTGCTTTCCAAGTTCCGTCCGTTCTCCTATCAAAAAGGCCATTAACTAATCTTTATTGATTTGAATAGAAAAATGGTCTCACGGGACTGTGGGAACACGGGTAACGGTATGTATTAGTATACAATGTATACTATACATGAAAAGTACACGATTTTTAGTTCCAAGATATAACTTGTTATACAGGTTAAGGCTATGCGAAAATTAATTAAAACCGGTATCAAGATAAAATATAACGAAAATGTAAGCCTCATCCATCAACGTTGGACAGATATTCGTATCCGCGCTTATACGATACGCAGATAAAGCTGTGATTAAACACTGCATCAATATGGATGAGCAGGCCAGCTAAGATTAAACGTTGTTTGTGTTTTACTTTTGTTGACGTTAAATAAAAACAGTGTTGAAGAAAGGTTACACATTTGACGTTCATTGCTTGGTACGTAAGACACATTAGCTTGATCTAATCGCTGAGAAAGTATAAGGGAGGTCACTTCTAAGCAACATAGTATACAAATATTCAGTCCATACTATAACGAAAACGAAACAGGAAAATGAAAAATTCATTGAGAAATTAATCGATGAAACGTAAACTACAGAAAAGAATGTTGGTATGTACGTAATTAAAAATACTCATTGGAATTAACAGATAACAACAGTCTGTACCTATCGCTTTGTACAGGAAGTAATGTTTTAATCAAAACGTTTCGAAATACCTATTTATTCAATACTCCCAATGTTGCTACGGTTTTGGGGCGTGAGTAAAATATAGAAAAAGCGAATTCCTAACAATTTACGAATTTCTCATCACTTTATGATATATTTAACAAGCATGGTTACTAAGTTAGCTACCTTGAACGATGACTTGACTCAGTCACCTTTATTTTACAGTGAGATAAAAATAGAATCTAACTATTAATTCATAGAACTATTATTTAGATATCCAACTTAATGAAATAATTACTTAATAATTACAAAACTAGATTCTTTTAAATCGTCAATTTCAAGAGCATAATTATATTTCTCTTCTTCCAAAACTGACAGAAATAGGCGTATAGCGAAGCATCCCGCATAGGTAGGTACTCCCGCATCAAACCAATTTCCGCCTTACGAAATGACTTGATGACAGTCATGAAGCTACTGCACCTAGCTATCGTACCTATAACTAAGCCTGTTGCAACAACGCCGGTATTCTGTAATTACCGTGCCATTACCATTTTTTATACCACATCAGTTGGCAGACAGACACGCAGCCCACCTGATGGTAAGCGGTCACTGCGGCCTATTCCACTGAGGGACACTTCACCAGGAAGCGTCGCTCAATGTGGCTCATCTGATCTTCGAGACTGTAATTTCAAGTACACTTACAAATAACACAAAAACTTAGTATTATCATCTGACGACTGAAACCTTGACGTGTCAGCGGATGCTCTGAAAACTACCGTTAAATTCCGGGAAACACGGACAGAAATAATAATATAGTTGAATGTAGCTACAAAAACAGTCAGTCACATAAATACACGCGTTTTTATAGAAAAAATAATTATAGTGTATGCCTACACAATACAGAATTTTTGGAATATAATTTAGGTGTGTGATTACTGATTACTGATTAACCCGCATTTGCAAAGCGAAATAATTACCTACGGTAGATATTCATGATGATAACGGCGGCATGTTTTCAAAAAAAAGAGGTATTTTCCCTATGGAAAAATGATTTGCACGTTGTCAGATCAAAGGTAGCCCCTAAACCAAATCCCTCATGTAAAGATGAAACTTCAGTCTAAAGATTTACTTAAGAATGCTAAAACCACCACATGCGGTTTACGGAGAACAAAGTCAAAGGGAAATTCAAAGCAAATTTACCTTTGCAACATTCTCATTTAAGGTGAATATCGTAGAACTAGCGGCGCGGTAACAACTGTGTTGACATACGACGTGCCAACTGTCGAACGGTGGAAGAGCTCATGAATCATGTAATTGCAAGAAAATATTCAACAAATTCTTAAGAATTTTCAAAACGTTTCTGCATTGATACGCAGTCATGTAAAGAACGTACATAGGTAATAAAAATCTACATTATCCTGAGCGTATTTGCCTTATGAATACTTTCATAAAGAGAACACAAGTTCCTCCCTATGCACCTAAAACCTAGCTATGGCATGGAGAATTCTCCAGTTTGCATCGAGATGATTTGTAATGTAAATTCATATACTATTTACATTAACTTTATCTGAGTCACAGAACATATATACTAAAGTATCTTCGTAGAGATAATGCAATAATTTCGTTCCAACATAATTATGAACAAGGTAACGATAACGGTACAACTTCTTTCTGTAAAATTCTTAATTAGTTATCATATCAATATGCTCGTTTTATTACTTACACGATCGCCTTCGATATTTTTAGAATATAAAATCAACCCGTATCTAAGTAATCTGTTTATGCAAATATTAAATACCTTTAACGGAGTAATCATTTCATTCGAGGTCATTAATTACGTAGAAACTTATTATAATAGAACATATTAATTCGTCGAAAATAATGATTTTGAATATATCCTTTATTCCAATTATTCAATCAGAGCTAAAAATTAAGCTTAAAATGGTTCTCCGTATTACCGATAATATGTTGCTAATGTATAAGTAGTCAAAATAATGAAAGGTAAGGATTCACAACAATTGACCGAATAAAATAAGGCAGGTCAAGTTCCCGTCGCGCCGTTATTTAACATTAAAGTAGGGGAACCCGAGCGATGTAGACAAAATGGTTTCCTCATCCAAACCAAGAAAATCTACTTGCAAGAATGCGTGGTGCGGGACGACCGTGTACCGCGCTTCCGAAAGCACTTTCGCCTCCGTTCGGCCGCGCTCGGCGCCGCTCGCTCCCCACAGCTGACTGGGGCAATGAGCGAGCGAGAGGGGTATACTCCTACCGCGCATGCCAGACAAGGACTGCGCGCCGCGCAACTCCGACGGCCGCCATTTATTTCTTTCTAGTGTTCGCCACCGTCTAGTGACAGCGTATTTCATTATCAATAGCGCAGAGCTTGTTCGTTTTACTTGTGAAATTTATGTATTAAATTTTATGCAAATGTCGTAAAACTAGAGTGTATACGGTTTGTGCCATTCTGCGATGGAATCTAATGTGTCTTATTTGTGAAGTGAAGGATAAACCAGCGAAATATGGCTGGCTTGATCGCATCTGTTGTCAATACAAAATATCGTGGATTATGCAAGTTGGATTAAAATGTGGACGAATATTAGGTAAATGGTATTATAAATATCATTAAAAGCGTAATAACGTGAAAGTGTGTGTCAATTACAAGTGGGAAAAACGTGACAAAGTGGGAATGTTCTAGGAGTTAGCTTCGTTTTGGAGTAAGGTGAGCCAGAGTCAGGTAGTTGCTTAGTTCCTAGAGAGACTCCGCGACTAGCGCGAGACTCAGCCCTACAGTCACAAATTATTACACGAAGCTGGGCTTAATAATTGTTAGTGGTTAGCTCGGCCGACAAACAACTAAAATGCAGTGTTAATTAAGAGTCATTGATGCACACAACAAAGCAATTCCCTTCAATTTTATCGAGTGTTGGGCATGCGATGTTGTTGGCATTTTGCAATAATCCTACAAGGCTACTGACACGTGAAAATTCGTTTAAACACAATAACAGTTAATTGAACATTAAATACAATTCTGGTATATATTACACACAATGCAGGCATTGGAAAAATACCTATTCTTCAGTAAACTAGGTCTAGGTAACTGTACGGTTCACTAATACAATTTTACACAACTCACTGTTAAAAAAGTTGCTAAAGCATTTTAGTTATCAACCTAACATAGGTTAGGTCATCTTTTACCAACAAAGATTACCCTCAACATTTTACATTCATTGCATAATTTTTTTACTTATTTAACATCATAGGCTCTAGTGCTTAGATTTAAAATTATGAGTTTTTCTTGTTATAGTATGAGATCCCACTGCATGATTCTGCAGGTATCTGTTTTTTCGATGCAACTTATTTTAAATGAATGGTAAGGAAGCAGAGAAATCTCTGTAAGGAAGTATGCAATGAATTAGGGATAGGTTACCTATAAAAAATTTGCCGCTAGTTACACAATATTGATACACGTAAAATATAAAAATGCTTTGGGCTTTAAAGTCATCTTAACCAAATATAATAATTATCAAATTGAATGTTGTCACAATAAAATACCTACCTTCAAATGAGTTCAGTTGCGATAACAACTTGAGTACTGACGTAGCATTGTTTTCCTTGTTCCAGTAAATAAGACTATGAGGGTTGTAATATAATGCAGTGGCTGCACAAAATATTGGCGCTGGCAATAATTTGCACAGCAAGGGCTGTGGGGGAGGAGTGCCGCGCCGAGTGCCGGTGCTCCCGCACCCGGCTGTCGTGCGAGGCCGCCGGAGTGCCCGCCGGGAACCTAACGCACGGCCTCCTCGCCGCCCACGGCACCGACCTCCAGGAGATCACCTGGACCGACTCCCACATCCAAAAACTCCGCACCGGTGTCTTCGACAACCTCTACTACTTGGAATACATCGACTTGAGCAGAAACGAAATCAGGAGGATCGAGCCCGGACTCTTCGGCACTCTTACCCGATTGAAACATCTCAACATATCGAGAAACCACCTCGAGGATATACCGAGACTCACATTCGAAGATCTGGAAAACTTGGAAGTCCTAGATGTATCCAACAACAGGCTTCATCTAATACCATTTCAGGTCTTCGGGCCGCTAATAAGATTGCAATATTTGGATATATCATATAACAGAATAGCTACTTTCTTAGATAACTATTTTAATCCTAACAGACAACTGAAATCACTGTTCCTAAATAATAATAGCCTAGTCAAAATTACTGCTAATGCTCTAGTCAATCTGTTGGATTTGGAGACTTTGGATTTATCTAGCAACAAATTAGAATACTTGCCTAAATCTATGTTTGATAACTTTGAACAATTGAGGAAATTGAATCTGAGTTACAATTATTTCCAAAACATATCAAATGATGCTTTTAAGAATCTTAAAAATTTAAGGTGGGTAAATATTGGTGGTAATAGGTTAAGAATGCTGCCTCCTTCGCTCTTCCATCATAACGAAAATATAAAAACAGTCTACCTCGAACACACTGAAATAGCAGTAATACAAAATACAAATTTCAAGGGCTTAACTAATCTAGAGAAACTTTATTTAAGAAATAATTCATATTTACGTGAAATAGAGCCTTTTGTATTTCAAGATACGCCTTCAATAACGCATTTGGATATAAGTGCAAATGTTTTAACTTTTCTACCACTCTCCTTGAAAATGCTTGAACAATTAGAAGAACTCAGAATAGAAAATAACCCATGGGCATGCGATTGTAGAATGGCCTGGTTTCCCAGCTGGGTAGATCAGAGGTTGCATATAATCAAGTCGGACCTTAGCTGCGGGCCACTGTCGTATCCCAACGACATGTTGCCTATACTGAGGCATGCACAATGCAAGGCACCGGAACTTATATCGAGCAGCCCTTTGACCCTCTACAGATTACAATCGGACGCTCTACTAGACTGCAAATACAGTGGAAATCCAGCTCCATCACTGACTTGGATCACACCGACCAGTATGGTCTACCATTGGAACCCCGAGCCCCTAATACCAGATATATTCCATAAACATGGGGTAGCACACGACCAGTACTACAACCCTATAGACAACACGAAGTCCAGAGTGAGAATCCTAGACAATGGATCCCTATTTATAAGAAATATTCATAGAGAAGACTGTGGAACATACTTATGCTTTGCAACGAATCCATCGGCCAACGTGTCCGCGGAAGTAGTACTGAATATAGATCCGATGACGATGTTTGAAATTAAGATATACAGTTTGATATGTGGGGCTTTCTGCGCGGCGGCTTTCTTAGGCCTCACATTGCTAGTTCAATTCATCCGTTACGTATTTCACAGGTTGGTACATATTCTTAATAATATATTTTAAAATGCAAATGAATGTGATAAGTAAGGGGTGATGTAAATTAAAAATAAAATGCAAATTTCAGATTCCGACTGTTGGAAACGTGTTGTAGCTGTTGTACGTGCGTCAGTCGCGACGCGCCGCGCTCCAGGCAGATTTATAGCATGCTGGATAACATCGAACAGTATAAGAAGCAGCAGTTAGAAAAGCTGAGAGAAAACTACGCCGTTCAAGTGAGTAGCACGATATTCGCTAGTGTTCACGGTCATATCTAAGTCATAAGCGTAACAAATGTACTCATTATCTTCTAGGTGCATCGGATAAAAGATAATTGCACTCAGCAAATGGACTGGATACAGAACAGCTATACATCGCAGGCGAATCACTTGCGAAACATCAGAGACATCGGGACGAACCACTTGACGGCGATGAAGGATCAGTATTACGATCAGGTCGGTATAAACTCTTTTCAAAAACTGTTCTCCGTAACGAAAACATCTATTTGTGTTTCATCTAATAGTTTTCTATTACGACACCTATTGAAATACGCTGGGAATCGTGTCAGTGTTCACTTTCATAATTATCTTTTACCTTTTATAACCATGAGAGTGTTCATCATTGCTGGATTGTTCGTCTAATTATGGATAAATTATTGTCCAATTATAAAATACGTATATATAAATAATAAGAAAAACTTTGATATAAATAGATAATCAAACATAAATAAATAGATAATCATTTTGTGTTATAATTATCGCGGTTTATGTACTAGTATAGTTTAATCGACGATTGTATATTTTGTACACAGGTAAAACGAGTAAGGGAATACTCGACATGTCAGCTGAACTGGGTACGCGAGAACTACGTGTTCCAGAGGAACAAGATCCGCAAGTTCAGCGCCCACCAGGTGCTGCGCATCCGCGAGTCGTACAAGTACCAGCAGCAGACGCTCAACAAGGTGCTCGAGAACCTGCCCAGCCTGTACTTCGAGAACTGCCGCAGCGGCTCCTGCGGCCGCAGCGACTCGATGGCCTTCGACCCCGACGTCGAGGTCATCGACATGTACCTCAAGACGAAGATCGAGAAGCTCGCGCAGCTGCCGTCCCTCGGCGACGACGAGAGCAGGATGTCCGTGTACTACACGCCGACCGAGCGCTCGGTGAACTCGCGGCGCGGCTCGCCGGCGCCGCTGCCGGACGGCATCCACATCAACATGATCGAGCGCGGCCCGCCGCGGCTGCTGGCCATGATCCGGCCGCTGCAGAGCGCGCCGCCGCCGACCGACGCGCCCTCGCCGCCCGGCTCGCCCTCGCCGACCACGTCCAAGGGCTACCCGGGCCGCGCGCGCCGCGAGTGCGCCGAGCCCAAGCCGGCCAGCGAGCCGCTGCTCGGGCGCGGGCCGGACCGGCGGCGGCGCGCGCTGCCCGCCAGCGCCAGCTCGCCGGAGCTGCGCGCGCCGCGCGACCTGGACGACGCGGACGAGGCGGACGCGCGCGAGCGCGAGCGGACGGCGCTGCACGAGCAGGCGCGCGTCCTGCTGGCCGTGGAGCTGCCGAAGCCCGACTGCCGGAAGCGGCACGCGGCCGGCCAGCTGCTGTGCGGCGAGTGCGTGCGGCTGTGCGAGACCGCGCCGTTGTAGTACAGGCTGCTGACGCGCGTGTTCAAGATCTACGCGGTGTCGGGGCGGCGTCGACTCGGCCCGTCCTTCGTGTAGCGCGCCGTCGGCCCCGGCCCTCCTCTAAGTGAGCTGTGATAGACTAGATTCGAGTTCCGGTCGTCCGGACCGCCCGGCGTAGGTTGTAAGTGTCCCGATCCGTTGTCGGTCGCGTAGTGAGGTTATTGTAAGTGTTTCGTGGGTGATAGGTCGTGTAAATAGATGAGTCTGTTCGTTTCGATCATTTTCCATTTTGATGTATACTTAGGGTAAACGTAGAGCATTGTGCATTTTGTGATGTAACTTAACAGTAGAAGCGAGGTGTAAAGTTGTTACTATCTTGTTGTATTGCGCGGATTGGTCCGCGGCGTATCGCGGCGCGCTCTCTCCTCCCGTTACGTAAATTCCCTCGTCCTCGAGACTTTTCATCGTCAAATTTTAATCGTAATAAAATATTTATAAAGTAACTTAATGATTATATATTTTGTAATAACGTCGTCGTACAGTTGAACGAAATGAGTCTTGCAGTGATATGCCAAATACTACAATCCAGCAATGATTATATTGTAACGTTTCTTATAGTAAATATACAAATATTGTTGAAGATTTTCTAAATATATAACAAGAGTAATCAGCTAATCATGAAGAATAAATTATTTTTCAATGTATTTTTGGTATCATTTATCTATCACCTCCATTATACATTGGCTAGTTACCTAACAATATTCCATTAGTAAGCAATAATTATCAAAATAGTCATTAGTTAGAAGTTAGGTGCTACGGTCATTTCTGGGTCATGATGACTAAAATGGCTGACGATGTTAATGAATATGATATTATGTAGACTTGCAAATAAAACACGTTATAGTTGAAATTAATTCGTTTATTTGCAAAAGACCACAATAAATACATTGCATTTTGTTTATTTCCTTTCAAAAATGTCAGCTAAACGTGTATGTCACGATTATTCTGTTATATCTCGTTGAAAATTATCTAATACCGTAAAGGATCTACATTTTGTAATATAATATCCGTAAGTATAAGAAATAAATAAGCATTTTAATTATTAAGCTTAAAATGCATTTCTATACTGTTGATGTTCCTTTCATAAAAATTAGCAAAATCTTTAAAAAAAAATGCCAAGACATTTTTATGGCTTTTACCAAAAGTTGTTTGTTAGACGCGCTATCGAAAGAAATTAGGGCCGGAGGTCTACTATTTATATCTGTATATAGCATAGCGCAATAGTGATGTTTTTACTGGTAAAGTCTACTTTACCAGTAAAACATCACTATTGCATCACCTTGACAGACTATGTGTAATTTTTATAATTAAAACAAAGACTAGATATCTAGTCTTTTTTAAATACAAACACTAGCTACCCCTATTTCTATTATCCTACGGAAAGAGAATTATCCTATGATAGAAAGTAGACTTATCATCATCATCATCCCAGCGTTATCCCGGTTTCGCCCTTGCGGGGCCCGGGGTCCGCTTATGTTCTTAGGACTTATGTTCTTTCTTAAGGTGTAGTCTGGACCAATTTGTTCAGAGGTTTAGGCGTGTGAAAGAGTAACGGAGAGACAAACCAATTAATTTGGCATATATAATGTTAGTCTAATTGAGATAAATCAATGTTGTAAATCTGAAATAAGGCTAATCTTAAGATTAGTTTCTCGGAAGTATTGCAGAAATTAATTTAATGGACCCCCAAAAGTGTTAAAGCACTTTTATGTTCTGTAGACAGATTTATAGTTAGCTATCTTAACAAATCAGTACAAATCAGTCAAAAATAGTACATCATATTGATAAAACTACGCGTTAAATGTATAAGTAAAACGGTACAGACAGTCGCTTGGACAGAAAGACGATACCACAAACAATCGGACCCGCTTATATAAACGAGGAGACATCCTATACCCGGCCGAGGTTAAACACAGGCGGACGTGATATAACCGACAATCACCTTTCTGCAGACGCTCAATCTCTGGCTATTTGTTTAACTAACGTGACAGACACTCCCTAAAGTGGAGTCATTTTAGTAGGTAACATTTGACAGTTTATTTATGCAAAGCAAAGTGCTACTTATGTACATCAGGAGTAGTCTTTTCTAAATAAATAATTGTATTAAAAAAAACTGATATTGTTTTCTTGAGTTTTATTCTTTTAGCGTAAGGTGTATTTTTCTTTGCTTAAATGAACTGTCAAATGTTACCTATTAAAATGACTCCACTTTAAGTGTAAAGTTACAGGGCTAGTTCCACCAGTCAAATAAGTTTCTGGTAATTATACAGGGTGGAAAGTTTCAATGGGGCAGCCAAGGGAGGTACCTTAATCGTTGCAGCTACAAGAAATTGGTCTTAGGAGACTATCCATAATTTTTCAAAAAAATTACATTCCCATTCACAGATTTTAAAAAAAATGTACGGTTAGCAAGAAAATTACCATTTTTCACAAAAAAACTTTTTGATGCTAATCGGTCCAATTTTGTACGCTGATCAAAATCTTGTATGGGACCAATTGAGGTTTCAGTACTAGAAAAGTCACAAATCAAAAAAAACTTTTCCCATACATCAGTCAATTAATTTAAAGATTTAGTTACCTACCTAGTTCAAATTCAAATAAGATTTAAATTTCGAACTTTGTTTTCTTTTTATAATGCGTAGGAACTTCTTTTGCTGCTTATATCAAAATCTGATTGCGTGTGGTGTGCGTTTACGAGTAGATGCTTTTAGTTATTCTTTTTTTGCAAAAATGAGCTTGATTTCTTTCTGTGGGGCTATTTAAAAAATGAAATTTATGAAAAGAAATATGAAAGTATCGAAGAATTAAAAAACTCGCTCTGTGCAATTTTATATGGAATTCATCCAAATAATTATTGGCCGCCACGCGGTCAGTACAAAAACGAATACATTTATGCATTAATCAAAATGAAGAACATTTTGAGCACCTTATATCATAAAGTAAAATTACTTAATAAAAATAATTATTATTTTATAAATAATTTTAGTGTTTGATTGCATATGCATCTTCTTAATTATTTTTTTGTAGCTTCAACAAAAAGTTACCTCTTCTTATGGCCTCACAAAAAATCTAAGTACTATAAAATGTATGGGAAAAGTTTTTTTTGATTTGTGACTTTTCTAGTACTGAAACCTCAGTTGGTCCCATAGAAGATTTGGATCAGCGTACAAAAGTGGACCGATTAGCATCAAAAAGTTTTTTTGTGAAAAATGGTAATTTTCTTGCCAACCGTACATTTTTTTAAAAATCTGTGAATCGGAATGTAATTTTTGTGAAAAATTATGGATAGTCTCCTAAGACCAATTTCTTGTAGCTGCAACGATTAAGGTACCTCCCTTGGCTGCCCCATTGAAACTTTCCACCCTGTATACTACTGTTTATTTAAAAACACAACTTTACACAAAACAAAAAATAACAATAATAAAAGTAATCCAGAAAATTAATCAAACAAGTTAGCATTTATTTTATATGTATAATTTTGGAATGGGTGGGGATACCTCGCCATGTCTTTTTCTGTACGACCAAAAGGCGGTGACGTCATTAAAAATGTTTCTGTTTTCGGTTACAGATAACCAGTTAACGTTAGTGATGAAAATAATAATAAAAAAATTGACAAATTATAAGGAATTTATATGACATCGATGGAACAAGCCCAGTCTTGCTTTGTTTAAAATGGGATAATGCATTTACGCTTTGCAGCAAACCCCTTGAAAAGTTTTAACCAGGCCCGGGTAGATGAAATTTTTCATTGGTTTTCGCCGGTATTACATAAAGTTCAAATTAAGGATCTATTTTCCCAATACCTGGTTAAGGGATAAATAGCGTAGATAAATGGGACTCTTTCTGCCTTACGCTGTGCCCCACCTGACCCTGAGATTTGGGTGATTCAAAGACAGAAGGAACTACCCACTACTTCCCTCTAAATCCCAGGCGTTTCTCAAGATCACCCTTCCTTTCCTTCTGTCCTACCTGTCCTTTGGCCAGGGGCCCCTAACCTTACGACGTTTATTGAAAAAGGGAAATATTTAGTGTACATAAAAAAAATACTGAAATGTACATCAAAATTACTGATTGCACATCAAAGGTTAGGTTAGGTTAGCAATGGAGAATGTTACTAGGTATGCCAAATCGCTTGAAATTTTGTCTCAGTAATGCCTGTATGTATACAAATACACTAGTTTTTGTTGTAGTCAAAAATACCTAGTAGTTTTGATTCTATAGGCATTCAAAGTTTCGAAAAATATCGAGTCCCGCTAACAGTCACGTGACCGCTTGTGACGTCACATCACAACCCGCCGCGCGGGCCGAGCCCGGCTTAATACAAGTTAGTTGCATAGCTTGCGCTTGGCTTGTGCAGTATTTTGTTGTGTTTTCGTTAATAGACTTAATAGTAAATATTATTCAATTAATAATATGGACGAAAAAGGGCAATCGGATAATATAATCTACCTAAAATAGATAGATTAATGGTTGCGCATTATTTAACAACAAATAGTGATTTCGTTGCCGCCGAAATGCGAGGAATATCAAATAGTAAAAGTATCTACACCTACCATTCAATGTTTATGTTATAGACAACAAATAAAAATGTAGGTATTATAGTTTTGTAACTATAGGTAAGTAGGTACGTATGTACATATAGGTACCGCTCTTCTTAGTAAATTTAAATAAATACATACCTACAGGTACATTGATATATTGCAAACTAGCTTCCGCCAGCAGCTTCGCCCCCGTTTCCCTCGGGAACTGTACATTTTCCCAGGATTAAAAGTAGCCTACCTACCTATATGTTATTCCAGACTTCGTCCAGACTCCAGATCCATTCAGTAGTTTTTGCGTGAAAGATAACAAGTAAACACACACACACTCACAAACTTTCGCGTTTATAATATTAGTAGAAACTAGGATAGTACCTAGGAATAAGAGCGGTAAGGTAACGCACTATCCCTATCCGATCCGAATCCGATGCGAATCCAATCCGTCTCCGTGAAATAACGGTCCGGAGTATTTCTAGTGATTTACGAATTAGATCCGTCATCCGAATGTCTTTGTGATTTTGATTTCACGGAGACGGATCGGATTCGGATCGGACGTAGTGCGTAAGCGCTCTTAGGATGTAAATAATATAGTGTTGTATTTTTTTTTACTTACAAAATACGTAAGGCCATTTATTTTTAAAAGAAGCTTATTTCAGATCAGCAAGAGACAGCTATGGCGATGATGCTATTAGTGATGTTCAAATAAAAAGACCTACCTAGGTGATGTATGTAATGTAGAATCACGCCAGAACACACACCATAACATTGCATTCTAAACTGATAAGGATCAAGAAGTTTTAAATGTAACCTGCGAAGATTGTGCCGCCAGCAGAGGTGGCTGTAAACATACTAGGATTTTTAATGTGGCTACATCGTCGGAAGCGAGGAGCCTCAACGTCCTTTGGAACTATAAAAAACAACTTTTCCTGCGAATTGGTAGTTGTATTTTTACATTTAGGCACACCACATGATTTCCTAGTATTTGGATTGGACATTTTTAAAAGTATTTAGGTTTAATTTCGACGGCACGGGCGCCGAACGCTAGCGGACTGAGTGCGCCAGACTGAGCGAGTTGTACTATGACGTCACACCGGCACCAGCAGCCCGCGCGTGCGGTTACAACTTGTTTTACTTCTAAATCGGAAACTAATTGACGTATCGAAGTAATTCTTTCACTAGTATTTTGTATTTTTTACAAAGAATATGGAGTGCTAATAATCAAAATTAGTTAACATTCTTCATTCAGTATTTTTTTGCTGCACAATCAGTATTTTTTGATGTGCAGTTAAATACAACCCATTGAAAAATATAATTAATATTTTTATTTTAGTTCGTTAAGCTCGATGGCGCATTTGATAGTGCCAATTGCCAATGTCAGGAAAAGTAGGTTCGAATACCAGCTTAGGCAAATTCATGTGACGAAGATTTGTGTTATTTCGGAATGTTAAAATCTATTGGCATAAGATGTACTTTAGAAAACTACAAACTATGAATATTAAATGTAGATATAGCGATTATATGCTACGGTATGATTGTTTGTTTTCTCTTTGGGCCTTAGGCAGCTTAGAGTTGTTTTAAACAAACTTTGTATAAATATTAATATAAACAATAATATTAATAGATTTAATCGTCGTGTTTTCAAACTTCCTGTACCTCCTGTAAAAACTACATTTGCCAAGCGTTTTCAAGCGTACTTAATACCGTTCATATATAATAAAGTAAACAAAATGTGTAATATCCATACCCTTGATTATCGTGAGGCAAAAACAGCGATCTCCGACTTGTTTCTGAACATGACCTACCAGCATTCAGAGGACCTGTTGCAAACTCTTAGCTGATGTTTTTATAAAATCATTAATATTTTTTATTTGTTTGTTTCTTTTCTTCTTTTTAAATTAATGATAAAAATATGCGAGTGTCAAATTAATATGAAGTGAGTCTAGTTCTGCTTAATTATTCATTAGCTTGCATAGTTAAGCAGAACTATTCAGTTGATCTATTCACAGTGCTGCGACAATCCACTAGATAAACCTGTTTTCAAGATTTTCACAGGACAGGCTATCATAGCCTAGTGTGAAAATTTTTTAAAAACCTTCACAAGCACAACTTAGAACAAAAGTCAGAAAATTGTAATTTGTAACCTGTTTTTAATGCTTGTTATTCTGTATTTTTGGTAATAAAGTTTTTATTATTATTATTAAATTAAAAAAAAAGTAAGATAGATACTCTTTTTCAAAAAACATTATGGGGAAAACATGTAACATAATATAGCTGTAGAAATACAAGCGAACTTATCGCTAATAGCGATCTCTACCAGTCAACTTTAGGATAGAGGAAAGTATTAAAATAATAAGTTTTAGAATACAACTTTTGCCCGTAGCGAGGCGGCCGGGGGATTCGTCGTTTGACCCCGGTCCCGAATACACCGCGCTGTCATAGTCTTTATGCGGTTGAAATAAGGACTATGACACCGCGGTGTATTCGGGACCGGTGTCAAACGACGAATGCGGCCATGCTTGTCTATCACGACCCCACGGGACTATCATTTTCCCAGGATGAAAACTACCTTTACCACCTGCATTATATCGCCTCAGTAGTTATTGCTTTTAGAGGTAGCAAATCATCTCTGCATTTACAATATGACTAAAGATGGAATTCATTCGAACAATGATAAAAATCAAATTGCAAAATTGTTGAGTAAACATAATGCCATACTGACATACATTAACCATTATAAGAATTGGCTAATTTAATTTGGTTTTGGATTTCGCCTGTATTATAATAGAATAAGGTTTAAAATTAATGGTGGTCACTATTCTGACTAAAACAAGGTTCAATTTGTAGTGGCCACTTTTCTGCCATCACCAGTAAAAGTTTAAGCCAATATTGAAATTGTATTGAAAATACTAATTGCATAGCATTAAATGTGCATTAATTGATATTTTTTTTATATAATATGTTTGAAGTAGTACCTTTGTTGATTGTAATACTCATTAACACAAGTGCTTCCTACTAACTTTGGAATAAGACTAATGTATGTGTTTTTGTCACATAATATAATTATCTAATTCTTCGGTACTTGTGTTTCTCACCTAACTCCTCCCGGCTTGATCTAATTGGTTAAAATTTTGTATGTATATTTATTGGCTTCCTGGACGGTTTAAAAACACAATTGGACCCGGTAGGTAGCGCTGCCAAGGCAATACGAAGTACCTACGCTGTGTCAGTAGTTTGTTTTCAAACACAGGTAGGTTTTTCCGACTTATGAAATGAATGTGTCTCTCAATACATATTGATACTTTTTTTGTGCGGGGGAAAATACGTTTAAGCACCATCATAACCTTAAGCTAGGGAGATCTGCAGTCGCGTGTGGGACTAGTGACCAAATATGATCACCCTACTACCCAGTAAACTCTCCCGGTTTATCCTTTTTACCCGAGAGGGACGAGCCGGGGTCCGCCTGGGGATTGACCGGCCTTCAATATTCAAGAATAAAATTAATTAAATTAAGGCACAAAAAATATGTGCTATTTTTAATCATGTTACAGACGCACGGCCGGCTACCACCCGTTCTTGGTTGATATACCTTTAATACGCACTAAGCGCTTCACATCATCTTTTATAATGCGCACAGCCAAAGAGTGGAATTCCCTGCCTGCGTCTGTATTTCCGAGTGCATATAATTTGACTCTCTTTAAGTCTAGAGTAAATAGGCATCTTCTGGGCAGGCTCGCTTCATCGTAGATCCCATCTCTGCTCTAGAGCAAGATTGGGGTCAAGAGCAAGCCCATTCAGAATAAAAAAAAAAAAATGTTACCTATGTTAGATAAATTATGGGAAGTGGATCGTTCACCCTAACTATTAAACCTACCTAATGTCAATCTGCATGTTCTTCCAGCGCTGGTCTGATGCGGCTCATGGATTGACAAGCCGAATCTGGTCTTCTCCAGAGTTACGAGTCCACAGGACTATGGGGGACTACAGGCTGCTTCACGATGAACGTGTAAGCAAGCATCTTTCTATTTGTTTAATCATAAGGGAAAATACTTAAATAAATATAAATGGTCTTTCATATCCCAGGGGTGTCGTCATATATAATCCATTACGTAAAAGCCTACAACTAACCGAATATGCTTATAAAATACCCACATACATTAATACATAATGACCGTTCCTCTTCAGGTTTGGGCCTACGTGCCCATTTGCCAATTGATGATGTACAGTCAACAGCACATCACGGTATACACTTGCAGTTCGATAATAGCGCATATGCCCCCGACATAAGAGCGGTACAAAGTCCAAAGTGTTACGTCTGACGTGCTTTTGACTGTACTTAACCAAAATCCAAATAAACATCACCTTATAACATTACTACTCTGAAGGACCCAATATAAAGTAAAGCAGCCATTTATGCAGTACGGCAGTCAAGAAAGACGACTATAACTCCATAACAGCTCATTGGCCTCCTGAAAAATCAAATCCTACGTACGCACCATAGAACCTAGTTATTTTCGACTACTTGGCCCTAATGAAACACTTGTACCAAACCTAGCAACTGGAATCAGTAAAATTTCAACCCAAAATTACCGCGACTAAGTAGAACCTGTGTGCTGCGTCGCGCATTTGCGCTAACCCAATTAACTGTGTCGATGGTAACACACACTGTCATGATCTGTTTTAACGTCACAACAAGCTCGATTCACTCTCACTTACAACTCACTCCAAGGTCGAAAAAAATTAGGCACAGTTCATGCGCTGTGCGATAATATAGGTGGCGCGCGCTTCCTTGCCTACTCTCAGTCTCATTTTGTTGCGCCAATGGCGCCGGGTGACCCTCTCATGTAACTAGACTTAAAATATGACTTTAAAGCTGTTTTCAGTCCTCCAACAAATAAAAAAAATTAACCAAGCAGAGAGAACATAAGAATAAAGTAAGTAGACGACCTTTCTACTCCTTATTTGTTGAGAAGGTAAATTACTTCTGTCACAAAAATGTGACTTGACTCATAAGTGACAATTTACTATCGGGTAATACTAGGGCAAATGAACTTCATTTACGCCAGTGTTGCCAGTGACCGATGTTGAGCAACTGGTCAGTGCTACGCTTGAGTTACCGCGTCAACTCACGAAACGCTAAGTTACCCCTACCACTGTCCAACGAGGAACGTTACTTATGTCCACTGTCGACAATTGACCATCTTCTTGATTCTTCGCCGGGTAAACAAAACATGCACTTACCTTAGCCGCAGTCCTGTTCCAGATCAGCACTTTATGCCCGGAGTTGAGCAGGTTCTTCACGATCCCGCTGCCCATGATGCCGAGACCGAGGAAGCCGAACTTCATCTGACTGGCCTTGATATTCTTCTCTAGAAGAGTCTCGGAGACGTTCTCCAGGTCTAGCGGAGGAGTTTCCTGAAATCGAGAGGAGGTTTAATTGGTCTGACATTTCTTGGATAGAATCTATTTTTCCACTCTGACCAACTGAAACGGATCAAAATCTGTGGTTAACTAGTCTGCATCTTGCATCAGAATGGTACAGTCGCCTGCAATAATATCTAAGAGCCCAAAGTATTCAAAAGTATCTTGGCATCGAAGAAAAATGTATTTTTTATCTACCGAGTTATAAGACAAATTTGACTGTCGCTGTCTGTGTTGGTCTTGAGCGCTATTCGAACCTACGACTTCACGACGAGCCAGTTAAAAGGGTAGTAGATAGAGGAAGGTAAAAACTATAACATTCTCTAAAGTTCGCGCCAAGTATATAAGACAAGATTATTGGCTTTTATGATTAGTAAAAATGTGATGACGTGTATTCTATGTTTAGAATGATACAATGTTTAAAACTCTTTTGTGTTTTTTGTAACTACAGTAAGTTCTATTTCTGTACACATCACTATTTTTTAACAACTATACGTTTTGTAGTGAGCCTCAAGGTTAAGAAAAAAAGTTACAAAGTTTTAAATATTACCAAATCTGAATCTGTCTGATGCCTTTATTATTTTTTTAATAATTTTAATATATAAAACTCAAAGGTGACTGACTGACTGACATAAATAGATATCAACGCACAGCCCAAACCACTGGACGGATCGGGCTGAAATTTGGCATGCAGGTAGATGTTATGACGTAGGCATCCGCTAAGAAAGGATTTTGATAAATTCCCACGGGAACGGGAATCCCGCGGGCGGCCGCTAGTATTTAATATATTTTAAATAATGTGATGAAGGAAATGCAAAATCCACTAAACTATTTGCGTATGCCTCTTTTATGGCATTTTGAAATTATTTAAATTTCTTAGATCTTAGTACTACTGGCAGTTGAAGAGTCAGTTTGCCATTATTTTATTCCTTGTCACGGATCACAAGCAATGCTTATGGTCTCCATAGGACGTTTAGGCATGGAAAGGCTTACTATAATTTAAAGTTCTTCTGGTTTTAATCGTCTTGCTGCAGTTGAGTGCAGTTTGCCATAACTATACTAATATTATAAAGAGGAAAGATTTGGTTGTTTGTTTGTATTGAATAGGCTCCGAAACTACTGAACCGATTTAAATAATTTTTTCAATGTTGGAAAGCTACACTATCCCCGGCGAATATAGGGTACTTTGATCCCGGAAATGCGGGGGGAAGGGGGCATATTTGAAAAAAAAGAGATTACGCGCGGATAAAACCGCGAGCGGCAGGCTAGTAGGAAAATAATTAAAATTGATACTCACAGGTCTCAATATATTAGATGGGCGATGCAGCAAGCTTGACTTCTTGGAGAAGGAGTGGTTTAGCATGGACGGCTTCTCGCTGGCCATGTCGGAATCCGTGAAAGAGCGGGACAGGCTGTTGCTCTTAGCCTTCTTCCGCGGAGTGCCCTTCAGCCCTGCCGAAGACGACCGCTTGATGCTCTTCACCTTTGAATTTCCCAAACGAATCTATAAATTTAGAGAAAGGTTTAATTTTTCGTATAATGGAAAGTGAAAGTTTAGCAATCTAGACGGTTTGTTACAATGTATAGTCGAGTCATTTCAATCGGCCAAATTTGACAGTTTATATATGCAAAGAAAAATATCCCTTACATTTAAGGAATAAAACTCAAGAAAACAACATCAGTTCTTATTAATACAATTATTTATTTAGAAAATTAGACTCTACTCCTTATGTACATAAGTAGCACTTTTCTTTGCATAGATGAACTGTCAAATGTGGCCTATTAAAATGACTCGACTAAATAGTGGTGTTTTTGACGATGACCACACACAGCGTTTATAGGTTAGAAGACTGTTGGTCTCATCTGCATGCATGAAAATATGCTGTTGGGTTTTTAAAGACTAGTAGATTCAGATACTCTTATCTGTAAATGATCAGCCATCAGAGATAAAACTTATTCTGGATTGGTTATCTTGTGAACATGAACTCCATTTAATGTGAACCTATTTAATTTATGAAGATACGGTACAGCTCCTTGTAGTGTTTAGGTCTGATACAACTTCAAATATTATGTAACATGAACCGTCGCGAGTTGTAGTTAACTCGTCGAGTTAATGTTTGACAGTATTTATCTTGTACAGTCAGCGTCAAAATGATCTGAGCGTTCAAAACCACCAAAAATATCGGAACATTTGACAAAAATAAACCTTTTCTTAAGACATAAAGGTGCATTTTTATTTATTGTTTAAAAACAAATGACAACAAACGATATTTACACCTTAAAGTATTGTGCTAAGACTGATTTTTGTCAAATGTTCAGATATTTTTGAACGCTCAGATAATTTTGGCTCAGACTGTACATTAAAGTCATGTAGTCTTCTCTACTAAAGAACAAAATGTAATAGTAAAGCAGAATGAATGTAAATCCTAAATACGTGTATCGTACCTTGGGCGTGGCGCTCTTCTTCTTGACCTCAGGAGAGGATCCCTCTTCTGCCTCCTTCTGCTCGCGGTTCTCCTCCTCTTCCATAACGTCCTTTAGCTTGTCGAACTCCTCCTCGGCGCTGCGCGCGTGGTCGTCCAGGTCACCGAATTTCTATCGCCAAGAGATCAGTTTAAGGGCGATTTCAATGAGAAGAAGTATATCAACGGTGCTTCTGCCAGTCGGGATTATCGAAAGGGGTCGAGGAACTCTCCCTGTTTTATTCTGAGGAGAATGCGTTTACGCACCATAACCACAGTCTAAGGCTATATCCCGACGCTTTAGACTCAGACACGGCCGAAGGTCTAGCTACTCTGCGGTTATAGCGCCTAAAAGCATTCTCCATCGAAAAAAAGGCTAGCTATACATGCGGCCTTATATGGGGCTCGGAACTAGAGACATTTGTCCCACTACCCACTAAACTCCCCCAGTTTCGACGAGCTGGTGCCAACCTTTTGGCTCTCGAACAGCCCATCCCTGGGTAACCCGACTTGAGAAAAGGAACTTCCGCCTGGTTGGTCTTTTTGACTAACCATCTTCGTGGAACAGTGGTTTCGCCAATCGGATTTAACAATGGAGGTCGAACTTCCTTACTCTGCTTCCGTCTGCTTGCGCTTCTCCTCATCGAACATAGCATCTAGTTAGTGCTTAAGACTGGCTGGCTAGACTACATCAGCGTTAAGAACGACCCCCTCATTGGAACAATGTTTCCGCCAAAGGGGGTCTAGAAACACAAACTTGGCATCTGGTTGGCCTGTTACTGACTGGCTAAGATAAAGACCTTATCAGCGAGACGTCGGCCACCACCTCCGTGGAACAGTGGTTCTACCAATCGATTTTAACGAAAAAGGTCGAGGAACTCACTCCTGGCATATCTGGTTGGTCTTTTAGACAGACTGAATGAGATGAGATGTAAGGGGTATGCCAATGAGAATGATATGACAACGGGAACAGTAGAACAGTGGTTCCGCCAGTCGGGTTTAAAGAAAGAGATCGAGGAACTCCCTCCTGGAATCTGGTTAGTCTTTGACTGACTGCCTAAAATAGAGACCACATCAGTTGGACATGCGACCACTTCCGTGGCACAATGGTTCCGCCAGACGGGTATTACAAAGGGGTTCTAGGAACTTCCGCCCAGCATCTGGTTGACAAACCACTGTTCGCACGTCTGATTTGGTCTTTATCTTAGCCAGTCTGTTTAAAAGATAGTGGACGGTCTAGCTAGCCTGCGGTTATGGTGCCTAAAAGAATTTTCCTCCGGAAAAAAAGAAAGGTGTAGTGTGGCCTGACATTCTAGTTGAATGACCCTAAAATGTCTATCTAATAGTTGTAGTTTTATATTTTGAAAAAAAAAATGGTCTTTGAAAGTAACCCAATATGACTCGAAAAGTCCTACAACCACCAAAACAAAGTCCGATCCTACGATCTTCGGGTTTCATAATGACCTGAGGGACTTACCCACTTTTTTCAACTACCCTACTTCATTCCCGATCATATCGGTATAAAAAGGCAAATATAATAATGCAACCGTGGTCCGTGGCCACAAACCAGTACCCACGCGTGGGTACTGGGTTCAAATCCCGGGTCGGAAAAAAAAATGTGATTGGGTTTTTCTGTTCAGAATACTCAGTCACCTACCGGATTTTGGAAATTGGCGGTGAAAAATACCCCAACAGCCTCGGAAAGCACGTTAAGCCGTTGGTCCTATGCCTGATCTCTTCGGTCGTGTCAAGACTGCTGTCCCAAGGTGTTATGAGAGTGTGAGATAAGGAAGTGCACGTGCTTTTGCCCTATATATTCTGCGTATTTAGTTGATCGTGAAGATTAGCCATTATAGCCAAAAAGTCGGCATGATTGACATGATTACTTATAACATGCAAACTAACCTCAGGGTTTTCGATGTACTCCTCGATCTGGTTGACGGCCTCCTTGAAGGCGGCAGTCTTGCAGGACTTGATCAGCTGCTCCTTGTACTCCTGGTACGGCTTGATGTTGTTCTCTTCGATCCACGCGCTGTTGGCAACCATCATTGTCACTAAAGACTCAAGTAAGGATAGCGGTGGATGGACGGCGGTTGAAGGATGGGACAGGATAAAGATAGGGTAGTAAATAAATACAATAATACACACTCTCTACATGGCCGTTATTTTATATTCGGTAACAGCTATTTTGTGTGCTTTCTGCAGCCAACACGGCCGAAATATCGGGTGTTATAGTTCTATTCGCCGCCCATGGACATCCGCGTCACCAGAGGGATCGCTGATGCGTTGCCGGCCTTTTAGAGAGAGTACGCTCGTTTCTTGAAGGTCTTAATGGTTTTTTTTTTAATCTTTGACGCAAAAAAGAAGTTAGCGTGAAAGAGAAATTAATTTAGACGAAACTTTACAGTTATACCTTAATATTATGCAATAGAACAATGCATACGCCTAACAACATAACATAACATTTACTTTTGTGCTAACAATCATGATGAAGTTATACATAGTTGCGGCAATTTTTAAGGTCCTAAGATAATTATTGAAATCCAGTTTCTATTGTAGCGGCTATCGGAATGCGCTACATACGACAGACTGACGACAACAACGCAAGATTGCAAGTCAGCGAAAAGTGCACGTGTAAACATTGGCTTCGAGACTCGTCACTCGCACGTCACTGAGACAGCCAATCAGATATTCGATCCTGCGTCGCGCTAGCAAAGTTATTCTCTCGGCTAGCATATATACAACACACCGAGACGGTACGGTCAACAGCACATCATGGTTAACACTTGCAGTTCGATAATAGCACTTATGCCAGGCGCGGTCGCAGCCTGAAATTTTGGAGGGGGTCACTCATTACCTTTTTTTTTGGGGGGGGAAAATGCGTTTTTGTACCATAACTGCAGGCTAGCTAAACCTGCGGCCGTGTGTGGGACTCGAGACTAAGCGTCCACTACCCACTAAACTTCCCTAGCTAGCCTTGTGGCTATTGACCAGCCCGGGTCACTCACTACCTCAGAAAAAGGAAACCTATGGAAGTGTTACAAAATCATACATAATTAATAATTATACTTATGGAATTACCACCATTCACCACCATTATTATTTGGCAAATTTTTGAGATTTTTCAATTTGACTAGATTTTGGGGGGGGTCATGTCCCCTGTGACCCCCCCCCCCCCCCCTTCGGACCGCGCCTGACTTATGCCCCCGACATAAGAGTGGTACAAAGTCCAAAGTGTTACGTCTGACGTGCTTTTGACTGTACATTACGGTCCCCGAGCACAGACACCTACCTCGGAGGAAGATCTTCCCTTTTCGTTGACGTCATGATACCTTTACACGTCACACTATATTATATTATAAATATATAGTTGATAGCCTTTATTGTAATTCTTATCAGCTAATCCGGATTTAATACATTGCATTGCAGTAGTACGTCGGCCAGTGTATATTCGCCGGCCATGCAACCTCTGCATGCGGAATTGTCTGCAATGCCCATACAACAGGTGCTTGTTCTTTCCTCCACTTGTTTTCATCCATCCGATTCTTCTGGTTTTTGGTCATTTCTTGTAACCAGATACCTGTTGACTGTAGGGTAGAGGTAATATTGGTTTGGGCCCAATATAGTGATTGCCAAGCTCTCCTCTCCTTGCAAAAATCCTGATGGCCTTTATTCTGTGACATCATTATCTGGTTCTATAATTTCTACCTCTCTATGTTGACATGCCAGGAAGATTGAACTCAGTTGATTGGGTAACTGTATTTCTGCTGCATTTTTGTAGACGATGTAATTGACTGTTCACTCTCCAGCCCCCCTAGACAAGTGGCATTTATGACGTTCGTTATAGCTCAATTTGCGATAGCGAATGTCAAATCCCATACTTTCAACATGTGACTTTTCTATGGCATCTGTCAAATCCATACAAATTGGACTTAACAATATTCGCCCAACACACTCTGCTTGAAAGATGGTATTGAAATTGAAAAGAGCCATAGCAAATAAATGATTCTTATTCTTATATTAATCTTAAGGCCATGTTAGAGCATGCCAGCTTCTGTACTGGATGTGATGTGTGGAAAGGTTTAAATATGTTACTCATCTCTTCATATTCCTCACACCTCCTATGTGAATGCTGTTAAATATGAATGCTTTCAGGATGATATTGCTTCTGGCCACAATCATTAGTATCTCTCTCATTTTATCTTCTTGATGAGACATGTGTGGAAGACAGTCACTATTTCCAAAGCCCCACGTTCTCAAGTCTTACAGCTGCAGCTCCGTCATTATGGTTCTTACATGATTACAACTAACTACACAACACACACTCCAGCTTATAAACATCTTCAAAATAGGTTTGTAGTGTGTGTAGGCAGTTCCCTCCCTTCCAAAAGTAAAAGGTAGCTACAAGATTTCAATTTGTATTTTAATACATATTTCTTTTATACTTCAATAAGTTATTACCACCAAACTTTAAATTTCATTATCATATTATCAAAGGGGTAAAAATGTTAGAGCCACTAGTAGCTAGTAGGTAACACATGACTAATATAAATTAATTCTTAAAAAGAATGCAGTCTTTTTTCATATGATTGCAATAATTTTAATTTTTATGGATAGTTTACTATTCAATTTTTTGTTAAAAACATGTTTCAAAGTGTATGCATTATGTTACCAATAAATATATTAAAAAATTAATAATACTGAAGATATGGCAACTTCAAATGGGCTGATGGAATTTTATTAGTGCCAACATCAGAGAAAATTGTGAAAGTGGATAGTAAACAGGGAAAAAATATTTAAATTGTGTCTTTTAATGTAGAGGAAATGCATTGTAACTTGTGATAAATTTTTAAGTTAGTGTCTTGTTCGTATTATTTTAGAAAACAGTGAGTCACATAAACATAAGGATTGCTAGGTTCCCATGGTTAGAATCAGGATATTTATTGAAATAAAAATTAACAAGCGGTGTAGGTATGTACTTACTAATTATTAGTTCCAAAGAAGTAAATGCACTGAACATTGGTAGCTTTTTTCGGCGGCTTCAGTTCAGGTGTAGGGATAGCTACCTGGAACACCAAAGGGTTAAAAGAATTAGCAATTATTTCCTGGTTGTATTATACCTGAGTTGGGGTAATGCCCTGTGTAATATGGGTCACTCAGATACTTGTGGATTTTCTATACTTGTTCCATTTTCCATGTGCCCAGTGATATTTAAAAAGCGTCTAATATCGTGAGCCAGTAATTATAGCATAAAAACAACCATTTCGGTGAAATTTCCCGCCCATGTAATGTTTGATGATAACTGTCAAACGGTAACAACAAAAACTATCTCACTTTATGTGAACTAGAAAAAGAGCTCTAAAAATAATTTATATCTTTTGATACACTTTTTGTAATTACAATAGAAAAAATAAAAATAAGTAGCAACTCACCCGGCCGGGCCAAGGGCTGAAGCCCTTCATTTTCGCCCTGAAACAAAAGGATTTCTCAAATTAGTCACATTAAAACATTAATAACTATTCTAACTAACATATCAGCGTTGTTTTCCTAAACGTACCAAACTAAATCACCAAGTTTATAACCCTCAGTCATGACGCACGTCTGCTCTTTACGAATTTCCACGACGAACTAACCAAAGACAACAAAATGAATATAGAATGTAGACGTCAAACCATGGCGTCCTTTTCTTGTCTATGGTTTTACAACGTTACTCACAAAAACCGTATTTTACCGAAAATAATGCCATGGATAAATCTGCATACTTTCGGAAAGCTTTCAAGGGTGCGACTATTGTTTATGGCAGGCACCTGAACTGAACCACAAATTGAGTGAGCAAATTTTGAAAAAAAGAAAATGTCAGCCAGCCGGTGTCGTCTTGTTTTGTAATTCGCGCAGAAAAATATACTTTCTAAGCGTTTTCATAATTATTATGTCTAAAAGATATGCATTAAATCTCCAACATGGAGAACGAAAAAAGGCGAAACTTGATATATCTGTATCAGACCATCATCTTCCGCTTAGCCAAAACTTCAGTAGTAATAACAAAGGTTTGTATACATGTTTCCCTTTTATAGAATTCCTTGGTTTAGAACATTGATTATATTATTAAAATATACTAATTCATAACAAAGGGCTCCTTTCTCAGTAAATAAATGTGTAAATTTATTTAAATTGTAGCAATATAAGTTTCACTTAAAACTTTTCATAACATGTTATAGATAATGAACTTGACAACTGGGGAGACGATAATGACGACGAAATACTACTGCAAGCAAGCCAAGCATGTGAACAGGCCATCTGCTCTGACACCAGTATACTGCCAGAGTATAATATGTGGGAGCCGCCTGGATCCACCAGTACACAATACCAACCAGCCCCTAGCACCTCAAAATCCGCCTTTACATTTAAAAAACCTAATGCCAACCCACCTAGTGCTGTCTCCACACATCTTAAAAACAAATGCAACACTATATCATCACCATTGCCAGGAATTGCAAACAAATTCATCCCAGATACTAACAGCTGTGTCAATCTAACTGATGACTTGGTAATCAATGCTAAAGTAGCCTCAGGAAGGGATAATTACACTTATAACCAAATACTACGGTTGCAAGAAGAAAATGAGAAACTAAAGGCAGAGTATGACAAGCTGCAAGAAAAGTGTGTTACTAAAGAAGGAGAAGCATCTATCCTACGAACTCAGCTCAAGTCCTGTCAAGTAGCAGTCGACAGCGCTAGGATGGAGAAGACGAGAGCTCAGGAAAATGTCAAGCTTGAGTATACAGAGAAACTGGCAGTAGTAAAAAGCCAAGTGGCTGAGTTGCAGACTCAATTGGAATTTAAAAACTTGGAGATTATAAGCGTCAAGGAAAAGTGTAAAAAATTAGAGTCTGGAAGGAGGCTGACTCAAGTTACAATTCCCAACCATGACATTTCTTCAAGGTGAGAATTTCTTCCAGTTCATACTTCAGTGCACAATTTGTGTGCATGAACATGTCTGTTTGTATCTTGTCTAGCAACCATAGCACAAGCTCATGCTTAGTTGGGGGCTAGATGGCGCTGTGTGAAAAATGTCCAGAGATTTATTTATTTTATTTATTTATTTAAATTAAAGGTTTAAAGACCTATGAAAAGTTATGATCCTATTCTATTTTAGTACTTGCTTCCTGCAAGTACTTAAAATAGGAATCCTATTATTATAAACACATTAATAATTATGCAATATAATATGTTTCAGTTACAGAAACAACCAAATGATATCAACTACTTATGATGCCTCCCAGCAAATAAAGAGATCTCATATGACGTCCAATGCTGCACAGACTGACAGCAGAGCTCCATTCTTGAAACTGACCAGGACTCCCAGAAAAGGTACACCTTAATCTGTACTAATATTATAAAGAAGAAAGATTTGTTTGTTTGTATTGAATAGGCTCCGAAACTATTGAACCGATTTTAAAAATTCTTTTACTGTTGGAAAGCTACACTATCCCCGGGTGACATAGGGTACTTTTTATCCCAGAAATATGGGGGGAAGGGGGGGAAAATTGAAAAAAGAAATTACGCGCGCGTGAAACCGCGTAGGCGACCGCTAAATGATTCATAATAATAGATTTAAGCTATGCTGGGTGTGCTATTGAAGGACTACTCTCTTACTATAACAATGTTTGGCCATGTAAAGATACTAATCTGTTTGCATACCAACTTTAAATGAATTCAACCACTTAAAACATTGACATTGGCATTTATTGTGAATAAAAAACTACAAATGTTGTTTCAGACATCTGTAAGATATCACAGATCTTGCCTCTTCTCCTTGAACCGACGGATCAGCAGCACTCACTCCTGGGCCACAACGAGAACCTCCAAACTCAATCAGACCTGTCCCAGAACAAGTGTAAAGTTGTCAGAACCTTTATCAGAATGCCATCCACCCCTGGCCCAGCGGAAAGCAGCAAGGAGAAAGTGAATGTCAGTAGTATTGTCGAAGACCTGGTATGTTTGACGGAATCAACTGACTCTGGAAGTTCACGGGATAAGTGTTGCCATGTAAGTAGTTGTATGTATAAAAATACAGGTTATATTGCTAAAAATTAAAATAAGCCCCAGGAATATTTTAAATGGTCAACAAAGGAAGTATTTGAACATTTAAAACATCATTGCCTTATTTTCCATCTTAAGAAACAAAGTCATATTATTGTATTGTCATTAAGCCCTATTACCCTTTGACACAATCTGTGTCTTTGCACATTGGTTATATTGGTTATTTATTTTGTGTTGTTATTATGCTCACATTTACATTAGTAAATGTGAGAATAACAGTTATTGTAGCCAATATAAATTGTTGTTTTTGTTTTAGTTCATAGATGTTGTAAATTCAGCGTTAAATGAAGTGCTTCAAGAGCTGGAGGAGACCTCGCGCCGGCTCAGCACGGCCTTCCAGAAGGAGATGGACGAGCGATACATCGACGCCTCCTCCTCTTACTTAGCCGTCGATGACAACCAGCTATTGAAGGGACAGTTAGTATTTTGTCAATATTAACTTAACTATAGCCTGACGAGGAATATAAAAAACCTGCTCTGGAGGCGCCACATATGCTATGTAATAGCAACACCGGGTTGCTATGGTTACTCTCACAAATAACTCACAATATCCAATAGTAACAAGGCACCGTTGACAACTGACTGACTTTGACAGAATAACAATGAATGACATCTTATTTTTATTTGATTATTGCCACTTGAAGAAATTAGTTCCAATATATTTTCTTAATATGGCGAGGTTTTTTATATTCCTGGTCAGGCTATACCAAATATTAAGATATAAAATAGTTTTCTTTGCTGGCAAAGAGACTGCCTCGTTTCTCATCAACTCAGCCCGCATTATTCTTCTATTATTCTGTTTAAATTATCAAATTCTATAGTGATACTAGTGAAAGAAATTAATTATATTTTAAGGATTTCAAAGAGGAAAAGGTGAAATTCTCTCATGACAGACATATTTTTTAGAGAAAAGGTGTAGATTTTTTTGAATATTTATATTATGCCATCTAAAATGTATAGTTGATATTTATGTTTGTTTACCAGGGCTCTATTCAAGGACGAGCAGGGCGTATCGCCGCGGCGCCTGCTGGCCGCGCTCGCCGCCAGCCTGCGCAGCGCGCGCGGGGACACGCTTCATCGGTTACAGACCGTCGCCGGGACCGACATCTTGGACACTGCCCTGCGGATATGTCAGCTTATTGACCACTGCGTGAGTCCATTACCAATAACATTTGTGATCATTTTTATATAATTGAATAACCTTCCTCCCGCGGTTCCACCCGCGCGTAATTTCTTTTTCGAATATCCCCCCTTCCCCCTACATTTCCGGAATCAAAAGTACCCTATGTTCAACGGGGATAGTGTAGCTTTCGATTATTTAAATCGTTTCAGTAGTTTCGGAGCATAATCAATACAAACAAACAATTAAACCTTTCCTCTTTATAATATTAGTATTAAGTATTATTCATAACATCCTTAGCGCTTAAAACACAAGCGGAATCCGTGGATTTATCTGACCGCGTGTCTTAAAGGGTAAATTTGAAAATAAATAGTGAAATCAACCATTAATATTAGTGATGGGCCAACTATAGTATTTGCCGACTAACCGAATATTCGGTTTTCAAATTGCCGAATAATCGGCCGACTATTCGGCAGTGCCGACTATTACTGCGTGATGTTTTAGTCGTTGTTTTCCCGCAGTAAAATGAGTTTTAGTAGTACAAAAGATTAATGAAGTTTTTTTTTGTCCAATCAAAAGTTTTACGATTGTGATTGTGACAGACGAAACTCGAACCAATAGTAGGTACTAGCTGCGTCGCGGACAGTCACAGGCCCGGAATAATTGCCCTTCGCGCTTATCAAAAAGATGATGCTTAACTACATATTTAATAACATTTGATTTCCATTTCCCTTCAAACTTAAAAAAAACAAATAAAAAAATTCTTGCATGAATAGATAGTACTACTAAAGGTGAAGCGTTCTGCTACGGAAAAACATCGACAAAAAAGTCACGCGGTCTACTGGTGTTCGGGACTTTTCGTCATCGCTCTTACCCCTTTGGGGATGAAATATTCAAAAACCCTTTTTTAAAATGGAATCTTACACATTTTAAAGAACCCTAGTACAATTTTTTTTATTATAAACCTTTTGGAGGTTAATTTCCAAAAGTCCCTTTTTGTTTGAAAAACCCAACCAAAAATTTACTTCCCCATAAGCCTGTGACTTTTAAAATGACGGAGTTTCATACAAACTTCCCCCCTTAAAACTCTCTTTTTACCCTCTTGGGAGGTGAATTTTCAAAAACTCCTTCTCAGTGAGAACTTACGCATTATAAAGAATCCCTGTACAAAATTTCATTTTCTTAGGTCTTGTTTAGGCTGGGCGTTGATTGTCAATCAGTCAGTCAGTCAGTCCATTTCCTGTTTTGTATATGTATTAGATTGGTACCGAGTACGACATTAGATAGGGTATTATCTATTTATTTAACTAAGTTATAGTTTTCGTGTATATATTTCAAGAACAGATTGAGTTCAGCAGACCAATTCCTAAAGGTAGCACCTATTCACAAGTATGACTCTCAATCATCTGCCAGCACCTTAAGCCAATGTAATAACCATAATAAATAGTAGTTAGTCACGAAACGTCGAAGAAGAAATCGCGCGTGTGAACATTCTTTGTTAATATTGAAGGTGCTGAATAATATTTTAATATTATTTATTATAATTATACTATAAATTTTGCCGAATAGTCGGCGAATTTTGCCGACTAGTCGGCATTGCCGAATAGTCGGCGAATGGTGCCGAATAGTCGGCTTTCCCGACTAGTCGGCGAATAGTCGGCTTTCCCGACTAGTCGGCGAATAGTCGGCCCATCTCTAATTAATATCTCTTTCCAGTCAGTGGGCATCCACTACAGCGGCCTCCTACTGTCCCTCACACTCGTCATGCAAAACCTCACATCAATCAGTGGCTCAAAGCTAGGCCGATCTTTGCGGGCCCTGATAGCCTGTCGAGGCCCACCCACGCTGGCCCTGGGCCTGTTGGGGCTGCTGCGGCCCGTGGGTCCGGGCGGGGATGTCCTGAAAGCGTTGTGTCCGGCCTGCGCGGGCGCAGGTGGGAGTAATCTGAAGGTGGACTATGACCAGGGATTGCAGTTGTACAACACTGGTTAGTATGAACATGACTTTAATGATTGAAGTTCAAACAAGTGAACTTTTGAAAAAAAAAAATTATTATTATTAAATAATATCAGCTGGACATTATTCACACAGCGCCATCTAGCCCCTAATATAAATATGGTTTTTATGTACTTAGTTTAATTTTTTAATAGCCATTATGGAATGATAGCATGGTGGCTAGTTCTTTGGGCATAATGGCACAGTCACACACATTATAGGCTATTTAATATTAGCTAAAAAGACTTGATTTATTTATCTTTTATCAATACTGAGCGAATCTTCTATATTCATGTATACTTTTAAAATAGCACTTATGAATTTATCAGTGACTCTTCTATCTAGATAATTTATAAAGGCAAATCGGCAAGAAACTCGATACTTACTCTAAATTCAACATAATCAATATTTGTTAACCATTATTTTGTGAGCGTCAGAACCGCGGGACCACCTCAAAATTCGTCGTAATTATGAATATTGGACCACTCAAGAAATTAGTACTCAATTAGTACTATTTGGTACTTTCATATTAGAATTAGTACTTATATAGTTTTTTATTTATCGAAGTTTTAAAGTGGTCCGCCATCCTGACGTCAGGATGGCGGGACCAATTATGGTTTTACCATTTGCCTAAAACGCTAACGACAATTTGAATATGTAAATATTTAGTACTAAATTAGTACTCTAACATATATTAGTTACAAGTTTATACAATTTATAAATTTTAAGTTATTAAGAATTTTAAAACATAACGCCTGAAACTTTTATCCGAGCAATATCTAGGAAAGCTAACTTGTTTGTTGTACTCTAGGCGCTCCGTAATAATGATATTTATTTATTTCTTTTAATTGCTCATTAAAAATTAATGTTCGAATTCTGATTTAATGTAGCATTAGGGATATTATATTGAAGCTACCGGGCTGTGCTTGTAAATATTCTGCTAAAATCGTGCGTGACTGACATTTAAAATTGTCACAGTAAAACAAAGCTGTCAGTGCGATTACTCGGGTACATTACATACAGGCGAACATAGAACCTCCTCCTTTTTTGAAGTCGGTAAAAAATATGAACAGTAACATAAATCCAAAGTATGGACTTTTCTACGGTACAAGAAGAATGTTAACTAATTTTGATTATTAGCACTCCATATTCTTTGTAAAAAATAAAAAATACTAGTGAAAGGATTACTTCGATACACACGTCAATTAGTTTCCGATTTAGGCTACGTCCCCAGTAGGCAAACTGTGAGCGGCAAACTAAAGTTTGACAGTTTGCCGCTTTTCGATTTAGTACGCCTTTCCTTATATTACAAATGGAGTGTCCACAGTTTGCTAGTTTTGCGCTCACTGTAGAGCGGCCGACTCCCTTCAAAATGACAGCTGTCACTAGTGATGAGGTGCAGTTGATTCGCATTCAAACGAACACCGATTTTGGATCGTAAAAATTGTTTTTTTCCTATTGTCTATCAAATATGATTCTATAGTTTGTAAAATCTAGGATTATACTTGCAACATATTGTGTTACGGTAACATTTCTAGAGAAGTTGATTTATACTGCAAGATTGAGTAACCTTAAAAAAGTATTCTTATTTTCGAATCACATTCACATTTAGATTTTTTATCCAAGGCTTTACTACTTTTAATTTAATTGATTAATTTTTTATAATATGATTTTACGTTTAATAGTAGATTGTTAACCAAGGGCTGTATGACATCAATTGCATACGAGGTTTTTGGCGCCCGAGCGTAGCGAGGGCGCTAATTAGCCCGAGTATGCAATTGATGCTTACGCCCGAGGTAAACACTCTGCTTTACATATCGATTGTGAGGTAAGTAAAAAAACTTAACTTTTGAGAAAGAACTCCAAAACACGAAAAAAAATTACTTTCGCGCCTAGCTAGTGGACTGCCTGTTTACTCTTCACGATTTTATGGCACGCAAGCGCGTCAAATCGTGCTGGCCAGTTCGATTTTTAAATAGATTTCAACTAACGAAACAAATCGTTCGATATTTAAAATAAAATCTTCATAAATTCTAATATAATTAATTGTCTTGATTCCGATTCGAGAGAAAAAAAAATTACCTAACTTTTTAAAAATATTCTTCTTGCAGTATGAGTATGACAGTTCTTTTTTCAAATTCCAAAACCTATGCTGTAATGATATCCATACACCCCGGCAATCAGGGATGTAAGTGACTACTTACAGAGCAAGAGATATGTAAAGTAATAAACGAAACAATGTTTTCGAAATTTTACTCGGTTACAATCGATAATGATTGTAAGCGACAGATGACAGCAATGAACATCTCTAAGTTGGCGGCGCCGGCAATAATGAACGCCATTTCTCTGCATACATTTTGACAGTCAAAAATTGTGAAACATCAATGCTGTCAATACGATGACATCTGTGCGTAAATTGTTCTGAATTTGAAATTTCAGTTCGGCCGCTAACAGTTTGCCTACTGGGGACGCAGCCTTAGAAGTAAAACAAGTTGTAACCGCACGCGCGGTCTGCCGCCGCCGGTGACGGTGTGACGTCATCGCACAACACGCTCATCTGGCTCACTCAGTCCGCTAGCGTTCGGTGCCCGTGCCGTCGAAATTATACCTAAATACTTTGAGTTCCAAAGGACGTTGAGGCTCCTAAAACCACTTTTCCGGCTAATTGGTACCTAGTTGTATTTTTACATTCAGGCACACCACAGTCATGACTTCCTAGTATTTGGATTGGACATTTTTAAAAGTATTTAGGTATAATTTCGACGGCACGGGCGCCGAACGCTAGCGGACTGAGTGAGCCAGATGAGCGTGTTGTGCGATGACGTCACACCGTCACCGGCGGCGGCAGACCGCGCGTGCGGTTACAACTTGTTTTACTTCTAAATCGGAAACTAATTGACGTGTGTATCGAAGTAATCCTTTCACTAGTATTTTTTATTTTTTACAAAGAATATGGAGTGCTAATAATCAAAATTAGTTAACATTCTTCTTGTACCGTAGAAAAGTCCATACTTTGGATTTATGTTACTGTTCATATTTTTTACCGACTTCAAAAAAGGAGGAGGTTCTATGTTCGCCTGTATGTAATGTACCCGAGTAATCGCACTGACAGCTTTGTTTTACTGTGACAATTTTAAATGTCAGTCACGCACGATTTTAGCAGAATATTTACAAGCACAGCCCGGTAGCTTCAATATAATATCCCTAATGCTACATTAAATCAGAATTCGAACATTAATTTTTAATGAGCAATTAAAAGAAATAAATAAATATCATTATTACGGAGCGCCTAGAGTACAACAAACAAGTTAGCTTTCCTAGATATTGCTCGGATAAAAGTTTCAGGCGTTATGTTTTAAAATTCTTAATAACTTAAAATTTATAAATTGTATAAACTTGTAACTAATATATGTTAGAGTACTAATTTAGTACTAAATATTTACATATTCAAATTGTCGTTAGCGTTTTAGGCAAATGGTAAAACCATAATTGGTCCCGCCATCCTGACGTCAGGATGGCGGACCACTTTAAAACTTCGATAAATAAAAAACTATATAAGTACTAATTCTAATATGAAAGTACCAAATAGTACTAATTGAGTACTAATTTCTTGAGTGGTCCAATATTCATAATTACGACGAATTTTGAGGTGGTCCCGCGGTTCTGACGCTCACATTATTTTCAAACTCCTGTTTTCACTCACAGAGTCATGCCACTTCCAAGTGCTGTTAAAGCAAGTGGAAGTGGCGATGAAGTGTGTGGAGCGACAACGACTAGAAGCCGACGCAGTCCGAGCGACGGACCACCTCACTGCACTGTACGGGACGCTGGGACTGTCCCGACACGACCAACCCACCAAGTAGGTACCACTTATTTCCGGAGCATGTTTTTTTTATACCACATAAGTGGGCAGACCGACACGCAACCCACCTGATGGTAAGCAGCCACTGCGGCCTATTCCATTGAGGGACACTTCACCAGGAAGCGTCGCTCAATGTGCTGCCAGACTGAGACTCATCTGATCTTCGAGCCTTAGATTTCAAGTGTACTGGCTCCCACATTAATATTGCCGGAACACAGTCAGAGCTGTTATGGCGGCAGATTTCTCCTGTGGGGGTGGTAGCTAGCCAGTCGGACTCTGAAAAAGCCCTACCACCAACCAGACCCAAGGCGGGAATCGAACCCACGACCTCCGGGTTTTTATACCCGAGCGGCTTAGCCACTGTTCCACGGAGGCGGTCAATATGGCAGAAACCGAATAAGTAACCCTGCCATACAGTCATACTGCTGACCGCCTCCGTGGAACAGTGGCTAAGTAGCTTAGATATTAAGCCCATAGGTCGTAGGCTCGATTCCCACTTTGGCTCTGGTTGGTGTGGCGGTAGGACTTTTTCCACAGACTAAATCTATGACTTTTCAGAGTCCAACTGGCTAGCTTTCACTCTCGTAAGTGAAATCTGTCGCTATAACAACTGCTGTTCCAGTACACTGTGGGAGCCAGTACACTTGAAATCAAAGGCTCGAAGATCAGATGAGCCTACAGTCTGGCAGCACACTGAGCGACGCTTCCTGGTGCAGTTTTTCTCAGTGAAATAGGCCGCAGTGGCCGCAAGGTGTAATACATATGCAATAGTAATAATACATATTTATTTCAGGTGTGAATGTCAGGCCATGTTGGTGCAAGTTCTAGTGTATTCGTTGAGAATCTGCGCTGTCATGCTTGAAGATAAATTGAAAAACAGTGAGTACTAAATTATAAATGTCACAATACTCGCGACGACAGCGCCACCAAGCGGCGATTATAGGCGTTGCGTATAGCGACGGGACGCCAGCGCCACCTAGAGGCGTGGACAGAGTCTACGGCGGCGCAACGCGGACTTTGCTCCAGTGCGTACCGTTACTTTGCTTTTGCTTTCTGTTATTGTGAAGTTATTCTTAGTTCATAGGGTCAAAATAAAAATCAGTAATCAATAAAAAAGTGTTAGTTTTTATGATTTGAACCAACATTTCCCACTAGAAACGCCCACATTGCTTCCTAAGTATGGCTGATAATAACGACTAAGACAAACTCAGTAGCGTAGCGATGGGGAGCGGGGGGGGGCGGCAAAATTTCACAAAAGGGCGGCAGAATTGTCTTCCCCCCCCCCCCCCGCTGCGTGTATGTTTGCCAAATGGAGGAGCAAAAAAAAAAAGGGCGGCAGAATTGTTTTCCGCCCCGGGCAGCAAATATTTTTTATCGTCTCGCAGTCGGGCCCCCTACATATTACTTAGCTTTTCCCCGCCATCAATGACGAGGATAGTTTAAAATTGTTTGACTTATTATGTTGATTTTTTTATGAATGAGAAAGGCAAACAATCATGGTCGGCACCCATGGACACTCGCTCATGACAACGTTTTCAGCTGCGTTGCCCGCCTTTGAGTAAAGAATATAAGGGTTGGGTAACGTAAAGGTGAAGGCTTATCGGGGATGCCCTTTCTTACCAAACAAAGCGCAATGCAAAGCTGCTTTTACTTATACGTTGATCTAACGTGTTCTCTCCAGAGCAAGAATCGTGGAAGCGAGACGTATCGTCGCTACAAGCTGCCTGCCGCAGCGGCGTGCGCGCGTTGTACTCGTGCGCCGCGCGGTCACCCATCCACCGGCCGCACGCCGAGGGGCTGCTGGCCGACGCTGCGGGCAAACTGCGCTGCCTCGATACCTCAGAACTTTATGGTAAGTATCCAACGAGTTACCTACATGAAGTCATAGAAGTTGAGTGCACTCCCTAAACCATAACTTATAGTTAGCTTAACTTAGTATAGCATAAGATCCCGTTATAAAACGACCTTCACCGAGATGTTTATTTCACGAAACGTATTTTATATTTAATTTAATATGTCAATAAATAAATTGCATATGGGTTGCCTAACAAATTTTAGTCCAGGGTATTTTTAATTAATAATTGAAAAAAAAAATTTTTTTAAACATTCCACCGGTGTGATTATTAGATAAACTATATACCAATCGAAAGTATGAAGCCCATAGAACATGCAAACGTTAGGTTGCCCTTTTTTTTCCGGTCACAACTATCGGGTAGCAAGGTATAAACAGGTAAATCTATACTAGCATTTTGCAACGGTCTGCTTATTGAATTGAACTTAAATAAAAATTAAAGATTATTTAATTATAAACACGGTGGTATAGGGTTGCCTGCGAAAAATCAGTCCCTAATTCCGGTTGTCGAATTTTAAAAAGTAAAATATCGCTGAGGTAAATTTTAAAAAGTAAAATATCGCTGAGGTAAATCTATACTAGCATTTTGCAACGGTCTGCTTATTGAATTGAACTTAAATAAAAATTAAAGATTATTTAATTATAAACACGGTGGTATAGGGTTGCCTGCGAAAAATCAGTCCCTAATTCCGGTTGTCGAATTTTAAAAAGTAAAATATCGCTGAGGTAAATCTTTACTAGCATTTTGCAACGGTCTGCTTATTGAATTGAACTTAAATAAAAATTAAAGATTATTTAATTATAAACACGGTGGTATAGGGTTGCCTGCGAAAAATCAGTCCCTAATTCCGGTTGTCGAATTTTAAAAAGTAAAATATCGCTGCGCGTTGCTGCGGGTGGATGTCTGCGACTGAGATGTCCCAACCAACCATCCCATGCGATAGAAGAGGACATAGCATAGCAGCTGATTAAGGTCCGCTTATTTAAAGAAAGAGAGTGCGCATGCTATTTGTGCTTGAAAATGAAAAGGATAGCGATAGACGGTAGGGACGTGAGGTTACTGGAAAAAAATCGATTTAATAAAAATCGATTTTTCTTTCTTCAATATTAATCGATTCGTCAATAATCGATTTTAATGAAAAAAAATAATCGATTTTTGTGAAAAATCGATTTTTTTTCTATAATTTAAAATCCTACATGCTTTTCATATTTCAATAATAAATCTAACAGATGCATATCAACAAATAATCAGATAAAAAATCAAATAACAATATTAATAAAAAAATAACCATTTCAAAAGTAAAAATCAAAGCAAATGTTCTTTTAAACTTTCAAGGTAAGGAATAAATAAAATAAAAAAATATCACACAGCGCCATCAAGCCCCAAACTAAGCATTAACTTGTGCTATGGGTGCCAGACAACGCGTTTTAATATGTAAGTAATGTTTACCCGTTGCAACGGATAAACATTACTTACATATTATTATTTTTTGTAAATAGGTACAACAAAATTATTATACATAGAAACACCCATACCGATACAAACAGACATGTTCATGCACACAAATGTTTGTACATTACCCGTGCGGGGATCGAACCCGCGACCTCTGGTGTAATAGCCGACTTATTGACCATTACACCAAATGACTCGTCAAATAATGGTACCAAATATCGTTATTGATACCAATTCTTAATATCATTAAACGTTTAATTATAATGAAATTGAAATGAGCACCTCAACAAAATGACAACCTTACTGTCGCAAAAACTCAAATATAAATCAAATAAAAAAAAATTGTCACAAATATCCAGTACTATTTTACATGTGGCTTGTATTAAAATAAAATACTTAAAATGACACTTAAAAATATTAAACGACGACGTTATGGTCTTAAAAATAAAAATATAAAACAATGAAGGTCGTTCACGAATTCACAGCTAGTATGTATGGTATCAAAAACTGCACCAGTGTGAATGACACGAGACATCGCATTTTTATGAAAAATTACTCTGCAAAAGAAGACGGAGAGAACTTTTTAAAAAAAATAAAAGGCTTCGACTCCAATTCCATACCACCATGCTGGATATCATTACTTCAGAAAATTTTACGAACTATTTTCGTGAATTCCATGTGGCTTCATGCAACGGATCCAATATGCATGAAACTTCAGCCTGAGAACTGCGGTTGGTTCTTAGATGAATTTTTAAAACCAGTAGGATTCATTGGGGATCATACACCCTTAAAGATTGAAGATATTGTCAAAAGATTTGAAACGGAGTGTAATGACCAAGAAGATTCAGAAGTTGAAGATCTAAGTTATATGTCCGTTGACGCGGATTCTGAATAATTTAAAAAAAAGTTGTATTTTTAATTTTTTACAATACATAGAAGTTTATTTTTAATTGTTGTTTTTTATTTTGTCTTCTAATAATAAAGATAAAATTTGCAAGATTAGTAATATATATGTATTACTATAACCTTCTTCTTCACTAAATATGTGTATATACTTTAGTGTCACATAAAAAATAACACACATAAATAATTAATTGATTGAAAAATAAAAAATTTAATGACTATTTCTCTATTCTAATAATAAAATACTCCAAAATGATGCGCAGCATATACGCGTCTATCGCTATCCTTTTCATTTTCAAGCACAAATAGCATGCTCACTCTCTTTCTTTATATGGGCGGACCTTAATCAGCTGCTACGCTATGTCCTCTTCTATCGCATGGGATGGTTGGTTTGGACATCTCAGTCGCAGACATCCACCCGCAGCAACCCGCAGCGATATTTTACTTTTTAAAATTCGACAACCGGAATTAGGGACTGATTTTTCGCAGGCAACCCTATACCACCGTGTTTATAATTAAATAATCTTTAATTTTTATTTAAGTTCAATTCAATAAGCAGACCGTTGCAAAATGCTAGTATAGATTTACCTCAGCGATATTTTACTTTTTAAAATTCGACAACCGGAATTAGGGACTGATTTTTCGCAGGCAACCCTATACCACCGTGTTTATAATTAAATAATCTTTAATTTTTATTTAAGTTCAATTCAATAAGCAGACCGTTGCAAAATGCTAGTATAGATTTACCTGTTTATACCTTGCTACCCGATAGTTGTGACCGGAAAAAAAAGGGCAACCTAACGTTTGCATGTTCTATGGGCTTCATACTTTCGATTGGTATATAGTTTATCTAATAATCACACCGGTGGAATGTTTAAAAAAAAATTTTTTTTCAATTATTAATTAAAAATACCCTGGACTAAAATTTGTTAGGCAACCCATATGCAATTTATTTATTGACATATTAAATTAAATATAAAATACGTTTCGTGAAATAAACATCTCGGTGAAGGTCGTTTTATAACGGGATCTTAGACAAATATTCCATGCCCATGATATGGACATGGAGACGTATATGATAAAACTGGCTAATTTAGGACAAGTAAACTATTGTTTTTGATGAAATTATCAATTCACATTAAAAATACATGTTGCTTGTTGGTGCTAAACATTTAAGATTTCATTGTGCGAAGGTTTAAATCTTCGACCTCTGTCATTCCACATTCCTTTACGCCTCCCGCTTTTCACCTCGATACCCTCATAGTCCTCAACTGAATGCCCTTATAACCTCAGATCATCACTAGATATCATCATAGAGTTATTCCGATCTGTTATGTTTTACATTATCGTTGTACTTAGTTGTTGGTCGCTCTCATTACAGAAAACATGTTATCAGAGCTGACGAGCACGTTCCAATCCGTTGCCGAAGACGCGCCGACCTCCTACCACAGCCTGCCCTGGGAGCAGAGCTTCAGGAACTTCTCCCTCACCGACTGATGACCTGACAACCATAGACAACACACCCCTGTAGACACCGCGGTACGGGCGTTTTATGGTTCTACCATAGATTAGATATTAATTTGGCTAAAATTTAGGTCGTTTAAGTTATATCTATGAATGTACCGAATTTTATCAAAATCGGTTTAGTTGTTTAGGCGTGACAGCGCAACGGTGTTACTTTCTTATTTATAATTATAATATAATACATATTGGCATTGAATTTTACACTATTTATCTATTGAGATGTGTTGTCTTTGCGTAAACGTCAAATACATTCATAGAATTTGAAGACTGAGAAGTTATGTAATTTTGATATAAAAGTTTGGTATTAAACCAAAACTTGCTGATATTTTATGATGATTAAAATTCTGTACAAAAAATGCATGATGTGATACTAAACATTCGTTTTAGAAGAGTAAGAATATTAAAAGATATAAGATTATATTTTAAATGTATTTCACTGTATATAATATCTACATATTTCTATATAAAGCAAGATTTATCCATTTTGAGGTTGTAATAATACATGACAATAGTTTTGGGTTTGTAACATGGTTTTAAAGTTTGTCCTCCGTGATTTTGGGGTCCCGTTTTAAAGATTAGCAGATGAAACATAGCATATTTTGGGTTTATAATTATCAGCCTTTTGTAAGTCCCACTAAGGTTCATTCCCGTTCGTCCCACCAAGCTTCGTCCCACCAGTGGGACGAACGGGAATTGAATAAAACATATAATTTTTATTCCCGTTCGTCCCACCAGCAAGTTCAGTGGGACGAACGGGAAGTGAAAAAAAGAATTCCCGTTCGTCCCACTGGTGGGACGAACGGGAATGAACCTTTTTGGAGATTTCATTGCCCTGCGTTGGAACATTCCACAAATATATACATAATAATGTTATACTAGGTATACATTTAAGTAAATTCGGTTGGTTTGCTTACCATAACACATTAGCTTTAAGCTACTTTTTAAACAGAGCATGTAATGTATAGTAAAAATACCTAATTTTAATTTTGATCTTCAAATGCATTACCCAGATTTTTATTTCGTTTACTGTATTTGTTATTTTGTGTATAAAATCAAAAAACACTATGGAGTGACAAGTACAAAAATACAACAGTGCAAGTAGATTTTAACTGTACCACTGTGGGTACCACAGAACAAGAATGGTCTTGTTATGTGGTGGGTACACTGAAATGTTGTAGATAACGATAACTGTTGAAATATTTATTTTTCGTTGTAATTATTTTACTAAATGTATGCATATTATGCACAAAGCAGAATCTGCTTTGTGATAATGTGAGAGTGTCAAGGTAATTATTTGTGACCATGGGCGAAACTACACGATGCTTTGTCAATTTCAATTCATACACATACCTATTTAATAATATGTTGCGTTAAATTGTAACAGGTCACTTACTTTACTTTTGAGACACAAACGATTATATTATGAACACTGTATATCAGAATTTTAAAATCAATAAAGCATTGATTGTGTAGTATCGCTCAAAAACTTACATAATGTATACGAGATGGGCCGACTATTCGCCGACTAGTCGGGAAAGCCGACTATTCGGCACCATTCGCCGACTATTCGGCAATGCCGACTAGTCGGCAAAATTCGTCGACTATTCGGCATTTATAGTATATAATATATTTATAATATTATTCAGCACCTTCAATATTAACAAAGAATGTTCACACGCGCGAATTCTTCTTCGACGTTTCGTGACTATTATGGTTATTACATTGGCTTCAGGTGCTGGCAGATGATTGAGAGTCATACTTGTGAATAGGTGCTACCTTTAGGAATTGGTCTGCTGAACCCAATCTGTTCTTGAAATATATACACGAAAACTATAACTAATAACAAACACGTCAGGCCATGTTCAACGGTTGCCGTGCGGAGCAGAGTGATGACGAGAAATCCCGAACACCAGTTAGACCGCGTGACTTTTTTGTCGTTGTTTTTCCGCAGCTGAACGCTTCACCTTTAGTAAGTAGTACTATAGATTCATGCAAGTATTTTTTTTATTTTATTTTTTAAGTTTCAAGGGAAAATGGAAATCAAGTGTTATTAAATGTGTAGTTAATCATCATCTTTTTGATAAGCGCGAAGGGAAATTATTCCGGGCCGGTGACTGTCCGCGACGCAGCTAGTAAGTACTATTGGGTCGAGTTTCGTCTATCACAATCGTAAAACTTTTGATTTGACTAAAAAAAACTTCATTAATCTATTGTACTTCTAAGATTGTACTACTAAGACTCATTTTACTGCGGGAAAACAACGACTAAAACGTCACGCAGTATTAGTCGGCACTGCCGAATAGTCGGCCGACTATTCGGCAAATTGAAAACCGAATAGTCGGCTAGTCGGTTAGTCGGCAAATCCTATAGTCGGCCCATCACTAATAAAAACACATCTATGATTCTAAGCTAAAGAATTATAAACATGAATATTTGTGATAAATAAAACCATACATAAAGGCTGAAGTTTTTTTATTATCTAATTTACACTAATGAAAAAAATTTATCACAAAACATTAACTTGCAATTTCTGATAAGGAATGTATATAAGCTTAGCTCTTTGTGCCAAAAACATCCAGCGCATTTCCTGTGCCATTTATCCTCAAATCCATTTCCATGTAACTTTCCAAAATGTTTTTTTTTTTATACTAGTTGGCAGACAGACCCGCAGCCCACCTGATGGTAAGCGGCCACTGCGGCCTATTCCATTGAGGGACACTTCACCAGGAAGCGTCGCTCAATGTGCTGCCAGACTGTAGGCTCATCTGATCTTCGAGCCTTTGATTTGAAGTGTACTGGCTCCCACATTATTACTGCCGGAACACAGCCAGAGCTATTATGGCGGCAGATTTCACCTATGGGGGTGATAGCTAGCCAGTAGGACTCTGAAAAAGCCCTACCATCAACCAGACCCAAGCGGGAATCGAACCCACGACCTCCGTGTTTTTATGACCGAGCGGCTTAGCCACTGTTCCATGGAGGCGGTCAAATGTTATAGAGACTATGTGTCGAAAATGATAAAAGTTTCTAATAAAATACTATAAGTGCTTTACCAATTTGTAAATGCAGATTTACAGACATTAGCCCACACAATGAAATAAATAAACAGTCTGTACCAACAAATACCTTATTGTATGTCGTTATTAGGGGCATCCAAAAGGTTTTATGGGAATAGTCAGATTGCGGTCACACTGAGCTATGGAAGGAGAATAAGAAATGAATGTTCACTTCTGACGTACGTAATATGACCACAAATTATTGTTCATAAGTATTTGGCACACACATTCTTTCGGGCAATATACTGTTCGTTGGAATATGTGGGCAAAATGAGTGGCCAAAGAAGAAAGACAAAACTTCATAATTGTGTACAGAATACAACAGAACCATTTTAATTATAATTGAATATTTGTCACACTAGATAAAACAGCAACTTTTTCTTTTTTATACTAGTAGATAATTTAGACTATCATACATACATAATAAATAAAAGTAAAAATGATAAAATTTACATACAGAGTTATAATTAAAGCCTATTACTAGTGGATGGGAGCGGCAGTAGGTAAAGGTGTGATTGCAGAACTTGGTTTATGGAAGAAGTACAACATAAATCCTGTCGCGAGTAGGAAATGAAAGCCAAGTATACATGCAACGAGAATTATGAAGTATCGTGACTTCCTCAGAGCGGGTAAGAGCCAGAATATAAGTACAGCGCCAGAGACGAACGCAGCCATGAGGACGAACAGCCATTGCAGCCAGAACACTTGGATCATCCACAGGATGGCCACCGGGATGTAGATGGAGAGTGAATATCCATACAGACAGAACAGCGACATCATTGTTGGTGATCTTGAAGTCTAAAATGTGAAACCAATGGTTGATTAATAAAAAACAATCCACAAAAACTTCTTAAGTCTACATAATTTAAATAGACAGATGTTCTTTTCTGTTGTTCTCTTGTCTGTTGTAATTATGTAGGTATAGAACAGTCGCAAAGCAGGAAGAATTTCCAGAGATGCGACTTATTTGAAATAGGTATTTTGCATATTGTATTTGCATTTTAAATAGAAGTATTACAAATAAGTCACATCTCTGAGAACCTTTACCTGACCTTTATTTATACCTGTCTCTATGGTTACGCTAGTAATTATTAACAAATAAATTATTAACGGATAAATAATTGACATTTCTTTAAGTTAATGAATAACATATGGCTGGATTAACATTATTTACAAATATAAAGATTAAATTAATTTTATGATAGACATAAATAAATTTTCATATACCTGGGTCTCAATTTCATCACTACTGTCAGGATTGATTGTCCACTTGAGAGCAGCCCACAGAGCCAGTGGCACGATCCAGACATAGCAGATGATAGCTGTGGCGGCTATCGACACAATGTGGAAGTCGTAACGCCATACCACTGGGCTGTTTGTGTTTTGCAGGTAGCTAGCTATGTTGCCACTAACTGCTATCGTAAATATCTGAAATAAATAAATTTTATTACAAAATGTACTTAGTTGGCAAATAAAGGCTTTTTTATTTTTATTTCATTTTTATTTTTTATTATATTACAAAATGTTATCAATGTGCCTATTTTGAAGATTGGATTGGATTTGGAAAATTTAAAGGCCTCCTTTATAAGTCTTTAAAGAACATTTTTGCACTACCTTTGTGATTGTGATACCCATAACAGAAATGCTTATGCTACTTACTTTGGATATGTAACTTTTAATAATAAAAAATGCAGTAGGTATGGGTGATTCCACAAAAGTTGGGTAAAATTCGTCCAAATATTTCCATACGTGTTTTTAGATACTAAATCAAAAACTTTTTAGTAAATACAGTGCATATGATAATATACTTTTAGTATCTAAAGGGGCCAGTCACTTTACTAGGTATTTAAAGAGAAATTTGTGTTTTTCTAAAATCTCTGTTCTAGGGACTGACGGGTTGTGCTAGGGACTGATGACATACATTTATTATGCAATAAAACCACATGTTTGTCTTATGTAATTAGTATTTATTTGGTAAATCTCACTCTTATCTTAATTATACATATATTTATTCCAAAATTCAATCAAATCAAACACATTTTCTTTGCTCTTTTTCCTTTTTTTGAAGTATTTTAATATTCCTTTCTCCTTGAACTCTGCTAGCAAAACTGGATTTTTTTTTATTTTTCTAAACGTTTTTTTGCCTGTTCTGTCTTTTATTTGCTTTTTCTTCTTTAGACAACGGTATTTTTCTTCGGGGCGGCATATTCTACAACAAACAAAAGTTTCTGAATCACGAATCTATGTGAAAGAGCCAGGGCCTAATGGTCTAGGGACTGACGAATCAGAGCAAAATCACTCGTAATTTACGTTTAAAAAGAAATACCGAGACTTGTAGATAACAACAACATCAGAACAAACAAATCACATGTACACACAAACAAAAGAGAATAATAACTAATTAACTTTACATAAAATAACTCACCTAGGGCCTGAGAGATTGACTGGAACAACGCGTGTTTCCTCAGCATCGACGCCGATTGCACTTATTTCAAGATGGTCGACGTGAAACGGCCCCCGCTTATGGCTTACTTCACGTTGTCACTTTTGAACGCGATCATTTTAAAAAGGCAGCTTATTTCGATTGCCTCGTATTTTTAAATTTACTGAGTGGCTAGGGCCTGACTAAAATTATTGATGACACTACTTTTCTTACAAAATATATGTATAAAGTATTTAATTTTGTTTACTTAATAGATTCAATGAACAAGGTAATGTATTTTTTATTGTAATTAAGTTAAATAAAGTTCAAATATCATCAAGGCTTAGTAAAATCAGTCAAGCGAAAACATTATTTTGGAAATGTGACATGGCTAGGGACTGATATTGAGGATAGACAATGATATTTTTTTCATAAAAAGAAATACCTACATGATTGTAGCAAAAGTGAGTGACATAGTAAAGAATTGATTATTTCATATGGCAGACATTTTTATTACTGGTAATTTAATAAAAAATGTATAAAATAACACTGGAACACAAAGTTACCCAACTTTTATGGAACTACCTGTATACACAATTCAATAATAATATTTTTACAGACACATTAATAATTTTTATCTCTACTACCAATGTCACAGAGATCCAAACTGGTCCATATAAATCAGGTTTCCCCTTTATCCTCTCATCAAAATAGTTCCGAGAAACTTTTTGTGGCAGCACTGAAGATACAATCCTTTCAATCACTTCATTTGTCTGTACATCAAAGTATTTCTGGTAATACTTAATAGTCCAGAAGTTGTGATTTGCTGAAACAAAAACAACAGTAGAGTAAGTATATGAATTCCCAAATTTATCTTATAGACCATTTTTTTTATTAGAAATACATGTTTAACCACTCAATCCCGAACCGGCACTCGGGTGCCGCGTAACAATAGATTTTCTATTGTGTCTGGTAATCCGGGGCTCGAAAGATTAAAGTTGTTTGCTAAACTAAATACCTAAAAAATCACTATTATACCTACATACAATTAAATTAGAGCATGAGTCATGATATAGTCATAAATAATTTAAAATATTTATTCTTATCTTGGTACTGACGACGTGATCGTATTTAACTACTGATTATTATGAGTTTGTTTACAACGAGGAATATAATAATATTATAATAATAATTTATAGTTACTTTGAGGTGGAGCTTCTGGTTCATTGGCAACTTGCGGTTCCTCAAAGCTATAGTTTGGGTTCGCCATCGAGCTGCTGTATTGGTTTGTGTGCACTGCCTCCACGTCGATGCGAGCACTACGGTCATTGTGTTCCGGAGAATAATCTTGGAAATTCAACAGTTCTCCAGTGTTTACGTTCGCCATTGCGATCTTGTGACACCTAGAACATCCACTTGAAATGTCTTAATATGTGTACTTGTGAGAACTACTGTATTCTAAGCAACGATATTTAACGAATTCATAAATAAAATCAATCAGATTAAAATTATTCAGAAGAAAATTTGGAGAAATTCTTATAGTAGAACTGTCACTGTCAAATTGTGATGACGGATCCTCAGAATAAGGATAGTCCTTATTCTGAGGACGGATCAACGGATCATAGTAGACTATCATAGAATTTTTTTATGACGGATCAAGATCAAGAATAAAAATACAACAGATTATCAATCAGGGGCCTCCTTACCATGAGCATTTAAGAAAACCATCTAATCGCAGTGCAGCTTTCGAGCAGGGCAGAATCAGGCCTGCTTAAAATCATACTATGACCCCATAAAAAGTGAACGACTATTGCACTGTTTGACATGAAGGTGAACGGTTTCTTTTGTCTCTGGTCTTTTTACCGTTCAATCGAATTCGTTCGAAAATCCATTGAAGATTTTATTTTCGTTTTACCGGTTTTTTAATTATTTTTTATAATACGAATGCTCAAGTAAAACCGCGTTTTTATGGGTTTAGATTACTTTATCAGTATAATTTTCTTGATTTACAGTAGTTTTCAATAAGTGAAGCAATAACTATGAAAGAGCCGTGCGTGCCGATTATTCCTTTTAACCTACTTAAATTTTTAAACGTTTCTGACACCAAAATAATACAAATGTCAAGTGTCAAATGCATTTTATTCTATAATTCTGAAAAAGGCAAAAAAATTAACTTTTTCCGTGATTTAATACGATTTGGTCATTGAAATGCATGTTCTTCATTGAGTAGTGATGGGCCAACTCGGAATAAACAGAACTCGAGTTAACTCGAGTTAAAATTCACGTAACTCGAGTTGAACTCGAGTTGTGTAACTCGAGTTAACTAGATGGAAGAGTTATTGTCTATTTATTTTAAACTAGCCTTCCGCCCGCGGTTTTACCCACGCGTAATACCTTTTTTCAAATATCCCCCCCCCCTTCCCCCACATTTCCGGGATCAAAGTACTCTTTGTTTACCGGGGATAGTGTAACTTTCCAACAGTGAAAGAATAATTCAAATCGGTTTATTAGTTTAAAAATTGCTATTTCCGCGAGAATGAGACGTTTTCCGTAGGAATTTTATAGCCTATGTCCTAATCCGGGATATAAATTATACGTGTGCCAAATTTCATCTAAATCCGTCCAGCCGTGCGTGCGTGATTGAGAAACAATAACCAAACGTCCAAACATCCAGACTTTCGCATTTATAATATAAGTAGGATAGTAGGATTTTACCAATTTATTCCCTCACCTTCGCATAAAGGAATTTAAAACACGAAAAACTACAAAATTAACCGGCACTTTAAAGATAACCTCAAATCTACTTCTATGTGACACTTTTTGTTTGTTAAGAATGAACAGTCTCAAATGATCGGCAAACTTCGCTCCACTCCATGTCGGTTTTCAAACTCGAGTCAGAGGAATTCAACTCGAGTTGGCTCGAGTTAAGCCCAACTCGAGTTAACTCGAGTTAGTGACTCGAGTTGACCATCACTATCATTGAGTATAACACAGTGATTAAATACATTGATTGAGAACATGGTTATCAATTTGAGAATACTACGATTTTTTGTTGAATTCTTTGACGAACCACTTTAGATGTTATCTTTCATTATCATTTATCCCCATTGAACACTTCCATGTTCGTTTATACTTTCGAACTTTGACTGAAATATTCTAAGGATAATTTCTGGAGCATCCGAAGATTATGTGGAATGCAGCAGCACAAAGGCTCAACTCTTCAGTTAATATTGTTAATTATTAAGACTAAGTAAATTATTGATAGAATATCCCCCCCTTCCCCCCCATTTCTGGGATCAAAAGTACTCTACGTTCACCAGAGGGGATAGTGTAGCTTTCCAACTGTGAAAGAATTATTCAAATCGGCTCAGTAGTTTCGGAGTCTATTCAATACAAACAAACAATCAAATCTTTCCTCTTTATAATATTAGTATAGATAACATGAAGTGATTGTAATATAATTTGTTATTATAATTCCAGTGCTGGGTAGACCTGAAGGCCAAGATTGAACAAAATAATGATCATCAATGATGCTTATAGAAGGACCTTGTGTTGATGAGCTTACGGAAATGATATGTAAACAAGTAACAATGTAATTTATTTATTTATAAAAACTTTATTGACCACACAAATTGGCTACAAAAGGCGGACTTAACACTAAAAGCATTCTCTACCAGTCAACCCTTAGGAAAAACAAAATGCTTGAATGCGGCAAAGAGCAAACCAATTAATTAAGTAATTATTATCTTCTGTCTGCACTTATATTTGCTTCTATCATACTATAGTATGTGACAAACTTAAAATCATTCATGTTTTTATTACAGAGTTCTACTTAATCAAGAACATTTGACAGAAGCACATTCAGTAACTGCCAACAATGGCACAGGTTACTTCAGCACCTATTGAGCCATTGCCACTGTTAGGATCCTAACTAAAGGACTTTTAATGAGTGGACTGTAATTATTATAAAGATGGTTTATTCGCTGGTTGGACAAGAGGAACGCGCTTGTTATATTATGTATGATACTTATAAACATGTACGTCATATTTCATAGTAAATAAGGCTTGGTTGATGTAATATCAAATTCGCCATATAAAACTATTGATTTGGTTGTTATATTTGTGTCAATTTCCTGTGTAAAGAAATTGAAAATACGAAATTCCAACTTCCGTTTTCAAATAGAAATTAATATCAAACTTCCGTTTACAACATTGAATAAATACGAAATATTAAACTTCCGTTTTACAAAATTGAATAAATACGAACTGAATTTCCGTTTCCGACAATAAGTTAAAAATATAAGGATATTTGCCATTGAACTTCCGGTTGCAAACAGAAGTCGAAAATTAATATTAAAGATATTTATTTGACTATGCAGTTCCGGTTGTAAACAAAAATTAATATTTTAACGTCGGTTTCCGCTGTCTTTTATTAAAACTGATTTCCGGTCCTGTTACTCTAAAATAAATATTAATATTTGAACTTCCGGGTTTTTAAATAAAAATAAACGAATATTGGAATTTCCTGTTTTCTTATTGGCCGGTTTGAGTAACCAATGAGAAATGAACAAAAGCCACGTGGGAAATGGGTTTAAATAGCAAGTATTTCTGATTCGCGGCACTTTTTGGATTCGAGCACTGAAGATAAGTGTTACTATTTGTTATTTTAATTATTGTTTGTTACTTTAACTACTGTTTGTTACTTTAATTTTAAAGTGAATAGTGATAGTGGTTAAATCATATTATTTGATTTGATTAATTAATTTAATAAACTCCTACTAGTGCTAGGATCGTGATTAACGTGATATTGTAAGTCGTGTGTAATTTATCATAATCTCAAAGTGTATAAAAACGTGTACGAAATTATTGAATTTAAATTAAATGGTATAGTTTAGTGTCAGTATTTTTATTTCAATAAGTAAATATGTAGCAGTATTGAATTTGTTTTCTTTTATTAAATATAATAAATAGAAATTACATTACATAAATAAATATAGTGTTAGATAGTGTGCAAATAAACTGGTGTAAATTAAATAAATTATACTTATCATTAGAGTTTTTAATTTAACATCAGAAGTGGGATACTTTTCATGCCATACTAATCTTATTATATTTTTCAGACACCAAGCAAGATGGAGCCAGAGGTTCTGCAAGGACTGCTCACTGCTATTAAAGAAGCACTGACCAGCAATCATCGGCAGGATGACGTGGCACTCCCGGTGTTCGACCCAGCTACCAGTGACGGCGGTGCAGCAGCGTGGTGTGCGGACATCAGCAAGCTTGGAGAGGAGTTCGGCTGGAGTGGCTTGGCTAAAGTTGCCAAAGCAGGTAAGGCCCTCAAGGGCTCAGCTTTGGCCTGGTATGAAACCTGGCAACCTCAGGAAGGTAGAACATGGGAAAATTTCTCAAACGAATTGATTTCTTTGTACCCGGAAAAAAAAAATCTTTCTGAGCGTTTGTACAAAGCGGTTACTTACTGCTCAGACTTTGCTGACTCCTATTGCGAATATGCGAGGGAGAAAATAAGATTATTGAAAAACACAAAAATTCAATTTTCTGAATCTCAACTAATTGAACTAGTATGTGGCGGCATTAGGGACAATAATGTAAAAATGGCATCTTTTAACAGTAGCGTTAAAACAACATCGGAGTTAATAGCCTTGTTCTCTGCCTACGTAAAGAATAAGAAACGACCTCTAGAGCAATCTTCTGAAAGCTTGCCTGGACCTAGCAGTATGAAACGTTTTAAACCAACACCAAAACCTGAAGAGAAAAGTCAGGAGAAAAAATGTTTTACATGCGGGGAAAAGGGCCATTTTCGTTTTCAATGTACGAAAGCTAATGACTCAACCCCATTACCTCGAAATATAAAAAGTTGTACGGTCTGCAAGAAAATAGGACATGATGCAACTACTTGCTTCTATAAGCGTGTCAACTCGGATCAACAATCAAACAACGAGAATAAACAATGACTAGACGTAAATACTTGTGTTCTCTCAAATCTTAAAACTACTAATGTGACCATATATGATTTCTCAATTGATTCTCTTGTTGATACCGGAGCAAGTTGTAGCATCATTCGGGAATCCATTGCTAAACGACTAAATTGTAAACTTATACCATGTTTTATGAATATCAATGGAATAGGAAATGGCAAAATAACAACTTTTGCCACAATCACAGCCCCGGTTAAATTTGGAGATATTTGTATAGAATTAGAATTGCATGTAGTTAACGACAAGGACTTTCCATATGACCTTCTTATTGGTAGGAATCTAGTTAGTCACCACGATATTCAACTTTTAGTAGATTCTGATGGATGTAAACTAGCATGGAAGGAACTTCCTCTGCCTGACGCATCAATAAATCTTGCTCATGATTCACATGATGTTCTTCATCAACTAAAAAATTCTATACAGGATTTGGATGCCAATTTACAAAAAGAAATAGTGAAAATATTCGAAAATTATCCTAACGTTTTGCCTACTCCTAATAACATTGGTAATGTTAAAACGGGACAATTAAGTTTACGATTAAAAAGGGATGAGGTAGTTAATTACAGACCCTATAGACTTGCCCCTATTGAAAGACAAAAGGTAAATACAATAGTTCAGGATTTGCTCGATAAAAAGATAATACGTGAAAGTCACTCCCCATTTTCAAGCCCGGTTTTGCTAGTTAAGAAAAAAGGGGGTGACGATCGTTTATGTATCGATTATAGAGCTTTAAATAAAATCATAGAAAAAGACAGATACCCATTACCTTTGATTGATGATCAAAATATTGATCGTTTGGGTAAAGCTAAATATTTTATATCAATTGATATGAAAAACGGGTTCTATCAAATACCTGTAGACCCTGATTCGGTTAAATATACAGCATTTGTCACGCCTGACGGGCATTTTGAATTTTTACAAATGCCGTTCGGTATTTGTAATGGCCCAGCTGTCTTTCAACGAGCAATCACAAAAGCTGTGCAACACTTAAAATTTTTACTCACTTACATCGATGATTTACTAATTCCATTTACTAAAATTGAAGAGGGCCTTTCATATCTAGAACTTACAATAAAAGCTCTTTCCGAAGCTGGATTTACAATAAACTTAAATAAATGTAAATTTTTTGTAACCGAAATTCAGTATTTGGGTCGTCATATATCTCAAGACGGAGTCAGACCTAGCGATGACAAAGTCTTAGCCTTGGTAAACTCGCCCATACCCAAAACTGTCAAGCAGGTCCGTCAATTTATGGGTCTCGCTAGTTATTTTAGGAAATTTATACCCGAATTCGCCCCACGTACTGCTTGTATTACAAAGCTAACAGGCAAAAATCAACAATGGGAATGGGGACCTGAACAAGAGGTTGCTCGTAATTATATAATACAATGTTTAACTTCAAAACCGTTACTTGCAATTTATGATCCCAATTTACCGACGGAACTGCATACGGATGCCAGTTCGCTTGGTTATGGTGCTATCCTTATGCAAAAAGATTGTAACAATGTCAGTAAAGTTGTCGCGTATTTTAGTAAACGTACCACACCGATAGAATCTAGATACAGTTCATATGATCTTGAAACATTAGCTATTTACAATTCTCTGAAACAATTTCGAGTATATCTATTAGGAATCAAATTCAAAATCATAACTGATTGTAATGCTATTAAGGCTACAGCAAATAAAAAAGATTTGTCCCCACGAGTGGCACGTTGGTGGACATATCTTCAAGATTTCGAGTTTGAGATAGTTTACAGGAAAGGCAAATATATCAGCCACGTAGATTTTCTTAGCCGTAATCCTGTTGAGGAAACTATTTCTACAAAACAGTTAAATATAGCAAATGCATCAATTAATCTAATCTCAAATGATGCCCGGTCATGGCTAGAGACAGCACAACATAATGACCCGGAAACGCTTTCTCTGATTGAAAGGGCTGAAGTAGGAGGTTTAGATACAAATCAGTACTTAGTGTCAAATAATTTGTTGTATTATAAGTCCGATCCAAATTCCGCTCCTAAATTATTTGTCCCCAAAAATAGCCGAATTGATATTTTAAGGCTATTCCATGACGATAACTGTCACGTAGGTTTTTTTAAAACAATAGATAAAATAAAAGAAAATTTCTGGTTCCCGTCTATGGCTGCGTTTGTCAAAAAATATTTGTTCCATTGCCGAATTTGTGTAGAACGTAAAGGTCATTCGGGTCCAAAAGAAGGGCTGTTACATCCAATATATAAATCAGCAGTGCCCTTTCACACAATTCACTTGGATTGTACGGGACCTTTTCCACAATCTCCAGAAGGATACAAGTATATATTACTGGTTATTGACGGTTTTACAAAATTCTGTTTGTTGAAAAAGCTCAAAACCCTAAGCGCAGCAGAGTTGGTACCTGTGATTCGAGAAACGATAACTCTTTTTGGTACTCCATCATTGATAATTACTGACCGCGGTACTAACTTTAGTTCCGATCTAGTTCGTGGGGTATTTCGAGATTTAGAAATAGAACATCATATGATAGCCACCGGAACACCGCGCGGAAACGGTCAAGCTGAACGGTACGTCTCGACTGTAACCAACATGTTGATAACTCGCTGTAATAATACGTCAGATTGGCCGAACGAACTATGGAAAGTACAACAGTCCATAAATACAACTGCTCAAAAGTCCACCGGCTTCTCCCCTATTAGATTGCTTATTGGTAGTAACGCAAATATACCTAGTGTTCAAGCTCGCCTTAACGAAATTTTCGGCGATCACATTGCGCAGCAGGATTTTGATATTCAAGCTGATCGCGAGATCGCTCACAATCGTCTTAGGCTAGTTGCTCAAAAATTTAAAGAACGTTTTGACTCCGTTCGACGTAATAAAAAACATTATAATGTAGGCGACATTGTTTACGTCTATCAAGATCATAGACGTCATGAAAAACTGAAAGCCAAATTCAGAGGACCATACGAGATTGTTGAAATTTTGGATAATGATCGTTATAGTTTGCGTGGCAGAGGGCACAGGAACCTTGTCATTTCCAAAGATAAATTACGATATTGGCCGGGGGAATGGGTAAGCGATGACGCTATTGTTGAAGATGCTATTTAAGTCTTTTATCTACTTAAGTTATTAGTACACTCCATAGAACCTGTTTATAAAAACCTGTGGTTTATAAAAATGTTTTGTTTGTTTATGTATTTTTTTGTATTAATTATTGCATACAAGATGTTATTAAGTTAATCTAAGTTAGTAATAAGTTAGAACTGTAAATTGGTTCTAAGAGTAGTTCAACAAGTAAAACATATAGTAAAGAAAGTTATAGGTCTTTAGTTATATATAACTTATATTCCCTTATAATAAACATGACTGTATGTTGCCTTAAATAATTTAAAAAAAATAGAACCTAAAAATGCCTGTGGCTGTGGCTGTGCCTGTGGCTGTGCCTGTGGCTGTGCCTGTGGCTGTGCCTGTGGCTGTGCCTGTGGCTGTGCCTGTGGCTGTGCCTGTGGCTGTGCCTGTGGCTGTGCCTGTGGCTGTGCCTGTGGCTGTGCCTGTGGCTGTGCCTGTGGTCATATATGTTTAAAGAGTTTTACTTTATAAATAATAGTACTTCGAGAACGAAGCACTTGTCAGTATGGCCGTGTTATATTATGTATGATACTTATAAACATGTACGTCATATTTCATAGTAAATAAGGCTTGGTTGATGTAATATCAAATTCGCCATATAAAACTATTGATTTGGTTGTTATATTTGTGTCAATTTCCTGTGTAAAGAAATTGAAAATACGAAATTCCAACTTCCGTTTTCAAATAGAAATTAATATCAAACTTCCGTTTACAACATTGAATAAATACGAAATATTAAACTTCCGTTTTACAAAATTGAATAAATACGAACTGAATTTCCGTTTCCGACAATAAGTTAAAAATATAAGGATATTTGCCATTGAACTTCCGGTTGCAAACAGAAGTCGAAAATTAATATTAAAGATATTTATTTGACTATGCAGTTCCGGTTGTAAACAAAAATTAATATTTTAACGTCGGTTTCCGCTGTCTTTTATTAAAACTGATTTCCGGTCCTGTTACTCTAAAATAAATATTAATATTTGAACTTCCGGGTTTTTAAATAAAAATAAACGAATATTGGAATTTCCTGTTTTCTTATTGGCCGGTTTGAGTAACCAATGAGAAATGAACAAAAGCCACGTGGGAAATGGGTTTAAATAGCAAGTATTTCTGATTCGCGGCACTTTTTGGATTCGAGCACTGAAGATAAGTGTTACTATTTGTTATTTTAATTATTGTTTGTTACTTTAACTACTGTTTGTTACTTTAATTTTAAAGTGAATAGTGATAGTGGTTAAATCATATTATTTGATTTGATTAATTAATTTAATAAACTCCTACTAGTGCTAGGATCGTGATTAACGTGATATTGTAAGTCGTGTGTAATTTATCATAATCTCAAAGTGTATAAAAACGTGTACGAAATTATTGAATTTAAATTAAATGGTATAGTTTAGTGTCAGTATTTTTATTTCAATAAGTAAATATGTAGCAGTATTGAATTTGTTTTCTTTTATTAAATATAATAAATAGAAATTACATTACATAAATAAATATAGTGTTAGATAGTGTGCAAATAAACTGGTGTAAATTAAATAAATTATACTTATCATTAGAGTTTTTAATTTAACACGCTCGTTGCCGGTGGGACCGAATCGCGGAGTGTGGTGGCCCGGTGATGGTGCGCGCCCCGCGCGCCCGCGCAGGTGTGGGGAGACGGCGACGCCCGACGATGTCCGAGAAGGCCTAAGGTGGCCTTTGCTCCAACATACTCCCCAGGTTGAAGAGTGCTTCAATTGATTGGAAGAGGGCAAATGCAGTTGAAGGCTCGACGAATGGTGCCCCTCTTCGTCTTGATTTCTGCGACTCTGGTTACTCCATCCACGCCCGACGACGCCCGACGATGTCCGAGAAGGCCTAAGGTGGCCTTTGCTCCAACAGCCACCTTCTGCCTACAACTTCGTGTCTGGTTCAGCATCCAAAGTTGTTGACATCATCCTTTTGCAGAGTAGATATCCAGAATAACCTAAAATAAAATATTATTTATGTTTCAGTTTGTACTGTGTGTGCCTGTGTTCTTGTTAGATACAGTTGAAGGAAGGATACTTCCGTTGTTGTCTACTGTTTTTAAGGTGTTTTGTAAGTCTATTATATTAATGTAATTATGCTAATCTTATTATTTATAAGCCCATTGTGTTCTTTTGTTTATGTTTATTAAAAAATGTACTTAATTATAAAATTATTTTGAAAAAGTATAATGGTTTTGTTTTTTATAAATAAAAATAAAATAATTCATGCACACAAAAGTTTGTAGGTACCCTGTGGGGATTGAACCCGCCCTCTGGTGTAATAGCCGACTTCTCGACCAATTACATCAAATAGCTCGTCACTTAGTGTGACTTAGTAGGTTTAGGATGAAAATACAATAATAAATATTACCTCAAAACCATAAAGCCTTATTAGTGCTCAGCTTTCCAAGTGTGGGCAAAGAGCATGGTTTGACCAAATGAAAGAATCTTGATTGGCACTGGGATTGCTTGCATCTACACTTCTGATTTTTGCATATTAGCTTCTTAGCATTGCAAATCTGGAAATATAATGTTTAGATTATTATTATTTTACCACAAGTTGTAATGATTGAAGTTCTAAATACTAAAATCACAGTTCACTTCTTTATTTGCTTACCAACTGGACATTCAGGCTTTGTAAACAAATTAAATAGACATGCTTGTATCATAAACATTCCATTTCGAACGGGTCACTTATTTCGCGAAGGCGACGCAGCTTATTTCTCCCATCTTATTGGAATTCTGTTTCCAAATACTTAAAGAATTCGTCACACTTCTACAAAAATAGGTGTAAATGTTTTAAAATAGGTCACATTTTATTTAAACGCTAATTTTACTTTCAATAATCCACTTCTTATCAAAAGATACTTACGTTTGACAAAAATACTGACTCCTAACCGGGGCATAAGAGACTCATGAACATAAAAAAGAAAAGGTACGCAACAAAATTCGACGACAAATTATGAGATTCACTCACACAATCACAAAACAATTCTGTTAAAGCTACTCCAGAGTAGCTTTTTAAGGATCGGTTTATTTGACGTTTCCGAAGTTCAAAAGACGCTTTGCTTGACATTTATAGTCGCTCATGGTACGAAACGTCCATACAAAAAAAAAGGTGAACGGTTGTCAAAACGTCAAAGTAAACAGCCCTGCCAAGGCCCTGCCGCAGGCCTGCTTTATGGAGGTCATGGTACAAAAAAGCAGAACAGTTCAATTTCAGGCCTGCTTTAAGAGCTGATAGTAAGGCCCCAGATTTCCGGTACAGTTACGGTTTTTGTATGTATTTTTGAATCCGCAAATGTATCCATTGCATTATAAGCATATTTTTTTTAATATTTTGCTCGGCTTTGGAAATAAAAAAGTAAAGCTTTAAAAAAAATTACCATTTGTATTTTTTATAGAAAAAAAACTTAATTAGGATGTTTGAATTATTATTTTATTTGCTAGGTTTCCACGTATTTCAACATAATCCGTATCAGCAAAAAATTGGTTCTGCTTTGTGTTTTACTTGAAAGAAAAAATCATTTCATGAGCTTTAGTCGAAGAAAACGAAACAGAAAAACTAATTCACAATCACATCACAACACAAACAGATTATAGTTTTAAAAGTATTTTGAACTGGTTTTCTACGGCGGATAACCTTTACGATCAACCAGTTAAGCAGAATATTTATTATATTATTTAAAGTTTAAAGTTTTATCAAGCACAGAAAGATGCACTTTCTCTATTCGTTTAGGCACGGACGGTGTCATAAAATCACGGAATAGAAAAAAAACACAAATTTTCTTTCTGCGCTGAGTATTTTCTGAACAGAAAGGTTTGGTCCAGCCCGGGATTTGAAGCTTGCCCGGCGTGTGTGTTACTCTACTCAGGCAGGCGGCATGCTCTCACGTGAACTCACGTCTAGAGATGAAAAAATATAGACATCTTATTTTCATTAATATCAGAAAGTGCGATCTTTTAGCCAGTAGCCTTATCATAGAGTACATTTGTATATTAGGAAACAGTATGTACGAAGACTACCTCCGTGGTGGCTCCGAGGAGATCGCTTTATTATAATATTAGGAGGTCTATTATTATTATTCCCCCAATCCAGATAGCATTAAACATAACAGGATCCCCTACCTATCCAACAACATTTTCTGCTGAAGTCCTCTACTCAGTCTACAAGTACATCGTCGCTCACTCAGTCACCTGTCCCAGTCGTTAACCGTACTTAGTATATATTTATATTATGTCATAATATGTATATATATTTATGTAATTTTATATTATATATTTATTTATCATATATTATTTCTTTTATTTCTGTGTTTTTTTTTAAAGTTTTATGTTTATTGGCCTTTACTACCCACTGTTTCTTTCTGTTTGGCCTAAAGGTTGACTGGGAGAGAATGCCACGAGGCATTAAGTCCGCCTTTTGTACTTGATTTGTGCAATGAAGCTTAAATAAATAAATAAACTACATCACGGAACAGAAAAAATACTTTTCTGTTTTGTAGTACTTTACATGACATACACCCTGTTGCAGAAAACTCCATTAAAGTTAATGCTTCATTAAATCTAATGCTGTCACTTTCGTTGTCATGAAATAAAAAGTGACAGCAATAGCTTTAATGAAACATTAACTTTAATGGACGTTTCTGCAACTGAGTGATAGAGTAATAAATATTATTACTCTATGTTTACATGATAACATCCCGGACCCGCTGTTTTGTATAAATTCTACTATCTAATCGTAATGTAATGTTGGCAACACCGGTTTGCTGGTCACTCGATCGACGCCATTTTGATTTCACTGTAAAAGCAGCCATTCGTTACGTCAAAACGTCGTCGCTTGTTTTTCGTAAATTATCTATAAATTACGTGATCATTTGTAATGCATATCTTGTGCATTTGAGTTGTACGTGAGGTGATCGTCATTACATCGTGTTTTTATCTCCAACAGTATAGTTATATCAGTGACAACGTAAGTTTTTTTACGTGATAATTTTTGAAATTTCGCCATGTTGGGTTAACACGTAATCGCAGTGGAGTAAAATTAGTTTGTTGTTGGTTCCAGTGATGTGCGGCTGGAGATAGTGTTTGGCATGGTGAGATCACCGACGTGTGTCGCCAAGCAAGATGTCGAAGGAAATCGCGGAGGAGTACGCGTCGAGTTTGGCGGACTTGACCGTCAACAGCAAGCCACTGATCAACATGCTGACGATCCTCGCAGAAGAGAACATCGACCACGCCGGGGTTATCGTTGAGACAGTGGAGAAGCATTTGGAGAAGGTGAATTTCCATTTTTAAAATTACACGGTCGGGAGGTGTCTGAAAATGCCACGGTGACACGTGAGCAGCAGGGAAAGTGTTCTTTATTATATAGGTGACGCACGTATCTGGCGTATTTTACGTGTTTACTACGAGCTGTGACTAATCTGACCTCCTTTGTAACCAGTTCTCAGCAGGTATCTCCATTTTATTCACACATATCTCTTTTAAAACATTGAGATTAGATAAAAAAATAGGCTTGAAATTTAAAACCCTGCTTGAAAAACCTAAACTGAGATTCCTAACACTAAACTGCTTCCAATCTTGTAAAATGTATGTTACAATTTGATCACTGGTGAGGCAATTCTTTTGAAATGTTTCAATTCTTGTCATAATATGTCACAATACGGAGATACCTGTTACCAGTAAAGCTAGTTACAAAAATTTAAATTTTAATGTACCTGTGTGGTATGTAAAAACACTGATTTCATTTCAGTTGTGTATTATAGATATGTTTTAATAAAGGTTTTTAAAACTGAGTTCTTATTTATTTTGCGTATCGCTGGAAATTAAAAAGTTGTTACAAGAAACTTTTGTCTTATTCTTTCCTATACCAAGTTATTAATATTTGTTTCGGGCCATAAGCAAGCTTTGGACACACAAGGAGAGCATGGACCAATGGATGAACAAACTTGGTCATCTGTGGGGTTTGGGACTAGAAAATATTTTTCCTACACAGGTGCATCCAGACATCAAGCTGCCCGTTCTGTATTTAGTTGATTCCATTATCAAGAATGTTGGTGGAGCATACACCCAGAAATTCTCACAGAGCATTGTGAACATGTTTACAAGGACTTTCAAACAGGTAATTATTAATTTTAAAGATAATAAAATATAATAATTGTTAATTTGTAATTTGTTTTCAGAATTCTAATGCATTTTTTTTTCATAGGTGGATGAGAAAGTGAGGTCGCAAATGTTTAAACTTCGAGAAACGTGGCACGATGTGTTCCCAGCGACCAAGTTGTATCAGTTGGATGTCAAAGTGAACTTGATTGATCCTGCATGGCCGATCCAAGCGCAGCCCCAGCAGTCTAACATCCATGTAAATCCAAATTTTCTGAAAAAGGTGTTTTTTTAGTTGATTATGTTTCCACTTTGAGTTAGCTTAGCCTAGTACCCATAGTAGCTTGTATTCAAGTATGCAGTATCTCCATTTAAATCCAAGCACTATGCTTGCTTTGTAGGTATGTTGGTTATTTTCAGCCTGGCAATTTGAACAGCCTTAATCTTATCAGTCTGACCTTACATTTGTAATTTTTTTATTTCATATGTATAATGATCATTAAGATCTCATGAAAATATGTTTGTTTTTTCAAAAAAGGCACTCAATTCAATCTTATCAGCTTGCTTAATTAATCTCATTATACACAGCAATTGTGTCTTATTAATTAATTATATATTATGTACTGATAATTGTGTTCTAATGACTGCTTACTAAATTTGGGATAGATTCTTATGATGAAAGAAAAAGGTACTTACACCTAAATACAGTACTGTAAATAACACCTGCATGGTGGGCACAATAAATTTGATAATGAAGTCCTTTTTTCCTTCTAAGGCATATTGTTTCGAAATTCAAATAGAGTCAAATAATTTTTAGGCATAAAACCAAGTTCTAAAAAGTTTTTAATTCCACAGAATGCTGCTCCAACGACGAGCACTCCTCCCGCCCTCACGGAGGAGGAAGAGAAGATGCGCAGCATCCTCGCTAAGAAGGAGCAAGAACTCCTCATGCTGCAGAGAAAGAAAATAGAGATGGAGTTGGAACAGACAAAACGGCAGCTCGAGTTCGCTGAGAAGAATGCTAAAAAGGTAGGTGCTTTTGATATCAACACTGATTGTGACACATCCCATTGTTATAATCATACAATGTGCTGGTAAATTTTGATTACGTTTTCATGCACAATGGCCCACCTTAGAGGCTCAGAGCAGTAAACCCTGTTTACCTAATACCTAAAAAATTGCCAAACATCCATAATATCGTGGTTTTTCGGTAATTGTTCGATTCGTATTCTATCGACAAAAACTAATTTTAAGATTAGAATAATTACTATAACTTAATTTATCTACAAAGTTTCTAAAAACTTTATTAGTTATAAATCCCGTTTGCCTAAAAAAAACAAATTACGACGTATTATAAATGTATCTGTTAATCTGTTATTTAAAAAATACTTCGATTTTAGTAAAAGTATCTGTCTTCTCAATACACGGGAATAATATCCAATTCATAATGATGGTATTCATAATTCCATATTTACTGAGAAATAATTAAGGTAGTCATAATGACTTTCTAGAATTTATCGTTAAATATCTTCTTTAATTACCTATATTAGGAATTATGGTATTTTGTTCAAGAGTTTCAATTAGGGGCTATTTATAATTACCTTAATTAATTTTGAGACAAAATGTGTTATTATTGTAGTAACCTTCGAAAAAATATTAGTTGTTAGTTACCAGAGCACCTAGTGATTCAATTTCGAACACCAACATATCCTACTAATATTATAAACGCCAAATTTTTATATGTATATGGATGTCTGTTACTCTTTCACGTAAAAACTACTGAATGGATTTTAATGAAACTTTACAATGATATAGCTTTAACAACAGAATAACACATAGGCTACAATTTATAAAGATATTCCCGCGGGATAACGTCTTATATTTCACGCGGGAGAAGCTGCGGCCGGAAAGCTACGAGGGGTGATCCAAAAGTAATGATAATCAATATGAAATAAGGGTATTACATCTAAAAAAACAAATTATTTCTCAACATAGTCTCCTAGTGAGTCAATACATTTAGTCCATCTTTTTTCTAAACCTAGAATTCCTTTAAAAAAAAATTCTTTGTCCTGACACTCAAAAAACGCCTCTACAGCAGTCATCACCTCGCTATAGTCGTCAAATTTTTTCCTACGGAGGTGTTCTTTGAGTCGAGGAAAGAGGAAGAAGTCACTGGGGGCCAGGTCTTGAGAATAGGGTAGGTGTTCGAGCAATTCGAATACCGTTTCTTCAATGGCAGCCATCACGACGGCAGCTTTGTGAGACGGTGCGTTGTCTTGGTGAAACAAAACTCCAGCGCGGAGTTTGCCTCGTCGTTTTTCTTTAATGGCCTCCCGCAATCTTCTTATTTGGTCTGCGTAGTAAGAGCGCGTAATAGTGGCTCCCTTTTCCAGGTATTCCACCATAATAATTCCTTCAGCATCCCAAAAAACGGACGCCATAACCTTTCCTGTTGAATTTCACTTTGAATTTCATAGGCGTCGGGGAAGAGGCTCGTTTTCACGTCATGGATTGTTGTTTAGTATCCGGATCAAAATGGTGGATCCAGGTCTCCTCCGTGGTTACAAAACAAGATAAAAAATAATCTTGATCTGTCTGGAACTTTTCGAGATTCGCTCCCGAAATGTCGACTCGTTTTTTCTCCTGCTCGTCGGTTAACATTCTCGGCACCCAATGTGCAGAGACCTTTTTCATGTGGAGTTCATTCGCAAAGATTCTTTGAACACTGCCATATGAGATCCCTGTGACCTCAGCTACATGCCTTATGGTCACTCTTTGATATGCCGATACGACATTTTGGCTTTTTTGACGTTTTCTGCGGTGAGGGACGTGGTTGGGCGTCCCTCGCGGTGTTCGTCTTCTGTGGATGTTTTTCCCATCTTAAACTCCTAGGTCCAGCGTGCAACTGTAGAATATGGAGGAGTAGAGTTCCCCAATGCTTCCACTAGGTCGCTGTATATGTCTTTGGTAGAATTTTTTTCAAACAGAGGTATTTGATGACAGCTCTGATTTCGTTTTTCTCCATTTTTATGTTTTCTCTCCGACTGTTTGTATTCAAATGAATGTAACTTCCGGTAACCATGACCTATTTCTATGATTTTTTTATGCTGAACTAGTGGGTAAATAAGAAAACAAAAACATTTTTTTCAGATTTTTATGTGGTCTACAAATATCCGATTATCATTACTTTTGGATCACCCCTCGTACTTATTAAACTTTAGATACTCATTAAAATATGAACTTTATTAATATCTACACTCACCGGCAATAAAACCTGGCCATTGGGCTTTTTTCATACAAACGTGGTCACTTTAGCGTCTCATAGATAGAAAACTATTTGCAGCTGTGCAATGATTATTACGTCAATGGAGAGGCCAAACGCCCTATTATTTATCAAAAATAACAGTTCGTTTATATGTTTATATTTTTTAAATAAATTATTACGGAAGACAAGTTACCATTGGTCGCGTTATGTAATTCATAGGCATAATATTCTGGATTCTTTTAATTTCGTCATCAAACTAAGTGAACGTAAGAGGCACATCTGAAGTTTAACAGTAAAAGATTTCTGTGATGGAAGTAGGTAGGTATGCAATTTTTGTTAGAGGCACAATGAAGAAACTGCATAATTCAAAGATTTTTTTTGGAATGTCTTCTTATCTTTGCCATACATAGTTTGACTTTGAAAATAAGTCAATGTGCTTTTCGCACCACCTCTATTGGAAGCAAATGACCCGCAATAAAGATAAGGCGCCTACAAGTAAAAGTGGTATTTTTGTATTGTTTATTCGTACTTATTGGAATTAGGGCTGCGCGGCTTATAAACAAAGGATAACAATAGAGTTCCTTTAGTCAGCTTGCAAGACTGATCTTCATAGAAAAGAAACTAAACCTATTGTTTAGAGATTAAAACTTAATTGTTTTGGGAAAAATACCACGAGCCTATGAGAGATTAGGTACCTGACTATTAGGCTGCGAAGGTAAATTGCTTGCATGATGAATTAAACTTTAAAAGAAAACCTATAAGTAGGTACTCAAGTTATTTGATATCCTAATACTCGTAATAATGCTCGAGTAAGGGGGAAACGATACTTGTTATTGATAATGATAAATATACCCTAGATCGGAACAAAATGATCTGAGATAAGAATTATAAATCTATGTATAACTTCTTTTAGATTGGCAACTGTTTTAAAAACGCATGAATGAACCTCTACGTCATGGCGCCACTAATTGTTATACTGCATAAATATATTTATAAATATTTAGCATCTCAGCATTCTTTTACGTAAATCACTAGTGAAGATAATCTACATTAATCTACAACTTATAAGAAACATCGGAATATCTGATAACGCATTTCATAAGTTGTTATCTCTAAAAAATCCTCCTACTGTTAGAAAAATACCACGTTCGATACCAACAGAAAGTAAAAAATACATTGATTTATGATTGTATTTGCTTTTGTGCGAATGGGTTTAAGGTTTTTATGGTGGCTTTTGTCTTGCTGAACTAATGAATTTTGTAAAGAATTTACAAATGCCGATGCGGTTATTACTAGTAAGTAGGCCAGTCATCTAAGACATAAAAATCGCGTTAGGTCGCAAATAATTGCAAGGTTCTGATTTTTTGTGATGTTGTTAGGATAGATACCAATAGTGTAAATCTAAATTTGCAACCTCGAAAGACCTGTGCTAACTTCGTGGTGCTCGAAAAACCTCTTAATTTTCGGACTTTTTTCAGTTTTTAGCTTACAGCTTCTAAAATATGCATTTTACAGCAATGTCGTCTATAACACTTTCAAATAAGACAAATTAAGCAACAATTTGAGTGTAACCTCAGCTCTGTATGTCTAATAAATCTCAAGATATAACATTTCAAAAATGTGCAAATTTCCCTAAAAAAAATTAAATTTCTAGTTGGCAAGACTTTCGAACAAAATACTGCCTAAAATACTAATTCTACGAGGAAAGTATACAGAAATAAAGTTGTAGAGCAGTTATTTAGCTTTAATTTAAGTGTAAAAGCAACTGTTTAGGACAACAAGTTCTCAAATTATCAGGTAAAAAGTAATAATAAGGTAATCGGATTTTGCAAGAAATAGAGTTCTGAACAGATAACCTACGAGTATGATGTAATTTTTCTTATTTATTGTTGAATGGAATATACAATATTTATGGCATTAACTTATAGAAGTTGAGCAGAAAAGCACAGAAATATTTTAAGTACTACGTAGTAAAAGCAGTAACAGGTAAATTTTGAGAACAGGTATTTAATTCTCGGCGGCGGCGGCGCACCTACCCAGAAGAGGGAGCTGATAAGAGCACAAAAGCAGCAGAAATAAGCATCAGGGTGCATAAGCACCCTCAACGTACAGTGATATATTTTTTGAAGTATCGACCCAGATCAAAGTACCCCAAGAAAAGTTTTTGTCTAACCCAAAAAACAAGCAGCGCCTGATCGTTTTTATATGCACTGGACTAGGTTCACAAGGGATCGAAACAAAGCAAGCTCTAGAGGACGCCGACTGCCTCATTGTGAGGACAGCATTGGAAAAGAGTGAAGACTACGAGCACGTCATAATCGCCGGAGAAGATGTCGACCTTTTGGTGCTCCTAAATGGATTGGGCGCCGGCAAACAGAATGTTTTCTTACAGAAAAGTGACAGAGGTGGAACAGGTTGCAATCAATTCTCGGCAACATCATTTATTCGAGGAGATCTCGCACTCCCCCCTGGAATAGAGTTGTTCCTCCTCCACGCTTTCAGTGGATGCGACACAACCTCGACTGCTCTTTTCGGGCAAGGGAAAACGAAGATGTTGAGCGTCTTGTCAAAACGTCCAGACCTCCTTGATGCAGCTAACACTTTCCTTAATAATAAAGCCACCCATGAAGAGATAGTTTCTGCTGGAAATAAATGTCTTGTGGCGTTGTATGGTGGTAAAAAAGAGGATTCTCTTCACGCCTTGCGTTACGAATTATTTGTCCAATCTGCTGCCAATGCCAAAGCCAACCTCGCCCGTCTGCCCCCAACTGAAGAGGCTGCTGCCCAACATTCCTACAGAACCTACCACCCACTGCTATTTATAACATTCCTGTCTAATTTCCAATTACCCAATATAATAGTATTTTGTTACTATTACCCATTTTACCTTCTTTTCGTTTTTTTGAGATTGTGAGGGAACAGCTAGTCTCACAGACTTCGTTTCGTGCTCTAAATAAAGTTAAATAAATGTACTACAAAATATTTTCAGTGACCTTTCTTCATAGGCCAAGTGTGTTTGCCAATATTTCATGAAATAAGTGGGAGTATCCTGAAAATTTCTTATTTCGACAAATATTGGTCATCTTCAAAGTGCCATAGCTTGGCTCCTATGAAGTCAATAGCGGTGCTTTTAGGCTCAAATAAAAGTTAAATAAATGTACTACAAAATATTTCTAGTGACCTTCCTTCACAGGCCAAGTGGTTTTGCCAATATTTCACGAAATATGTGGGAGTATCCTGAAAATTTCTTATTTCGACAAATATTGGTCATCTTCAAAGTGCCATAGCTTGGCTCCTAAAGAGTCAATAGCGCTGCTATTAGGCTCAATTTATAAGTAATTTAATACAGTTTATAAGTGTACAAAACATCATTCGCAATAAAATCATAGTTTTGGCCCTAGCCACTCATACGTCCACTGTAACCACAGTTACAGAGACCATATACCTCAGGACAGTCCGTGTAACTACAGTTACATTTTTAAGAATTCGCGCCCGCCGATTGTTTTTTTCTTTTTCTTATCGCTGTGGATGTTTATAATCTGTAGTTTTGCTGGTTTTTGACGCTCTATGATATGTACCACACCTTATTACAAGTGGAACATAACTTCGGCTCATGGCTACAAAAAAAATAAATTGTCAAGTTGCTTGTTGTTTTTGTGGATCAGTGCGCGAGTGACTCCAGCTATTTTATTCGAGAAATCATGCCGTAAGTAATAAAATATTATTGTTTTGTATATCAAAATATTTATAATCTTACATATTTTCATATTTTATAACATTATGTGCGATTCCAGTCAGTTTTTAAGTAAAAATTTGGTTTAAAAATAGGTCGGTGACTATGTGTTTTTATTAGTGAATAATTGGATGATCTAAAAAAGTTCTTATATTATATCGTAATTAAATGTTTTAATATGAAAACTTATTAATATTATAGCCTGGTTATTACAATACTTTCTTGAAATATTCCATATTTCATTCTGGATTAGACAATTTACCATACGTGAACTTCGATTTCACAGATCATGTAGCTTTAGTTTTTATTTTATTAGTAATATTTTTAAGATGATTTATAATGGGATTTTGGTTCCAAATGAAAGGCCATTAAATTACCTAAAACCCAAAATTGTTTTAATATTGTAAACGTCAAAATTATCTAATAAAAAAAATATTTAAATTGAAAACTAGGACAAAATTAGCATTTCTTAAAGTTCACTGTAAGATCATTAATAGAATATAATGTTAAAATCAAACATAACTATTGCCTAAAAATCGTCATCTAATGAGCCTTTCATTAGTATTTTTCATTTTGCGATATTTGAGTTATTTACTGAGTAATAAGCATTTATTTAGCATACGTCTCCTATCGATTTTATTTTGCGCGTATCACGTGACTCGCGGACTGTCCTGACAACCTAGCGAAACGCGCGCGGACGTTTGAGTGGCTAGAGAGCAAATAGTAAAAAAAATCCCAAAATTTCGAAGATTTTTTTCATCTTCAAAGTGCCATAGCTTGACTCCTATGCAGTCAATAGAGCTGTGATTGGCCTCCAGTTGTAGGTACTTTAATACAGTTTATGAGTGTAGAGAACATTGTTCACAAAAAATGCATAGTTTTGGCCCTGGAGAGCAAATAGTACAAAAAGTCCCAAGAAGTTGCAAATTTGAAATCACATTATTCTAATATACCCATACAACATACCAAAAATGCAGAACTACATCACGCTTTGCGAATTTAGCCCCTTATTTTGTATTTCCGACGGCATATGATGTCTTTCTTATCTTTTAAAAAAGTAATATTATACTACTAGCTTCATTTAAAAAAAAAAACTAATTTCCTTATTTATCTGATAATTTGAGAACTAGTGGTCCTAGACAGTTGCTTTTACACTTAAATTAAAGCTAAATAACTGCTCTACAACTTAGCTTCTGTTAACTTTCCTCGTAGATATAGTATTTTAGGCAGTATTTTGTTCGAAAGTCTTGGCAACTAGAAATTTAATTTTTTTAGGGAAAGGAGAAGACCAATTTTGGGCCCAACGATACAGACATGAAACATATACTAAAAAAAACTATATATTTTTTTAGATCAGCCTATTTGCGTTTTACCCTCAATTTCAATGGCCAACAGCAAAAAAAAATGGATTTTTATGATTTCATTACATTCAACTGGCTTTATAAACGCGAATTTCATTAGACTTATTTTCGACTATCTTTCTAAATGCTCTGATGACAATAAAAAAACGAGTTACAGTTTTAATCGATTTAATCTTAATCGATACTTAAATATATATACGGTGGCTTTTTTTGGCATACAACTAAATAATTTTTTTCTTATAAATTAAAACAGTTACTTGATAATTAATATGATTAGACATTTGCAAATGAGGTTACTTCTTTAAACGTTGTTACAAGAGAGCGAGCCGAAAATCGATTTATACCAGTTGTGTTTTAATCGGATATATACGGCACTATTTATTGTCTGTATTGTCAATGTCAGTAATGTCAGTGTCAGCTATTTTTAATCAGTTATTTTGGATTTTGATTTTATTTCGTTTTTCGTATTCATGCGTTAGTAAATGTGTTCATTTGTATTGCTCCTGATTTTTGAAAGACCTCTGCTTACCTACTCACGGACTCTGAAACCGATCGATTATATTTATTTAAAAAAACATTGGACATCGTTTTCTACAAACCATGAATACCTTTGAGTGAACATACAACAAGGATAACCTGATCTTGCCTATTGACGACTAGAGCGTGATTTACGGGTATAAACATGAGCTTGTGCTGTGGAATTGTATCGTGGAATAGCAACGGGTCGTTTCAGCACAACACAATACGAAGACGCCTATTGGAAGAAGAAGGATGGGACACCAAGAAAATACAACATCCCTGCCCAGTTTTTGGATACTATAATATTAATATTTTGTACTGTTGATTAAGAATAAAATATAATTAAAACGTTGTTTTTTATTCCTATTTATTTAAGAATAATATTCAGATCCTTTGCATTATTAACATGTGTGCTAGGTAGGTATGCATAAAAGGTATATGATCAATTCATAGTCAGTTGGTTGTACTGCAGACTGCCTTGCTACCTAACAAAAGACCTTAGACTAATAAATCAAAACGCATGAAAATCGATTCATCCGCTTAGGAGCTACGTCGTTGCCACAGGCAAACATACACGGGCACCATCATCCCTCTTTTTGTATCGGGAGTTAATAAAAGTTCAAAAACTAGCACTTTTCTTACTAAAAATTATCATGGGTTACATAACCTCAAATATTTACAGTAGATTATTTTACTGACTTAGCCATTGAAATTCGCAGTGAAAATAGGCCTCGTAGGAAGTTTTTAAATGAACAAAATATAGGCCAAGTTACAGCCCTGTATCGCCAGGCCCAAGATTGTATGGGGATCGGTCTTCTCCTTTGCCCATTTTTGAAATGTTATATCTTGAGATTTGTTAGACATACAGAGCTGAGGTTACACTCAAATTGTTGCTTATTTTGTCTTCTTTGAAAGTGTCATAGATGACATTGCTGTAAAATGCATATTTTAGAAGCTGTAAGCCAAAAACTGAAAAAAGTCCGAAAATTAAGAGGTTTTTCGAGCACCACGAAGTTAGCACAGGTCTTTCGAGGTTGCAAATATAGATTTACACTATTGGTATCTATCCTAACAACATCACAAAAAATCAGAACCTTGCAATTATTTGCGACCTAAAATGTCTTAGATGACTGGCCTAAAGTGTGATCACCTGACGTTTTGTATTTACTTATTACGTATTGTGAATTTTCTACACGTGGTTTTAAAAGAAAGATTGTGGGACGTATCAGAAATAGTTTGAATGAGTATACTGTACAGGTTTAGCATTTACACTTATTTGAAAGTTTACGTGGTTACTTAGAATCTTTAAATACATTTTTAATTTCGTTTATTATGACATCAAATAGACATAATTATAATAAAATTAATAGGGTAAATATAAGTCATTGATACATAGACCAAAAACAGGTGAACTAGTAATTCTGAAGCTAGTAGTAAGTAGTCTTTACGATGTGATATATCTTTATTCTCTTCGCCAACGTAATTGCAATAGCATATCTTTAAATAATATGTATTTTATCATAAAAATATTTTCCTGTTAGCTGCGTTTTCCTTTGGTTTAGTCAGACGTTATTTATGTAACATTTTAAACTCGTCGAGTATATTTGCTTTGGAAGATATTAAGCCGTGTAATTTGCTGTGATCACGACCTTGCGTATAAATGCGACCTTCAGCTTAGTTTGTCAAAACATTGAGTAAGGCAATAACACGAGTGATGTTCAAATCGCCCTGCACGTAGCCACGTACACCGCCAATTAAAAAATAAAGTATGGGTGTTATCTAGAGAGATATCTCTGGCTTGTAGATCCGATAGCAAAGATAGGTGGTAGGTACCTATGTAGTAAGTGTCTAGTACTTACGTGACTACAAGTCATTTAGATCAAACTAAACTTATCAACTGATGTTTTTCGAGGGTTATTCTCTATAATACTAATGATAATAGCAGTTAAAAAGATCTGTTATGACTAAACCACCTTTACTTTTAATTATAATTATTATATAAAACCTCTCTTAGAATTTAATGGGCTATAAAACATCAATCAACCCAAACATACCTTTAATTCAAATAGTAACAAATTCAGTCTATTGCAAAGAGTAGGCTAGATCTCCGATATTATATATTTCTTTAATTTTGTAATAGACTAGCCTTCCGCCCGCGGCTTCGCCCGCGTTAACTATAGGGCGTTATCCCGCGGGAATATCTTTGTAAATTGTAGCCTATGTGTTATTCTAATGTATAAGCTATATTATTGTAAAGTTCATTAAAATCAATTTAACAAACGTTCATCCATCCGCCGCATAGTGATGTTTTACCAACACAAATCTACCTAAAACCAAATTTCCGCAATCAAATATAAATCTGATTTAAAAGTTTATGGTCCGACTTCCGCGTATATATTTCTCAAACTAAAACAATACTTTTGTACTTAAGAAATCTTATATTCGGTAGCTTTTGGCATATAATCTCCGTCCTACGCATATCAAATAAGAACTCTACGAGAGCATACCAAAGGCACCCCTACATTTTTCTATAAACAATAAGCTCGCTTTCAAAAATACAAACAGAAATAATATGTAATTTATTACAATAACATTAGTCATATTAGCAAGTTATTAGTAAAACTTACAGAAGCGCTAATCCTATTGGTTCGCCTGTGACGCTCGCAGGTAGCTCCCCTCCACTCTAGCTTTCTTTAACGTTCCTACTGGACTTCCTAGTTAGTCTCCGTTTGGAATCCGCTTTCAAAGCACTACCCAGTGGTTTTTAGTGATTTAGGTGTCGTTTATGTTTAAGTGAGCAAATAAAGTGAAAATGTACTGGTACAGGCGCCAATATTGCGTGAGTACCTACCACAAGCAAATTTTTTTTAAATGTTCATGGACGTGATTGAAAAAAAATTCTTTTATTTAAAAAAATGTTAATAAATAATGTAAAAATATATCTAAAATGTTTTATTACATAAAACGGTTAAATAGATGTGTTATTAAATACCTATTTTTAAGTTAAATATTGTGTCATAAGAAAACCCTACGTAAAATTGCTAACAAACAAATCCAATCCTCACAAAAAAAAAATATTGCAAAAGAATTTCATGGTAAAAATTTGTCTACCGTACAAAGTTGTAAGTTTGTGTAGTGTTATATAGGCCTATTGGCTAAATTAAAAAAGCTGCTAATATCTATCTGATAGCCAAGAAAAAGCATAAATATGTTCTCGTTTCGAAAAAACTTAAAAATTTGCCCGAAAACGATATTGCCTTCTGGATGACGTCACACCGTGCGAAACTAGATTCTTACGAAATTGCTCTGTTCTAATTGACTTCAGTTTCAGTAACCTCGAGAACAAACTCAAAATCTGGTTTTCAGCGCTTATAGGGAACTGATGGCTAGTCTGCTCTCACTCTGCACCCAGCCCGGCCCTCTTGTAAACGTGGGGAAATGTGCAAAGTGACTATGAGCCAGGGGTGGCTCTAATTCCGTAGAGGTGGAGGGAGAAGATGGGCCCACTTCCTTCTTCGACCACCTATACGTGTTAGACGAATCAGAGTTGTCTGATTCATTAGGCGGATTCTTTCGATTAACTATCGCACTGAATGTGATAACTACCTTCCGTGATCTCGCTTTCGAGCATGGCTCTTAATATACTCTCGAGAGAATACTCGACCGACTTCCGTGACCATTTCTTTCTACTGTTAAGTATATGCACAGCACAGCAAAGCGTATGCAGCCAGAAGACGAAGTGACTTTGGTTAGGCGTTGAGTGATAGTCAACTCAATTAAAATGAAGTGAAAGCAGATGTTATGAAGAGGTATGTTTGTCGCAGGTGACGACGGTGATTCCGGCGGGCGCGCTGTCGCCGGCCATGCCGGTGACCATGGTCAACCCGGTGGTGGCGCCCGTCGCGCCCGTGCTGGCCGCCGACGTCGTCGGCATCCCCGTCAAGCAGCGATTGGGCCCGGTAAGTTCACTAACTTATACCAATAGTAGTGCATGTTCATTAAAGTATCAATTTTGATTAGAATGCTATGATATGAATTATAGTGTGACACTAGGTGGACATAGGAAACGTTGTGTTTTTATAAAAGGCGAGGATATTACCTCGTCGACTCGACAAGTGTACCAATCGGGCATCTTCTTGCAGCCCGTGAACAAGCCTGGTGGGGGCCGCATCGCGCCCGTCAGCGGCGCCCTCGCCGCCGCGCGCCGCGACCCGCGCCTCGCCCGCCTCGCCGCCGCTCCTCCCGCCGCCCCGCCGGCGCCCGTCGTCCGCCCGCCGGTCACGCAGCCGGCGCCCGTCGCACCCATCGCGCCCAACGTGTTCGACATCAAGCCGCTCGACCGCGTCACCAAGCGCAAGAACGTCATCACCATCGACGTGCGCCCCGACGCCGCCGAGCCGCATCGCCGCGACCCGCGCCTCGCCAAGCGCGACGAACGCCGCCGCCCGCGCGCCCGCCCCGCCCCGCCCCCCGCCCCGCCCGCCGTCGCCCGGCCCGCCGAGCCCGCCGTCCCCGCCGCCCCGGAGGTCGCGCCCGACAGCGACGCGCGGCGGATCAGCCGCCTGCCGCCGATCCCGAAGATCCGGCGCGACCCGCCCGCCGAGCCCGCCGAGGACGCGCCGGCGACCGCCAAGCGCCGGCGGGACCCGGCCGAGCGCCGCGACGACCGCCGCCGCCGCCGCGAGGCCGCCGCCGCCGCCGAGCCCGCCTCGCCCGTCGCCGAACCCGCCGCCCCGCCGGCCGCCTCGCCGGAGAAGAAGGCTCGCACTCGCGAGCGGCCGGTGCCCGCCGAAGCGGGCAAGGACAAGGAGCGCGACAAGGACGCGCGGCGGCGGCGGCGGGCCGAGGCGGCCCCGGCGCGCGCCGAGCCCGAGGTGGTGTTCAAGGAGCTGCGCAACTACCACAAGGAGCGCTACATGCGCCGCAACCGCGACGCCTCCGAGAGTCCGGAGCGGGCGCCCGCCGCGACGGACGCGCCCGCGTCGCCCGCCGCGTCCCCCGCGTCCGCCGCGACACCCGCTCCCGCCGACGGCGATGCGCCAAGTAAGATATCGTTTCATGCTTCCCGAATGCGTGGGTAGAGGGTTGTTGTCCGCGTCCTATTCGATCTGTGATACTAGCTGTAAGACGGCGCGTGTCGCCGATTGTGTGGAAATAAATTTTTTACCACCCACTGGAGTGTTGTATTGCCTCGCCGGAGCGTTTCACCCCCTAGCGTTAAGCGTCGCGAGCGGCCGCCGCCGGCTCGATTCGATTCAGTCGCAGTTTTCGACTCGTCGCACTCGCGCGCCTCGGCGGCCAGGATGCCCGCGTGCGATATCTCGGTGCTTGCAACTTCTCATGGTCATTGCGGAGGTTCGAATCTATTGAGTTAGTGAATATTACCTGAGCTACGATGATTCTGAGGACCCCCGCCTGGACGGCAGCGGTGCTGGAAGTTTGTGGATCGGGACAAATTTGGACGAGGAGGACCTATTGGTGGAGATGTAAGTTGGTGATATTCACAACCTGGTTTTTCTTCGGTTGGGACGAAACGTCTTTTAAACTCTCTTGTATTGCACTAGTGAGACTTCCATCTTCAGGCGCTATAAAAAAAAACCTAGATTTAGAACCTAATCCGTGGATGGCATTTTACTCAGCAGATTTATGAGATCAGTTTCATTTAGCAATCATAATTTTAAATTAAACCTTATTTCAATAATTTCAAAGCAGTTTCGTGTTGAAAAAGCTATTCTAGAATACATTTGTAGTCCATTGAAGTAATAGAAAGTTGTTAATTATTTCAAACTCGTACTTCTTTAAAATTCAAGTAATCTTTTTTTTATATGAAGAAAAAGGTAAAACTAGATTCTTCAGTATTTTACTTACTATTTTACATAATTTAGCTAGAGTGCAATAGATATTCCGATATTAATTTTGTAAATTGACCAACTACTTTGCATGTCTCTTACACTCAGTTGCAGAAACGTCCATTAAAGTTAATGTGTCATTAAAGCTATTGCTGTCACTTTTTATTTCATGACAACGAAAAGTGACAGCATTAGATTTAATGAAGCATTAACTTTAATGGAGCTTTCTGCAACAGGGTGTAATTCTTATAAATAGTGTAACGAGCACAAATAATTATTTTATAGCTTATAGATTTGAGAAAAACATTTTGAGTAATAACAGTATTTTAACTTTTTATTTTATCCATATATTATATAGATATATAAATGTTAAGAATTTCAAATAATATACCACTGACTTCGTATGGTATTAAACACTAATTTAGGCCATTTATTTAATTCACAATTTATGACACCAGTTGTTTATCAGAAAAAGCTATTTTTCGAATACAAAATTTAATGGAAGTTCAGCCACGTTTGTCTTCATAATAATTTAAATCATCCTATTCCGTAGTACCAAACTCGAACCGAAATTATAATGGTATGAGATGTTGCAAGAAACTATTATCGCACAAAGGTATTCCATTTCGTAGATTCTACAATGTGATTGTAGCTATCATACTTTATACTTATTCGATCATTACAACGCATTAGGACAAGGCCTAGAAATTGCAAAGGGTATGAATTGTACTGGTAACTGCCAGATTTCTTGTATCTGAACAGTAAGCAATTGAATTGTGCTTGCAATGCATGTACAGTCGGCAGCACATCAAACTACCCTTATCTAACTCCTACAATCAGTTTTCAACTAAATGTCCATCGCATAAAGTTTTATCTCAATTGATAATATTAGACAGATTAGGGTGGGTTGATCTGCTTCCGACTGTATGCATGTTGGGATGATAATCATCGTAAAATATGAAGGGTCGAGTGATCTTACTTAATTAATTTAAAAATACTTAAAAGTATTTTTATAAAGTACTAGCGGGCGCCCGCGGTTTCACCCGCGTGGTTCCCGTTCCCGTGGGAATTGATCAATCAATCAATTCAATTTTTCTCGCCGTAAAAACCATACTTGAACTCCAACGAACATTTAAAAAAAATTTTGGCCGAATTGGTCCAGGCGTTGTTGAGTTATGCGCTTACCAACACATTTTGCGATTCATTTTTATATTATAGATTGATTTAACATTACATGTAAAATGGAATATATCTTGTTAGAAATACGTCTCGTACAAAAGTGAATTTTAGGTTTTAGAAGTTAGAACCTATTGTTTACGACCCTATGATATCCCAGCGTCCAATATTATAATCATCCTTTTCGAAATAATAAAAAGGAAATTTACTTTCCCCTCAATATTATTTTTTGTTTAATTTTAACTGTTCAGTTATCATCCTTTACCATGAGTAGTTCTTTATGTGTACTTAAATAAAGTACGTATATACTATATAGAATTGTATAGGTTCAAGTGCTTAGTTTTTACACGTTTATCGCATGTGACTTATTTTTAAAATAGTCATTTTCAGTCATTTCGCATTGAGTATTCTTGCGATTAGTATGTAATGGAAATGCATTTATTTGTTTTATTACCTTAGGTAATTTTGGTTTTACTATTTGTTTTTGTGGAAATGCTGAATAACATACGAAGAAACTCCCCATTACTCTATTATTTATACGTTAGGTAAGATCATTTAAAAATTGCTTGAAGAGTAAATTTAATTTAAGAAGTGAATGTATTTTACGGCAGGAGTCAGGACTTATACTGGGTAAGAAGTTACTTAGATAAAATTGAACTAGGGCGATATATACGTACAGAGAATTTATAAAACAGTAAAATGTTTTTTGTAATAATCATCGTTTTGTTTTGCGAACATAGCGTAGAAACTAACTTCAACATAACAAGGCTAGTGAAGCTATCGTAGTAAGTGAAAACTATTTTTGTGGTAGTCCACAAATGTAGAAAACATAGAAAGAAACGTTTAGGCAAAACCATTTTTTGTCATATTAATTCTAGAAAGATGTCCCTAGATAATAAGTATATTTTATACTAATGTTGAACTTAGATTTTTAGACTCATATTTTTATTTTACAATTTGAAGTAATTAGAGACTAAGTAAGTTCAATAAAATAATTTAGACTTTTGGCGATTCTCTGACGCTCTTAAACCTACCTTAATCGTTGTATAAAATATACGGCATATTGATTTTTACCATACAAAACCATTTTGTTTAAGTTAACATCGGCCATAACAGTTAATTATTATAAGCTACTGTCTAAGTTAAGTTAATCATTTCATTACAAATATATTCACCTGAACCCATAAATTGAAAGCCTGGGAGTATATCGCAGGTGTAGGTACTGTCAGAGCGTTGATATTATAATTTACCTTGAAAAAATATTATATTACGTATATTTAAATAAGTAAATAATTTAGCTTTGATTTGAAACACAAATACAGCAAAGGGCATGGAAGATTTTGGCCTTCCTACTGGTCCGCTCCGCCATTTTGATTTTTTTTTCAAAACATCGTTTACTTAAAATTCTTTCAAAATGGATACTTAGTATTAATACAAACTTAAACTGTGATTAGACGAAAACCCGCAAAGTGTCACATTTCCAAGATAATTATAAGCAACCAAAGTTTTAGTTCCAGTAGGTAAGCCACCCCCATACAAAAATCTTCATACCCCTTTAATTTTATATTCAAACTATTATAAAATAATAAAAGGTGTTATATCAAACTAAATTAGTTAAATACAAATTTAATAAATTGTATTATATAATTTGTATACTAATTCCAAGTAAGATGCAATAGCGTTTGCGATTTCAAAGTACCAAAAAACATGGAATGGAGAATTTGGATACAATGTTATGTACCTTAAACCAAGTTATATAATATAACTATTTTCTGAATGCAGAACTAATGCAAATATATTATAGATAAGACTAGATTTACGAGTAAACGGAATTGAACGAGTTTCTAATTTATTGTTCGAATGATGCTGTCTTTTGTTGTCTATATATTTTATTAAATTATAAGTGTTTGAATAGAATCATCCTGATTTTATTGCCTCTTGTACTTTACATATTTAATAATTTTTAATTTAGTCAACGTGACTTCATAAAATAGATTTAATATACAAAACAAGTTTACATGTGAAAAATACGACGCCTTATCTAAATAGCATTACTAACGTAGAAGAATATCTGGCATGTTTCCCGTACAATTCATGCAACGTAAAAGTGTAGTCAATAATGATCTCATTTCACTTATTAATCACCATAATTTAATTAACTTGCAAATACTCCAAATTGTTCTACACAAAAACATAATATCTCTATAAATAGTATTACAGACACTGTCTTTGGTATTATGGAGTAGTAAAATAAGTAACTGCTTACGAATTGAATTGTAAAAAGGGAATACAGTTGCATGCAGTGCATGCAATGGGATTTTGGATGCTATTTTTAATTAAGAGTGAACTACTTGCTCTGCACAAAAAATACGTATCTTTAACCACGTTATTTTATACATCTTTATGAACAACTTTTGTTCTACTTTTCTGGTTGGCTGGAAATTATCCCACTCACATACTTAAATTAAGTCAAACCATAATTCTATTGCCTAAATATTACAGGCCTATTCCATGCAAGTTCAAGGTACACATTCTCGTAGACAAAATGCTGTAATTACAAACCTATGTATGAAAATAGGGAAAAATTTATCAATTAGAAATAGTAAAACAAAATATGTTCACTGGATATATAAAATGCATGGTTATGACATGGTTGTAAAGATGTCTTTGGTCAAAGTTGTATCCATGTTGATGCAAGTGTTGGTAAGTTTTTGAGGAGTGATTTGATAAGAGTAAACAGGTAAACGGTTATGCTCAACGGAAGATCCAGGAATGTGAAATTTATTTTGAAATGATGAAGGAAACAGTTTTAGCCAGAACATGACTAATTTTGGGGTATTCATTATTCGAGCTTTAAATAAAAATATATCAATTTGTCTGTTATGCAACTATGGAACTTTTACTTCTCTTTTTTTATTATTAAATTGTTGATATGATATTATAATGAAATAATATGATTTATGTTTAAGCTAACGTTGTCATTAGGATACTAGAAAAAACGCCTGGATCTGCCGTCAGTAATGCTTAATCAGTAATTCAAAATAGACTAGAAGATTACATAAAAACGGAGTATCTTTTTCAGATATACCCACGAAACCTGTCCTGGAAAACAAAGACGTGGACCTTCGAGTCCTCCCCGCCGTAGACGCCAAGGCATCACCGGTCGCACAGAAACGATCTTCCACAGAGTCCCTTGAAAAGAAACCTAGCAAAAAGTCTAAACCTGATAAATACGATGTGTAAGTGGTGTTCTGCTATCAATTTACGTGTCCTTATTATGTCAATGTCATAAGTCTTCCAAGTGAAGACTTGATAACGCTCCAATTTATTTTTATTTTATGTTCAAGATGTCATTTAACCTAACGATAAGCATCGTTTTTTTTTTTACCACGATAGTGGCGTTCAAATCTTCGGCTCACCTGATGGTAAGCGGTTATCGTAGCGTAAGGACAATCAGAGGCATCACACGCTCGACGCCGATCTTGTAATTTGAAGTAAAATCGTAAGCTGGCATGCGCATATTAACCAGATCAACTGACAATAATGACTAAATATCGACACCCTATTCCAGTTTATTCGGAAACGAAGACGTGGATCTACGGCAGCTGCCCCAAGTGGAAGAAGTTACCGCCCCACCCCCACCCTCTATAACAGACTCCCCCATACGGGAAAACCATAAGGAGGACGACAAGTCCCCCAGTCCTGAAGGCTCGCCAAAGAAGGACTGGAACGAGGTGAAGGAAAAGTCTGAGGAAAGCAAAAAGGCGGCAAAGACCCCGTCCAAATTGGATCTGGTCAGAGCTAAGTTGGCTGGGTTGGAAGCTACCAAAGGAAAAGACCGTCTAGGACGACCACTATTGTTCAGCAAATCGCCTAGTAAGTACCATTTTCATACTTGCTCTTACTTGCTGGTAACTGGTAAAAAAAAAACACTTAAATCAAGTTTATACAATACAGCTCTTTATTTTAAACTGTTGTTTTCTAGGTGTTGAAAAAGAGAGACGACGCACATTAAGCAGTGAGGACACAGACTTGAGAGCAGAGAGCTCGGAAGAATTCGACACTGAAGACCACAAGAAGTCGATCTCGATCATCATGAGCCAAGCGAAGGAGCAGTACTCGGACGGCAAGCTCGACAAGAACCAATACAACGCGCTCATGTATCAAGTCCTGCAGCTGAACGAGAAGCTTAAACTGAAAGAGGCTAAACAGAGGGAGTCCTTGGAGGTGTCGAAGAGGAAGCTCAAAGCGCACATACAGGAGGACAACCACAAGGTGGTCAGTCCGAAATCCTCCCCGAACACGTTTGGAGATATAGACGAGAGGATCACCCCTGCTTTCATGGATACTCCCCCGGATAGCCAAAATTTCATGATGAACCAAGACTCGGACATGCGGATGAACTCCATGCCTCCGCTCGACATGCACGATGGTCCCGCACGTGGAGCACTGCCTCTCCCTCCTATGATGCCAAATATGCCGATGTTCGGGCAGTTCCCCAACCCGAGGGACTGGAGACCCCCGCGGCCGAGAAACGAAGATTTCGGACCAAGAAGGTTCAGAGGCCCCACGCCGCAGTTCAGAGGGAAGTTCGACAGACGCGCCGGGCCGTGGCCACCATTCGTCGAACCGCGTCCGCCCATTATGCCCCTCCCCACACCCGTACTGGGCATGTGCCAACAAGAGAGTCCTCTGCAGCCCTATGAGAGAACTGTCTCCCCTCCCCCCCTCGGTGCTAGTAACGTAGTTATACCCCCAACTGACTTTAAAGTGCTCGAATACATTCATCAGGACCCCATGAAGACGATACAGATTGACGGAGTTCCCAGAGAGATCAGGTACTACGGGGACACTGCCATTATAATGATGGACTGGGACGATCCTCGCGAGATCAAGTTCCTCCCAGGTTGTAGAAGGGTTACATTCGATAATAAGGACTCTATAGTGTTATCGTTTAACGAAGGTTACAAGCAAGTGGAGATAGACGAACAAGTTTTCGACATCAAATTCGGCGCACCGACGAGAGAATTGTTTGTGAACGGGAGATGGTACGAGTGCTTCTTCGGCGGACAGCCCATAGGGATCATAATCGACGGGAAACCGCGACTGGTGCAACTAGAAGGTCCTCTCCCTCAGGTGGACATCGGCAAGGTGAAGCGAACGGACCTGGTCGCGGGCAAAATCAACCTAATAGTCGACGCGGTGCACATGTGCCCGGTGTACTTAGACGCTAAGGTGCAGGAGTTTCATGTCAATGGGAACTTCTTCACGGTGCGGTTCGTGGACGCGCTACGGACAGTGTTAATCAACGAACAGCCGTTTAAAGTGGAGTTTGGGGACCTGCCGAAACCGATCTACGTGGGCAGTCAGAAGCACTTCATCCGCTTCTCGGCGCTACCGCGGGGAGTGAAGCCGGGCGCGGTCCGGATCGCTAACATGGAGGGAGCGCCCACGCCGGCCGTGGCCGAACCCGTGGTGGGATTCGAGAACATCCACGACCAGAACGCGATGGATGTTGATCAGGAGGTCAAGCCCCGCCCCAACAAGACGCCCAGTCCAGACATGACACAAGAAAACCAAGGTAATTATCAAATGCTCTATATTTGGCTGCAACTTCCCTTAGTCTGACATTAGCTTACCAATGTGACTTTACGACTGTTTAGTCATTCTTCTGCTTTCTGATACTGATTCAGAAAAAGCTTGAAATATCTTGTCTTAGACTAATTTGTGGTATTAAGTAATACAGGTTTCCAATTAGAAATTTAATAGATAACGAAAAGGTCTAGGTTTAATTTTTATAGTCCATCAAAAAATGTTTTCGTCAGATATGCGGTGGTTCTTCCGTCGATCCATATTTTTAGGTTAATATAACGCACCGTCAGAGAGAGAAAAAAAACTCTTTCTCTATCCATAAGGCTGCGTCCCCAGTAACAGTTTGCCTACTGGGAACGTGGCCTAAATCGTGACTTAAGTATGCAAAAAGCCAAAAACATCTTTCAAACTCTTCCCTCTATCCCCAGGACTGGACATGCTAGCGAGCGTAATGCCATCCAGCACGCAGGGCCCAGCGTCCGCATCGGAATACAGCTCGACCGAGCCGCTCTTCATCAAACCAGACAAGATCCCTGGCTTAGAAACACCATCAGAGGAAAAACCCGCTCCATCCATACTGCCCATACTAGGCAACATCAACGTGAACGATCTCTTCGCGAAGCTCGTCGCTACAGGCATTGTACATGTGCCAAGTGAACCGAAGGTCGAGGAGAAACCGGAGAAGGTGGAAGAAAAACCTAAGCCTAAGGAAGATAAGAATGTTATCCACAAAGTTGATTTCCTGAGACCTGAGACGTTGAGGGTGTAAGTATATTTTCTTGTTTCAAATGATCACTGTCAGATATGGTTGTGCGCTTTTTAGTTACTTAATTATATTTTATTATTGGACAGGACTGTTGTTAGAAGCAAATCCTACGACCAGACCCTAACTTATTAGGATATTTTATAAGTAGACAAATGTTTTAGCCTAGTTCTAGTTTCTAAAAAAAAGGTCTTATAAGAAATTTTTCTTAAAAAATAACAATTTCAGGTTTTTTATAAAAATGGTGTGATACCAAATGGGTCTCCAAATTTGAGATCTTTGGTTATTTAATCGAATAAGCAACATACATTAGCATAATAACCAGGTTTCAGTCTTTCTTAAAAGTTTTGAAGTGTTGAGATATGTACATTCGTAAGGAGTATTTGCGTCGTTCTAGGGCATCTGCCTCTAATCTCGCGGAAGCGGAGACGGCGCACGGGTCGCGAGCGACAGCTCGTGACCCGTGCGCCGCTCCTGACAAGGAGCGCTTCCGCTCTCGTTGCCGCGTCCGTGAAATTTTGTGCAGATGCTTAGTTAGGTTACAAGGTTGCGGTCGAATTTCGTTTGAAGCGCGTATATACGCGCGTCGACTGCGCGTTTAAAATACGCTGTGTGTATGTTTACTCAGGCCTCAACCGGGCGTGGTTTCGAAGCTGTACGGCGGCATGCAGTGCAGCGGCTGCGGCGCGCGCTTCCCGCCGGAGCACACGGTGCGCTACTCGCAGCACCTGGACTGGCACTTCCGGCAGAACCGGCGCGACCGCGACTCCGCCCGCCGCGCGCACTCGCGCCACTGGCACTACGACCTGTCCGACTGGCTGCAGTACGAGGAGGTCGAGGACCTGGAGGAGCGAGGTCAGTGCACTACCACTACTCCTGGACTGGCACTTCCGGCAGAACCGGCGCGACCGCGACTCCGCCCGCCGCGCGCACTCGCGCCACTGGCACTACGACCTGTCCGACTGGCTGCAGTACGAGGAGGTCGAGGACCTGGAGGAGCGAGGTCAGTGCACTACCACTACTCCTGGACTGGCACTTCCGGCAGAACCGGCGCGACCGCGACTCCGCCCGCCGCGCGCACTCGCGCCACTGGCACTACGACCTGTCCGACTGGCTGCAGTACGAGGAGGTCGAGGACCTGGAGGAGCGAGGTCAGTGCACTACCACTACTCCTGGACTGGCACTTCCGGCAGAACCGGCGCGACCGCGACTCCGCCCGTCGTGCCGTGACAAAAATCTTTGTGACAAAAAACCTAACACTCGTTTACCGTCGTTTCAGTGCGGCACGGATTGAAACGAGCTGCTCGTTTCGATCCGTGCGAGCTTCGTACAATCTACGCTCATATGTTTAGTCGCACGCACACAAACACTGTGCCGAAGTCTGCCGCATAAGTTGATAAAAACTACTATGCAATAGCTTTACCGCGGCAGTCCCCGAGTGCAACACGTTTTTTTTATATATATTTTTCTCGACGAAATACGCCATGAACAAATGTTCAACTTCTAAACGTATCATCCTCCGTACAGAAAAGAGCTGGTTCGAGACGTCCGGGCAGACGGAGGAGGGCGAGGGCCCGGCCCTTGCTCCGGCCGAGGCGCCCAGCGTGGCGGCCGGCGCGCCCGCCGACCACCACTGCGCGCTCTGCGGCGACAAGTTCCAGCAGTTCTACAACGAGGACAAGGAGGAGTGGCACCTCAGGAACTCTGTCCGGCATGAGGAGAATAACTATCATCCGATGTGCTTCGAAGACTATAAGGTACGTCCGACCCTTTCGTATCTACAGACGAGTAATTTAACTAGTTTTTTTTTTTTTTGCATTGTGTAACAAGACGAGCAGATCGTACACCTGATGGTAAGCGCCACGTCTGCCCTTAAACAGTTCAATGCTAAACAGTAACTAATCAATTACTGTTTGGCACTGCCCTGCGCCCAGCTCCGAGCTGAGCCGAGTACAATTTAGCGATTTCATCTATGAAAATCGACGACGCTCGCTATTGGAGACGATCCTTTTTGGCCTTTTTTATCTAAATTATTATTTTTTCTTTCGTCTTTTTATATAAATGAAATGTCAGTTGACGAAAATCTGATATTATAAAAAATCATTGGCCATCTTCGCTAGGTATATACACTCGCCGATAAATATGACGTAAAATGCTAATATTAAGGACTACGATAGACGTACCCGCATCTGACTTAAATATTCTAAGATGTAACACCAACCTTACGTTATACAAATTAAAAAAAAACACGAGGTTCCTATCGTTCTTATCGTCCAAAATTGATCTAAACGATCAACATTATGATTTTTTAAAAGTTAGTTAATCTAATCAATTTCCCCACCAGGCGTCCCTAACGAAAGAGGAGCCTAAACAAGAAGAGTCGACGGACGACGTGGTCCCCGTCGAGAAGGCGGAGGAGGCCATCGAGATCAAGGACGCGGATGATGAAAACTCGCAGTCCGACACCGAGTCCGTCGTGGAGGTCGTGGAGACCGAGCCGCTGCCGGAGCCCGAGCCTGTTGAGGTAAGGCATCAATCAATCTAAGATTTTTTTTATAACTAAGCAGTCAGGATGACCTCACTCCACCTGATGGTGGACCACTTACAAACTGCCGACAAACTGTTATGCAATTTGGTAGAAACATAATGCATGTATTGAATGTTTACCATAAATAAATAAATTAAAAAAAAGCGTCAAGATGTTTGCCGGACTCTGTATCCAACACAAGAAATAAACGTGTGTACATCGCCGCAGCGTCTAACGATGTATTTATGTTGTGTTTAGATCGACGAGGAGGGCGACGAGGACGACGTGATCTACAAGGCGGAACCGGTGGAACAAGTAGTGGTGGAGGACGAGGCCGACACGGACGACGAGACGACGGCCGCGCGGCGCGAGCGGGACACGCAGGCCGCCATCGACTTCGCCAGCGTGCGCGTCAAGCAGGAGCCTGTCGACCCTGGTCAGTAACACTTCTGCTCCCTCAATGGTCGAAAAGTTTCGACTATTACACCAGAGGTCTCGGGTTCGATCCCCGCACGGTACAAACATTTGTAACAACAGTGTCCATGGACATGTCTGTTTGTATCGGTCTGGGTTGGGTAAGGACTGGTTAGGACAGATGTCAGTAGCATGAGATGGAGGATGCCTATGTTTGAATACATCCTGACTGGAAAGTGCCCTAAAAACAGATTTAATATATTAAATATACTGGATATTTTCTTGTAAAAGTCAATGAATAAAGACTATTTTTATTATCCATTGTCTGGCACCTATAGCACAAGCTAACACTTAGTTTCGGGCTAGATGGCGCTGTGTGAATGTCCAAAGAAAGATTTATTTGGGAAATATTTAAATGTATATCCAAAACAGGCTGAAACGTGCACCAAAATAAACCAAAGGTTAGGTTAGCAATTCAATTTTTTGTTGCACGTTTCAGCCTTTTTTGGTGTACGTTCCGCTTTTTTTGGTGTAGGTTCAGCCTTTTTTGGTGTAGGTTCAGCCTTTTTTGGTGTAGATTCAGCCTTTTTTGGTGTACGTTCCGCTTTTTTTGGTGTAGGTTCAGCCTTTTTTTGTGTACGGTTAAATACAAGCCGATTTATTTGACGTAAGAACGTTTAATATCCGCAGACGACGAGCCAGTCATAACAGCGGAGGAAGACAGTGTGAACGCGGGCGTGCTGGGCGTGGACACGTCGCAGCCGGGCGTGGTGTCGTCGCTGGACGGCAACGTGCTGGACTCGCTGGGCCGCGCGCAGCCGCTGGCGCTGCCCGCCATCCGCATCAACATCTCCAAGCTGCCCGCGCTCGCGCAGCTCGCCGACGACCGGCCCAGTGCCAGCGAGGTATGTGTCGCTGGACTCTGTAGGACGCGCGCAGCCGCTGGCGCTGCCCGCCATCCGCATCAACATCTCCAAGCTGCCCGCGCTCGCGCAGCTCGCCGACGACCGGCCCAGTGCCAGCGAGGTATGTGTCGCTGGACTCTGTAGGACGCGCGCAGCCGCTGGCGCTGCCCGCCATCCGCATCAACATCTCCAAGCTGCCCGCGCTCGCGCAGCTCGCCGACGACCGGCCCAGTGCCAGCGAGGTATGTGCCACACACTAACATCATCATCATCCCAGCGTTATCCCGGTTGCGCCCTTGCGGGGCCCGGGGTCCGCTTTCCTGCTTTTACTCTTACACTTCGGACGGTCTTGAGCATCCCCTGTGGTGAGCCCATTGGCACGCATGTCATCCGCCAAGACGCCACACTAACATTTTTAGTTATAGCCCGACCAATAAAATAAAAACCTCGCCATATTGCGGAAAAATATTGGAACTAATTTCTTCAAGGGGCAACAATCAAAAAACAATAAGATGTCATTCATTATTATTCTGTCAAAGTGTGACGTCAAATTGTCAACCGTGCTTTGTTACTATTGGATATTGTGAGTTATTTGTGGGTACAACCATAGCAACCAAGTGTTGCTATAACCATAGCTAATGTGACGCCTCCAGAGCAGGTTTTTTATTTTCCTGGTCAGGCTATAATCTTTTATAAGTACTCGATAACGGTGTAATGTGACGTCATGATGCCAACCTAATTTTTCGAACTTGCAATAGGATACTAGTATCCTGTTGCATGTTCGAAAAATTCGTGCTCTAGAGCAACATTTTCTTGATTATGAAATAATTAATTTTAAATACACAACAGTTTAACTGGCAACTAGGCATGTAGACCATCTGATGGTAAGCGGCCACTGCGGCATAATTTCCATTGAGAGACATTTTACTAGGAACGTCGTTTAATGTAGTGCGACACTGGAGGCTTATCTGACTGGGGCTTTAAATTTTAAGTTTCATTTTTTGTTAATTTTAGTCAAACATTTTCCGAAACCAACTATTTCGAAACTTCGTAGTTTTGTTAATGTTTGTTGCCACATAACGACTTTATCACCGTTTCATAAATATAATATTATACTATGGCCGCACGGTACAAATATTTGAGTATGTACTATGTTTATCTGTTGTCTGATATCCATAGTGTAAGCTATGTTTATTTTGGGGTTAGTGGATTATATTCCAGTAATCTATATTAATATTATAGAGAGGAAAGATTTGATTGTTTGTTTGTATTGAATAGGCTCCGAAACTACTGAACCGATTTGAAAAATTCTTTCACTGTTGGAAAGCTACAATATCCCCGGTGAACATAGGGAACTTTTGATCCCGGAAATATGGAAAAATAAATACCGCGGGCGGAAGGCTAGTATATTTATAAAATGGTATTTGTGTACAGATGCTGGAGGACATCAGCGCGGACGACGAGCCGCTGCCGCCGGGCGAGGAGCCGGAGCTGGAGTACCGCCTCAAGCCGACGCTGCAGGGACGGTCCCTCGCGCGCCAGCCGCCGCTGCGGCGGGGACACGAGCTGTCCGCGCTCTGCTCCATCATGTGAGCCGCAAGCAGTCTAGGCGCAGCCCTAGCCCCACCTGCCATCGGGATTCTCCGGCTGGAGATACTTCTGCACTGACAGTGACACAAGTGCATCAGTCAGTGCTCGGCTGTCGACGCGATTCTCCAGCGTGTCCGACCCTGCATCACCTGAAGATACTACTGCACTGACAGACGACAGTGACACAAGTGCATCAGTCGGTGCTCGGCTGTCGACGAGATTCCCAGGGCGCTCGTTTGGTAGTGACTCAAGTGAAGTGCATCAGTCGGTCGGTGTCCGGCTGTTAACGAGATTCTCCAAAGCACGCGTCTGTGAAGTGCAGTGTTGCCAGTAACTGGGAGTAAAATGTTACACAAGAGACTTAAAGACAAATTTTCATGGCAAAAGTAACGATTTACCTTCCCGACGGCTAAATAGCAGAAAAACTGTTTTCTTTAATTTAAAACTTTTTTTGTTTGCTGGATGACTTCGAAAAAGTAACGTAAAAGTCCCACTCAAAGTCAAGTAACTTAAGAGGGTCGAAAGTAAAGTAAAATGTTACAAAAGTAACTGCAGCAATACCACAAATAGTTGTGAAAATTGTAGGTATGTATTTACCTATAGAATTTTCGTTTTGATTCTCATCAATTATTCAATGTAAGTATTGATGACATGAGTAAATGACTAGACAATGTTATGACATATTAATTACTAAAGGCTATCGCGCGATAATAGGTATTTTGTTGGTAGGTTTATGGGAGTGTTATTGGCATTAATATTAACATTTTAAAGAAATTGATAATTTGCTGAAAAGTTATTGCGCCATATTTTTTGATGTAAAGAGGCACTTATTCACTTACAACTGATATACATTTTGTGCTCTGTGATATTTTATTAATGAATAATCATTCATAATTGTAAATGGCCTACAATATTTAAAATGCATAAGATGTGATAATAAAAATATATAAATAACACTCACACCTTATTGTTGTATATTTTTAAAGTTAGTAAAACTAGTACATTATGCAATTTGTATGTTGCTAAAACTACATAAAAACTTGCCTGATAAGCAGCTTTTCTATTTTGTCTATTTCTTTTTTTTCTTAGAAAGTCAAAGACATTAATGTTCAGAGCTATTTCCTCAAAGTCTGTTGTAAGTCAATAAGCGCCAAGTTTTAGTCTTTAGATTTTTGGTAACTTACCTTGATAACCTGGAACCTAGTTCCAAGAAATACCTGAATGTAGTGCTTAAGATATAACAGTATGTTACAAATGTGATACTAAAGTTAAGTTCCTGACGTACTAGCATCGAATTGCGTTTTCTTCACAACTGTGTACTATGTTTTGTAAATACGTAACTTACTGTATGTAATGTATTATAATTTTTCATTTGTATAAGGTACAAATATTCTTACTTAAAGCCTGCAATATTATTTAATAAATTAAGTTGAATCTCGTTCAAATTGCTTAGTAAATGCAAGAATGAATGTTTGTTATTTGTTAAATGTTTTTGGTTTGGGATAATGTTTAAAGAAACAAATAAGACGAAGATTCGTATATGTTTTGATTATTTAACTTGTAAATATAGCCGTTAATAATCACAAAACCCAAGACTATCTTTTGAAATCACAATGAAAGTACTTTTTAACTTTAAATCTTTGTCTACTTTATTAGATGCTCAATAAATTGTTTTCTTTCTGTGTAAATAAACGTTTTCATGGATGATACATTCTTGACTCTTATTTTTAGCTCCATCAATGATCCTCTAAAAGATAAATAATTTTAAGTAACACAATGACTAAGCTGTATTTGAAATTGCAACAAGCATAAATTGCCTACGACGTAAACTTGTATATTTAGAAAGAGAAATGTGAAACATCTGTGTGTGTCAACACGTCATGCCACCAGAGACCAAAAAAGGGTAGACAGCTCCCGCTTCCCACCCGAAAGGCAGCAACAAGACAACCTAAAACAAGCAAGGCATACCTGCACATTTTATACCGCGTTTACATTAAGCCCATTGCCGCGGCAACATGGGGAATAAACTGGGAAACGCGAGAATGTAAACAGGTCATTTCCATTGCCTTGACGTTGCCGTTCGCATTGCCCGGCTATCCCCCATTTGGCGGTTTTTCTAGCGGACATCAAAGCGCGGCAATGCGAGCGGCAACGTGTGTTTACATGTTGCTCTCTCGTTCAGTCGTTTAATATCTTTAAAAATACTTATTGTTCTATTACGATGAATTGCTATCATCCACCATCTCCTCTGACGACGACGTCTCTTTTGAATTCTATTTTTTTTTTTAAACATTTAAATAATTAATTAAACTTAAAAGGCAGAGCGCCGACGCTGCGACAATTTCCACGTTATCCATGGCCCAGAGTCGAATTTAAAATACATATGAAGCGGCAATGTAAACCTTCTTCTTCTGAGATGTAAACACTCATTTCCGCTGACGTTGCCACATCAATATACGGGGAAATATGTACGGCAAGGCAAGCAGCAAGGGAAATGGCTGAATGTAAACGCCTCAGAAGAAGAAGTAAACGCGGTACCACCTTCTCCACCATCTGATTCGATCATAGATAAAGTATGATTCAATCGAGACTCGAATTCTGACAAGCGCATGCGCGAGTATCTATCGCCAGCTCAGAACAATATTATTGTTCTGAATGAGGTTCTGAGATCGCCAGAATTATACTTTATAAAACAGATTATAAAAATACATTGTAATGCACATGAGTATTATGAATAAAAAATCTTTTGTCAACAATGATAATTTATTCTTAACAAAACAAATCTAAACTACATTTTATACTAAGTACAGTCAGCGTCATATAGTTCGTGATACGCAGGGTACTCTAATAAATAGACGCAACCAAATGTCGATAATATCGGTACAAACAAAGTTGTCTTATTGTTGTAAACAGTTTTGTCGCTCAAAAGGGCGATACATTTAAAATGTCATTTAAATCGGTTCAGTCAAACTGCCATAAATATGGTTACAGTCATCCCGCCAATGGTATCCAAACATTCTAAGTGTTCAAAAATATGGAACACATTAGAAAAATAAACCTTACGGCTATAATATCTAAAATATTATTTTTCTTAGCTAAAAAATTAAACACAAAGTGAAAGCGATAGAAACTACTGCTGTCCTTTTCATTTTAAGCACGACGTCATAGACTTCTCTTTTGTTTTGGATAGAAATTCAGAATTTCTTGCATAGCCATTTACGATATTTGGGGGCACGGCCGTGGTGAGGACCAAGTCGAGCAAAAAAGCCGGCAAGGCCGTACCATTCTTTGCAGGCCATTCTCGATCCCCTATAGCTTCGTTTTAGACAAAACTAGAAGCTTGAATTTTCAGTATTTCAGTACGGATGATATGTCTCAAGATATGTTAAAAAAATATAAGCAATAAACAGCTAGGTACAGCTAAATAGATGTTAACCTCAATGAATGAATATGAGTTATTAGGTATATTTCGTATTTAATTTTACTTGGGTACGTAACTGAAATGAACACATTCCGTATTAACGATAAACTGAGCAGTTCTGATAAAGTTACGTTCGAACGTACATAAAGACTGACCCTTCATAAAAAGCAAATCTACACTAATATTATAAAGAGGAAAGATTTGATTGTTTGTTTGTTTGTTTGAATTGAATAGGCTCCGAAACTACTAAACCGATTTAAATAATCCTGTCACTGTTGGATAGCTACACTATCCCCGGTATAGGGTACTTTTGATCCCAGAAATGTGGGAGGAAGGGGGAGATATTTGAAAAAATAAATTACGCGCAAGTGAAATCGCGGGCGGAAGGCTAGTCGCATAATAATAGGAAAGAAAATGACAAATCAATACAGACTGATGCTGATGGTTATTTGACATGCATTGACAGATAATAGAATTACATTCAAACACAAGATTGCGTAATGAGGTTTCATGCTAGCTTATTTTTCTAATGTGTTCCATGTTTTTGAACACTTAGAATGTTTGGATACCATTGGCGGGATGACTGTAACCATATTTATGGCAGTTTGACTGAACCGAATTACATGACATTTTAAGTGTGTCGACCTTTTGAGCGACAAAACTGTTCACAACAATAAGACAACTTTGTTTGTACCGATATTATCGACTTTTTGGTTGCGTCTATTTATTAGAGTACCCTGCGTATCACGAACTATATGACGCTGACTGTACATTTTACATATCACAGTTGTGTGGCCATCTTGGGAAAGGCAAAGTATCCTTTATATTGCTCACCCCACACATCACCTAGAAAAAGAGAAAACATTTATTAGTGGTGCCAGCAGAATGCAAATTAGGAATCAAAGCCTGGGCCTAAACCTCTGATTCTGTATTAGGGGCTTACAATACAAATTGTCTCGGTCACATCCAAAAGAAGTCCCTATTCAACTCTTGTACAGGCACTTAGGTATCTTTGTCCCCTAGTAAATTACTATTATTATTATTATAGGCAGGCAGGCAGTTGTGCCAACTGACAATGCCCGCATCCTATTACACAAGCTGTCTCTGTTCAGCTAGCAAAATGTTTGTCCAATTTGTTCTTGAACTGGTTGACATTTGATGCTGAGACTACATCTTCTGGCAGTCTATTCTACATTTTCACCACCCTGTTCATCAGAAAGTGCTTACTCAGAACAGGTAATACCAGATATGGTTCAATCCTTATGCTCTAATTCATCAAGATAAAGTCTTCAACAAACCTGCAACAACCTCTCCAAACCAAGGCCAAAGCCTCCTGTTGGTATATTGCCAAACTTTCGGAGCTCCAGATACCAGTTCAATCTATCTGATGGCAGTTTCATTTTGAGTTTATTGTAATTATCTTCTCTGAGGCTCCCACCGACTATTTCACCAGTGATTGGGGCTAGAAGATCAAGTGCATCCACCTAAAATTTAAAATAAAGAAATTGAAATAGGTATTACAGTAAAATAATTTGCTTTAGAATAAACATTTTGACTCAGTAGCAGGAATGGAAAGATCACAAATCACAATATACATGCCTTGGTGTCATCATTGCAGCATTCTTTCATGTAAAATGATTTCATTTCTTTGGGCCATCTAACCACAAAGACTGGAGTGCCGTTACAGTGCTCTACCAAAGCCAATTCTTGCTCTTTATTTATGCCTTCCTCAGTATCAATTAAGCCTTTCTTTTTTACAATTTCCTTCGCTTCATCATAGGTCATAGTTACAAATTGTTTATCAATCCAACTGGGTGTTTTTGTATTTTCTTTATCTATTAAAAATAAGTCTGGTTCACACGAATCTCTTGTTTTTGTAAATAAATATTTTAGTAAGTCTTCTATTATTTTCTGTAACTGATCTAAGCTGTCACAAAATGCCAATTCAGCTTCTAACATATAAAACTCTGATAAATGCAATCTTGACCTAGAATTTTCAGCCCGAAATGTTGGCCCAAGTGTATACACATTGCCCATTCCTCTGCAAATAGATTCTAAGTGGAGTTGACCAGAGACAGTCAAAAATGTTTTTGAGCCAAAATATACAGAATCCCTATCTTTTCCTTCTTGCATCATGGCTTTAACAGTTTCATCATTATCTGGCTGCACTTTAAACACCTCTCCTGCTCCCTCACAATCATTTGATGTTAAAATTGGTGTGTGAACATTTATAAAGTTTCTAGAAGCAAAATAGTTGTTCAAATGAGTAGTGACAGCATTCCTGACCCTCAATATTGCTGATATATAATTCGTTCTAGACCGCAAATGTAAATATTGTCGAATATATTCAGGAGGATGTGTCGTCCTGGGGTTGAAAGGGTAACCATCTAGAACTACGCAACTGCCCAATACATTTACACTGTCCGCGACTAGCTCGAGCTGTCCTCTGGGCCCCTTGGCTAGTTTCCCGATGATGTGCACCGAGCTACCGTACGTCAAAGCGTCAGTTTTCAGGTGTTTTGGAATGACTGTCTGGAGTTTACCAGCGCAAGATCCATCGCTTACGTCTGCGAATACGAGGTCTTTTTGAACTCTCAAATTCTTTACCCAACCCTGTAAAATAAGGCGATTATTTAACAGATATTAAATAACAGATTCTTCACAAAATATTCCTGTAAATAATAAATCTAACCTTAACTTCGGTCAATTTGCCGACATCTGCCTTTTTCAGTACTGAAGCAATTCCACTGAGTTTCTTGTGAATTTCATAAAACCTATAACAACTCAGTTTATTTAATAAATTATTTTTAACTAACATTTCTAATAGAACTTGAGTTTGATTTAATTAAATTAATTTACTGATTTCACAATACAAATACATCAGTCAGTCACTTTCTTTCAACTTAAATCAAATGTCAATTGTCATTGTCAAATTTCCAATCCAAGGATATTATAATTTCAATATCTTTGCCTGTGCCAATATTTGGTTTCCTATTTGACCTATTTGTGAGGAAGTCAGGAATTTTCACTTCCTCAGAAATAGGATGTGATTTATGATTAGATAGCCAGTATTTTTAAATCAAGTTTGGATGGATTGCGGTTTGTATCGGCATCTATAATTTTATTATTAAATACGTGGCTTTATCTTTCATAAACTGGCAACTTTAACTGCTTCTGTAAATGTCAAAATTGAAATCTGTCATTCATTTAGCAAATCATGCATGTTCGATTTCGTCGCTCTGTTTCCGTAGTAAATTGTGCAATTTAATTTGTTTTTAATTTATTTGTGTAAATATTTAATATTATTTAATGTAAGTATTGCTTTGTTTGTTTACGGAAAGCATTTGTACTCCATTTATAATCGTGTACAGGTATTATTTTGTAGGACCTCTAGAGCCATTATAAAATACTAATTGGTCATACAAACAGGTTTTCCTACTTTAAAAGTCCTTGATTTTCATATTACGTTAATCAATATGTTGTAATAGATGTATTTTGTAGGCTTTCATGGTCAGAAAGTAACGGCACTTAGTCTTTTTTTTATGACCCATTATTCCACTTTTATGCCGAAAGAAATTGTCTACTTTCTACATGATCAGTTTTTTGGCTCGACTGTTTGTTGCGTCGCCGCTTTGACGTCTTTATTGTCGTAGTTTCACACGGTAAGGTCATAATTTATTCGGATTCGTCCATGAGTAGTCGACGCCTAATTTGACCCCTTATCTCTCATTATCTGACGATAACTGGCTGTCATTTCGTTTTCCTGATAAAATCTTACACTTGCTATAGTTTTCGTTCGAGGTAAATTCATTTTGCTTTGAAAGTTTTCATTACTTCTGATCAAGAAAGTCCAGATTTCAAATATTCATATTCAGTTATTCCAGTAATATAGGATAGTTTCTAGAGAATGTTGTTGTTATTTTATGGCCATGGCTCACATTATGATTAGGGTGTTAATAAGTTTGAGTAGGAAATAAGTATTTTTGTTCATTATTTTGCCAAGAACTCAGATTATTGTATGTTTGGATGTAAGTTGTTTATTGTAAGCAATATTTTCAGAAAATGGCTGAACAAGATCCTCAAGCTGGAGACACTGGCCCACCCAAAGGCATCCCCGCACTTAAAGCACATGTTGTCGCCAACAAGATTGATGTAGCTCTCTGGGGTATTCGACTGCTCACCGTTCTCTGCACTATAGGATATGTTTTACCTCTATTTAATAAGTAAGTACACTTATGATCACAATAATAGTATTTTTTATATATCATACCAATGTGTGGCAGAGAAGAGGATAGCCACTTACAATAGGCAGACAAACTGGATAGCTGAGATTTACTGGATATGTGTTGCTTTACATATTGGTCATTGTAGAGGTAGCTGGGTAACGCTTATCATTAGCAGTAGATATCCTATAGCTAATGTGATGATGATGTATTTTTACTCAGGAGTTCAAATTCACCAGGGACTTAAAGATTTATTAGTATGGTATGGCAAGAGGTACCTCAAGTGTCTCTCTAATTAAAAATATAATCAATCATACTTATGTAAATAGAATTCTTTCATATCTCGTGTTGATGTTGTGTCAGGTAAAATAAATGTTTTACAAGGTTAACTTCAATTTGATAATATGTTATTTTGCATGATTTTATGTTGATGTTTTTTAATGCTGTCTTATTTGTCTTAATGTCAAATTCAAGTCTTTATTCCAACCTAGACTAAGGTTAAATCATTATGTTCTTACCTGACAGCCTCATTATATTTTACCTACTGTATGCATTTTATAATGTGAAGCTTGATTTTTCTGTCTGACATCAAAGAACTTGACAGATCCATACTTTGTTTAGTGTTTACAAACAATTCTATGAGTCTTCTTACTGTGGGTTTGGATGTAGAGAGTAATTTATGTAAGTTCAAGTATGATAATAAAATTGAAAATATTTTTATTTCAGCCATCTCACAACACATGCCACCAATTAAAATACATGTTTTGGCTGAACATCAATATTTTAAATGTTGACATTCTGATTTATTTACGTCATATATGTATTATGATCGTATTTTTTTTAAGTTGGTGGTGCTAGTATATTGTGAAATGAATCATAAAAAGGCCTATTATATGTTTTCTTTGCAGTGAAAGTGCTCACTCGAGCAGGAAACATAAACAATACCTGTAGCCTATTTTGAGCTGCTACCTTCCTCTATTATCCATTCTTCAAAAACCTCTACATTCTCATTTATATTGTACATAGAACAGTATCAGGTTGTACAAATCCTTAAACATGTTCCTCAATTGTCTATAGCCTAGTATCAGGTTTTACATCATTATCAGTATTGTACACAGCTATAAATTATATTATTTTAAATATGTTTTAGAGTTGCTCAACTATCGATAGTTGACCTCGAAAACAATATCGATAGTGCTATCGATAGTATTGACAAGTTAGCAAAACAAATGTTTATCGATAGGAAAGTCTAACACGCTCCTCGATTGCAGGTAGCCCGGTGTCAGCGTTCTACAAGGCTCTATAATATCTGTAGACCAGTACTAGTGTTGTACAAGCCCTGTACATGTTCCTCTTGTCTATAGCCCGGTGTCAGCGTTCTACAAAGCCCTGCTCGGCAACGCGGCGACGTCGGCCCTGCGGCTGCACCAGCGCATCCCGGCGCGCGAGATCTCGCTCTCCCGCGAGTTCCTGGCGAGGTTCTTCCTCGAGGACAGCGCCCACTACCTCTTCTACTCGCTCATCTTCATGAACGTCGCGCCCAACTTGTGTATCCTTTGCCTAATAACTAGCTGTAAGGTTGAGGTCGTCGTTGTTTAAAGTACAACTTTATTCATACAATTTTATACGTTTACGTTTGTAATTCCACAAATAAAAGAACCGACTTTAAAAAAAATATGTTGAAGATGGTTAAAAATAAGAAGATCATCAACATTAATGAAATACACATTATAAGAAATGAACCAAAAACTATTAGTTACTGGTGTAGTTTTATTATTATTTAAGTAGTTGCAGGGAAATCTATGTGGCTTCGGAAGTACGTTATCAAACCGTAACGAACATGTCGTAGTAGTATTGCTTAGTCATCCATTGAACATTTCCAAAGTTTACATTTGTATAAGATCTTACTCATAGGCCATGCACTATTACACTTGTAGTAGTAACGTGTGTACAAAGCCAAGTGGTTTCAAGCGTTCATCTCCTCAACATTCGTGAGGTCGATGGTTCTAATCTTGGGCCACCTTAGGATTTTTCTGTGTGTTGTCTAGCACGTAAGTGGTATAAAAACAAGTGCAAATACCACTTACCACTTGGCATTTAGCAAGTTTTGTTTACTATTGTTATGAAACATTGAGTATTGAGGTAGGTTGATCCCCACACAGTACAAATATTTTTGTGCATAAACAAGAACATGTTGGTTGGTATTGGTCTGGGTGTATCTATTATAATATGAACATATTTACAAAAAAAAAGTATATAAGTAAGGTTTATCCGTTGTCAAGCCCTCAAATTAGTAAAAGCTATGCTTAGTTTGGGGCTAGATGGCGGTGAATGAATAATACGAGACTATATAATTATCTTCATGACAGTGAATTTAAAAAAAAAACAGAAATACAAGTATATCTATATACCATTAAACTTGCATAATTTACCATTCAAGACTCAAGGTAAACTCGGGTACAAAGGTCAGTGTGGCTCGTTGCGCGCCTAATTAACATGTAAAGTGAAATAAAATTGGCTAAACATATCTTAATTTGTCACAACTAGTGAAAAATTTAATGATTTTCTGAATATTACATCGGGCTAATTTATCTATACTAATATTATAAAGAGGAAAGATTTGATTGTTTGTTTGTATGTTTGTTTGTTGGTATCGAAAAGGCTCCGAAACTACTGAACCGATTTTAATAATTCTTTCACTTTTGGAAAGCTACACTATCTCCGGTGAACATAGAAAGAAAGAAAGAGAGAATTTAGAAAGAAAAATTTTAAAAAAGAAATTACGCGCGGGTGAAACCGCGGGCGGAAGGCTAGTAACAAATAAATACCTCCTTCATATTTGACTTAACACAAATGAAATTACTTATTTGCATAAATATGTACTTTAATGACATTCAACATACATTTATCTATTCTTACAATATTGGTAAGGCAATAATTTGTCAACTTATTGTTTGTTTTTATTAAGTCCTTAACTCTAGCGCAGTGATCCTGACGCCGATATTCCTGTTTGCGCTCCTTCACGCCGCCTCCTACTCGCTCACCATTCTTGACGTGAGTATTTTACTTGTATTTCCACAATTTTTCCTTTTTTTTTATCTCTCACTTCCGGAGGTAGTCTTCTCCATGCTCGGAAGTGAGAGGTCCTGGAAGGCGGTCGCCTCTTTCTGTGAGGACGTAATGACACAGAAAGAGGCGGCGGAGCGGGAGCGAGAGAACAGCCCTCACGCTCCCTTGCTCCGAAGAAGTCGGAGGGGGAGGAGAAGACGGGTAGAAGACGTTTCAATGCAGTCAAGAAGATAAATGTCAGCAGTAGACTGAGGACCTGACGATCCACGTTGGTTTGTAAAGTGCGTCTATGTTTGCATTGTCACTAGGTGTTCACTTCTTCTGCGCTACCATTTTTGTAGAGGGATGAAGTTATGTGGGACTCTACCATTGGTGGCTCTACGACGACTAAGTATAAGTATCCCTTAATGGATTATGTCTATCTGTTAGCTGAATTAACTTATAAAAAAATAAACGCGGTATACGGAAATCTTCTTCTTAGTGACAATCTTTTGGCGGCCAACATTCTAATTCTTAGATAACATCTACCGTCTCATTCATATTACAGCAACGAAAACATACAAAGTGTGAATATACTCTTGTTACAATGTGACAAACTTGTAGACGCATTGGAAAAAAATTTGGATATAAATCTCTTACTCTTACTTAAAGAGAATATTATCTTAGATTTATTTGGTTTTTCGTTCAGTACAAGTAAAAATCTAATTAAGTTATCCTCATAATTAATTAATAATATAATCGATTAGGTACTTAGGCAAAAAAATTTTACCATCCATTTATCACATTCATTATCCATGTGATCTTTTAAAACAACAACAATATTAATTTATGACCAGGGACATTGGCCCGGACAAACGTATGTATGTAAGTGAATCAAAAGTTAAGGATTTATTATGATTATGATAATACGCGTTCAAAAAACGGAAATAAAAGTATCAAAATAGCTGTCTCATAGCAAGTAATTGTCTTCGTTATGAAGTGGAATACTCTTGGTTTTACAAGATATCGTGATAATGATCGTGCGCGTACGGTTTTTTGCCGTTACTAAGTACCGTCACGCGTGACCGCAAGACTGCCGCGGAACTGCGGAACCGTTCAACTGAGATACTATGTATTAGTTGCGGAACTTTAATTTGTGCTCGTTACAAATTATGACGAGATAATATCAAAGTAAGCCTTGAAGGGCGTCAGTACAGCACATTGAGCGGTGACTACTAGTGGTGTCCTTCAATAAAATGAGCCGTAGTTAGGTTGCCTGTGAGCTGGGCAGACAGGCGTCCGCCAACTTAAGTGACATGAACTGATACTTTAGTTAATTTTTTTGTGATAAATTTTTACATAATGCAATTTATTAGAACATTATAACTTCATTTCAAACTTCATAATTTAATATGCGAAGAAGTGTTAAACACAGCGCTGAAATTGTTAGGAACGTTTGTGACTTTGGCATGGATAATTTGAAAATTTCTATTTGTAGGTACATAATTGTTTATCTAAAATCTGTTTTAGCATAAGGGATCAATAGCAACGTTAGTTTATTACCGAAAACTTTTAACATAATGTTTAATTTCTTTGGAATCTGGCAAAGAATAAACAATTCACTTGAAAACAATAATATTGATTGACCTCTAAACGACGATACGAAGAGACAAGAACCTACTGTATATAATACCTACCTTACGCTCATTGTTTACACAAGTATGTAATACTTACCTTATGACTTAATTCAGTAATGCGTCTAGAACAATTGTGTTGCCACTATCAAAAGATTTTTTTATAAATAAAATCTGTCCGGAACTGGTTTTTAAGACAAAAGTAAGTATTTACTATAGCAAATAGTGTGGGACGCAATATTTAAAAATAGGTGTTTTATATCATATCATATTATGGTTGTCCAAAGCGCTACAGGCAAAGAGCTGGCCCAGATAAGGCGTCTTACGCGCGATTTGACTCGCGCGTTTGAAATTGAACAAAAGAAAAACGCGCGACTGCATGTGGACGGGATGTATGAACCTCTAGTACCTCGTGCGTCTAGTACCTCGCGCGAGTCAAATCGTGCGTAAAACGCCTTATCTGGGCCAGCTCAAAGAGTGTCCGTTCACCTGCGCGGGGCGAGGCGAGCGAAAAAACAATGAAATATATTGACCAATAGCATTGCAACTCTGTCTGCTCGGTGGTGCAATCCTATTAGTTAACATTTTTCTGTTACTCCGCCCCTCGGCGGTGGACAGGCACTATAAGGGCTGGTCCAGGAAGGCGAATCCGTCGCGAATCTATACGCGCGAAAACTACTAGTGTTCAACACATTGCATTACGAGCATTACGCGTGTTTAGCGGTGAAATCGGCTCGATTCGCGCGTTAGAATCGCCGTTCTGGACGCAGCCTAAGATGACATTGGTGTCGACAGACGCTGGGCCAGAACTCGATGTGGGTGGCGCGGCTGCTGATCTCGCTGGTGGAGTTCCAGTCGCGCAACATCCTGCGCGCCGCCGCGCTCGCAGAGATCGTTCTCTTCCCGCTCGTCGCGATCATGGCGCTCTTGTGAGTATATCTTCTACTTCTTCTAGCTGGCAACCCATTTCTGTTCATGAGAATCACTACGTAGTTTACTAAGTAGTTTAAATTTTACATTGGTTTTCGCCGGTATTAAAAGTATATAAGTTTCAAATTATGCCAGGACTATTTAATCACTACCCTCTAAGGAGAAAATTTTCTGGGTTGAATTGGGAATTTAACTTCGAAGGGGTTCTTATTAGTTTCGTAACCTTCCAGCGGGTACTGCAGCCTGCTGACTCCGTTCGTGTACTACTACTTCGTGACGTGGCGCTACGCGTCGCGTCGCAACCCGTACACGCGCAACACGTTCCGCGAACTGCGCGTACTGGCCGAGCGCACCGCCCAGCGACCGGCCCTGCCCGGCCCGCTGCGGTCCGCGCTCACCGCCGGCGTCGCGCTCGTCTGCCGCATGGCGCCGCCCGTGGAGCACGTGCAGCAGTGAGTACCGCTCTAGCGCAACACTGCCGCGAGCAAGCGTGATGCCGAGCGCACCGCCCAGCGACCGGCCCTGCCCGGCCCGCTGCGGTCCGCGCTCACCGCCGGCGTCGCGCTCGTCTGCCGCATGGCGCCGCCCGTGGAGCACGTGCAGCAGTGAGTACCGCTCTAGCGCAACACTGCCGCGAGCAAGCGTGATGCCGAGCGCACCGCCCAGCGACCGGCCCTGCCCGGCCCGCTGCGGTCCGCGCTCACCGCCGGCGTCGCGCTCGTCTGCCGCATGGCGCCGCCCGTGGAGCACGTGCAGCAGTGAGTACCGCTCTAGCGCAACACTGCCGCGAGCAAGCGTGATGCCGAGCGCACCGCCCAGCGACCGGCCCTGCCCGGCCCGCTGCGGTCCGCGCTCACCGCCGGCGTCGCGCTCGTCTGCCGCATGGCGCCGCCCGTGGAGCACGTGCAGCAGTGAGTACCGCTCTAGCGCAACACTGCCGCGAGCAAGCGTGATGCCGAGCGCACCGCCCAGCGACCGGCCCTGCCCGGCCCGCTGCGGTCCGCGCTCACCGCCGGCGTCGCGCTCGTCTGCCGCATGGCGCCGCCCGTGGAGCACGTGCAGCAGTGAGTACCGCTCTAGCGCAACACTGCCGCGAGCAAGCGTGATGCCGAGCGCACCGCCCAGCGACCGGCCCTGCCCGGCCCGCTGCGGTCCGCGCTCACCGCCGGCGTCGCGCTCGTCTGCCGCATGGCGCCGCCCGTGGAGCACGTGCAGCAGTGAGTACCGCTCTAGCGCAACACTGCCGCGAGCAAGCGTGATGCCGAGCGCACCGCCCAGCGACCGGCCCTGCCCGGCCCGCTGCGGTCCGCGCTCACCGCCGGCGTCGCGCTCGTCTGCCGCATGGCGCCGCCCGTGGAGCACGTGCAGCAGTGAGTACCGCTCTAGCGCAACACTGCCGCGAGCAAGCGTGATGCCGAGCGCACCGCCCAGCGACCGGCAACGATATGTTATAACGACCTGCCTTTTTCTGCGGAGGAGAACGCGTTTACGCGCCATAACCGCAGGTGAGCTACAGCTGCGGCCGTGAGGAGGCTCGAAACTAAAGATATTCGTCCCACTACCCACAAAACTCCTCCGGTTTTCCCTTTCCACCCGATTGGGACGAGCCGGTGCCAGGCTGGTGGCTATTGACCAGCCCATCCCCGGGTACCCCGGCCTGATGCGGTAGGCCGGGGTAGCACCGCCCCGCAAGCACCCCGGCCACGCTAGAAAGCAACGACCTTCCTCCTGATCCGCGCTCATCTGCTCGCCTACGACAGTCGGGCAGCTCTTGCCGCCCTTAGCTGGCCTAAACACGGAGTTGTCACGCAACAAACTGGTGTAAGGATAGCGCGTAGAACCAATGCAGTGTCATGGCAAATTTTCCTACGTTTTGTTGCGATTTACACTAGATTTACACTCTAACCGATAAAAGCAAGACAAAGTTGCGACATATTAATTATTTCTAACAAAGTAACTGACAATATAAGCTTTTGTAATGAATGACTCACAGATAGGTTATTTTTCATAAAACTGTGTTCATCATCATTAGTGACAAATAGTCACATTTTCCTTGAATAGTAGATTTTTTGACACAATTTGGTAGTAATGTTTTTTTCTTGTTTCAGATAGCAACATTAAGGCCGACACGTCTTAGTGGTAGTAACGAACAATTCGTGAAAAGAGGTCGTGGGTTCCCTTCAAACCAAACGACGCGTGGCCTATGAAAGGTCCACAATGTTATAATATTATATACCTACATTTAAGTACCATTTTTCATAGTACACGGTTCTTGTACGTGCTCGGTATATAGATTTTTTATTTATTTGTATTTTTACATAATCCGAGCCCAAAAGAACTTGTTCAGTATTATAGCATTTACGCACGGCACTTTCGCATCGGCACTTCCATAGTGCGTTGTGATCGGAGGCTCGCCTTTTAGCCATTTTGTGAAGACTCGTTATGTTGTGATGTCTAAGAAATTAAAAAACCCAAAAGTCCTTTCACTCGATCCTTAATCTATGGGTTTTACCTCGCGAAGTAGTTTCTATAAAAAAAATCGATAGTGATCGATTTTTTTTATAAAAACTACAAAAATACACAAATGGCGCCAATAGCTAACGTGACATATCTCCATGACAGACTGTAGAGAAAATATCCATCTCCCAAGTAAATATCCAAAAATGGTCACAAAAAGTAGCCGTGCGCATGCAATATCTATACCTGTAGTAACTATCGCAAAAATGGAACAATTTTTTGGTCACAATCTCTAAATATATCATTATGTGTATAATAAGTACTCCTGGCTGCTGTACAAATAATATTAATGCACACTACAATGAAAGAAACAATTTTATTAATATGCACTAACATTTTCATACCCAGTATCTCTTGCATTTTTAAAGTTGTATCTTTATACGGGATAAAGTATGGTTAAGTTTTAATCTAAGGATGCGAAGTGTAATGTGGTCCGATTTTGGTTAAGATTGTTTACGTTAGATTTCGTAAGACATTTATATGAATTTTTCAATAATATATAAGAGCGAAGAGCGAGGCGTAAGCTGAAATATATCAAATTCATTCGGAATTTAAGGTATATAATAACTAATTGGTGTCAAATTGTGTTTAATAACTTATCATTCCACTGTTGTATAAAATCACTACATACAAATCAATGTTTGTACGTAACATAATGTTGTATAGGTAGTCGTCTGATAATTGGTTTACCCCACTAATGCAATGATCATCATTCGATGAATTTAATTTTGGAACATACAAGGTAATAATATTTCTTTCTTTCGAAGATATTTTCGAAAAATGGTAAACCTTTTTGAAGGCAGACTCTACACTATTACTTTTTACAATTTCCCAATGAATTATGTATGTACTTTTAGTACCTAATAAAAAAACAATAATGCACTTGGTTTGGGGTGATTGTAGTCATGTTTTATAAATAAATGTTGGTAAAAATATGTGACTATTATTATCCAAGCGTGCCCATTAATTTAATTGTAATTTAGTAACTCTATTATTTTTACACATTATGTACAGTCAACAGCACACCACGGTAAACACTTGCAGTTCGATAATAGCACTTATGCCCTCGACATAAGAGCGGTACAAAGTCCAAAGTGTTACGTCTGATGTGCTTTTGACTGTACTACATCTCGTGTGTGGAGTTTCGATTTTTTTATCTGAACTTTCACATAAGATTTTTTATCTGAACTTTCACATAAGATTCTTATTTCATAATGTCAAACCCTGCGCTTATTTCAGTAAAATAAGAAATATTATCCAAAAAATATTTAAAGTGAGAACAAACTTAAGATTAAATGCTGGTTCTAACAAGGAAAATTCATTATGAACCTGTTTGTTATTTTTTCAATTGTCATTTCTTTTACAATGTTAAATGAAGCAAGAACATGATATGATGGTTCCTTTATTAAATTAAATCAGGAATATGTACATATAATGATCTATTCAGTCTTGTCATTGAACAAACTACACGGATGTCGTCTGATATGTTCAACTATTTTGAAAGTTGAAAATATTGGACAAAAGTTATCCAATTTGTTCAACTGGTTGATCTGATAGTTGAACATACTGGAACTAAGGATCTGCTATCCCAGGTAAGGGCCCTCGCCCACGGCGAATTTTTGTAGCGATGCCGTCAAGCATTCTAAACGCACGTCAGCATCGCTACTAAGGCGTGTTAGTCGCATTTGCAACGCGCTACTGCATCGCGACTGCATCGATGCAAACGCGTGACCGTGTCGGACGACAGCGGGGGAAGAATAGTGGCGCGTGAGTGGACAACCGAGTGACAGTATCGCGTCTGAATCTGAGCCCGGGGGCGAGGGCACACCGCTAGCGACCGCTACAAAAAGTCGCCGAGGCAAGGGCCCTAAGATATTGGGTCAGTAGTCAGCGGAGGCGGTAAATGAAACTAAAGTCGGTTATAGTAAGTGTTGTATTAAGTTATCACTAGGCGGTGGCGGGCACGGGCGCGGGCTGCGGCGGCGGCGCCAGCGAGCGCACCTCGTTGGTGGGCTCCAGCGGCGCCGGCTCGTCCTTGGGCTCCGTCACCAGGATGTGGTCGGGCTGCGGCTTCTTCGGCCCGTTCTTGCCTTGCTGGTCCCACGGAAGCATGATCTTCACCTGCAAATATCAAGTCAATTAGATCTTGAACTTGCGTTGAGACTTGAGTTACTGTCTAATGATTTCCACAATATAAGACTAGACGTTGGCTTGTAATGGTGGTTCAAATTATTTGGGGTGAAAAAGTAATATGACCTTCTTTTCAATTTATTCTTGGGAGCTTCCAAGAATGAATTGAAAAGAAGGTGTCAAATCATGTTGTGTGAATAGTTAAAGTTACCAGTAATGGTTAAAAAATTACATGAGATGAAACAAATGTATAGCAAGCACCGTACAAAAGCTTGTATGGAACAAACCCTCCAATAAACTTGCTAATTTAATTTACCACAATAAATTAGACCACAAGCCATGTAGAGGCTTGCAATCCCTGAATTGTGGATAAGGCAAAATTAAACTTGAAATTAAACAGCTGCAAATACTATGTAGTAGTTAGCAACTTAAGTCTATTTTAGGAATGGATGTCAAAATTGAATAGTAAATAATAGTTTAAATATCATATTGCCATAGTACTAACCTTAATACCCAGCACGCCTTGCCTAAGCAGTACGTGTCTGGTAGCTGTGTTGACGTAGTCGTTGCAAGGGTCTCCAGAGTGGATCATGAGGCCGTCGACGAACTTCATTGACTTCGCACGCTGGCCACGAAGCTTGCCGGACACGACCACCTCGCAACCGCGGGCGCCTGACTCCATAATGAATCGCAGCACACCGTAGCACGCACGACGGACAGCTAGGCCTGGAATATTAAATAATTTATTTGTTAATCATTTTATTTATTAATTTTGTAGTATTGTATTGTTCTTTAAACAGAACTCATAGAATAAAACCCTTGGATCAGAATGATCCTCGTAAAATATTATTAAAATTTAAACAGAACATTTTTCAAACAACACCATGCACAATGATGATGAATGGTTTGACGAGCCATTTGGTGTAATGGTCGAGAAGTCGGCTATTACACCAGAGGTCGCGGGTTCGATCCCCGCACGGTACAAACATTTGTGTGCATGAACATGTCTGTTTGTATCGGTCTGGGTGTTTCTATGTATAATATGTATGTATTTACAAAAAAAAAAGTATATAAGTAATGTTTATCCGTTGTTTAGCACCCATAGCACAAGCTAATGCTTAGTTTGGGGCTAGATGGCGCTGTGTGAATAATGTCCAGAGATATTTATTTATTTATTTAATGGAAGACATTTAAGGCAAAATTATCATTCCTGTTAAATTGAAATAATTACTGTAATCCTTTCTTGTCACCCTATTTTGCACAAAGCATTGCAAAATATTTTCTTTTAAATATAAATATTACACCATAGCTTACACAGACTTGGGCATTATTTGAATAACTTATTATCTAGTTAATTATTTGAACAAAATTTTATTCGCAATATAATTATTCGCGAATAATACATTCACTAATAAATTATTCGTAACTAAATTTCCTACAAATAAATAATTCGTGATTTTATTCGTGAATAAATAACTAACTAGCAATTTATTCATTTGTTATTTGTCATTCAAATAAATTTTGCCCAACTCTGATCTTACATGAATTGTACATTTCCAGACAAAATGATAGCATTTATCATGTATTGTAATAAATTATATAATACATTAATTTACTTCATTATCACCAGGTTAATGGTAAGCATATCCATTACAGAATAAAGTATTTAATGAATGTGAAATTTTTATCACAGAACATTGTTATTTTTGATATCGCAATACAAGATGCATACTAAGATTAGGTAGTAAAACTATAGACCATTATTTTGTAAAAATGACTTGTTGAAAACTACCCTCAATCTTAGGCCTTTTTTACTAAAAGGGTCTCATCTCAAAATTTATCGATTGCAAATTCTGAATGTATGACACAAATTGATTTCAGATTTTAAAACCTTTCAGCTACCATATACGCAGTTTTCCCAAGATAGGGTTAAAGAATATTTATTTCTCATAAGAAATCACATTTCACTTACATGAGAAAATATTAAAATATGTACACAGTATATAATATGAGCTAACAAACTAATAATTATATTCTAAACTTATATTTATCCTATATCTATTTTATCATTTTACCCTGTATCACCAATGACGAGACGAACTCTGATGCAGTTAATTTTTAAACAGTTGTGATAATACATTATTTTTTGTTGGTCACTGGAAATAACAAGGCACACCATTACGCCAGATAAGTCTTTAGGAGCTTCCTAAACTCCTTAGTGTGTTTTGCAGCTTTGATACTTTCAGGCAATCCATTGTAAATTTGTGCACTCTCAAAAGTGATGTTCTTCTTACCATAATTTGTTCGTGGAGGACGAAGTATCAAATTATTTGCGCTTCTCAGACGTTTTAGATGGACATATTCATTTTTAAGTTTGAATTTAATGTGAGAATGAATTTCCCCATTAATAATTTTCCTTATCAGTAAACAGGAGTAATATTCATAGGTTTTTTTAATGTTCATTAGCTTTGTTTCTTTATAAAGCTTCAATGTTGGTGTGAGGTAGTTATATTGGAATAGGGTTTTAATTAATTTATTTTGCGAGGTTTGAACATCTTTGAGGTTAGTTTCAGCAGCTGAGCCCCAGATCTCGATGAGATAGTCTATGTGTGGCTTTGCCATGGAGTTATATATAGTGTGTCGTATGCTATGTGGAAGACATCGGGCTACTCCGCGTAGAGCACCAGTCAGAGACGTTAACTTGGCCCTGACTTTTTCAATATGAGGCCTCCAAGTCAAACGACTATCCAAGACCAAACCTAAGTATTTCTCCCGTTCTGATTTACTGATGGTAACATTGTTAATCTTTAGTGGCTCGAAATCTGGTATGACCTTGTTTTTGGCTGCAAAGATTACATAGTGTGTTTTTGCTACATTGATCGTAAGTAAATTGCATTGGAACCAAACATTAAGAAGATCAAGATCACTCTGGGCATCCTGAATGATTGATTCCATTTTGTCCCCAAAATAAAATAGACATGTGTCGTCGGCGTAAAGTGACAAGTCTCCCTTTAATTGCAGATTGCTAATGTTATTAATATATATAAGAAACAGCAGAGGGCCTAAAATTGATCCTTGAGGGACACCGTATGACACATTTTCTGGTGGACTGCTGAAATTTGAAATTGTTACTATTTGTGACCGTGCTGTGAGATAAGATTCGAGTAATTTATGGGCATATCCCTCGACACCGATATCCCGAAGTTTATTTAAAAGAATTTTATGGCTCACTGTATCAAATGCTTTTCTCAAGTCTATGAATATCCCAAGACAGACCTTTTTGCTGTCAATGCTATTTTTAATTTTAGTTACGATGTCAGCCGTAGCCGACAGAGTACTTGATTTTGATCTGAATCCGTACTGTTTGGGATAGAGATAATTTATCGATTTAAGGTATTCATCAAGGCGATTATAGATAATCTTTTCGAAAATCTTAGACAGCACTGGAAGCACCGATATCGGCCGATAGTTATTCGGATCTGATCTGGATCCCGATTTGAATATGGGAGTGACTTTTGCTCTTTTGAGATTACTAGGAAACACACCTTCTTCCAAACATTGATTTATACAGTTTTTTAGTTCGTAAGCAATATGTTTACTGACACATTTAATAGATTTTGCATTAATTTTGTCAGGACCAGAGCTAGTATTCGTTTGTAAATTATTTATTATTTTTATTATTTCGTCAGTTGTTACCGGTGTAAAAGAAGTTAAACCAAAAGCATCTAGACTACGGTCAACTAACGCAACAGTGTTCGTCTTATCATTGTGATACTTACTCGGTATTGATTCTGCCAGGCGTGCTCCAATCGTAGCAAAGTACTCGTTGAAATATTTACAAATTTCACTTGTGTCTGTTAAAATGCGTGTTCCATCCTTCAGCATGGTGGTCGATGAGACTTCTTTAACTTTATTATGAGTTAGATTATTGATAAGGCTCCACATCTTTTTTGGATTGCTTTTACAGGTGGAGAATTGTTTCAGATAATAATCCTTCTTCATTTGTCTTATTTCCTCGGATACTAATTTCTTCTCAGTTTGAAACTGGTTTTTAATGTGTTCATTATTTGGATTTTTTTTATATGTTTTATATAATAGATTCTTTTTGTTTATTTTCCCAATAATTTTTGCATTGATCCAGTCTTGTTTTGGTGGATTTAGAATTTTGATTTTAGTGCTTTTACATTCCCTTATCGTTTCAGAGAGTATATTTTCAAAACTACTGAAAGACTTGTTGTTTCTGCTTACCATATTCAGTTTCATCTGTTCGTGCAACCTTTTGTAATCTATGTGTTCGTATTTTATTTTTTGTTTTATTGGTGTTTGGTACTTATTAATTTGAAGAAGAATTTGCTTGTGATCTGACATGCAGGACTCTATAGTAGCCAGATGGAAGGTGTGCCCTTTCAAATTTGTACAAACATGGTCTAATAGAGATTTTTTATTCATTGTTTCTCTAGTGCAGTGACTACTATTTACATTGTTGATTATTTGAAATCCATTTTCTTCAAGTGTGGTTTTATAATCATTCACTTCCTTGTCGGGATCCAATAAATCATAGTTAAAGTCACCAAAAACTACTGTTCGTTTTTTTCGGCTTAACTGTAGCGCATAGGTTTCCAAAAAACGCTTAGAATTAGTCCGACCAGGCTTGTATACCGCACCTATTTCGAGCGAAAATTTCTTAAGATATATCCAAAGGAAGTTGTTATCATCATCAGTCATTTCTTCACTCAGGCGGTGTTCGATTTGATTTGTTATAAAAATGGACACTCCACCTCCTATGGTGGCCCGTCTATAATGGTAGTAATGCGTATAACCTGGTATCTGAAGGCATTTCGCCTCTTCGTCTGATTTGATCCAAGATTCGGTTAGCACTATTCCATGGATGGGAGTCTTCAAGGCGTCAATTACACAGCAAAGTTCATCAAATTTACCGGGTTTGACAATGCTTCGAGCATTTGTGTACAATATTTTAAGGGAACTTTCGTTATATTTTAAGTTGTCGTACGTATTGAGAACTTGATAGGTTATTTCTGGTTCGTGTTTATAAAGGTTTTCTGTGGCTGTGTCGATAGTTTCGCTCTGCTTCAGTTTCGATTTTTGTCTATGTTCCTCATGTTCCTGGGCAGCTCTGTCAGCTCTGCTTGTTGATCTTGGAGGGATGACCAGCTGGTTTGGGGAATGATGGTTCTTGGCTTGATCGCTTTTTAGTTTAGTTAGCTTAGTGGTTGATTTCCGGGGGCCGATGTTCGTTGATTGCTATTGCTTACTTGTTCTAGAAGGTGGGTGTGGGCCAGTGCGCGCCTTATGCTCAAATGCATTGATTTTATTAATCTTGTTCGGGGCCATTGTCTTTATTCTGGATCTGCTTTCGCTCTGATCCGGTTGCGTTGGTGTCTTTGATGGGGATCGCTTTCTTTTCTCGGTCCCTTTTGATTTCCCAAGGATGATGAGTTTGTCATAGCGGATGATGGCTTGGTTTCCTTTTTCTAATTCCAACTTCTGTTTGACTTTTAGTTCTTTTCTAATATTGAGTATATCTTTAGGAAAATCTTCAGTAGCATATGTGTTTGCTGGAAAGTACTTGTTCATTCTTAAAATTTCTGTTTTCCTCCAGGCCAAGGTAAACTTGATCAGTATGGGTCTTTTCTTGTTGTTGTCTTGTTTTTTCCCTAATCTACGGATTTCACTGATCTCCCATTTATCAAATTGTGCTACATCTTCATTGTTTTTTGCAACTTCGTTTAAGGTTTTTAAAATAAGTTCTTGAAGGTGATCAAAGTTTTTTTCGGTTTCTTCTAGGCCATGAAGTATAATGTTGTTCTTCCTGGTTTCCCTTTCTAGTGTGTGTACTTTGCTTTTCAAAATTGTTACTTCAGATTTTAATTTCAAATTTTCTTCTACTAGCGGTTTTAATTTCTCTTCTATTTTGGATGCCATCATCTCCGTTAAAATAGTTGTTTGTTTGTTAAATTCATCCTTTAAGGTATTCACATGTCCGAACATTTTTTCATTAATTTTCTCAATGAGCAATTCCATTGGTGAATCCATTACTAACAATTCAATTATTTTCTACTATTTAGTAATTATGTTTTGTTTGCTGGTAACACCGATTTTTAGCTGGTATCCTTTATTTTATTTTTCTGTTGCAATATTTTTACTTGTTAGCAACATTAGCGAAATTGTCAAACTCAAATGACGTTGTCATTCATAAAATTTGTTTTTATACTGTCGGTGTTTCAAAAACAACGGCCGATGACTCACGCAGTGCAAATTTACTTGTGGTGTTAAATAATATATTTACCGGTGATTGGTGTCTTGATTATATTTGTAGATAGATATTACTACTTTAGCTGTTGTTTGTAGTGGTTTTTGGGAGCAGCCGCACACTTTTAACCGTTTAATAACACAAAATAATTGCGATAGCGTAAGTTCGTTGTTCACTGTTTGACAGCCGGAACCGGAAAAATGAAGATGAAGATGGCAAATTGTTGAAAATACAGACATGTAAAACTATATAAAGCTTCTAATCAATGTCGTTTGTAACTATATTATTAAGACATGTTAATGCATTTTTCTAGCATTCTGATCTATCATACTAAAAGTAACAAGAGAAAACACAGTCTCCTAAATACACTTTATCTAGCATAACACTTTTTATCATATAAATCTTGATTTTTGGTTGGAACTCTAATATTTGCTGTAACATTTCAAAGCAGGCTTTTATTATCACCAGTTCTCAGATATTTAACCACACTTCACACACTGTTCATACTGTACAGAAAACTAACCTCCAATGAGTTTGTATCTCAAAGATTCAGCTTGCGCGATAGCGCACAGGCCGCGGGTGGCGACCTTCTCAGCGTACAGCTCCACCGACTGCTCGGGGATGTTGAACCGCTTCTGAACTACCGACGTGAGTTCGCGGATTCTGCGGCCTTTCTCGCCCAACACATTTTGTGTCCTGGTGGCCATGATGATGATCTCGGACCTCGTCGGGGTGACGCGCACCTCCACGCCGGAGTAGCCATCCTCGGCCAACTCCCTAGTCAGGAACTCGTTCAGTTCCGCCTTGAACACACCGTCACCGACGAACTGAAATGGACGGAGAGGTTATGTTTTCATTGTCACAAGTTGATACCAGTTGTCATGTTGGGGCACATATCACTATTTTACACTGAATTATACGATTAATCATCTTTTATTATCCTTTAAAAGCCATTCGAGAGAAGGAATTTAAAACAAAAACAGTCTTGTGTTGGTCACTCAAATAACATCCAAAATAATCTCTACTTTCACTGACATGATCAACTCACTCATGGTTACAACACATTAATTACAAATCGAACAAGGGTTTTAGAATAGTATTTTTGATTTGTGATTGCTCTAGAAACACATACTTTGCGCTTTTTAGAAATGTTGTTCACCGCCATGATTGCTACGGGGGCTGAGAAAAACCGAAAAGACCGGAAACAATAATGGCAAATGTCAATGTCAAAACGCGTACGTTCAAAAACCCAGACATCGATATTTTTGTGCAGCTTACACTCAATCAGAATCAAGAATCAAGAATCAAATTCATTTATTCAATTTTGGCTCGTATTATAGCACATATGAATGTCAAATTTTACATGTCACAAAATTATGATAAATTTAATAATAAGTCAATAAAAATAAAAAATGTCACAGATAAATAGCAATAATCATGAATATGATTCATGAGCTGGTTCAAAAAATAATTTTTCTTTTACTACTGAGAAGATACCAGCAAGAAACTCAGGAGTAATTCTTTCTTTTTCTTTTTTTTAAATTTGTATTTGTTACAAAATAAAATAATAAAGTTGTATACAAAATTGTGCGGGCTAGGGTGACCATGGATTCTTATCGTTGAGATAATCGTCTACCTTATAATAACCTTTCCTCATTAAACATTTTTTAAGCGTTGATTTGAATTTTGGTATTGGTAATTCAATGAGATCTTGGGGTACCTTATTAAACATTGTCACACTTTTCCCCAGAAATGAGTTACCTACCTTTACGAGTCTTATTTTTGGAACGGCAAGTTTGGCTTTATTTCTTGTGTTATAATTATGTTGCTCGCATTTTTTAGGAAACTTTTCTAAATTGTTACGCACATATAATATACTGTCGTATATATATTGGGAAGCTACTGTTAGTACATTTATTTCCTTGAATATATCCCTTAATGAGTCTCGGGATCTCAAGTTGTAAATAGCTCGAATGGCTCTTTTCTGTAGAATAAATATTGTTTCAATATCGGCCGCTGCACCCCATAGCAGCAGACCGTACGACATAACGCTGTGGAAGTAGCTAAAATAAACCAATCGTGCCGTTTCAATATCAGTTATAGATCTGATCTTTCTAACCGCATAGGCAGCCGAACTAAGTCTTCCTGCCAGGGCCGCAATATGAGGACCCCATTGGAGCTTACAATCTAAAGTTATTCCTAGAAATACAGTAGAGTTTACAGTTTGAATAACTTCTCCATTCACAGTAATACTAGTATCTACCTGTCTGACATTAGGCATAGTAAATTTTACACACTTAGTTTTATTAGCATTGAGTAACAAATTGTTACTTGTGAACCAATTCAATATTTGTGAGAGGGCACTGCTTACATCTTTTTTATTACACTAAAAGGAAATATACATATTTAAGCAGTATATTACATTCATTACACTAAAAGGAAATATACATATTTACGCAGTATATGCCCTTTTCTTTTAGTAAAAGCTGTAGAAATAATGTTTTTAGTTCCCTTCAAATTTTATTCGCATTTTTTTTATCCTGATATCAACGATGTGAGTTTATTTTTCTCGTTACGTGTGCGTTACGTCAACATGACTCAACATGTTTTTGAACGTAGTGTACGTTCAAAAACTTTGTAGAATGTAAAAATCAAAGGCTTTTCAATTTTATTTAAAACTTATACATAATATTCTAAATTTATGTTAATTAAGGTATTTTTCGCTTAATGATTATTTCATTTATTCAATTAAATATGTAATGGACCGCATGGTAAGAAATAAAATTATAATCAGGCTAAGTCTATGGTCAAACTATTTGAAACTACCCGACTAGCTAGAGCGGGTAAATCAAACGGCCTAATACCCGCATCAAAGATTATAGTAATATATACCCGCATTTTCGACGTAATTTATGTAGTGAGTAGAAGTGCAAATACTCGTTTAATGTCCACAAAAATACCGCAACATTTTAGTAGAAACTTGTTTTTTTAAGTGATGTGAGGAATTCGGTTTCTGAAACATGTAAGTAAGTACATACTTGGTTAAATATTTTACTGCCCTGTTTATATTAACCTGGCTTAGAGAAGAAATAAAACTTTTTTGCGTTTATAAGTACATGAAACATTTTTTCTTCTTTATTTTTTTTCTTACTTACTGTGTCTGAGATTCATTCGTTCCGTTTGATCATTTCCTAGAGCTGTTAAAGGCGGGCAACGCGCCTACGACCCCACGGGGGTCTCGTATGTTTATGGGCGGCGGTGATAACTTACCATCAGGTGACCCCCTTGCTTGTTTGCAAGTGTAATAAAAAAAGATATATAAAAAATAATAATAACTTTTTATGGGCCTACTTTTTGTACACTTAGTAAAAGATTAAGGCTTCATGTAGACGACGCCGGAACCGGACCGGCGCCGGAACGGATGTTTGTGTATACGAATGAAAACCGCGCCTGAGCCGGACCGGAGCCGGACCGACGCCGGACCGACACCGCGTGTTCTATTTTGATCCTGAGTTAAGCGGCGATTACAGTTCAGTAAAGCATTGCCAACGAAACTGTAAAGACGTCTACATTTCATTTTAAAATTATTATATTTTACAATGTTAGCAAATAAAAATAAAGTGTTACTATGTATTTAATATATAAATGGAGACGGAAACAAATTAATAAACGTTATTTTTTTTATGTTTGTAATCTTCACTTGTCTTGTCCCATATCACCTCCCTCTTTTGCACTAAATCAATAAATAACTCATGCATGATCGAACTCTTCCATTTTAATAATTTTAATTTCAAGGCACATGTGAACACTAGCCTAAGCGCATTGATACTGAGGATCGTGCAGTGTACACAAAATGGCGGCACAGCGTCGGTCCGGCTCCGGTCCGGCTCAGGCGCGGTTTTCATTCGTATACACAAACATCCGTTCCGGCGCCGGTCCAGTCCCGGCGTCGTCTACATGAAGCCTTAATGAACTTAATCAAGCTTTTAACTAGTAGAAGGTAGTATTATTATTTTGGTAAAGGGAGAATACGGGGGTAAGTAAACAAAGATTTCAATGCAATTTATTTATTACTCAAGATCTTTTCATTACATACAAACGCACCATATACTTAGCATAACAATAATTTACTATTAGGGACAATTTGTCCTGTAAAATATTGAAAGTACGTCGTGCAACTTAACAATCGGTTGCATAACAGCAAACTAAATTATTTATTAATAATATTCGTATTATAATAATTATGTTTATATAAAAAGCTTGTGCTTAAGGAAATATTTTATATTATATTTAGGAAGGTGTACACACAATAAAGATTTAACAATATCTGAGAACAAATCTATGGTAGTCGATATAACTATCAGATTTAGCGTCGTAAAACATGGTTTTAAAGATTCACCTTAAATAGCCTACTATATATTTGATTACAGAATTAAACAACAAAAATTAACAAAGATTCAAGTAAAGAAAATATCATTAATGCTGTAACAGTGAGTCGATCTTAAAAAAAGATATAAATACAAACCGTTAACTTAACCGCAGCGAACCATTGCATAGTCACTCGTACTCTACGTGCGCTACCTGTAGTTTAACCAAAACTGGCGCCCTGCTCCTTTCACGATGGCTTCCATGGCAGTTTTCACGCGAAATATTCCTTAGTTTTTATAATAGACCTACAGCATCGTGAAAGGAACGTCTACAGTATTTCCTAATACTTTAAAACATCCACCAACTTTAAAATCATTTAAACGCAGCACGGCTACGTGTTAAAAAATACTAACAAATGACTTAATCTGGTTAATAGTCTACACCGCTACATTCCTACAAGTTCTATGCTATTTTAAATTATTGTTATTAATCATAAATGTACGCTCAACAACATTTTAATGTTATAAAGTTACCGCGTTTAACATCTCGTATTCTTGGGCGTTGAATACATTATTGGGTCTAAATAATTCTACCTTTCAGTCATGAGAGAAGACTGACGTCAAACAGATAGTCTGGTTTGCACTTTATTTAAAAGCTTTTAGCAAAGGCGGTTCATCTATAGTACAGGGTCCGTTACTAAGAAAAACATTATGCTTTGGTGTCAAGCGGATACCCACTACTTGCGGTGACTAGAGGCCCTACGTTCTATCTTAAAACAATATAATCATGAATTTCTCCTTACAATTTCAGTTATAATGCTTATAAATTGAATTTCGCTTACATTTAAATGGACAGTGAATATTACAATTATACACAAGGTGTAACTTACCACTAATATGTATTAAATAAAAACGTTATTTTAATATTAAATCTAATCCAACATTCACGTCTTACTGCTAACCTTAATATTAATGGACAGATTGCGTGTAGCGTGTGTTTGATTCAAAAAGTGTTCAGCGCTGTGCGAATGTTGTGAGGGAACTAACATACTATGTGCGTGGGAACTATTTAGTATTCCTTTGTAACTACGAGGCTTAGAGAAGCATTTTCATATGTATTTGCTGCAATTGGAAATTTATAATTCTTCAAATTAAACTGTAGTTAGTGTTGTCTGATATAAGACGAAAACAATCATTTGACGATGTGAGTAATGCTGTCTCACAAACTTTACACTGGTTTACTGTTAACAATTTGTTATTGAACACCAATAAAACGAAATGTGTTAAATTCACAATGCCGAATGTGCGACAGGTGGTTCCTGAGATCACTGTAAATGGAGAACTCATTGAAATTGTCAATTCAACAGTGTTTCTGGGGATAACCCTCGACTCTAAATTGCAGTGGGGGCCTCATGTAACTGCTCTTGCCAAAAGACTTAGCTCAGCCGCATATGCTGTCAGAAAAATAAGAAATCTGACTGATTTGGAAACGGCGAGACTAGTTTATTTCAGTTACTTCCACAGTATTATGTCATATGGGCTGCTCTTATGGGGATCTGCCGCTGACATAAACAATATATTTATTTTGCAAAAGAGAGCCATCCGCGCTATATATGGCCTCAAAACCCGTGACTCGTTAAGAGAATTATTCCGGGAAATAAATATATTAACTGTGCCATCACAATATATACTGGATTGTGTTATGTATGTACAAAAGAACATACAAAATTTTTCAAAGAAATCAGATCATCATCAATTTAACACAAGAAATAAACATAGGCTTGCTATTCCAAATATTAGACTTCAAAAGATTGGAAATTCTTTTAAAGGATTAAGTATTACAATGTATAATAAATTGCCAATGGATGTTGTTAGCTTACCCATAAATCAATTTAAGTCGTGGATCAAGACCCGTCTGATGAAAAAAGGTTACTATAAAATTGAAGATTTTCTTAATGATGGAGATCTGTAGATACTGGTAGTAGGAATGCTTCGCTCCCTGTCAGCGCAAACTGTATTTTAATCTGTTGTCATTTTTGTTATATCTACACTACGTCCTACAGTTATTATTTTTTTATTTTTATTATTATTATTATATCTACATTCACACGAAAAACTGTATGGCTTAGTATAGATAGATTTATTATCATTGTTGTATAAATTTCTTTGGCGATTAAAAAGAGTAACTGTCGAGTTTCTTGCCGGTTCTTCTCGACAGATGACTGCATTCCGATACCGGTGGTAGAGTCACTCTGTAATTGACGATTCATAAATACTTGATACAAGTTTACATGAATAAAGAATATTTTGATTTGATTTGATTTGATTTAAGATTTTATAAGACTTTTTCGTGAAAATAATTTAGGTATAGGAAGATAGGTTTTTTCTACGTTTAACGCAGGCAGTCAATGAAGAAATTTCTAGGGATCACTATTTAAAATCTAAATAAACATTCCTATATAGCTGCTAGATAGAGTAAGCAGTAAACCTATATCTAAACAGTAGAAGATACTAAGACCGCACTGATAGATGTGCCCTGTGACAACTTATTCTCAAGTAAATAAGGTCCACATTTAAAGGGCACCTATCAGTAATCGGCCTAAAGCTACGTTAACCATTGGGTTCTAAGATAGACTCTAAAGTGGGACGTGAGAATAAGGGTTCGAGAGTTTTGTACAATTCACTAGAAGTATGTACTAAAACAGAATTTCACCTAAAGAATTATCTAGAAAACGGAATACCTATTAATTTCTAACTACACTAGTGCTGAACAGTTTAACATGAAGCTTTAGGTATGAGGTATAGTATATTAAAGATTGGTTTCTCTCATTATCCTGATTCTTTACATAGTTTTGGCACAGAGATAGGAAAAGATGAGATCTATGACTAGGTGCGCATTAAGCCTAGATCACAGAACGGAAGGAGCGGTGCGGAATGTTGCAAAAATATAGCTTATCGTACACGATGATGCGTAAAACCTATTGCGACTCTCTCTCGGCGGCCGCGCACGGGCGCTCACAGCGCCTCTAGCGGACTTGTTGGTAAACTCACGCTCCGTAGTGGGACAGATTATTCTCATTTTGTCTATGGTGTTTTTCATATAGTCGATAAAAGTTCATAAGACACGAGATATTTTAAAGGTTTTTCGTAATATATTCCAATATAGATCAACATTATTAAATTCGATTAAAAGTTCGTATTTACATTTTATTATGAACTTTACCGACTATATCAGTCAGATTACTTTCTGATAATAATTTATCTATTAGATAACTTAAATGCTGTCTTTTTGTCTTTTTTCAAAAAGTAGGTATTCACTTTTATGTGATAGATAGATTTTATGGAGATAATCTGAGTGGTGAAGCTGACCTTAGATGTTATGATGGTTTGCATCACAATAATTTCCATATTCCCCGTACACACGGCCACCGAAAGCGACGAGCCTCACTCATAGCCATAACACAACATCAGCTTCGTACCTAGACCTACGCTTATTGACATTGGTAGTTAGCGAAAATGACTACGTCATTGGCACTTCCGCGCTATACACCTTTTCCGAGCTATATTATAATGCTTTCTTTGATAATTTTACCTATTTTCGACATTAAAATTTAACCAAGTATTAAGAGCGGACCTCTTTGAAGAAGTAACTTCAATTGTACATAGAGCGCTGTATTAGTGAAATAAACTAGCGTTTTATAACATTTTTTCAAAAAGACGACAGTTTTCTTAGCCACACAGAAATACAAAACAATTTCCATAAACTATACCTAACCTGTAAAAAAGTCAAAATAAGGATATTAAGTATAAGGTAAATCAAAAAGAAAACAAAGAAATAATTCAATGTAACCATTTAATAAAACCAAAATTATAATAACTACAACAACGTCAATTCATTTGATAATAAAAATTAAGTACTTGTACCCATCACCACAGATAAAACAGGAATGTTTGAAAATTAAAGTAAACAGTAAAAAAGTCATTCAAGCCTAATAAATACGAAAATAATACATATTATAATTTCATAAGGTTGGTCAAAATCATAAGGCGATAGTAATACTAGGGAGCCTCCTTATAATCAAAGAGAGTAGAGCAACGAACAAATAAAAAATATGCAGAAATAAATAAATAATGCTAAAGTATTGCACTTGTAATATTAATATTATCCAATTAATAAGTACACAATTGATTAGAATGATCTCAATAAAATCACAATAATGGACGTCATTTCATTAGAAATCTAATTAAAATGTCTTTTAAAAGTAAAATTCAATAAGGCTTAACAAAGGCTACTGATCGCTAGATGGCGCTAATTTGCAACTAATATTGTGGGACTGGTAAAAATCTATATAGTTCTAAGTACTATCCGATTCAAATGCTATTAGGATAATACCTTTTGGAATTGAGCGAAAAATGACGTTAACTGCGCTTGTCCGTAGCCTTAGCAACCAATAGCAACGCATTATTTATCTGTGTGTGTGTAAGTCATCATTGTCATGTCACGCAATTCCAAAAGGTGTTATCCTAATGCATTTGAACCAGATAGTACTTTAAGTACTTTACTATAAGACCACATTTACATACTGCTAGGTGGGACCAGCTAGTAACATGTAGCCCTCGCTAAGTTTGTATTGCAGTCGATATTTCCCTTATGGCACTACATAATATTTAATAAAGTATCCTCATAATAATAAAAAATAATTTTTCATTAAATTATAACTACAATGTTAATACATAAAACCTTGGAATGTCGCTTTTTTAAATTCACTTACGCGTAATACTAAAAAAAAATACCTAGCTGCCGACAATACGCGGAAATTACCAAACACAGCATTTTCTTTCTCCTCCAGCCGATGTCTCCCAACACATAAAAAAGTACCTCATTTATTAATTATTTAACCCTATATTTTCCTAGTAATTACTTTAATTTGTGAAACCAATTTTTTAGTAATAGTTAAAAAAAATATTGTTTTTTTATCAGAAACAACCAGTTAGGATGGCAACATTAACAAATTGAGACACGTAGGTAGCATGCTTTCTAGCAAGAATTGATATAGTACAGTCAATGGCGTCATAAGCGATAAACAATGGAGCTAAGGAAATATACAATCTTTACGCTTTGTGAGCTGTTAACTGTATGTATATAAATTCCATTGTCAACAGTATCTAACATATATATTAACTAAAAATAGCCAAATTTCATCGAACTTGAATATTATATTTAAATAATGAAGAATAAAATGCATTGAAGCAATTTTATAGCTATAGACTAGTGCCATTCATAATAATTATGGATTCTCGTATCTAAATCATGCTGCTAACGTTGGTGTCTCATTTGCCACCCCAATTTAAAAGCAACACCATAAGTATAGAGGAAAACAGCTTTTAAGTAATCGTGGTTGTAAAACTAATTACTAACATATTTATACAAATTATCAATTTAAAGTTTTACAAAATATACAGTTTGAGTGGCCAGTTTATTGGCCCATATTTTTGCAAATTAAAAATAACAAAAACTGGCACTTTTATTTAACCAATTGCGTGTATAAGTGAAAAGAGATTTTCAAACTTCGTAATTATAAATAACTAAAATTTTAAAATATGCGTTAGAACTACGCCAATGGGATTGAATCATTCTTATTAATTTTAACTCAAAATTGATTTCACAAGCGTTCCTATTAGACGTGCTCATGTCACGACACACCGCTGGCGGCGGCGCGATAATGTCCCAGCCCTTAGTACCAGGCCGTACCATGCGTTACCAGTTTTTACCAGGTACCAAGTAATTCCAGGACTAAGGTTGTACCAATTTTTACTAGGTTGCAGTGTTGCCAGAATGTTACTTTTGTTACATTTTCAAACGTAACGTTTGACCTTCTAATGTCACCTTCATTTAATCAGACTAAAAATGCGATTTTGCTTTATAGTTACTTTTTAGATAGTCTTGCAGCAAACCAGAAAGATTTTAGTCGTCGTATTACCGGCACACTTAACTATGTCGTTTACCACCTCTTTTTTTGTTTTTCAGGTGTTGATACAATGTTACTTCCATTAAAAAGTGACTTATTTATGAATCTCTCATGTGACATTTTTTTATACTGGCAACACTGCTAGTTTCTGCTAAGATGGTATCAAGCGGTACCTAGTTTTATAACGTAGCAAACCCTATAACAGAATACCAAGTAGGTAGTGATCAAACTGGATTAACCAGGTCGGATGGACTGTCAATTGGTACCAGGCCTGGTGTCACCATGTGGGAGGGTCACTAGGCGCGCGCGAGCTGTATGTAGCGACACTTGCAGCCGGGGCACCGCACTCAGTACCGCTGCTGGTACTCGTGGTGCCAGCGGTTGAAGTCTATGTGGAACACCACCAGCGACCCGTTCTCCAGGCCCGCTAGCAGGAACCTGGGAAAGATAAAGTGGAATTTTATTGAGTGGGTTTTTTTTAAGGCGGGATTTGTTGATTTAATAGGTACTCTTGTATCTTTGCGTAATTATAATATCGACAGTTCGACACTATCGCTAAAATTTTACCGATACCGTACAAAGTACCGATTGTTTTTAATCAACATTATATAGTAATGTTGCTTACTATATTTTTTTAATGCTTTAACGAATTGGCAGACTGGCACACAGAATGATGTTAAACGGGCATTGCTGTCAGTGTCAGTGGAGAACTTTTTTAGAGTGTTCTTCAGTGTTATTACACAGAAGAACACTCTACCAGGAAGCGTTGCTCAATGTAGACTTCTCTGATCTTCGAGTGGGTGTGATAGCTAGCCAGTCAGGCACTTAAAAGTTCTTCAACTGACAAACACAAAGCGGGAATTGAACCCATGACCTCCGAGGCCGGGTCGGAGGTCCCGGTGAAATCTACCAAAATCTACTAAAATCTACCAAATCTAAAACTATGCTTAATCATCCTCATAATCTGCTACAGCCCAAAACTTAGGGCGGAAACTGTGTGGAGCGGGCCCCGCGCGCGGTTAGTAATCCATTGCCGTCATCCAATCCATTTAAAACATTGCGCCGCGCACGCGCACGCGCACGCCCTGTACTAAGCCGGAAATGTATTACAAACCACACGCGGGTCCCGCTTCACACAGTTTCCGCCCTTATGGGCAAAATCTGCCAAAAATAGTTCTCCGGCCAACACTGGAAAGTAAACCATTTGTCGTGTAAGTAGGGTACTGAGTAGTGAGACTAGTGAGTACTGACTTCTGGTCGTGCGAGAGCGCCAGCGAGCAGACGGGCGCGCCGGCGGGCGGGAAGGCGTACAGCGGCGCCAGCGTGAACGCGCGCCACACCTCCACCACGCCCGCGTCGCCGCCGCACACCAGGTACTCGCCGCAGCGCGACAGCACCAGGCACTACAAGACAACACGTCAAGATTAGGTTAACACGTCATAAGATTACGCCGCGGATCGGCTCCCGCTCCCACTTCCGCAAAACATGAGCCAGCGGCCATACGTGCACTGGTGTGTGCGTTCAAGACTCAACGAGTCTCATTGCATGCCGTAGTAATTTTTTGTCCCAATATTTTGTATGAGTAAAAGTCTTGTTGGTGGTCTAATAAATAAAAAAATTAAAGGGAACCGGTAGTATAACCACGATGGACCATAATCTTATGACGGAGGGGGCGGACAGTTTTAGAGTTTTAGTTGTCAAGCCAAATGCTTGTAGCTCCAATTACATAAAAGAAAGCTAAAAATCATCGTGATGAACAAGACTTTCAGTAAAAAAAACACTCAAATTATTCAGGAGCTTGATACCATAGAACGTCAAACTTATAACACATCTTTTTAGTTCACGGCTTAAAAAAACGTGTAGTGGTCATACCTGGAAGTTGTCATTATGCGTGTGGTGCCTCAGGCGGTTGCCGTTGAGCGAGTAGGCGGCGAGGTGGCCGCGCGCGTAGGCCGCCACCACCAGCCCCTCGCGCGACAGCGCCAGCTGCGTGGGCGGCCAGGCCTCGTCCGGCGCGGCCAGCGCGCGCAGCACCTCGCCGAACGTCGTGTGGATCAGCACTGGCCCGTCTGGGGCAACAATGGTCCGTGAGAAACATGCACATACACTAAGGCTGGCTTTAGAGTCACGCTGATGCGCACGCGGAGCGTTGTACACTGCCGGTTTTCTTTGCAGTTCAAATCGTCGCTATCTTACAAGAAAAGCGATACTTACTGATACGCACGCTGACGACTTGCTTGTCAGCGTGACTCTAAAACCAGCCTAACACGTATTTATAAGCACATACACACACATCCGCATATTTATGTAGATTGGTGATTACCAACCTGCCTTTGGCGAGGGTAGACACAGTTTAGATTTGTGAATACAAACCTGAGCTGTGTCCGACACTCATTTTAATGTAAAGTTAATTACTTTTGTGATACTGATGCATGAAACTGATATACAGTATCATGTATTTTTTCCTTTTTTTTTACTAGATCAGTTGGCAGACAGGCACGCAGCCCAACTCATGGTAAGTGGCCACTGCGCCCTATTCCACTGAGAAACATTGGAACACACACATCCTACATTAATGTTACCGGAACACCTGTGGGGGTGGTAGCTAAGTTAACCAGCCAGACTTTTAAAAAGTCCTGCCACCAACCAGACCCAAGGCAGGAATCAAATCCACGACCTCCGTTTTTATACCCGAGCAGCTTAGCCACTGTTCCACGAAGGCGGTTAAATAGTATTTAGGGGCGGTGTATTTAGGGGTACTCACTCAGGTTCGGGGATGGGCTGGCACCGGCTCGTCCCAATCGGATTTGAAGGGGAAAACGGGGGAGTTTAGTGGGGTAGTGGGACTTAGTCTCGAGCCCCAGACACGACCGCAGGCGTCGCTAGCCTGCGGTTATGGCGCGTAAATGCGTTCTCCTCCGCAAAAAAGAGGGGTACTCACTCAGCGAGGAGGAGATGACGAGGCCGAGTTCTGCGGAGACCAGCACGGCGTTGATGGGCGCGTCGTGCCCCGTCAGCGTCACGCGCGGCGCCGGCGTCTCGCCCTCGCCCACGATGCCGCCCGCGCGCGCAGACCTACAAGCACAGATATTACCCATGCTGCCACAACTGTCAAATATCAAGGAGTTTTCAAACTATCTGGAGGCCGCACGTCCACACCACACACACATACGTTAATACTCATGTTATCAAGTCAGTAGTTGTAAATATCAAGGAGCTAATAAACTACGTAGATATATGCCCAGTTTCATTTAATACAAAAAGAATAACGCCCGTGTAGACGACTACACGGGCGTTAATATTTTTGTTTGAAAGAAACAATTATGCTTTATGAGCTTTTCTATCATTCATTCAAAGAATAATTCGTTCATGTACCAAATGAGCTTTTCTATCGTTCATTCAGTGAATCATTCATTCAATAATTGAACCTAATAGATTGTCCTGACACGTCCAACCTACGAAAATTAGTATAGGTATATACAGGTATATAAGAGCGAGTCTCACCAGTGCCAGAGCAGCACGGTGCAGTCCTCCGAGCCCGAGGCGATGTAGCAGTCCGAGGTGATGTTGCACTCCGAGCGCGAGACGCACGTCACCACGCCGTAGTGCCCGAAGATTATTTGTACTATTTTAGCTGAGGGAAGAAACAACAACGTTAGTCAACAAAAGAAGAGTTTAGATCACTATTTTATAAAACTAAATAGGTGAGATTCTTTTTTGTTTTTTTTTAATTTGGACTAAGCTCGCCTCTAAGGACGCCTCGACGGTCTAGTGGTTTAAGTACCGGGCCGAGATCTCGGGGTCCTGGGTTCAATTCCCGGGTCGAGCTAACTTTGCGTCGGTTTTTTCGGACACAGCTCGGGTTTGTGATCACCAATCCGCATTTGGCAAGCGTGGTGATTAAGCCAAAACCATTGTAACGATAACTTGATTTCAAGGATGGAGGCCTTTGCCCTGCAGTGGGACATTAATAGGCTGATACTTTACTTTTTTACTTTTTTGGACTAAGCTCGCACTTGACCACAAAGTTGCCTGATGACAACTGCGGTCTACAATGGAGCGCGCTTGCTTAGGAAAAGCCCGTTAATTCTGGCCTTGAAGAGCCCCAAGTTGTATTGTTCAACTTAAGATTTAGTCAATCGATGACTGGACTGACGGACTTATGTATGTGGGACTCAAAAAATGTTACAAAAATATTCTTTTAAGATACACATGCTACGGCCAGTATTAGCTTACTGGGTGCCCAATAAGGCACTTATGGATCCCCTTTCTTTTTTTACCAAGTATCCATTCCCCTTCTTATCCCGACCTCCAATAGTTTATCCCTTACCCATTACCTCCATATGACCCTAGTAGCAGTAGCGGCAGTGATGACTTACCATCAGCTGTGGAATCTGCTTTGCCTCTCCTCCCTCTTCATAAAAAACTGTCACTTTAGCAACAGAACTAGCGGCACATCAGTATACAAGCCTACCTGTTTCCGTGGAGAAGACGCGGAAGCTATTGTCCCAGAAGCCGGCGGCGATGAGGAAGCGCGAGTCGACGGTGGTGACGAAGCAGTTGCTGCGCGCGCGCACGCGCTGCGAGAAGTTGTCGCCCAGCTGCCGCCGCGCCAGCGCGCCCGCGCCGCCCGCCGCTGAGGGAAACACAAATAATGTGTTTTAGATATTGTTCGTTTAACTTTATTTTTATTAAGCCAAAGTATCAGACAATTAATGCCCCACTGCAAGGCAAAGGTCTTCATGATGAAATTAAGTCATTGCTATAATCAACACCTCGATGGTCTAGATATAAGTAGAAAAATGTAAATAATATTAAATAGTATGACATTTCTTTCTAACAGGTTCATAAAATATAAAAAAACAAAATTACTTTGATTATGACTTTACAATGGGGAGGAGTGCAATCAAGAAGGCGTATTTGGGCCGACCAGAGGACGACGTCCCGTTGGCCGATGCGTCAAAGGAGTAAGTAGGCAAATTTTGTATTTCTTTAACATGTATTTCACAATGAATTTGACTACCTTTGCTTGCTGGCAGAGTCTCAGCTGGCTACTTGCCAGTAGGCAGAGATGGTGTACTCACCCCAGACAGGGTCCATGATGAGCGGGTGCGGCGGCGGCTGCGCGTGGTCGGCGGCGTGGCGCGCGCCTGCGTGTGCGCAGCCGCCGCCCGCCCAGCGGTGCGCCGCGAACGCGCGCGCGGCCGACACCTGCGCCCAACATACACATTAGAGTTAAAACATTAGAGTTAAGACTTACGAGCTTGTAAACTACCTGGAGGCTGCACTTTGGACATCAACAGACAAGATTTGAATTCGTACCAGTCCGTCTTTTTAACTCTCCCCAAAGTTATAGGAAAAGTTAGGAACTGTGTATTTAGAAGTGTCTGTTTTCAGTTTAGGACTAGCACAAATTATTTCTATTTCTAGTACTTTCTAGCCGATTAATTACGTTAGTGACTAAAGTGGAATTTGATATTGAGTTTTCTATAATGGTTTAATATCGGCTGTGGGAAGATTTAGAAAAATAGGGACGCCTACCGAAAACTTCCAAAGTTTATAATTTCTTCAATTTGATTGTCAACGTGTGGTTTCTTATACCTACCTACTCTAGGTTTTTTAGGCAAGATTCACCGTGATGAGACTGACGAGTGGCATCAAAGATGGCGCCATTAAAAAAGCGGAAATGCTTTACGTATTTGCCGACGTTTTTAATGCGATTTACAATGTAACTTGTAATATGCGGCGATTTAAGAGCACTAGTGTCATCGTACATGAGAATAGCAATAGTAATCTTTATAAAGAAAAGTGTGTTGCTAGCTACAATACAAGAAGAACACTAACCGTGACAGCTGCAGGCATCGCGAGCTGCGGGTACGTGTTAGCCGACACGTGGACCACAGCCGCATTCGACGGTAGTTTCAGCCTCAAGCACACATCATCGGGCGCCGCAGCGAACATTAGCGGCGCGAGGTGCATAGTCGACGCTCGTGGGGGATGAGGCTCGCTTAGAAGCTGCGCGGGAGTCTGCCCGAAGCTGCGGATCTGGTCTTCGATGGCGGCGCGCGTCACTGGTTCAGTGATCTGGTCGAGGCGGACACCGCCTTCGTACGTTAGGTAGTAGAACACGTTCGTTGCGCGGACGGCTTCGGGTCCTGGAGAGGTTTAATATGATGATTGTCGTATAGCAAAAGCGGGTTTAAAAAACAAACAATGTTTTAGATATAACCACTAATGACGTTCCTGATATTTTTTTTATCAACGAAATCGACTGAAAAACTTAGTAATAGGTAAACAACAATTGCAAGCCATCTTGTGTAATTTGTAATCCAAATTGGTTGGCTGTATTAAACCACGGAGAATATTCTATGGGAAAGTAATATGAAATTGTTACTATAAAAAGTTTAAGTAAATGATAGTAAGTATAAACTTGTTCTAATATCGTATGCCTAGCGAAACAATAACAGCAAGAACTTCATCATTATAAAAACCAACACTAAAATTCGATAAGGCGCTGCGCAAATTCTTCTGTGGCGCCCTTTCAATGCTACAATGGGGTGCCGTGTCGGCAACAAAAACTGTCTAAGTGAGCGCCTGAGCGCTTCCAAACTCCTACCTCTCTGTTTATATCCGAATATGAGATCAATCCACTGATGCAGCTGGCAGCTGACGAACTCGGACTCGAGTGCCATCCGGTTGATGCGCACGAACTCCTCGGCGGAGGAGGCCCAGGGCGGCAGGATCACGTCCCCCGACGGAGACTCCGGGATGTTCAGCCGGTATCCCGAGCTGTTGATCAGCATCTCCGGGAGGAAGAACAGCTCTGGGATCAGTTCCTGGGGAATGGAGAGGAGAAAGTTGTTTTAGTTGTTTGAAATGAGTTGTGCTGGATGAAGGTATAAACATATTAAACATCATAATGTATCAAAACGGAACATGGGACTGTGGTCACTGAGCACAGACACCTACTTCGCTCAAAAGAGAGAATCATCGCTTTACGGTGACATCATGCATGATACGTGACCTTTCATAAGTTTCAAAAAAATCAACTTGCTTGCCCTTATTAAAGTCATCAAACGATTTTTTGCCAGAATCGGTTCTAATAATGCCTGACTCCACAAGGTCCTAAAATGCTTTATATTATTCAGACGCACAAACAATAGGTACAAAGGTCGTTGCTCTCGCAACAGTTTAGCAGACGCCGCGCCTGGGTCATTGCATGAGTGTTACGGTCCAATGCATTCATCGATTTCCCACCGCTGCATCTCTGGCGCACACACATGTCATATCACTTTGGACTTGCGGACTTAGGCCATGAGAAACTTGTGCTTTAGGTAATAATTTTAAGCCTTGAATGGCGTAAATGGCAGACTTTTATTTTAACTTGATCTTCGTAAGGTGACTCTAGGATAAAAATAAGGTCTGAAGATTGTCTGTTAGTCAACCCTCCCCTTTAAAAATGGAATTTTTTCGGGATGGAAAGTAGACTATTTTATTTCCTAAGAACTAGCCTATATCTATACCTTGGGAAAAACAAAAATCGGTTGACTGTTTTTAGCATGACAGCATTAAAAAAACAGAGTATGGATAAGTGTATAGACCGACAACCTTATCTGTTCCGGTGGCCAAAATTGGAACTACGTGAAATGCAATGCAAAAACGATATTTAATGACAGTTCTAAATAGACAGTAGCGACGCCGCCACCCGATAAGTTTGTCGGTCTATAAGTAAGTGTGTCTCGAAAAGATAAATAAATTATTTACACGGCACCATAAATTAATCTGTTTTTTTTTTTATGACAATGATATCGGTTTATCGCAAAAAGTAGGCCCTCGGCGGAGCTGAAGTGGATCGACCTCGATACGAGCCATTAGCTCCTTGCGAAATGTCGAAATGTCCGCGCAATCAAGACATTACACTATTCTGTTATAAGTATTGGTGACAGAATACCAACAAATTTATCATTTTCATCATCGCTTTTGAAATTATCACTTTCTTTCATTCTCTATTATATATTTGACGAGCCGTTTGGTGTAATGGTCGAGAAGTCGGCTATTACACCAGAGGTCGCGGGTTCGATCCCCGCACGGTACAAACATTTGTGTGCATGAACATGTCTGTTTGTATCGGTCTGGGTGTTTCTATGTATAATATGTATGTATTTACAAAAAAAAAAAAAGTATATAAGTAATGTTTATCCGTTGTCTAGCACCCATAGTACAAGCTATGCTTAGTTTGGGGCTAGATGGCGCTGTGTGAAATTCACACTGTGAATAATGTCCTGGGATATTTATTCTATGTAGGTACTTGTTTTGAGCTGAAAAACGTTAGTTTTGCTGCGTGAACAGCTGTTCACTTGTTAGGGACAGTCGCTACTTTTACCATACTTCACATAATGGCTACATCCAAGGGCGTCGCCAAGGGGGGGCAGATCAAATGTAGCTAGCCGCAAAGCGGAAACGCTTCATGGCCTCGGCGTTCATATTTTTTCTCCTAAATTATATTGCCCCATTGCCCCCCCCCTTAAACATAAGCTGGCGACGCCCTTGGCTACATCTCATTACGTGCTGTCACACCTGTCGGGGAAAGAGTCTGTATTTTTGTTTGGAAATACACAAAGAAAAGGCAGCGTCTAAATTACCTGACAGTTCAAATATCAGGAACTAATTAGACAGCTCTGTAAATGGCCTAACTTAGGTGTTCATTAAATAAAGGACTCACCTTGACGTCAGAAGTGTCTCGCTGGCAGTTCTTCCACGACAGAGCGATGGACGAGAACAGTCTGTTGGGGTGGTCGAACTTGCCTCCTTGCAGCGCTAGGAACATCGTCGTCATGGGCTCCTGTGGGATATTATATATATTAAGCATTAAAAATTTGTTAGGTAAGTCAGCGTTGAAGCGACTGTCTGGACTGTAGCGCGTTTAACCGTATGTCAGCGTTCTTAATAAAGTTCTAAGCGGGCACGACCTATTTAACCTTTTCCACGCCAATGTCTGATATATCAGACAAACCATTTTCGTGCCCACCACGCCAATGTCTGATATATCAGACAAAAAGACATGATCAAGAAACGTTGTAATTTTACTTGCCTGAATGAGTTGAGTATAACCTAATAATTTTTTGGAATTTTTTTTTTTAATGGTCGTGGCGTGTGGGGCACCATTTTCGGAAAAAAGCGTGGCGGGGAAAGGGTTAAATATATGTCAACGTGCAGCCAAATGTATATCTATATCTTTACTGCTTCATTATTTAGCGCTAAAGCTATGACTGGGGAACTAACCCCGGAACCCTTGAGTTACGGACGGAGGTCAGGTAACAGTCGCTTCAATATAATTTATAATATCTGAGCTTGTCAAATCTTGGATCATAGTGCAAGCGTACTCTGTCTAGATTGCGACAAAAGCACTCGGAGAGAAAGGTACACTCGTAAAATATTTCTTCTTCTTCTTCAGCGAATTTTCGCCCACCGTAGAGCATACGCCTCTTCAGACACTCTCCAGGAAGCCCGGTTATAGGTTTCCCTATGCCATAAGGGGCCCCCGGCCTCCACTAAATCATCGGACCAGCGCGCTGGTGGTCTTTTAGAGCGAGGTCTCCAACAGAAAACGCGTTTGCTCCATCTGTCTTCTTGCTGGCACTGGCGCCACATATTATGTCCAGCCCAAAAAATATATGTCCAATAAAATTATGACGCTATATCGTATTTGACGTTGGTTAGTTATTCGTTTAAGAGTTTTGCCAAGAAATGTTGAAATGTGATAAATCAATAATTAAGACCGCTCAGATATTAGTGTTGGACACTTCTCGCCAATCAGTCATGTGCAATTATATCGACAGGACAATATTATTAGCTATTTGGCTACTCTCCAAGCATATTATTTATACCATCGTCATAATAAATGGTACCTATAAATAATATGCTTCCAAATACGACTTTGAGTGAAAGATATCGATGAATTCGCTCGGTAAGAACTAAGATCAACAGTTTATATTATAACTCCATAACAAAGTAACTCCGAATTGTCTATTTCTGTCCGAACAATATGCCAAAGTAAGCCCGCTTATGGCGCGGTCGCTAGCGCGCAGGCGCGGCTCGATCATAGTAAATTAGAAGCAACATTAACGGCGGGTACTAAAGCGCCCTGTCACAACAATCCGGCGCGGGCGCACGACGCGGCGCGGCAGATGCGCGCGCACAGCCACTTGACGCGACGGTGTTGCTAGCTTCATGACGTTCAATGTCCTTTTATTACTGTTTTAGAATGGTAAATTTTTAATAAAAGTTTAATGCAAGTATCATGTAATTGTACTTCATTAAAATTTAATTGAAAAGTAGTAATTTAAAGAACAATGCCCATGAGCCATACAACTTTTGGCCAACTGCGGACAGTAAAATAAATAAAAACTGAATTTTGCAATAAATAACTTTTTAATTAATAAAATTTTTGGTATTTACTAGAAGTCCACCAGCTCTTTTATTATTTTTATGATTTAAATAAATTGTGCAATGAATATTATCATTTCCGCAGCACAAAAAGACGTATATGTACGGTCAACAGCACATCGATAATAGCACTTATGCCCCTGACATAAGAGTGGTACAAAGTTCAAAGTGTTCGTCTGATGAGCTCTTGACTGTACTATTCTTTTCGTTGAGTGACTGATATTGTCAGTCAATCGTCATCATTCGCTTTTGATTTCCTCCATAGACCACCGTAGACAGAGAAAACTATTTCCTCGTATTTTGACAACTTTCGAATGACACTTCATGATGAAGATTGACTGTCATAATGTCAATGACAAAAATAATTGCCAGTGTTGCATTTTGAATAAATGAAATATAATACCGATTATCGATATAGATCGCGATATTAATAATTAAAAGGAATTATTTTTATTACAGTTTTAGAAAAAGCTTTAAGTTTATTTTTGTAATTAATAAGTAATTACATTAATAAAATGTAACAATAATTATTGCAGAGTTGCTTTATAATTATAAAGAGTAAAAAAAAGTTCAATCGAATACAGGATTGACTCGATTACGAAATCGATTGTAATGTCAGATACTGACAACATTTTGTAAGGCGGAAGTGATTTATTTATTACACAATTTATTTAAATCATAAAAATAATTAAAGATCTGGCAGACTTCTAGTAACTATCAAAAATCAAATTAATTTAAAAGTAATTTATTGCAAAATTCAGATTTTATTTATTTTACTGTCCACGGGTTGGCCAAAAATGGGCATTGTTCTTTATACACTTTTTGAGTTCAAGGAAAACCACTGGAACACTATTTTTTTAATAAAAATAACACAGCAGTCATAATTAAAATTTAAATAATATTATTTGGGTATTCTTAACATGCTTCGAGTTAACTAACTTTAATTTAATATGACAGCGTTTGCCAGTTAAGCTAGTTACTTAATGTTATAATGATACCGAGATAAAAGTATCTATATATTATATTCTAAGTAATATATTATATTTACACAATCATAATGAAACTTCTGTTCTTTGCTTTTGTAACTTTTTTCTTATACTATGTCAGTTGGCAGTCGCAAACTTAATCTAAAGTTTTGAAATAAACCATCATTGGTATGTGTACTATCATTAGTTACCTGCTCCTTTACAATATTTATTAAGTAAAATTACCCATTTAAATTGGAGAAATTACCCTACAAACTGAGCAACACTGCGCAAATGTGACGCCTGGAAAAGGTAAAAAAGCTAAAAGCTACTTTTGTCGTCGGAAATAGCGTCTCTTAGTGGGTTGCTCGTTTTTTACGCAGATGCATTTTAAATCGCCGCCTCAGAGTAAGTGCGCCTGATTGGAACTGGCTTGCTTCCTGCGAAAATCTTTCACGTCCTTATTCAGATATTTCAGTAGAGTATTGTTAAAAAAAGGAATAAGGAATATCAAAGAAAAAACAATGGCGGCTGGTTGCCTGTCAAGTCAATTGAGACGTACTCAGCATCTGTCATAACTTGTTATGTCTTTAGATCGATGTCAAAATATCATAACGGTTTTAGACACGTTTATTATGTTTTGTAAGTTTTATAAACATTCAGACAAAACATCTATTAATCTAAATGCAGTATTGCTAAACCATATAATGATTTCTAAACGTACAATATTCGTAGTTATTTCAGAAACCTTTTTTTTTGATAGATTACAAAAAATAAAATAGCTTAGCAAAAATAAGGAATCGTCGGGAATATTATAGGAACTTGACTTGTAAGTAAATGTTATGCAAGTAAATGATTTTCATAATCATAAATATCATGCTCTAGATTCTGACAAGTAGGTAGTACGTAAGTCAAGAATCGCGCTATCGTCTCTTTAACTTAGTATTTGCATAGCAGGATTAGGGCAAATTAAACCAATGTCAGCTAAGTGCCTGATAATTTACTGTAAACCAACAACAATGCGTCTTTTGATTTTAAAAATTGTCAAACTAGAAATCTAGGTTATCTTAAAGATATATAATCAAGAACATCTTACAAATGGCCCTTAAGATGAGGTATGATGTACACATATGAAAAGGTTTTGGCATATCATCATAAAATTTCAGATTATTTAATCTGCTTGTAATTGTCAACAGATAACAAATCTAATTAAATAAATATGCTGTGTCGTATATTTTTTAAACGCTCGACGGTCACTTACGAAATGAGTTAATTCCGTGCACGTAATAAAAAATAATTGCCGCCGGAAACAAAGTGTTATTTTAATCGGACAAAAGTGAGACGAAGAAGGATATTATTTTAATTGCTTTTTCATTTGGAATCGTACAGAAATAAAATATCATCAGAATTTTCAATTAAGGTGACGCCTTTGCTCTGGACCGTAAGGGATTGATGTTCAGCGTGAACGGAGTAAATCATTATGACATGGCCTTAGGGCTGACAACTGTTAGCTAAAGTTACTTTAAAACTGTTCATATTTAATGCCGCAAAATTTGCGTATATGAAAGAGCAATTCGATATGCAATTCTTTGAAATACATCAAGAAAAATCTCATATGGACAATAACAATTTATTAGACGTCTCAAGTTCAGATTCCATATAGATTTCTAAACAAGCCATCGTGCGGAAGAGGGCGTTGGGCATGTCTGCGGAACACTTTTCTGAAAAACGGATAGTCTCCGTCTCCCATTGGATAATATCTAAACACGTCAGATTCAATTATTACTTTAAATTTTAGAAGCATAGAAGTTAAGTTCATGTCTGGGTGACTGAAACAAAAAACAACAATTTCATCGAGAGTGTCAACCCTAAAGCAGGCTGCGCTTGCGTCGCGCACTCAGCTTCCTTTTAGTTTTACGAGCTGCTACTTAATAAGACTCTTGAAATGCAATTACCGTCTAATGGGATAGTTAAATGTTCCTGACGATGTATGCCTATATGAAAGCCGTTGTTCTCTATTTATATCCTCAGTCGGAATATTGCAGGGAATGTGCGTCAATTTAATGTAAATGTGGCTGCTTTACTTAGTTTATCGCGAACTTTGCAAGAACCGCGATCCAGCCGTTGTGTAATATATAAAATAATTTCAGTATTGCAACTCAATAAATCTATCAATAATACGTTAGTTCTACTAGTAAACCTATTGATCTAATTACTTATAATGCAACTTCAGTTGACTGTGTAATTCTGTAAAGAACGTTAACATTAAATAAACCTAATATCGTATAATACGTAGGTACCTACTTAGTAATTGTGATAGATACTCGTAGTTGAGTTCCTTTTTTTGCCGAGCATCTAGTCAGGGTACACTTGCACCATGTTGCAGGATTACGCAAGTTCAGTTTGAGCGACTACCATTCGCTTTTTGTAGCCTACAGAAGAACTAGACCAACTGTATCGTTACTTGTCACGATCAATTTGGTCATAATGCACGAACTACCAAAGCTCTCCAGATATTTACGTCATCACGTTAGTAACGTGACTGATACCGCAAAAGGTCTTTCTCATCCTGCATCTAAGCGGCGATACTCACGATCCTGACGAGCCAATTGAGCACGAAGGCCGCGGTGGAGTAGTGCGTGCCGTAGTGGAACGGCGGCGTGGACTCGTGCTCCCACGTGTTGTACCGCTCCTCGAAGTACGCGCGCCGGCTCGGGTTCAGTGCTCCGATCGGCTGAAGGAAAAAAAAATTGTTAAAAAAATATGTAAAAAGCAAAGTAGCCTTAATGTAATCTGTATGCACGGCCGGCGAAACCTAGGGTTCGAATCTCGAGCCGGACTGCATTTTAGTAATTGGGTTTTTCTGTTCGAATAACTAAATAATAGGAGTCTGGAAATTGGCGGTGTAAAACGTCAATCAAATCAGGTCTAAATCATTTATTTACTCATGTTGGATACTAATGTAGTCCCTTAGCAATATATGAAATGAAATTGTTTATTTCAGAAACAGATGCGGTTACATAGTTTCCATAAATGTAGATCTTGTTCCTTACAGAAAAGATTTTTTGTGTTTCGTAGATGAAATGCCGCCGGCCCGAAGTGCAATGGGCCGACATCTTTTTACAAACTGTGATGTGTGTAATGTGAGGCTCTCCACCGGGTATATTCGTAGAGAAGAAGGTACTGACAGGCATACCCACTAAAACCCGTGCGACGCTCTCTCATCGACTATAGTGAAGAGGAATCACGTTGAGCGACACGGAATTTTCTAAGCGATCCTCCCCGGATACACGGGGAGGGCAGGACATTGCCTCTCTCTGATGGAGGGGGCGATAGGGCCAGTTGGCAGCGACAAGCCGTCCCTTCCGGGCAGTGGTAGGTATTTGCATACCTTGGATAGGTCTCTGTAGTTGGATGGCTGGCTGAGGTCCAGCTCCTCGCTTTCGTAGTTGGTCAGCACCCACGGGAACACTGGGTATTGGTTCAGGTCGTTGTACGTTCGTCCTGGAACAAAATGGTTCAATAAGTAAAATGGAAAATGCATTCCGAAAAACTTTTCCACGTTATGGTGCCGAAAGGGTATCGTACTTATAATTTAGATATAAAATTATTTTATTAAGTAATTGATTGTTTATTAAATAAAAAACAAATTTTCTTTCGAAAGAGGTAAAATATTTCCTACATTTAAGACCCGGGTTTTATTTGTCATCAAGTTAACACGGAAATAAATATTTTTATAACAGTCATAATTATTAATTGTATTTTAAGATTCGTTAATTTTAAGGTCATTTTCATAACAATCAAATCAATGATGAAGGGATAATATTTTTTTATTTGAAATAAATAAATGAAAGTACGAGGAATCGTGATTTCTTTTTAGAGATGTTTTTAAATGGTGATTTGGTTTGCCACTTTATTACAACGCTCTTATTTGTAGTCTTTGTCCAATAAGATGATTTAATGATAAGCATATTGACGTACCACTGCAGCACTCTCGTCATGTATTAATACTACATAATCGTATAAAACTAGGAAAGTCGACGTGTGAAGCTACACATTCAATACACATTGCTGTTATTTATCTGTAACATACCAACTACATACATACTACGATCACGAACAAACATGTGGTTTCTACGGGAGCTTCGTCGTTTGTAGGGCGCCGAGATCGATGGGAAAAATAAACCAACAGTATTGATCAAGGTACTCATAATAACTGGCACAATATAAAAAACAACATTGAACTAAATAAATAAAAAAGTTTATAAGTCAAATTTAAACAAAAGCCCTCAGAATAAGGACTATAAGCATAGAAGTAAGGCTAAAATAAGAATTGAACAACTGTTATCTTACTCATTTTAACTTTATTAATTCGGCCATAGGAGTGAGTGAATCAACATGATCCGTATTCGTTTCTGTTTTCCAAGGGTCGTCGCTAGTCTAATGTCAAACGGATGTCTTTGGATGTCTTTTAACTCCACCAAATTAAAAATGCGTAGGTTGTTTCCTGATGCTGGGGAAAAAGTGACAACTTAACTTAGTTACATCATATTGACAAATACTTTCGCACAAAATTTGAGACTCCTCTGAACTAAATTAATTTAATTTAATGCTATTGTTCAATGCAAGGCTTGAAAACAAGATAAATCTTGTTTTGTGATAGATACTCGGTGCCTGTGTAAAATGTCTCGTGTGATTGAGGGCTGTAAATCACACACTGGAAGAAAAGAAAATATTCAAGAAACCGTAACCTTTCATCGGTAAGTTTAGATTGTTTTCGATTATTTCAATTAAGAAAATAGTGTCCTAACTTTTAAACTATGCTTAAAGTTTTTGATTATAGTTGTTTTTGTCCAATTCAGTATCGAATATTGCTTGAATCAAAGAAATTTTGTTCAGATCTTAGAGGTTATATTATTTCGCTTAGTGATGTGCATTTCTATATCGATAAATCAATATTAATGAGTCATTGGACTCATTGGTAAAAACTAAACCATTTTAGGACTGGATTGGATTTATCTTTCAAACAATATCATATTTACTTTTACTTTTCCTACACTTTGATTAGATTCAAACGAATTGGTTAGATGTTTATTTAGTGTTTATTTCTATACAATACTTAATTCACTAAATGGTTCAAATATTTTAAGATTTTTTTTAAACATTAGACTCAAATATTTAAAAAATTAATTTGTAAATTTGAATTATTACCAGAGAACATAATATTCAATATCAAGTACCTACATTTTTATTTTTATTTCAGGACAGACCACCAGTTCCTATGGACATCTGTGATGCGAGTGATGCGAGACATGGCAAAGTTTCTAGTTCTGTAGCAGAGTCACATAAAAATGTAATCATTGATGTTGAAAAAAAAGTAAGAACACTGTTTTGTGCATTTATTTATAATAATAATAATAATTCTTTATTTCAGATCAAAATCCATATCAAGATTTATATTAGAAGTGTATTTATCCGGTGTCTAATTTACTTAGTTCTCTAATCTAATTTAAATAGGCAGAAATTTGACCGCCATCTTGCCATTTATGAAATACCAACTACTACAAGCTCAATTATTTGTATTTCAGTTACCATTGCCCAGAATAAGACAATTAAGCAACACGTCTGCAGAGACTGCATGCAGTCGTCATGAAGCAATTATTTTAAGATTGCAGCGACAACTAGCAAGAACTAAAAATAAATAAATATTGTAACCGTGTAAATGCAATAAAGAAATAAATAAATAAAATAGTTTCCCAGCGACGCCTTCGGAAAATAAACGCACTTTATAAAATCTTTTATATATTATTAACCTTGCTTGTAACAACCTCTTTTCACAAAACCTCAAAACGTCAAACATAGTTAGTTAGTATAAGTATCCTCCATACATTTTGAACTTTGTCAAACATTATCAGTAGATTGCACTCAAAGTAGCTTCTAATCGTTAGGACTGCTTTGAGTATCTAATTGTTATTGTTATACGCTCCACTGTGTACTAAGCGCACCACGCCTCGTGCTTTTACTTAGTAAGACACGTTGCGGGGTCCACCTATATTTTATGTAACTTCGTAAAATACACGAACTACCCAACGTTGGTTTTTTTCCTGCTCGCCACCGCCGACCTCTTCCTCACCCGGCTACCCTGTTACAACCTATGTTTTATAATCTTTCAAATATAAAATCTCTACCATAAGGATGGAACAAACAACTCACTTTCGCATTCATAATAATAAGTAAGGACTTAATCTTACTAATCAAGTAGTTTTTGAGTGAAAGAGTAACAAACATCCATCCATATATACACACAAACTTTCGCCTTTATAATATTAGTAAGTATTTCGCCTTTATAATATTAGTAAGATAAGATATAATATTAAACCTAAGTCGTTAACTTTATCTGTTAGGTTTATTTTTATCGACTTTAAGTGCCGACAAGGAACGTCACTACCGTAGAAAAAACTAGGGACAACCTACAGAAACTGACTCATGACAAATATTATACATCCCTTTCTAACGCATTATTGTCATTCATATGAATAAAAAGGATGAGTATATGTCTTTGCTTGCTATTTTAGTCAGGTTTCTATGCTTATAGTCCTTATTCTGAGCAAAAGCCCATAGAATTGTGAAATCCCACTTTCCAAGACCATTTACAGGCCGCCCCTTGCCTTGGCGGGCGAACCATGGCGACCTACTTGCGGCGTGTTTGCGAAACTCTGTGCCAACAAATCCTTCGATTGTCCCTTGACATTATGATTGTAGGTCCTCATTACGGTGTTAGGGCAATTAAGTCGTTGGTTTTTCTATCGTTGTTATTAAGGGTTATGGTACAACAAAACTACAAATTTCACTTTCCATTTGACCGTCTGAAAGTAAATATTTTATAAAGTAATATGCAAATTTTTATTAAGATGACCAAATGTTCTTGCGAGTATTTTCAATTTAACAATTTGCACTGAACTCAAAGTAGGTACGATAACCATATTTAAATTCCCGTCGAGTTTACATAAAATGTTATTACACTTATAACACGCTTGTGAGCTTCAATTCTTCACAGACGCCATACTGATCGTATACATAGTTTTTACAAGGTATCACATAGTTGATGAGTAAATAATGTAATATGTAATTGGTGACTTAATATAGTAACTATTCATCAAGTAATTTTTCAGGTAGCTTTCACATAATTAACTCGTATCGCAAATAAAGTCTTAACAAAAGAAATATAATTTGTATAAAATATGTGAAAATCTTTGTTATTACGAGTAGGTAGGTACACAACCTTATATGTATAAATTCTTATATCGTAGCGTAAGTAATGTATGAAATAATTTAATTTAAAATAACCAGAAGCATTACTGCAGATAAATCTAATGACGTTTAATAAATCAATTGGCATTAGTCCAACGAGTGTTATACGATAATATTATGTAAATTCAATAAATACAAATAAATAATCAAGACATTTATTTCAATAACACGGAGATCTAAGATCATAATATTAATTAACAGAATTAAGTGTTAATAACTCTTCAATCCCGAACCGGCACGCGAGTGCCGCTTAACAATAGATTTTCTATTGTGTCTGGTTTTCTGGGGTTAGAAGGATTAAAACAAAAAATCGTTAAAAAACAATATTACATCTTCATCATTTTAGCCGAAAGACGTCAATATTAGATACGAGTAATTGTATTAATTTAATTACAACAATAATCGAACTAGGTGGCGAGCATTAGGAGGCCTATGTCCAGCAGTAGACTGAGACAGGTCGATGATTAATTACAACAATTATAATGAAGTGTATTATTCTAAAAAAACACGTATCAAAATGGATAGACTTAGACGTTATGCACATATAGAGTCACACTTCGAAAAGCATCAGAGTGAATACTCCAGTCCATTAATTACTCGCACAAGGAAATGATATCTAGCAAGGAGTCCGTACGTCTGTACACTTTGACCTCAGCGATATTTAACATATAAACAGCGTCTGATATCAGCATCAAGCGACCATTATCTGTTGTAAACATCTGTCCTATTGTTGTCACCACGTGACCCCTTCTACTTTTCCCTCCCGCCGGTCAGCCAAGCCGCTCGTCAAACGCTTGCCAACTTTCGCAGTCGCACCATCGAAACGCAAGAAAAAATTAAACAAGTGAAACAAAAAGGTTCAAACGTTGCGAAAAGTAAAACGAAAGTGAGAGTTTCGGAACGTACTCTTTAGCCAGTGAGAATAGAGGCTGCACGCTTGTGTTCCTCTGCTAACGTGCCAGTGTTACTTAAAAAAACTAAAGTGACATTCATAGAGTTTGCGCGCCAAAAAAACAAATGACATTAACGTGTGATGTGAATGAAAATTGCGTGGAAAGTAACGGTTGATATGCTGAGGAAGAAAGCGATGGAGTTATTGAAAAGGTATGAATAGCCTATGCATGTTTCATTACAGGTTTTCAATCACGTTACAAGGAAAATAGCTTCAAGATTTGTGCAAACATCGCTGCCACATACGCACCTACTCGTATATCAAAAGACGCATCACTTTCGATAGGCATTATTATTTTCTTTCAATTTGTATCATGTACTTAATGTGACGTTTACTTCACAATAAAAAAAATTGTCAACAATATATAACTTCTATTATAACTTCTATTTGCCAAATGTATTTTATCTCTTCACTTCTAGAAATTCCTGCGAGATATATTTACCTGACTTGTTTCTGTGATTTCATTCCGATATCATGTCAAACATCTGTAGCGATTTCAATTATGTAATTTAATAAAAAACAACTGGACATTCTAATAGTAAACTAACAACGACGACTTAGTTATAAAGGCAATAATATTAAACGCGAAGGCAATAATATTATACGCGTAAACGAATGACCTGTCTCATTGTTTTTGTTATACCACATCAGTTGGCAGACAGACACGCAGCCCACCTGATGGTAAGCGGTCACTGCGGCCTATTCCATTGAGGGACTTTTCACCAGGAAGCGTCGCTCAATGTGCTGCCAGACTGTAGGCTCATCTGATCTTCGAGCCTTTAATTTTAAGTGTTCTGGCTCCCATAGCCAGAGGTATTATGGCGGCAGATTTCACCTGTGGTAGCTAACCAGTCGGACTGAAAAAGTCCTCCCACCAACCAGACCCATGGCAGGATTCGACGACACACGACCTCCGGGTTTTATACCCGAGCGGCTTAGCCACAGTTCCATGGAGGCGGTCAAAACATCATTTCAACTAACTTCAAAATCAGAAATTGCATCTTATTGATGCAGTTTCATTGCCAACCCATCCATTGTTAAGTAGCATCGTAGAGTAGGTATGCCAAAAACACATCTACGACCGTTCGCAAATTAGTCAGATATGCTACTAATTACGTAAATAAAATAATACTGAAAAACACAACTATCCTCAATGAACGTATAATGTTATCGCTGAACAGTACGGTTTTCAAAAGGGCAATTCAACCACACTGGCATGCTTCAACTTGCTAAGCAAGGTCATTCTAAGCCTTGACGCAAAAAAATGGTCAACAGCACTCTTTTTTGACATGTCCCAAGCGTTTGATTGTGTGGATCATGAAATTCTCTTGGACAAACTCGAAAAGTATGGTATAAGAGGAAATGCATACTCTTGGCTAAAATCTTTCTTTACATGCAGAAAGCAATGTGTTGAAATTATAAAGACGGATGACAATAAAGTAGTAAGATCAAGCCGATCGAGCTACAAAACAAACAGAGTTGGTGTACCTCAGGGTAGTCCACTGGGTCCTATACTTTTCTTATTATATATTAATGACTTACCTAAATTCATCAAACATGATTGTATCATGTTTGCGGATGACATAACCATAATAATTAATTCAAATACTGAAAATTTAGCCTCTTATGAATGTGACATTAATACTACAATTAAAATTTTAATCGACTATCTTGACATTAATAATCTAAGAGTAAATTTATGTAAAACTAAATATATGCAATTCAATGTAAAAGGACGCAAAGAAATCAAACTGGAATTAAGACATGAAAATCAGAAAGTTGAACGTGCAAATATAACAACATTCCTAGGCATCGACTTGAATGCAAACCTAAACTTTATAAGCCACATTGATAAAGTGTGTAATAAAATTAATCGATTTGTTTACGTCCTTCGTCGACTGACTAGTAAGACCACACTAAATGTAACTTTAGCTGCTTACCATGGATATGTCGCCTCAAACATTAGCTATGGACTCTTATTATGGGGAAATGGCACAGATGTCCATAGAGTGTTCATTGCGCAGAAAAAATGTATTCGTGCTATATGCAACAAGGGACCTCTTGAATCTTGCAGATCACTTTTTGCCAAATTACATATTCTCACTGTTCCCGGCATGTATATTCTTGAGGTCTTCAAATTTGTTAGGCAACACTCCCAGTTATTTAAAAAAGCAAAAGATGTTTATCCAAGGAACAGTAGATTTCCAGACAGACTTGTCTTAGACTTTTGCCCAAGGACCACTTTATTCCAAAAAAGCTGTATGAACATGGCAATCAAAATTTATAATAAGATTCCTGAGCAGTTTAAGATAGGGTCAATAAAAGGGTCGACACGTAGGTTGCGAGAATGGCTCATAGATTGTTGCATCTATTCAATTGACGAATTTCTCACCACACATTTTGCATGCTAATTGTATACTTTAGCAGAATAGTAAGAACTGTACTAATAATTTTATTCATCATCTGTATGTACCTATTCTACGCAAATAAATGATTTGATTTGATTTGATTTGATTTGATTCGCATCTTTTTTGAATGTGATGAGTCATCCCCCTATCCTTCTGAAGGTTAAGTGTAAAATATAAATAATTACGTAAATATATTTGTTTTTTTGAGAAAAAAAATCTTAAAGAAGATATGACTACATCAGTTTGTTTGCAATGTAAATAATATTTCTAAATTACACTTTCTGACTTTTAATTAAATTTACTACGCCTGTTAAACCGAGGCGGCCGGGGTATTGAAACAAGATTGCTTATCGAACTGCGAACTATTGTACAACAAACAACGTGAGACTCTCCAGTAATATTATGCTCAAACTGAAATGAATTGGTTCGTTCGAGTTCGGTCATAAATCTGTACTTTGAAAGCGTTGCAAATTAGCTATCTAGTACTGGGAGTTGATATTTCTTAAGCTTTTTTTTTAATCCGACCTGGGGGCTTAGACAAGATGACATCGCTTCATAGCTGGCGAATTTCGCTAAGTCCAATTTGTATGGATTTGACAGGTGCCTTAGAAAAGTCACGTGGTCAATCGATATTGAAATGTATGGGATTTGACATTCGCTATGGCAAATTGAGCGTAAACGAACGTCATAAATGCCACTTGTCAAGGGGGGCTGGCCATTAAGTGACAATATCTAAGATGTTGCCTCTTTCGTCAGTTTTCAAAGAAAGAAGACTGCATCATTGTTGAAAATTAAATTAGCATGAACTTATCAGTCAGCTGTGAAACAAACTGGCCGTAAAGGATACGCTGGCGTTAATTATGACTCGTTTGGTAATTAGAGCTCTGGTTAGATTATAATTCTAACGTGACACTAATAGTTATTATGAATAAAACTAGTCGTTTTGTAAGTGTAACAATGATTCTATTCTAGGAAATAATTCCTACAATGACTTATTAATAGGCTTATACGCTACTTATAACCATAGCTGGGCATTAACTCGTTAATCCGTTAATCGTTAATTAACGAAGTTAACATTTCCAGTAACGGATTAACTTTTAAGTTAACTTAAAAAAATGTTAACGGACTCGTTAACTTCCGTTACATTTTTCCAAGTCCGTTAATCCGTTACTTACTATTGTCCCACCGTATGAGAGTGAGGGAATAGAGAGTGCACCTGTGCTTGCGAACTCACTTGTGCACTTAAATATATCCTGCGTAGTTTGCTGATCGTAAAAAGATTGGCCGCCGTAGTTGAAAAACTCGGCTAGGAGGACGGTTTACCGCACCGTTCCAATACACTCTAAATATACACTCTTTTTTTGTTTGTGTCAATTAATTTAAATTTTCTATCATTTATTACTATGTCATCTCGACACGTGTCCACTTAAGAAAACATAAAATAAATCACTTTCATGTTTTCGTCAACTGAACACGTTTGATAAAATAAGAACATTATTATGGTGAAGTAAGTACAAAACATTGAACGAACAGCATAGCATGGAACGGGACGTGCAGAATAGAATGAATGCAGCATGGATGAAGTGGCGACAGATCTCGGGAACAACATGTGACCCACGGATGCCCCTTAAGCTTAAGGGAAAAAATTACAAAACGGTCATCAGACCTGTCGCAATGTATGGATCGAAAGAAAGGTACATGCAACTGAGATGCGCATGCTAAGATGGATGTGTGGAGGTTGGATACGATTAGGAATGAGTAGGTATATAAGAGGAAGTTTGAAAGTTGCACCGGTAGTGGATAAAGTAAGGAGTGCAAGGTTAATATGGAATGAAAGGAGAGGACACACATGTCGCCAAAAGAATGATAGATATATATGTGCGTAGACGGAGATTTAAGCAGAGGAGGACCGAAAAAGAGATGGATGGATTGCGTGAAGTATGATTTGAAAATAAAAGGAGAGAATGTAGAATTGACGGCTAATAGGAGTGTGTGGAAGGAAAAAACATGTTGCGCCGACCCTACATAACGTGGGATAAGGGCAAGGAAATGATGATGATGGTAAAGTGCCTGAGATCACGTAGATTAATGCCACGTAAATAGACCATCGTCTGACTAAACGATTTGGCAACTATAAAGAATCAAAGTTACGGAAATATAAGTATCGGTGTTGAAAAATATAATAAGTAGAACTCAAATTTTGCGTTTTTTTAATGTACCTACCCGATGGTAAGCAATCACCGCCGCTCATAGATACCTGCAACACCGGAGGAGTCACAAGTAAGTTGCCGGCCTTTGAGAAAGAAATTAATTGCCCGAATAACAACCTTACATACTTCATTTGGATTATTCCCAAAGTCCACCAAGCAACGTTGCGACAACTTTTAAGTTTTGTTCGCAAAGTTCACCAACAGGGCACGTTAGGAACAATAACAGCGAAAAAGAGATAAATATAATATTATTCTGAACGTCCACCTCAGAAAACGTCCACCAGTCGTGGACCTGGAATGAAATGAAGAAGAAATTGTAAAAGCACTATTCTCAACCGGTATCTTTGAATTAGTTCTTCTCTTGTCTTTTATTATCATTGAATATCATAAAGATAACCTCCTTACAGTGTAACTGGAGATTCAATATTTTTTGTTGTAGATTGAAATATTGAATGAGTGTGACTGGTTGGGAATACGCTACGCCACTGCTCCCAACGGGTTACAGTCAAGTGTGACTCTGTGTGACTAGTTGGAAATCATTTTACAAAGTTATCCCAACGAGTCACACTGTAACCTGAAACAAAGTAAATCTTTTCGTGACGAGATAACAAAGTAATAAATGATACAAATTTTAATTTCACTAAATGGACCCACCTTGTCTAGTCTCGTGTGTCCAGTTGGTAAATAACCCCTTTAATTTCTGATTTTTTTAAGCATTATTTACCATGTGTTAAATAATGCTTAAAAAAATCGGATTAACGATTAACGTTAACTTGCGTTAATTCGTCCCAAAAGAAGCGCTTTAACGTTTAACGAAGTTAACTTTTTTAGTAACGGATTAGCGATTAACGAAGTTAACTATTTGATTAACGATGCCCAGCTATGCTTATAACTTCCACAAGTAATTTAAAATTACCACATTCAATTAAGTTGACGTAATTCTATTCATCAAAACGTACTGGAATCAACAGGTTTCAGCATAATTAGAAGGTTCGTAGGTCAAACAGGTGGGGCTGAAGAAAAAATGGCCACTTTGCAATGTCATTATCTCCAATGCAGTTGCTTGTCCGGTATATTAATTGATGCATTTGCATTGACGACTTCGTTTAAGGGTTGGCATAAAGAAATATACACATAGATTGCACATGGAAACACAGAGAACCAGCACAACAAAAAATAAAAATTAATTCGGTGGTGTCGTTATGCGTACACATGCATTTGTTAGAGATTAGTGTATAAATAGTGTATCATTAACATAAAAGAAAATGTAGTGTAGCCAGTTAAGCCAGCATATCACCTATATCAAGTCACTTTTGCATTAAAAAATTAACTTGCAAAATATATCGGTAGTTATTACCAATAACTTTAATTTCAAGATTACACATTTCAAATCGAATAAATTACATGACATGGTTTTATTTTAAGGCATTAGTAATCAAACTATAAAGAAATTATATTTTTTTTAAATGCTAAATCAGTTGGCAGACAGGCACGCAGCCCACTTGATGGTAAGCGGTCACTGCGGCCTATTCCATTGAGGGACACTTCACCAGCGTCGCTCAATGTGCTGCCAGACTGTAGACTCATCTGATCTTCGAGCCTCAGATTTCAAGTGTACTGGCTCCCACATTAATATTGCCGGAACACAGCCAGAGCTGTTATGGCGGCAGATTTAACCTGTGGTAGCTAGCCAGTCGGACTCTGAAAAAGCCCTTCCACCAACAAAGTTATTACAATAAGCACAGTCCTCTGTAACCCGCATCCAATCGTTTAGAGAATATTCTGATCGTCTACCAGCCCTAATCATAGGTTATATTGAGGCGAAATGAGGAATTCCTCATTATAGTAGGCGCACCGCCAATTGATCTTGGTCTTGGCCGTTCGATTGTATGCAAATTGCGTTAAATGATCCTTGCCGCAATATGGTTGTTGCGCACCGTTGTCACGAATGCTGGAAAACGCACTTTTTGCACGCATTTATGCAAGAGATAAGTTTAATATTATCTCGATTTGCATACTTTAATTATCGTGTTTTGAGATAAGATAAACTATGTATAAACATTTGTGTGCTAAAATGACAAAAGTAAATGTATAGATAGGATAGGCTATTGAAAATGTCAAAATACGAAAATGGTTTTACGACTAACTGAGGAATTGCAAAGCTTAAAGTGCATAAAAAAGTATAATAAATAAGGTAGGTGCCACCGATTAAAGAAGTATTTTAATGTTTATACATACATAGTTTAAATTGAAACAATAAGCTGTAAAAATGCTTAAGAATGTGTGCTAGTGTGTCCTCTTGGTGCCCTCTAAAACACTGTTTGCTTTGCAAACTTAAAGCTTGAAGACAAACGAATAAAAACATGCACCAAATCTATCTAAGAAAAATCAGGACACAAATATCATGATGACAAACACCTAGACGATGTTGCAAGACGTCCCCAATGGAATAAACCCAGTGACACAATAGTGACATGGTTTATTGGAAAATAAGCAGATCATTTAGACGCAGTAATCCAATTTAGGGGTCACATGCTGCCTGCAGTCGCGCGAGCTCGTCTTACTGGTGACACTTGTGACGTAATGACTATCAAATGACCCTTGACAATACTATAGTAACTAACAGTATCAATCTCGAATTAAGGTGACTTGAAAAATATTTATTGTATCCTTATTTCCAATAGCCCTACATCGTCCTTCTCTTCATATTCTTTCAAGTGTGGGCAACGAACTTACCCTTCCTACTCAAACAACACTGATTACTTAATTCGGTTAAAAATCTTTTAAAACTTTTGCCGATGCAATGCTGATGCTGTCTTAAATATTCATCCACGCAAATAAAGTCGTAAGAATCAGTGAGTTATTTCGAGGTACTTTTTGATGACATGTTCAAAGTGACATTTGGGTTAGCTTAATAACGAATATTATAAGAGCCCGTTATGCGGCTCACTTAGAAAATCTACTTACCTACTCTTACATTGAACACCGTTTACGTGCCGTTAGGCGTGCGGATTCTATATAGCTATACTTAACAATAATGATACATACCAAAATTCTGACTAAATTAGCTTACATCAATGATTAACCAACTGTAAATAACATACATAGAAGTGAGCACCCAAGACTATTTCTATCGGTCTCCCTTTTAAATATTTAATGAAACAAAATAGGATAAACACCTTATATTTTATTATTGATAGATTCTTTTTTTATTGAAGTAAATACAGACTCCTATAAAATCGAGTTACAGAATGGTTTCTATATGCACAATTACCAAGTTGTATGTATATGTATTCTAACTTGGTGATAACTGAGCTAAATGTCACATCGTATTCTTAATCTTATAACAATTCACACTCCAAATACTTAGTATGAAACAAGAAAGAAATCTTTGTATCAGACAAAAAAAAAATGCCAGTAAATGTGTTAATGTGTGACTTTAGTTTGTTATTACGTAAGAGATGGTAATAGATCCTAAGTGGAACGTAACGATAATATTAAGTGTCTCTCCTGATTACTTATCATACTCGTAAGAAGGAGGTGAAAAGGAAATTGAGAATGGAAATGTCAAGATGAAACCACCCACACACTTTTAAGAAGCATGGTGTTTTCAGCTGGAGATTCAGGAGACGTGCGTTTCACGTTCAACAGTTCCGCAGTGAGCAGACTATACATATAATAAGCTAGTCTTTACTATAATAAGCTAACTTGCGGCCCATCCGTGGTGGATATTATTATTTATTTATTATTATTACCTAGTATGTTACATTTTTCAACTAATAATTTTCGTTTAAAGTTTCGAGTCACCGACACTAAAGTTAAAGCAAACGCACATACAGAGGGTGCGGCCGAGGCAGATTCGACCCATCGACCTCACGCATGTCTTGTAGTCTATGGCATACATTACTGACTTACCAGCAATAGTGTTGAGGAACATGAGGTACTCGAAGTTGGAGATCTCGCGGCGCTGCCACTTCTGCGTCATGTTCGAGTTGCGCATGAGTTGCCGAGGCGACATCATGGACGCTCGCCTGTGGACAATGTAAAATAAAAGTTTAATAATACGTTAGACTATCAAACATTTCGATTCTTGAAATAGTGCGAAAAGTCTGAATTACGTAATTATACTTCGGGTCTCAACCGAAGACGATTTAATATTACTTGCAGCAGCACATGAGTTGGTGCTATCTTTGTCACACGTTTAGATTTATAACACTTAAAAAGATCTTCTGTCTCACTCACCCCCCAACAACCTGGCAACCCGCGGCGCCTACGCGCCAGACCTCATTACGTGTTTTTGTGTTATCCTAGTTACACGTGCGTTTTCCTTTCTAAAAATTTAAAAAAGGAAAACGCTAACGGTCGGAATCTTCAGATAGTAAGTGATAGTTTTCAACTCAAAGGCCAAAAATTGTGAAAGTGTTACTTTTCCTACGGAAAATCCAAAAGTATTAACCAGTTAATATGATTTCAATACAGGAATCAACATGACCAATGGAAGTTTTCAGGTACCCTACTTTTATTTATTTTTTGCAATTACATTTTGTAACAATTTACTCCCAGCAGTGGGAACGTGTATGGGCTGATGATGATGATGATGACATTTTGTAACTTTATTATGTGAGTACATACTGACCACCATAATGTAGTTCATGTATATTCATATTTCGAATCAAATTAAACTGTTTTGCAAAAATACAGTAATAATAAAATAATGTCCTCCTAGCCGATTCGGCTATGGCGGCCAATCTTTTACGATCAGCCAACTACGCAGGATATATTATAGTGCACAAGTGAGTGCGCAAGCACAGGTGCACTCCCTATTCCCTCACTCTCATAGCACGGTGGGACAGCAGTCTGACACGACCGAAGAGAGATCAGGCGCAGGACCAACGGCTTAACGTGCCTTCCGAAGCACGGAATCATCATTCTTTTCAGACATTCAGGTGATTCGAGCCTGCAATGTCCTAACCAAACTGGAAACATTCACACAAAGTGATGCTCCCCGCGGGATTCGAACCCACGACCTCCGGGTATTAGAGCCCAACGCTCTAACCACTGTACCACGGAGGCAGTTAGAAAAATACAGTAAACAAAGGTCTTGTCAAGATTATAATGCGTGTATTCAACCTGCATGCAGGTGTGCAAATCTACTTACATAAATTGGAAACAAAAATATATTATTATACATATTACATAGGTAAATTATCGTTAATTATTACATGTCAAACTGTTATTGCTATGAGTAATATATTCAGTAACATTTATAAATGAGGTCTGGGCGAGATCAGCCCGTGATGTAAATAATAATCTATAGCCTACACGGCTTAATAAGTAACCATTACGCTATAAAAGCGCTACAAGTTACAGTACTAAAAGTGTTGAGGGATTTTGATACCACAAATTTGTGAGGACCTACTTTATTCTTATAACGGTAGGGTACTCTTGGACTCAAGTGTTAAAGTTCCCTTTAAAACTACCTACTTAATCCACGCAAAGCGTGATGACAATATTGCACCATGAGGTTTTTTGACTCCACGCAAGACGTGTAGAGGATATTTCTCCACTGTAAAAGTGTCGAGGTTAACCCCACGCTAGTCGTGAAGTGGTTTTTTAACTCCACGCATGTCGTGTAGAGGATATTTCTCCACTGTAAAAGTGTCGAGGTTAACACCACGCCAGTCGTGAAGTGGTTTTTTAACTCCACGCAAGTCGTGTAGAGGATATATTTTCTCCACTGTAAAAGTGTCGAGGTTAACTCCACGCTAGTCGTGTAGAGGACATTGCTCCACTCTAGAAGTGTCGAGCTATAATGGAGGCCCAGAGTGGACACCACAGGCAGACCACCGCCTGTGGTGGACGACTTACGACGACACGCAGGCTGGGACTGGATGAATCGGGCACAGGATCGTCGCAAGTGGAAAAGAAGATAAGAGGCCTCTATCCAGATATGGATCATTAAGAGATCATGAGGAGGGCGAGCAGTTTTTCTACCTTCAAGCACAGCGTGTTGTGGTATTGATCCAAAAAATGGTTTACTTCACGTAAATCTAGTACTTATATCATATAAATTAATTGAAGGTTAAGTAAAGTTTATATGATGATATCTGCCACTACTCCTTGACAAAACAGAACCGGTCGCAGGCACTTTAACCGCACCGGCCTAGCTTGTCTGATTTCATCGGATATCCAAGAAAGATCCAGGATATAAAAATAATAATAATAACGCACGCTTCAAAGGATCGGGTCCCCATGGGCTTGCTTGACTAAATGCCCGGAACTGAAATCATTACTAGTGTAAAAACGGAGACATACAAACATATTATGTCTAGTAACAAGAAAGTTTCTTGAAAAAGATAATCGCTTTCATATGGACACAATAATCGGCAAAATTATGCATAATAATTATGATTGATATTCAATTATAAGAAAATAAAGATATTATTATTATTATTAAGATAAATATTAGATACAGTTATAAACAACAAACAGATCTTGTGTTCGCACATCTTCAGATCTGTTATTTCCGAGATTCGTCGAAATCTATCGTTTTTATATCGGAAAGAAAAGTTCTGATTATCATCAGAACGAAAAGATACGATAGGGCCCCGTTTGGAACGCAAACTCGAGGCGCTTTAAACTCCAGGGGGGTGCCGCCGCGCGGAGCATCAGCGGTTGAGCTACCAAGGGTGCAGCTAGTGACGCCGAGAGGCCACCACTCCGCCTGCGCGACATCACAAATATCTGTCATATGTGCGCACTGACTTATCTGACGATTGTGCAGTTTTATGATTAGATGCATGCATATAAAGAAGAATCTTCAGAAGTATCATAAGTTCAAGATTATTACTGTTACGCAGAAACTTATGTCACAATAAAGGACAAATTTCATTATGTACAATAATTATTACATTTATTAAAGTGGCACATTTCACAATTCTTTACAAAATGGAAGCTTATGGCACAGTCCATACGCTGATTATTAATTTTATGATAATATATTTTCATTATGTTACTCGTATCTCTATTGCTCAATCGCTGCTCTGATACGAATTATATTTATTATAAATTGTCTATTCTAAATTACAAAAACCTTCTTTGTAATTTAGTGTGTAGTTTGGAACATCTACTGAACTCAGGACTACTGGAAGTTAATTTATTTATTTATAAAAACTTTATTGATCTGAAAATCCGGGTACTAAGGCGGACTTGACAGTAGAAGCATTCTCTACTAGTCAACGTTTGGGGAAAACGAAATGCTTTAATGCGGCAAAAATTTGTGTCTTAATGTGTGTAATCATCACTATAATGAATTTAACAAATGATCCTTTTTCTAAAACAGTTATGTGAACCACATATTATGGTTATGTCTAACTACAATATAATTATTATTAATATATTTTTAGAAATATAATAAGACATTAAACATGGATTTATTTTTCTATATTTACTACAAAAATCGAATAATCGATAACATATGCTTGTAAAGAAAAATGAAAATAAGAACTAATAATATGTCACTACTTGAACTAGAACTAAACAGTGTTGTGAAAATAAATAATACCGCATAAACGTTCCGTTTAAAAATAACTACGGTTTACAAATTCTGTTTATTTGCAATAAACACAAGAAATATGTTAAATATACCGAACACTGTTGTCAAATATTGCGAATAATTGTGACAGGTATATTGATTATGTTGTTTTTTGATGATTACCTATAGGCAAATTTACACTAAGGTATTTTGCTGAATGTATTGGCTTTTTGTCCTCTGCATTTTCAGTCGTTTATTCCTTAATTACATGATATAACGTTAAGTTTTTTAATAAGAAAAATTCGTAGTCATTTCAACATTTTTCGAAAATGAAAATTATGATATTGGCAAGTAATCATCCAAACAAAAAAAAAAAAAAAAGCAGACAGATATCCCCAGACTGGGTATGGCTTGTGCTATGGTTGCCAAACTTGACAAATAGCGGATGAACGTTCCTTACATAATTTGTTATTTTTGTATTATTATTTTTAAAATGTATACCTACTCTGCCGTGTCAGGCCTATCTCCGTTATCTCAAAAAACCTAGTTTTGAGTAAACGACTCCTAAAGTTTTTTTTGCATTAATTGCCATTATAGCTATGTTTCAAAAGATTTTTCCAAACTTATTTCATATCATAAGAATTGTAAATATGTACATATTATTGTGATGTAATTATTTTTTTTGTTTAATCTTTATTTTCTATGTTTTTTCCAATAAAGGAGATAGGCGTGATAGGACTTTCATACAAATCTTGTTACGCGAAGGGCCGTATCTTAAGATACATGACTTAGCCGTGACAATTTGAGTAAGAATTATTTAGCCATACATGCATTTCTGCATTATTTTGTTTAGAGAGGTAGAATAAAAGTAGGTTTTAATAAGAATCTTAATTTTAATCAGTCATATTTTAATTAGGAACATAGGTGTAATCAAATATAACAAGTATATTATGACAAGACTGGAAATGGTATTCAAATAAACTAAAATGTATTTCTTTCTCATTTATCAACAAAAACATTACCTACCGGTCTACTAAATCAGTCTAAATATTATGTAGTTGCATAAGTCTTAGTAAAAACCCCATTACAGTATAAATATAAGTAAACATGACCGTCTATCGTGGCTAAGTCATGTATTTTAGTAGATACTTAACTGAGTTTGCCATAATCGCGTCTTGTCGACTCGTCAAGCGTTGTCTGTAACTTAAGATACAGTATTTAACCATAATATCGTAGTCAATCGTAATTTATTCTAGAGCAGTCTTTGGGATAACGGTAAGAGATAATGAAATAATATTTTATACACGGGATAGAAGACCCATAAAAACCACGAAAAGCACTTGTTACGCGTAACTCATGTATCTTAAGTTAACTGACATTCGCCTGACACGGCAGTACTTTATTATACATATAAAACATTCAGGCCGATAAAGGCATATGTTCATGCACACGACACGAGTGGTCGTACCGTGCGGATTTCGATCCCGCGATCTCTGATGTAGTGGTCGACTCCTCAAGCATTACAATGAACCTATGTATATATCTATGTACGCATTTTAGATCAGATCAAGCTATATACATATTAGATAGATAAGTTACTGGTGAATGCAAATCACAAAATTTGTCCCAATTTGTATCACAATATTATTGTGATTGTATTGCATTGTATTGTATGTATTGACATACACTAAAATATACAATAAAATTTAACGTATCATCATTCCTTGTCTGATGATTGTATAAACCGCTTTGCTATTAAAGGTTTAAATAGACTGGCTTTCACCAAATCACCATACAAAGTTTTATTTTGTATTAAGCTATTTCGCTAATATTAGCCGTAAGATAAAATATAATATATCTATAAAAGATTACATACTCCTTGTACTTGCTTAGTCATTGCCTTTGATCAAAGAATACAGACCATTATCTTAATGAGACATTTAATAATTACAATAGATTATTTGATTTGATGGAGATTTCGTAACCTGAGGCCTTCCATCCATCATTACTTAGAGTGCCGTATATTCGCGGCAATAATAATATATTCATAACAATTGCTGAATATTAAAAACTACGTATACAGAACTTGTGGTTCATGGAAGGACACTTTTTAATTGGAGTAAAAAAAAAAAAAAAAACGAAAAATAATTTATTTTAAATACATGATATTGCCATCAATTGAAATATACATAACGCGTATTCGTATCTCACAGTCCTCTGTCAGCTTCTGCATCCACCTTTTACCGGTGTTGGTTGGAGCGATCCCTCGATTGTCTTCTTCTTCTTTATAATAAAAATGTCCTAGTATCGTCCTGTACATAAATAATGGTGATTTCGCTAAAGCCATATTCGGTATATGATTAATTTAAAAGACATATTATTTGACTACGCCTTATTAATTTACAAAATTAACTTATCTTTTATTTTTAATATTACAATGATGCTCTAAACATCTGCAAGTAATATTAAATCGTCTTCGGTTGAGACCCGAAGTATAATTAAGAATCAAACGAACTTACCTAGTGTAGTTTGATTCCAATTATGCGAGGGTCTCAACCGAAGACGATTATATCGTCCCATCCCGCCCAACCCGACAAACAATTAATAAAAATAAAAGCTAATCCATTTACGGAAACACAAAAAAATTACTTTGAAATAATGAGGTCTGGCGCGTAGGCGCCGCGGGTTGCCAGGTTGTTGGGGGGTGAGTGAGACAGAAGATCTTTTTAAGTGTTATAAATCTAAACGTGTGACAAAGATAGCACCAACTCATGTGCTGCTGCAAGTAATATTAAATCGTCTTCGGTTGAGACCCTCGCATAATTGGAATCAAACTACACTAGGTAAGTTCGTTTGATTCTTAATTATATCATACAAGACAACGAATTTGTCTTTAATTTTATAAATTATTATATTATGTACATACGAAAACCTTCAAGTTAATACTTAAACTAAAATTCACTAACATAAGAAAAACATTCTAACTATAGTACATTTCTGTAATCTTTTATGAGAATAAATTATTTAAACCTTATTAACTGATAGAATCATAACGCCGACAATAAAAACTAGCAATAAAATAGAATTGCTTTTATTTACTTCATTTCAAAATTGCATTTATTATTACTTTCATTGAAACTAAGCTGTACTTAGATACTGGCAATGTACAAGTCCTTTTAGAATAATTGTTGTTACCAGTATTTTCCACCAGGTAAACCAATGCTTGGTTTCCTGCTTTAATCATAATAAAATTAGATAACCGTTTGACGGCAAAATTGCTGTAAGATGACGTCAAAAATAATAAGTTAAATATGCGACGAAATTTTTTTTTTAATATACATTAATAATACGTACGAGTACTCGTATACCTATTTATAGAAATGATGTTGTCTTGTACAGACATAAAAATCTTTATACATTAAAACTATAATAAAACTGATAAAAAAACTCGTTGTAGTCGTTGTCCTTGAAGAAAAACAGTACATAAACAATAAAACTATAATAAAAACTGATAAAAAACACATTGTCCTTGAAGAAAAACAGTACATAAACAATACAAATGTACTCATCGCATTAACTGCGTGTCATAAATTAAAAATAAGATCGAAAGAAATTGCACTTGTTTCAAATGATTATATAACAGCACTATCACGATAATCTTTCGTCTTAGTATGGAATAATTACAATGCAATTATAAATTACAATGGGCTGTAATAAAGCATTCATCAATGATAGATTAAACTAGGTTGAGTGAAACATGTCATTGCCTATCAATTGCTTTTACACGTGCAGTTTTGTTTATAAGAATAGTAATTATGAACTGGTTTTTATTTTATTTTTGCATCAATAGGTGTGCCTCAAGGCACCATGTTTTGACCATTACTTTTCATAGTTAATAAAAAGTTTTCAGTTGAGTAGTTGTTAATCGTTTAAAACTTTTTACATTTTCTATAACAAGTTAAAATGTTTATGAAGATCATTGTGCATATTATCGGCCGATTCTGTCCCATTCAAAGTTTTGACTATGAAGATTGCAGCAAAACTTTGCAATATATTTCAGCAACATTATTGGCATTTATTTAGTGTAAACATGCTGATCGAAATGTCAAGTACATGTGGCTTATTACACAAGTTCTACACAAAGTTAAGCTTTACGTACATGGTTAATGTAATGTGCAGAAAGAAAGAATTTTTACATACGTTACAATAAAAATACTTCACGAAATAAAATCTTTTTTTTTGCAGGAACTAAATCCTTGTCTAAAAGATGTTGATACGCGGTGGACATTTTACCAAGTTACCAACACCTGTTTCAAAATATCTATCCATACACTTTATGTGTGTAATAAATTACAAGTGAGTTACATAGTAAAAGTGCGCAATGTTAGTAATCATGTCGACAAACATGAAACTGAATGGGGACAGAGTTTTCTACATCGCTTCAGCGAGGTCAAACCACGTGACATTAATGTTAGTAATTTCATCTCTCTAAAGAAACAGTTGTTTTGAAAAAAGACTATTTGAAGGTGAGTGATTAAAAATGTATCATTCATAATTTGACAATTTGCGAATTTGACCGATTGCTAACGAGATGAAGAAGCTATTAGTTTAATTAGATTAAGTTTTGACAGGCGTCATGATTAAGCAATCTTATGTATAACTATTATAGTAAAAAAATCCCATTATTTGACATAGATAGATTTTGCAGCTACCATCTTAACATGGCAAGTATTCCATTTAGGAACTATAAAAAGGTTTGACTAGCAAATATTATCACCGCTTAACTTTCGCTATTACCGCAAAGTGTGATAGCACTGACCGCATAAATAAAGGTAATGGCCAATGAGTTGACCGTTTAAGCAAAGTGAATAAAAACGTCTAAATTGTAAATTGTCGTCGGTTGCATAATACTCATTGAGTTCTTGACCAGTAGGTCATGTCCTCATATTTCCGCTACATAATACGCCAAAACCATAAATTATGTTTACTATCGCAAATTGATATGGGAACGGGGCAAAAGTCTATTCATTCTGTCAAAAAAAGTCTATTGAACACAAAAGGCGGATTTTACAGACTAAACTATCCACTTTCCATTGTTAGAGTTTAAATGTTTCACGACTGTAATGCCCTGCCGAATTACGGCTACTGTGGCCTATCTTTACGAGCCACCAATTACTTACGCAGTATAATATTTATTTAACGACTTTATGTGCTTTCTTAGCAACACAAATGTTTGTTCCCAGCCGTGATTAAACCTAGAATCTCTGGCACAGTGGGTGCTTTAAAGAAGGTACGACTTACTACCTCCAGTAGCTATATAATATTAACAGCGAAGTTGTCAATAATTATAATAGTCGCTGAAGCCGAAATCCGGCTCGTAACCATTATTATTACAATCGAAAGTATATTACATGTCCTTTTGTTTTTTGTTTGTAAACTATACACTTAAGTCTTCTTTGAGAAATAAACTGTATCATAATAAACCTGAAACTAAGGAATGAAAAGTAGACTTTCACTCTGTAAATTGTAGCTTTCAAAAATAACCTTCCTTTATCATCCTTTGGGCCTACTGACACAATGGCTGCTTAAAGTCTAACTTTCACAATTTACTTAATTCTTTTGTTCAACTTATAAAAGTACTTTCAACTTAAAACGTATAAAAGGACATGTATTTTAGAATGCTTTCTGTTACATTGGTTTAACTTTTACCGTAACCCGTTTCCTAACTAATTTTTGGTCAGTTAAAAGTGTAGAGTATCGTTACCTGGGACATTGTGAAAATATCGGATCAATACATTAATTACATTGATCTGATTCCAAAGAAAGTAGCTTGAGCACTTTTGTCATGGGTATCCGACACAAATCTTATCGGCCTTGCGCCAATCGCATTCAGTGTATTCCTGCAATATTTATTTAGCTAATCGTTCCATCTTGCAAATAACTTACACCAATAGACCAACAATGCGTCAGTAGAATTAAAATCATTAATATACACACACGACTCTTCCTACTTTCGTGTACAAACATAGCAACTGGTACAGTTTTGCGTGTCCGCGCTCTGTGTCAAGGGCGCGGGATCAACGACCCGCGCCGCGCCGTCTGCGCCCGCGCACCGACGCTGACGGTGCATTATTATGCGCCTGTCCGTATGTTCCTGAACTTTTATACAGATTTTTTTACTATCTAGCCCGAACCAAGCTAAACTATATTGAGTGCCAGACAGCTTGGCTTTGTTTTTGACATGCACACAAAAAAGGGACTTAAAACTTAGTATTATATCATTTAGGAAAACACTGGTTTTTCTAGATGACCAATAAATGCATTCTCTAGGAAGAATGGTGTCTGATTCAGACACCCCTAACACAAGTTCTAACGCTACTTCTTTGGGATTAGCACCATTGAAGGGGTGTGTCCAATATTTTATAAAATAACTAATCAATTCTGTAGTGTATTGGCTGTATATGTTGGTTGTCTCATGCGCCTACGTCACGCGCCAGTCATATTCCGGCGGTCGAGCGGAGCGGTCGTGTACTGCGATTGCGTGCGTGTTGTGGTGTTGGTGAGCCGTAAAATACCCCAATAAGCAGGATAGTACATGTGGCGACGAGGACAAAAGTGAGTACATAATAATTACCTTTAAAAAAAAAAAAAAAAAAAAAAAAAAAAAGGGAAAGAGGAAAATAGTTATCTCGTATGAACTGCGGACCGCCGCGCCATGTTTACGTTCGATGACGTACCTGCGCCGGATATATATATATTAGAATGTTTTGCTTAGCGTTGTTCCGTTTGCTAAGCGAGGAAGATAACAGAATTTTATTGTAACGTACTCAATGTGCTCGGAATAAACGGGCTTAAGTGAGTATAGTAACCGATACCTAACGGCTTAACGTTAGAATAAAATGAAGTAAATAAGTTGCTTTACCCGCAAGTAACAAGTATTCTTTAATTATCATCCAGTAGACTTGAACCAATACAGTTGTATTAAGCGATCGTGGAATATTTATCATATTACGATGGTAATGGTTTCCCTAAATATTGCTAGCATTACAACAATATTATTGTGGGGGTAATCTATATATATATAAAAAAAATAGTGCCAAATTTCGTTGTGTTTTTATAACTCAAGAACGGGGTCATCTATCCAAACCAAATTTTTAGGCTTTGTTCGGACTATTTAGTACATGGTTTCATGGTTTGGTGGTCATTGTTAACTGCCACCGTGGTACAGTGGTTAGAGTGTTGGGCTCTAATACCCGGAGGTCGTGGGTTCGAATCCCGCGGGGAGCATCACTTTGTGTGAATGTTTCCAGTTTGGTTAGGACATTGCAGGCTTGAATCACCTGCATGTCTGGAAAGAATGATGATTCCGTGCTTCGGAAGGCACGTTAAAAACTGTTGGTCCTACGCCTGATCTCTCTTCGGTCGGGTCAGACTGCTGTCCCGCCGTGTTATGAGAGTGAGAGAATAGGGAGTGCACCTGTGCTTGCGCACTCGTTTGTGCACTATAATATATCCTGCGTAGTTAGCTGATCGTAAAAGATTGGCCGCCGTAACCGAATCGGCTAGGAGGACATTATTATTATTACATGTTTTATGTGAAGTTTGCACAAAATACCTTATAACAATACTTACTACTCATTTTCATATTAATTGAAAAACATTAATTATGTATGTATATTTAAGCTGAATACATGCTGAAGTGAAAACGCAGATTAAAATTAATCTGTTTCATTACACCGATCCAAGACTCGGTTAGGTGTTGACATAGGTGCTATTTATGTGTTTGTTTACCTAAAGCAGTTACAAATTAACTGATCATTAAATTGATTTAAATAAAGCATGGTAAGGCCATCACGTGTATACACAGAGCAGATAAAAATCTGGATCATTAAATTGAAAGCAGATTGTTTTTATCAATCTGGGTCATTAAATTGACAAGCATATAAAAATCGGATCATTAAATTGAAAGCAGATTGTTTTATCAATCTGGGTCATTAAATTGACAAGCAGATAAAAATCTGATCATGAAATTGAAAGCAGATTGTTTTATCAATCTGGGTCATTAAATTGACAAGCAGATAAAAATCTGATCATGAAATTGAAAGCAGATTGTTTTATCAATCTGGGTCATTAAATTGACAAGCAGATAAAAATCTGATCATGAAATTGAAAGCAGATTGTTTTATCAATCTGGGTCATTAAATTGACAAGCAGATAAAAATCTGATCATGAAATTGAAAGCAGATTGTTTTATCAATCTGGGTCATTAAATTGACAAGCAGATAAAAATCTGATCATGAAATTGAAAGCAGATTGTTTTATCAATCTGTGTCATGAAATTGACAAGCAGATAAAAAAAATCTGATCATTAAATTGATGCTATTGGCAGATAATACTTATTTATCTGAATCATTCAATTGATTATTCTGAATTGTATTAAGTTCGCGGATATAATAATCCGATCATTTAATTGATGTTAATAGCAGAGAATACTTATTAATCTGAATCATTCAATGGATTATTCAAGTTTGTGGATAAAAAATAATCCGATCATTAAATTGATTTTAACTGCAGATAATACTAATTTACCTGAATTGAATTGAATTGAACTGAATTCAATTGATTAATCTAAATTGTCCTAAAGTTTGCGGATATTATAATCCGACCATTAAATTGAAAGTATTGCGGTTCTAAGAGCTCCATTAAATTGGACATTATCGCATTATCGCGAAGTTAGACGACCATTAAATTGGAATATTGTGTTATAAAAAAAAAAAAAAAAAAAAAATAAGTGGGATTCAAATCAGTTAGATTGACAAAATTGTTTGTTTTTAACATTATCTTATGTAGGTAGGTATATCACAGAGCTCTTAATTGTGTTGAAATTTTAGTACAAATATGTAATAAAATGATTATATTCTGTGTTGGTTTTTAAGAAAGAAAAAGAAGTAATTAAATATTCTAAAACAAATAAATACTTACATAGTTCTGAACCTTACAACACTTGAAATAATGAAATGGTGTGTAGGGAGCTCTGGATAAAGATGAGAAGTAAGATCAGATATATCTTTAGTGATTGGATTTTGTATAATACTGTATGTTGAAATAAATGGTGTTTCTGTCATTCATACCTAATATAATTAGTTAATCAATAGCCTTGAGATTGTTGATTTAACTTGGTGGACGGAACATTACTTTAAGTCACACGTGTTTACTATTTTATTATAAATAAGGGAAAATAGAAATGATTTGAAACGTTGAGCAAAAGAACTTTGGACTTCTTTGATTGGAAGCTTAAATACCCTTTTATTTCAGTAGCGTACCGTTGTGCTCGTTCTAATATCATGAGAGTAGAAGATGTTATACCCCCCCAAGCCAAAATGCAATAATTTAGCATTGACGGACATTATGCCAAATAAACCATCTTTAAAAAGTAAAGTAAAGTAAAATCATTTATTTGCAAAATTAACAAAACCCATTGGGCATGCAAATAGTAATAAAAGAATAACATAATAAATTGACGTGATACAAATGTTATATATATAATTATTAAAACAAAACAGTTATATAATTCAAGGGGCAGTCGATATAATACAGATTCATAAATTAAACAAAGTTAAAAGTAAAAGGTCCAATATAAGTCATAAGATAGTAAATTTAGTCATATATTTGGGCAAAATATTCTTTAATGTCATAAAATGGTCTGTTTCGAAAATAAATTTGTAACTTCTTTACGAAAGACTTTTATATCTGCTGATTCTCTTATGTCACGATCTAGAGCATTGAATACTTTTATGGACATAAAGTTCAGGCTATTTTTAAAATGTGTATACTGGGGTTTTGGTAGAAGTATCCTATCATTGTTCCTGAGAGGATACGGTTGAGAGTCGGCCACGCGCAAAAGGTTATTGCGGTGACGGTATACATGTAGGCAGACTTGAAAGAGATATAAGGACACCACTGTCATAAATTTATTATCTTTAAACATCGTTCTATGTGTGCTAGGGATACTACTACAACCCTCAATCAATCTTATAGCTTTCTTTTGTAACAGCAGTACTTTCTTAACTTGGCAGCTATTTCCCCACACTTCCAGGCCATATCGCATTATGCTCTCGAAGTAGGCAAAGAGCGAAAGGCTCAAACTTACCGCTTCTTTTAATAAAATCAAATTCATGGACCTTATGATAATAACATTATAAAATCTTAATATAAGCACCAAACGAAAAAAAAAAAAAAACTTTTAAGGCAGTAGCACGCACTGGCTAACCTTTTGGTTATCTTTTCTATATGATTATGCCATCTAAGGAAAGGATCCAATTCTATACCAAGGAAAGAAATGCATTTTGATTTTTCGATGGTTATTTTACATATGTGGTCTGGGCTATTGACACATCGCCTAAATATCATATAGTAACCTTTTTCCTCATTTATTTTGAGGCCATTGGCGCTGAACCATTCCAAAAGTCGATCCCAACTCGTTTGAATATAATAATCCAGTTCAGAGAAAGAAGCACTCTTAAATATTATACTGGTATCATCAGCGTACAGATAATACTTGACTTTAATACTTGATACTTTAATACTTGACCATCGGTTACATCTCTTAGCACCCTAAACATGTGTATCAGTTTCGGCACTCCAGCCGGTTTCTGCCAGCCTAGTTTAGATTCTCATCCATTACAATACCTAGGTATTTTAGTTTAGTCACAATTGATGTCGTAGGTTAAAATACTTGACCATAAACAGTCAGACTCATGCACTGGAAGGATTTAAGGAATGATAGGTGGTGATTTAGAGGCATCAATTTTTATGAAAGCATAAAAATTTGGATTTTGATGTGTTCAATGTGAAAATATTTTGGGTTTAGTCATGAAAAACTTTTGCAAACCAAAAACAATAGTGCAATATAGGTTTCTTCCCATGACTGACAATGAAACAATCTAGCTGTATCATCCGCATAAAACAATATTTTACTATTTGAGATTGGGGTGGAGTCATGATTTCGTTGATGTACATGATAAACAGCGTAGGACCCAGATACTCCCTTACGGGCCACCTACTCAGACACATTGTTGTCTATAAAAATTCCTGATGCCATACTTTTATTAAAAAATGGCCGTAAGAGGAGGTTCTGCAATTACATAGGTGTCCGATAGTTTTTAATATTACCTATGTGGTTAATTGCTGATACCATCCAATCCTGGCGCTTTCCTTGGATAAAAAGATCGTATGAGATCCAAACCTCCTGAGGATCTGTGGGCTCGAGGGAAAACGAGTTTGGAGGAGAATTATTTGCAACTACTTTTATTTATCTTAGTTGCAAGTGATTACCTATTATATATATAATTTATTTATTACATTATATATATAAATATAATGTTGCATTGATCTATGGAATCTTTCACGGATTTTTTCAATTTAGTAAGTTCATGCGGTATCGGTGCAGTAATGGGATCAGTAGCAATTTGCTTAATTATGGTCCATAGTTTTCTGGAAGTTGATTTATTTTTAATTATTTCTTTACTTTATAGTATTCAGATCTTATATAGGTTATATATAAAAAAAAAAAAAAGCTTCTATAATGAGTATAGACGAGCCTTGACTGCATATTGTTAGGATCTTTACGGGATTCGGCGTGTAATTTATCGCGATGCTTGGAGCAGCGTATCAAGCCCGGCGTCATCCAAGGTTGGATGATAGTTTTATAACGACTAGTACTGACAGTTTTAGAAAATTTTGGATATAGTGTTTGAGACCGTATCAGTTAGGAATTATTCTACTGCAACTTCTAGTGGTGAATCATCGCTTAAGGTGGGTGACCAATCTACCTTTTTTTTAACTCAGATGTAAATAGAAACATAATAAAATAACACTGCTACGAGAATGTTTGTAAATTTTTGGTATTTTAGATTTAGACTTTGGCATAATCCCTATCATCATAACGTAAAAATATTTAGCAGATTTGGATACCCGGTTTCTCTCACTGCTGACAATGGGTGACAATTCAGATTATTTGTAAAGGAATGTAACATTACACTGTTTAATACAATATCCTATTGGCGCAGCAGATCAGCGAGGTTAGGCGTCAAAAATCGCGACACATTAAAAAGGCTTAAAATAAAACACGTTGAAAAGAAAGATCTGAGACAAAGTTTATCTGAATATTTATCTCTACTATTTTTCTACTATATCTATATTATATATGTATATAAAGCTAAATTACCACTCGCTGACTCATTGATCGGGGCCGTTTTTCGAGGTGTTACTAACATTTTTTTCGGGAAGTGATGTGCTACGGTCGTGGACGTTTCGTCAATCAATTTGGAACTAATGTATAATGCTACTCCACACTCGGTAACGGAAAAATCTCCAACAGAGTTGTTTTATTTTAAATACAATGCTGAGACAAGATTTCATCCTTAAGAGAATTGGGAGATGAGGATGATTCAGAAATAAGGAATAAAGACAGAGAACAAAAAGAGAAAGGAAGAGAATATGGAGACAGGAAACGCAAAGCAAAAGACAGTGGAAAATAAGAAAGGGGGAGATATCACAGTCCGAAACGATAGGACTGGTCAAACCCGTAGAAGGAATATAGTGCACTTGAAATATAGTGCACTTGAAAAAGATTCAGGGCGAATGGAGCGTGTGTCAAGATCGAAACGGAATCGATGAAGAAGAAATGAATGTTGAAACTTAATCCCACTTCTGACACCACAATGGTGTTAAATTTTGATTGACCCATTAATGCGTAAATTAATATTTGATTCGATTTCTAAACAATGAAAATATATCTAACTAGTAGTTAACTATACAACATACATAAAAACTGTCTAATGATTTAGATTGATTAATAAATTTACACTCATTATCAATAAAACTAAAATAAAACAAAAAAGGGATGTAGTGTATTGGCTGTATATGTTGGTTGTCTCATGCGCCTACGTCACGCGCCAGTCATATTCCGGCGGTCGAGCGGAGCGGTCGTGTACTGCGATTGCGTGCGTGTTGTGGTGTTGGTGAGCCGTAAAATACCCCAATAAGCAGGATAGTACAAATTCAATTGTTGAATAGAATAACTGCAAGCCCGATGCTTTACGTAAAATAAGATACCTATACAAATACAAAACGAACACGTTAAGCACTTTCTGTGGTTATTTCGTTACGTAGACAGTAACTCTATATTACCTGGTGTAGTTTGTGACACACGGAACAGATGTTACTTTATGTAACTATTCGCAAAACATTCGCAACGTTGTTCAGATACTTAAAGAACCGAAATCATTTAGAAGCCTTTTTCAAAGTGTCAGTTGGAACCTAAGATAGGTTGCCATGAGATGTTGGTGGGTTTAGCTTATATTTATGTAGGTAATAAGAGAAAAGACATTTTACTTACGGGACAATCTGTATAATTGAATTGAAACAATTAGTAATTTACTGAATTACAAACAGTCTTAAATCATCCTTAGGCCCTTCTTATATCTTCGTGTTCTCTGGCTGATTTTGCAAGGGTAGCCTAATATTACATTAGCTTTTAAACTTAATTCTAATAAAAGTAACAATACTTAATTACTTAAATATAAATAACAAATAAGTTATTAATGAGTCATCGAGCCTACAAAACATTGAACACAGTTCAGTTACTTCGTTAAATTATAATTATAAATTAATTGTATAAACACGCGTGAGACGGTAGCGGGCAGTAGCGGCAATCCATTAATCATGTAGTAATGTGTTATCTATAGCGTACGCGCAGCCGAGACAAAGGAAGCGGCCGAGGAGCGTGGGCTTGGTTATTTGTGTACCGGAACAGCGGAATAAGGCCGACCGCCTAGGGTTGACCAAAATTAAAGAATTATAACATCCTCCCTTTTTTGTGTTCGGAATTTTAAGAGATCTTCTCTTTTGGTATAATTACCGAGGTGTGATTTCGGGGTCCTGAGTTAGTCCGAAGGATAAGTGATCAAGAATCTATCAGTGCTAATGTTTATTTTTTATGCCAGATACGTTCGTTCGAAAGAAAAACCACACTCTTGGGTAGAAATTTAAAAGTAAAATAGCGAAAAATCAAATTCCTTAACCCTTTGAGTTTTCAGTCCACTGAAAAAATTACCCTTTTTTCAGCTTCAGCTTCACGCGAAGGGATAATAGAAAATGAAAATATTTCCATCATCAGATCAGATCGATGCTGCCTCCATGTTATTTTGTTAGAAAGTATTTTTTTATTTTTAACACATTAAGTTACAAGTTACAGCCCTACTGCGAGATCTACAAGCATAAACAAAATCAAAACGAACACAACAATCACGAGTAGGAACCGCCGTAAATCTGTAAATACACTTTTTCGGTAATTCCACGCTATACATATTCATCAGCTGTTGAGAACTTGAGATTAATGTTCGGCCACAATGGCCGCCATCAAGAGGAAGCTGGCCCACGCGGCAAAAACTTGCACTTATTCCATTACGTGTTTTGCTGTTTTGTCAGAATTATTTTAATTTATTCAATAGGTAGAATTGAAAATAGGTTATGTGTTCTCATGTTTGTGGGAGCTATGTATTTGAGCTCAGAGCTGTAATGAGTGGTGAGCAGTTTGAGGCAAATAAGTACCTACTTTAAACGCGTTTTTTTTATTCTGCTTCAATGCAATATGTTTAAATTCTGTAGACCAACTTCGAGAGTCGAATAATTAAGCTATGAAATTTCTTTACAATTAACTTTCTTTTTCTTTGTTTTTTTCAATAGAACTGTGACGTCATCGTCATTTTGTTTTTAAGCGAATACGTAGTAGTTGTACTACTTCAGTACAAACGTTAAAAAAAAAATGACTCTACATTAAGGCTGTGTAGTTCCGCAGATGCCGCGCGTATGGTTTTTAAAAGCCACCTGAGACATACAAATCAGTGTTTTCAATTCTAAAAAATATATATGTATCAGTTAAGGATCTGATCTAGTTAAAATCGCATTCAATTACATGTTTTTATAAACTTCACTCGATAGAAAAAAATCCCAAAGTTACCCCTTTTTTTAACGATTTTCGTATTTTATGTCTAAGCTCCTGCCAATTAACATTTGAATTTTCACTCAATTATAGCCACTAAATATTTACAGATAAATTCGCAGAGTTTGACTTGATAAAATTAGTGTCTCGCTTACTATGTTTAAAAAACTACGAAATGTGCGAGCGCGGCGCCATATTTGGACGTCGCATAATACAGACCTACAAACTTATCTGTTCCGGTGGCCAAAATTGGAACTACGTGAAATACAATGCAAAAACGATATTTAATGACAGTTCTAAATAGACAGTAGCGACGCCGCCACCGGAACAGATAAGTTGGTCGGTCTATGCCTTTTTTATGTACTCCCACCCCCCCTTAAACTAATATGTTTTTCTTTTATTCCTTTGTGTAGGGTCACTACCTAATACGCCATTGGGCCAGCCAAATAAAATTAAATGTTGCCAGTGCCCATCAATCGCCAATACAATATTAGATTTTAAAAAGGTTTCTTTCAGAATCTAAAACAAAGATTGTTAAGAAACCTTTTCATAATGAGATGTATTTGCATAACAATTACGTTACATAAAGGCAATTTTGCGAGTGACAGAGACAAAAAGCTTGTTTACACAAGGGGCAACGGCGCGGAAAGCAAAAGGATCGCTGTCACACGCCTATATACCTCGTGATATATACTTACATAATAGTATGTAATTTAAAAAAGGAAAAAAAAGTAAAACATCAAGTACCATCTGAGTGTGGTAGAGCAATGTTGCAAACAGTTCTTGTCTGTCAGTCGAATCGGTCGCCGGCTCAACAATGGAAGCACCACCAATGATATTATAATAAAAAAGAGGTAGAAGATAGGTTACTTGTGCTAAAAAAATGACACCCGAAAACTAAGCTAGTAGCAAATCTGAGCAAAGGCATTAATAGACTGACAAACTTATTTGTTCCGGTGGCCAAAATTGGAACTACGTGAAAAATCAGTTTTTGCAATGCAAAAACGATATTTAATGACAGTACTAAAAAGACAGTAGCGACGCCGCCATCGGAACAGATAAGTTTGTCGGTATAAACGTACGCCGTGGACAATTTTTGACTTCGCTTCATTACTGACATAACCTATCTACCTCTTTTTTATTAACTATAATATCATTGAGCACCACCCTTTCTCAGAAGATCGACGTATGAGTAGAAGCTCCGCTTTTGTACTCTGTTTGGACCTGCTCACTCTCTATTTCCTTTTTTCATGGGCTATGATAAACATCTTTTCCTTTCTATTCTTTCATAGTCGGACAGTGCATCTTAAACTTAGTCACATAGAGTGGTAGTGAACACTTTTTATCAGGTTTCTTTCTTGCCCGTTTGCCTCCCTATTTCATTACAAAAAAACCATCAGTCAATTAATGCAATGTTCGAAAAATTGACACAACTTTTGTCGAGATCGAGAAGTAATAATGTAGACATAAAAATTCGACCTCCCTTTACATGTCTCATTTTTATTGGACGATGTTATAATATACATCTTACGAATCCATATAAGTATCATGAGTATCATGTTACATTGTTATTATAGAAATACCTTTGTTTTATCATTATATTTTTATGGAAAATGTAATAATAAATTACCCTGATCAACATGCTTCCTCATTCCAAATATTAGAAGCGCGCGATTCCGATGGCGGCTGGGATTCCGCGAATGGCCGCAAGTGGTAGAAAAGCTTATAAGTCGAAGAGGAAACAGTCCACTTCCTACCGAAATGCGTTATTTATATTGCGACCGGAAGAGATAATTAGGCCGCCCACACACATTGCGATTGATCTGAGATTTAAACCGACTTACTATACTAGCATAATCGTTATAGTTTTTTTTGTAGTTTTTCAAAAGTACGTTGTTACATTAATAGCAAAGTCAAATTATGAAATATTTTTTATAATAGGAAATAAACAATAAAGTACACAATGCAATTAGCAAATTATACAATCAACAGATATTTACACGATATAGGTAACTTTTTGGTTTTCGTTGTCAAATGTTTCGATAAATTAATTTGTTTATTTAGAGACCGGATAAAGGGCCTCGGATTAAAAATATCTAGAGGTGTGTTTGACGAATTTCACAGCTGTATCTACAGAAGAAAAAAAAGTTTACTATTGCCAATTTAAGTCAAAGACATCGTCATTGAAATAGTTACGCGATAAGTGTTTTGGGGGCCGATTGTCATTTAGTTGTTTAACATTTATTTAAAGAAAGTATAAATATAGACTCTCTCTGTGTTAAACAAGACGAGTGAGTGGTTTCATGAAAAATAAGTCTCTAGTTTAGTCGTCGGCGTGCGGGTGGCCTAGCGAGGTGCGCAGATTGGACACGCGAGCAATATGTCTCGCGAGTCACAACGCGTCCGGCAAACGGTGACATTGGACCGGTACACTCAACCACTACGCTCTTATGGTCTTATTTATTTCATCGCTTGTGGATTTTAAGTTTGACAAAAAAAAAACCGACATGTATATCAACCATTTAATTGTAAATACTTCTTCTTTTTAAAACCTGGGGGCCTAGACAAAGTAACATTTTGACAGCAATAGCGAAATTCGCTAACTTTAAATTGTATGGATTTGACAGATGCCATAGAAAAGTCACGTGTTGAAAGTATGGGATTTGACATTCGCTATCGCAAATTGAGCTATAACGAACGTCATAAATGCCGCTTGTCTAGGGGGGCAGGTCATTATGCGGCTCATCTTTTTCGAAAAGGTCTCGCTAGCTTGCAGTTACGAGTAAAAGTAAAGTTTTAAAATGATGTATGTAAGCGATTACAATTCAGGCGCTCTTAAATAACTTGTAGAGATTACATTCGGAAAAAATAAATGCATTTTCCTAAATACTTAAAATCAACTAAACCACTAACGTAAACCGAAATATTTCCTATCCTGTATTACAATGTTTTATGTAACTATTTTTGTATTAACATTCAATTTCAAATAATTTTCTAAAGTTAAATATCAAAAAAACGATTTATTTACCTCAATAAATATTTTCGTAGCGACTGTAGTTCAATACGCATTGACATTTCGCGTCTGCAATCGGTCCTAAGATCAACGCTCGCGCCACTTCTGTCACGATTCACGACCTGTGACGTCACGTCCTACAATGACACTTCATGTGGTCCCATTAGATCTGCATCATCTTGATTCTTCTAGCCACTGAGCTGATCTGTGTCAATTGCTAAGATGCATTTTGCGATAGCACCTGGGTTTTCACTAACGACTTAATGTTGAAGGTATATAGGAATGTATGTTTAAATCGGACTGTAGCAAAAAGTCACTTCCGGTCAACTTAGGCATTTATTTAATGAGATTTTATTGGCGGCTACAAATATCAATGTTATATTTTGTTAAGGAGTATAATATGTAGAGAACAGTTATATGTGTGTTTACCTCAAAAGTTTGTTACAGTAAGTCGATGTGCCTATTGTGATTTTTAAATAAAAGCAGATTCTAGTAAAGTAAACCTAAATAAATATTGATTGCACGCGCCAATTTGTCTGTCGTCTGTCCGAAAATCTTCAAAATGCTATCGTAAAAAAGAGGCGACAATGTAAAACTCAGGTAGATTTTAAAATTTAATAAAATAACACAAAATATTTGTAATAACAGGTCGGCGACTATGTGACCGCAAGCAAGGCATATTTAATTAAACATAGCGTTTATCGAGATTATGCAAATGAAACATCTGTGTTCAAAATGGATGTGGGAATGCAAGCGATATTTTCGGAAATATTGAATAATATTATGTAATCTTACTATTATAATAGAGATGACTGATTTTTTAAGCAGAATATGGGTGCCTTTTGACTAATTATTAATATGGTTCCTGCGAAATACTGGGACATTCTTCATAAAGCATCAAGCTAAGTAATTTTTGTACTATCAGGATAAATGGTATACAAAAGATATTAAAGTAAAGGAAACATATTCAGATCATCTGAAAGTTCCGTATCTACTCAATTATAACGACATACAGTGTCGGGTCGTGACAACAATAAACATATATGTTTATGTCGGAGCAAGGCGAACTGTTGACCCGGCTACTGCACTTCCTACTTTTACTTTGATCGCTGTATTATTGTACTAAGTTCAGATACAGAACATACAAAAGATGAAATATAACTTTAGTTAGAAGACAAGCAGTCGATTTGTAACGAGCGAGCGCCTTAAGGAATGGTTGAAAAGGCGCTGCTCAGACGTAAACACTTTTGGGTCCTTGTGTTGGTAATAAGCCAACATTGACATTTGAAATCAGCCCTCGCTGCGTATCATCATCATTGCGTATGACTTCCACATGAGTAGACAGTTTTTGAGTTTACTTATCTACATACAATTGTATGGTGTGCCGTGTTGGCAACAGAAAGTGCCTATGTGTGCGCACAGCGCCTTAATAAGCAGGTTTGTTTGCGGAAACACACCGAACCGTGTTCGATAATAAACTAAGATCCAAATTGAACCCAGATCGGGGATCTGTATATATCCCGGTACTTAAACTAAACTAAAGAGGCGTTCACCGACCGATGATCAAGAAATAACATATTCAAATTATTATTTTTTCATTAGTTACATAAACACGACACTATATTTATGACAGTGAGTACATAATCATTATGTTCGTAGCAAAATTAAAGCTACATATAATGTCAGCGCTGTCAATGTTCAAAGTCGCTAATGGCTCACTTCCTAACTATGTATATACAAATAACTGAACGTTTCCTGTACATATTTGAAACATACGCCATTATGACATGACAAGTATGTGTATCAATAAATAACAATTTTCACTTTACCAATGGTGTTGACATCATAGATCCTCATCATAGATAGACAACAAATCATTAGATCTAAGAGAAAAAAGAAGAATATTTATTTCCACACACAAGAACAGTTAATAAAAATATATTAACAATATAATCTATAAATAAAAAAAAACCACATATATTTTTAAATACATACAAATAAAAATTTAAACAAAGGATCAATCTGTCCTAAGCGTCAGTTACTTTGGAGTAAGTGAATAATTGGTATCAGAAATAACGAAGGTACTAATTACTTAAATATACACCCAGAGACAGCAGAAACACAGCAAGCAGCGAGCAGGTGTCCCTCAAGGTGGTATTCTGTCCCCACTTCTCTTTTCCATCTTTATTAACTCCTTGACTGCCTCTCTTGATTGCTCTTATCATTTGTATGCTGATGATCTCCAGCTTTACTACCAGTGCCACAGCAGCGATATTGACTCTGCCATAGCTGCTGTTAACAAGGATTTGTGCTCCATCGCTGCTTGGTCTGATCGGTTTGGCGTTGCAGTAAACCCGAACAAATGTCAGGCCATTATTGTTGGTAGTCCATACCACATGCGTCGGCTCGCTATTGACACTTTGCCCCCTGTCCTCTTTGATGGTGTCTCTATTCCCTTCTGCAGTAGTGTCAAAGACTTAGGCCTGCATATTGATAATACACTAAGTTGGTCTATACATGTAGGTGAACTTAGTCGTAAAGTCATTTCCACTTTTCGAGCTCTTTACAGGTTTAAAAATTTTCTTCCAATTCCCACTAAAATCACTCTTGTTCAAGCCCTTATCCTTCCCTTAATTGATTACGCGGATGTGTGTACTACTGATTTGAATAAAGATCTTCTCAACAAATTGGATCGTTTAGTTAACAATGGTATACGTTTCATTTTCAACCTTCGTAAATTTGATCACGTTTCTTCCTTTCGCACTAAGCTTAATTGGTTACCTATCCCACTTCGACGTAATGTCCGAATTCTCACTACTCTCTTTTCTATCCTAAACGATCCACACGCTCCTTCTTACCTTAAGTCAAAGTTCAAGCTTCTTAGCTCGACACATTCTCGTCAGCTACGCTCCTCAAATAAAACAGTTCTAGCTACTCCCTCTCACCGGTCCGGTTTTGTCTCCAACTCTTTTTGTGTAACGTCTATTAGGCTTTGGAATGCTCTCCCCGAGAACATCAGACGGGCACCGAGTCGGATGTCTTTTAAGTTCCTTCTCCGAAAACATTATCTCCAGACTTCCCTAGCATCGTCATTCACCTGTCCCAATCATTAACCAGCGTCATTTCTCTCTCTTTTGTTTTACTCTTTATTATTATTATTATATATACATATATATTATATATATATATATTATTATATTTTATTTATGTTATTTTAATTTGTTTAAGACTTAATTATTTTATTTCATTTTTTTTTCTCTCTCTCTTTAGCCCGTTAGCACTACCCACCATTTTTTTTTTTCTGCTTGGCCCAAAGGTTGACTGGCAGAGAATGCCATTAGGCATTAGGTCCGCCTTATGTACTCTTGATTGTGCATTAAAGTTTGAATAAATAAATAAATAAATAAACACAATTTTTTATAACACGAATGTTTGCCATGGGTGGGATTTGAAACCACGACCGGTGGCCTGTGGATATTTCATGGAATTAACACTGCATACATCCTACATAGTATTTACTTAGGTTGCGGGTAGGACCAACTAATTTTCCAGCAATTCCTATTGCTATGAAAGTCAGGTTTTTGGTTTACTAATTCCAGGTAACCGCCATGTATAAAATCAAACAGTCGTGAATAAATATTTTTAATACTCACTATTTATACATTACATAGAACACAAATATTTAAGCGTTAGTATCTAATCCACGAGTGCTAATAGGTATATTCATAGTTCAGTTACTCCGAATTTCTTTATCGTGACCGTTGAAAAAGATTTCAATTATGATGCTTGTATTGTACATTCTCGGAAGGTACCACAGTGCCAATAATACCAGTATTACTTCAATTTTATTGGCATCTAGATAGCATGTATGTACTCAGTGCTCATTAATATTGCTGAAATACATTAAATTTAAATAAAAATCTACATATTTATGTACTAATATTTTGAGGAAAGATTTGATTGCTTGTTTATTTGTATTGAATAGGCTCCGAAACTACTGAACCAATTTGAATAATTCTTTCACTGTTGGATAGCTACACTATCCCCGGTGAACATAGGGTACTTTTGATCCCGGAAATTTGGGGGGGAAGGGGGAGATATTTGAAAAAAATCGCGGGCGGAAGGCTTGTATTCTATATTCAATAAGTACCTAGACTTCAAAGACGCACTTAATGAATCGTCAATTGTCAAACTTACGGAGTGACTCTACCAACGGCTTCGGAATGTTGTCATTTATCGAAAAGAACTGGCAATAACTAAAGCTCACAGCTATGTCCTAAATTATGTCAACTATCCACTTAGCCAAAGTATTGGTTAGTACAGGAAAAACTACTTTTTTTACAAATGGCTTAGGTCGTATCCTTCAATGAATGTTCCTGAGTTGACCACAGACTATAAACCAATGCGTCCCGTGACAAACGATTGATTCACAGTCATGCTCGCTAACAATAAATTATGTACGTGGACAATAAAGGAAAAACCCAATGACTAAGGCTGTATTGACAAAATGTATAACTCAATAAAATTTTATTGTTAAGGGTGTTAAAATGTATTAATTCTTAAGAAATTCCTGGTGTCACAATTAACTGCGATTTTTGGAAAATAAATAAATTTTTATGATAGTTTGTATTTTGGAAAAATATCAAAATATTTTATGCGTTATAAAAGCAAACTTTTGTGACTTATCATCTGCGATATCTTTCATACCTACTGAGATGATATTGACTTTAATTTTCATTCAAGAACCTGTACTGAAATGAAATGAAATGATCTGCAATTGGATTTAAAAACTTTTCCATGAGTTACGTCATCGTAACCCCGTCCCATCGTAAAGATAGTTCACAACACGCAGTTCATATTACTAACAAAACAATTAGGTCTCACATTACTTATAGTAATTAAGTGTTACGTTCATACTTCTCTGAAGACTATAAATCTAAGATTTTCTACGATGGAACACATCAATTAGATCTTACTAATGTTAACTAGGTCTAAGTTTACTTATAGACTAGCGGGCGCCCGCGGTTTCACCCGCGTGGTTCCCGTTCCCGTGGGAATTGATCAAAATCCTTTCTTAGCGGATGCCTACGTCATAACATCTACCTGCATGCCAAATTTCAGCCCGATCCGTCCAGTGGTTTGGGCTGTGCGTTGATAGATATCTATGTCCGTCAGTCAGTCAGTAAGTCAGTCAGTAAGTCAGTCAGTCAGTCACCTTTGAGTTTTATATAAATAGATTTGTTATTCTACACTTAAGATAAGCCTTACACTTAGGATCTATAATAAACTATGATTTTAAGTTTTAATTTAAATAAATCAGTATTATCTCAGTTACGATAGCGGACACTAGTCCTGACTTTAATTTAAGCCAAAACGACCACATATCTCACGTCAAGACTTTTTTAACTTACAGCACATCGACGTGAATGGCCTGTCGAGAAGAAGTGCCGCAACAAACTTGACAGTCTGCCTCTTTTAAAATCAAATTAATATCACTACATAGTATAAAACAAAGTCGCTTTCTCTGTCCCTATGTCCCTTTGTATGCTTAAATCTTTGAAACTACGCAACGGATTTTGATGCGGTTTTTTTTATTAGATAGACTGATTCAAGAGGAAGGTTTTTATGTATAATACATGCATAATATGGTAGAGAAACACTGATAATTTTATAGGTTTTTAATTTAAGGTCGTAAATAAACACATTTTTTTGCGCTTACATTGCAAACGCTGGCTGAACCCTAAGAGATATATCAAAATAATGTACTACGGTATTGTTCACCTTAAAAAGGTTTACAAAAAAGTCCGCGATGGTATATATCTATCTATTAGGGATAACCCACAATAACCATTTTTATCCTTTAAAAAATAAGGGCATATTTACGAAAAAGCGATTTTGAGCAATACAGTATTAATCCTTATCCAATTAAGTACCTTAAATAAATTGTGCATGTAATATAGATCAATATGGCCCTTTACAGCATGCAATTTAAATGAATATTTTTGAAGAATTACAGATTTAAAATGCAGGGACATAGCGGTTGCGGCGTGAAAAACTACTGAATTGATTTTAATGAAACTTTACAATAATATAGCTTATACATCAGAATAACTCATAGGCTACAATTAACAAGATATTCCCGCGGGATAACGTCCTATAGTTCATGCGGGCGAAGCCGCGGGCGGAAGGCTAGTACAATATAAAATAGAAGATTATTTTTTATTCCATTGAGTGACACTTTATTTCAAGTGTAATCAGAACGAACTAATATCATTGATAGTCTATCAATGACTAATATACTGTTCCTGTATATTAACCTAAATACTGTTTTTAAAAGCTACAACGCTAAAAACATAATACGCCATCGCGTCGGTTAAGCAATTTAAGTAAGTTTTCCTCTTCATTCCAAAACTATAAAACACTTTATCGAATCAGTCACGAAAATTACCATTCATCACTAAATGTTGCTTGACGAATGCGAATTAAGCGTTTGGAATACTGATGCACTTAATTTTTATTAAAAGTAGCGGGCAACCCCGCTTCCGCACTGTCGATGTCCCAATGTAAAAATAAGGAAAACAAGACAGAACAGAACTAGAAAACTTGTATTTTTTTGTACAATTTTTAATTGGGCGCGAGACCACTTACATATTCTTCTTCTTCTAACTGATATGATAAACGATAACTACTGATAAAACTTTGTTTAAGATAGAACCAATTTTTTTTAAAATAATTTATCTTTACATAAATAATCTTTGACAGTAAAAATGACTTCAATAAGTACGATTTGTAAAGACAAGTATTTTTCTAAGCATAATTAAAATATTTTTACATCTTGTGACAAAAATAAGTGTTTTACAGTTTTTATTGGATTGCTCTTGTTTTTTTAGTGTCTCTTGAGATTAGTAGTTCACTCACTAGATCAATCAAACATTACCGTGGGTGCGCTGCTGATACAGGATGTTAAACATATTATTAATTGTAATGTTTACACAACATTGAAACATTACCTATTCTAGTAGGTCGTAGAGGAAATTCTTGAAATTTCGGAAAAAATTGTAACTTTCTGTACAATTTATTACTTTGGAAATATCCACTACACAGGAAACGTTATACAATTTATTTCTTTTCAAAGGTTCGTAGATGAAGAAGGTTTCAGCTAAAATGGGAAAAGCACAAAATTAAACATTACGAGATTACATAGTAGATTAATTAAAAGCAGACTGTTTTAAGATGTCTCAGTGCGGACTGGCGTTTATTTATTTCAGTAACAAATCATTGTTTTGTTTCGAAAGTAAGTCGCTCACATTATTACTGTAAATATTTTCTCGATGGCTGTTGGTCTATCACTCAGACATACATGTGTAACTTGTGTTGTACTATATCTTATTTCGTACAAAAACTAATGTCATATAAGAAAGAAGAAATAAAGCCATTCTGCCGTCCATCAAACAATTTATATACGATAAACAATTTAGAATTGTGCACTTCCGTATTGATATTAATGTTAGGTACGTGTCGTAAATTATTGCCTACTTTGAGATGAAACAATAGAGTAATAAAATATCGATAGAAAGAGCCCTGTTCTTAAATTATGCGGTTATGATTTCTATTGCACGCAGCCCTGTGTACTAAACAGGCAAACCGATCACCTGGTCTAAGCTTTTGATTCTTTAGTATTCGCGGTCCTACATGAATATTTCCGGACCACTGGAGCTACTATAATAAAGTCGGACTGGAAAAGTCTTAACTTCCGTTTTCCCAGCGTATTATCCCGAATTAGTCAGGGTTCGTGCGCACCATGATCCAAGATTTGGCAATTCCATGAACATGACTGTCATCTGACCTCCGTCCGTAACCATTGACAGGGAGCTAGACCAATTGCATCATGTTTACACAGCCATTTAACTGTGCAGGTTTTCTTACGATGTATTCTTTCGCCGCGTCAAACTAGTGGTACATACGCACATGAAAGAATACAATAGTGAAATTACTGGGTCTACGAGACCTAATAACTGTCGTCTCGGTGTAGCGGGCGCAGGGCAGTGCCAGACAGTAACTGCTTAGTTACTGTTTGGCACTGAACTGTCTAAGGGCAGACGTGGCGCTTACCATCAGGTGTACGATCTGCTCGTCTTGTTACACATTGCAATAAAAACAAATACCTAGGTGCGCGCCAATATTCAAACAGTCGACGTCACGCATTTTGAGTGGCGCTACGTTTGAAACTGTTATGGAAAAAGTCTTGTCAACCACCATAAAAAGAAATCAACCATAATAATCTAAGGGGTTGTATTTAACTGCACATCAAAAAATACTGAAATGTACCAAATAAAAATTTAATTGGTAACCTAACCTAACCTTTAGTTAATTAGTTATTTTAATGTACATTTCAGTAATTTTTGATTAAACACTTTAATATTTCCCATATCTAAGTAACTTCTAAGTATAGTGTTGTTATTTACCTAGGTAACTCAAAATTGCCTGTCATTGTTGTGTAATGAAAAAATGACTGAACTGGATACAATAGCATGCCTGAGAAGTATAGTAGTCAGTAAACTCATATATGTGATGGTCTTGCCTACAAAGAAAACCTCTGTGGTCATGCCATAAAAATGGTGTGGTTAATTGCACGTCAGAAAGTAAACATGACACATTTTTCTGTGTGTTTGTAAAATGTAGTAACATTTTACATATTATACCAAATAAAGTATGGTAGATACACTTGTTTTTGCGAAACTGATCTTTCAATAAATTCAGTGCAATTTTGGTAAAAAAAATTCTTAGTTTTGATAACAAATGATATTTTTCGAATACTGATGAGGCTTGCACTAATACCTTATGTATAAGTGATTGAGTCCAAAACGGTCCCTACGTATAAAGCGACATGTCCATATATGCAATATATGGACATGTCGCTTTATACGTAGGGACCGTCGGTTTATGACTTTGAAACGATGACTTATTTTTATTATGAGGCCATTTAGCAATAGCACAGTAAAAAGCTGAGTCCCTGACATGTTATAATTTTTTTTTAAGTAATGTCTTCTCAGTAAAGAAGTGCTGGCGAGGAGCGACAACACCACCCGTCAGAGAGTTAACCGGCTAACTTAGACCAGAGTCATTCTTTTCTTTATTGATATAACTACTTGGTGCTTAACCGATTATTGTGCCTAAAGTGATTAAAAACTAATTTGTTTCTTCTTTAAAATATTATGAATCTGATTCTAAAAAAATATGCCACTGGTAGTTTAAGCGTGGTAACAGCATAACATGTTTGTTTTATGTCAATAGTGTATATGACAAAGATTGCATGTGCATCATTTAATGACCAGGTCGCGGCATGCACTTCCGCCAGCGCCGCTGCATCGCCACTTAACTTGCATTTCCAAGGACACTTTTGAATCTGTGAAAACCCACAATGATATGGATAATGTCGAGTCATTTACTTATGGAAGTCTCGAGAAGCATCCATAATAACGAGGAAAACGTGGGAGTTCATCAGACGTCCTAAAGATTTTCTGTTTTTTTTTTAGTATAGGGGGGCAAACGAGCAAGTGGGTCACCTGATGATAAGTGATTACCGCCGCCCATAAGCACCCGAGACCCCCTTGGCGTCGCAGGCGCGTGTCCCGCCTTAAGAGACGACAGTTATTAGGTCTCATAATTATACCCAGTAATTTCACTAGCTTCAGTGCCCTTTCCCCGAAATACAGAAGTGCTTGACACACTTCAATTTCACGGGAAAATATCTGGCACTGCGGTGGTACCCAACTAGACGGCCCAGTACAGGAACCTACCACCTGGTAAAACCTGTGGGAGCCCAATTTCATGCAACCAAATTGCAAGCTACAAGATAGCACATGTTTCAGTGGAGGTCAAAAGGCTTCATAATTCTTATCAAGTAATCGTTATAAGAAGCAGTTGTTAAAATAAATTTTAGCGATAAAAATGATGTATATTTTGACCACATCACATTCATAACCATTTTGACATCAATGGAACAGTTGCTAAGTCGCTCAAATATAAAACCTGGTTGGTGGTAGCACTTTTTTAGAGTGCTACTGGCTAGCTACCACCCTACAGGTGAAATCTGTCACCATAATAGCTTTAGCTGTGTTCCGGCAATATGAATGTGGGAAGTACACTTTAAATAAAAGGTTCAAAAACCAAAAGAGCCCACATGTAGCGGCACATATTATGAGTTCATGACATTAAAATTTAGTGTAATTTCTGGTCTTGTCCTTGATCTTGGTGCAAGTTTAGCTAATTATCATATGTCATATTGCACTGTATTATGCAATATTTTTAATCTCCTAGGTGAGTTTCGGGTGCGGCGGACCAAACATTCAGGATATATTATTTGAAAACCGATTCAGTGTAAAGTTTAACAATTCGGCTTTTATACCAAAGACCCCGGATTCGATCCCTATACGGTACATACCTACATTCATATGTGAGCATCATCATGTCTGTTTGTATTGATTTGGGTGTTTTTTTTTATATTTGGACTAAGCTAGCACTTGACCACAAAGTTGTCTGATGTTAAACAACTATGCGGTCTACGATGGAGCGCGCTTGCTTAGGAAAAATTTTTTAAGTAAATCCAGAAAGAAATATATCTAAGTTACGTTTATCCCTGGTTTAGCACTTATATTTGCGTACGAGCTGTGCTTGGATGGTGCTGTGGTATCTAATAATGTCCATGAATCTCCGTTCTTGTAATAAAGCGACTATGTGAACTACGAAGAAAACCGGTAATATTTTCCGATTCGTGCTGATGGCTCGCATATCAGAATTATTAAGGTTTAAAATGTGACGTGCAGAAGAAATAATGACTTTGAAATCTAACGGAAGTGTTGAGAACATTAAGTCCGTTGTGAATCGTGCCTGAGGCTGGCACAGAGATGAAGACGGTCGCACAGAGATGTTCTAACACTGCGATAGTTTGTCAACTGAAACTGAACGCATCCGAAGGTAGGGTTGCCATCACACAAAAATATAATTAATCAATTAAGTTTCTATTTATCTGTTAACATCATTTCACAAAAATAATGTTTTATTACGTTTATATGTATAAATAGTAGAAAAATAATTACAATTAACAAAAGATTTCATCGTTCAATCGTTAATAGTAAGCTCTGCTAAGTTTGGAAATGAAAACCACAGTGTTTTGATAATAATGAATAATACTAAGATTATTATTAATGAATACTTCATAAATTAACTAATGGCTTCTTAGAAGAGTGCGCAACGAAGCTGATAATTAAATATATGGTTATGTTGTGTGTCTTAAAGAGTCTTTATATAATTAAATAATCCAAACCAAATAGAGAAAAATTTAAAATATATAATGATGTACCAAATTTTTTGAATTTTGAATTACTTGGATTCCCATCATCATCATCATCATTTCGTATCAGGAATTACGTTAATCTCCGTGAAAAGGCTCGTCTGATGATCTAAAGATTATTTACAAAACACAATGTGTAACGAAAACAAAAATAATTTCATTCAGGAAAGTCCAATATCAATCGCAAACTAGTTTAGACAACGAATTACGATAACCAGCACATTATTTTAATTTTTTATTTTAACAATAGGGGCATTTCACGCCAAGCGGACAGGGAAAAAAAAGTGAGGTTCTGAAATTTGTTCATAATAGGTCCAGTTATACTTCTAGTAGATATAAATACGGACACAATTTTTTTTTTTCATACGATGTGTATTTGTCTAGTTATGGACTCCTAAAGAATCGTTGAAATCGAAAGAAGGATTTTTTTAAATAACTTTTTCGTATTGAATACAATTACAATAAATTTTTAAACTACACGATTTGTATAGAAAATTTACTGAACTTTTTAAAAAAAGAATCAAATTTGAACAAAAAAAATTTTTTAGTTTTCTAAACCGGAAGTAAAAATTTTAAAACAAAATTTTGGTAACTTCGACCATTTTTTTTTTTATTTTTTTATTTCGAAGTATAGCTTAGAGTGTCCAAATAATACACCAGAAGTTCTGAAATGGGATCTGCATTAGTTAAGGAGATAGGTAAATTAATGTATGCACATGTAGCAATCAGTATAAAGTTAGGCGCTTGTTTATGCCGGTTAATATGCGAATTAAAGAATTAAAACGCGACAGTATAAACATTTGTCATCCTGTTCATGTTTGTTGAAGCTCTAACCATAAATTAGGGAGAGTTATTTAAAAATAAAATAGTATCACATTGATAAAAAAAAACATTTGAATTTCTACGAATATCAGTAGGAAGAAGTAAAAGAAAGGATTAATTTATTTAATTATCAATTGGTTAATTATTTTAAAACGTGACTAGTAGTGCCATCTATCACATCAACATCACAAGAAGTGGAACTCTCTGCCGGCTCATGTATTTCCCCCTTCCTACGACATGAGTTCCTTTAAACGAAGCGTGAAGAAGCACCTTGTGAGCCAGTACTGCGATGCCAACGGATAGAACACCACGGTGTTGCGTCCGTTGTCGTGGTAATTTGGGTTCCCCTTTTGCGTACCATCAGGCTAAGTGGAGCCAATGTACTGAGCTACTATAAAAAAAAAACTCTTAGCTACGAGCAGAATCAATTACTTTCAACTAGTAGTGCCATCTCTTAACTACGAGCGGAATTAATTGCTTATGTTTAGAAGTGACAGAAGTATCGGCGCCAAGGCGCCAAGTCATTTTGTATTTTCGTTATTTTTTTATTGTTGCTCTGACCTCTTTGTAACTGGTGTTCCACACAACAATTTACATAAAAAATAATATGGCTCCATACGGCGATCGATGTTTTAATCCATTTAATTCACTAAATAGATATTCAAATGTTTTTTTTTTATCAATGTGATACTATTTTATTTTTAAATAACTCTCCCAAATTTATTGTTAGAGCTTCAACAAACATGAACAGGATGACAAATGTTTATACTGTCGCGTTTTAATTCTTTAATTCGCATATTAACCGGCATAAACAAGCGCCTAACTTTATACTGACTGCTACATGTGCATACATTAATTTACCTATCTCCTTAACTAATGCAGATCCCATTTCAGAACTTCTGGTGTATTATTTGGACACTCTAAGCTATACTTCGAAATAAAAAAATTGAAAAAAAAAATGGTCGAAGTTACCGAAATTTTGTTTTAAAATTTTTACTTCCGGTTTAGAAAACTAAAAAAAATTTTTTGTTCAAATTTGATTCTTTTTTTAAAAAGTTCAGTAAATTTTCTATACAAATCGTGTAGTTTAAAAATTTATTGTAATTGTATTCAATACGAAAAAGTTATTTAAAAAAATCCTTATTTCGATTTAAACAATTCTTTAGGAGTCCATAACTAGACAAATACACATCGTATGAAAAAAAAAAATTGTGTCCGTATTTATATCTACTAGAAGTATAACTGGACCTATTATGAACAAATTTCAAAACCTCACTTTTTTTCCCTGTCCGCTTGGCGTGAAATGCCCCAATATCTAATTTTAGTCGGTTAGTTTGTCACAGACGTTAGTTTAACATAATATTATTTTCTAGAAATCAAATAAAATGTTATGCAATTGTTTGAATTAACAATGCAAATTAGTTTATTAATGTCTAATAAACATAAAATTAATCGGAAAGATTCACACACGAGAGAGTTCAAGGAGCATCCATTTGCTATTTAGCAATTATAGGTGATAAAAAGAGGATGGCGGGAGCCATCCTTGCTGGCAGTTTACAATAAACCCTTCGAGCTCACCAGCGCCCGCGCATCACCTCGCTATCGTCGCGGTAAAAGTTATGACAACAATAATGCGTTATAAAACCGGCGGAGTGAACCAAATCGCGCCGCAGTCCGCCAGAGAACCGCGCAAGGTCAAGAACATATGGGCTCTTTTCGATACAGTCTATCGCATACAGCCGCCATGCAACACGGCTCCCAGTAAAAAAAGAAAAATAAAAAATAAAAGAAATTTTAAAACGACAAGCGTCAAATTAAATTCTAAATTTGAAATTTTTCGCGCGCACGTGCCCGGCGTCTCGTTCCAATTTTAAGCGCGTGCGGCGCTTTTCCCGCGTAAACACGCCGTGTGAAAATCTTGTGTCGGATTTATTTTCGCGATCCGTTATTTCGGTTGCTGAAGTGTTCGGGACATACTGTTTGTTTGTTTGTTGGATTTGGATATTTGAACGTGTAAGCAAAGTTGAGGGCGTGTGAGTGTGAAGTGTCGACGACTTTGATTTGAAGTAAGTACGACATTGATTATTTTATTTTGATATCCCAAATTCCCAATATGGCCAGGGCCAACATAATACTATTTATAGTTTAAAACAAACAATTAGTAAAAGTGAGCATTATTTTGCAAAATATGGTATATTTCTATAAGTAAGCTAACCCATAAAACCCCTGTTTATAATAATAAAAAAATATTTTTGTCCAGAAACTTTCGCAAATACCTATGTAAAAAAATTCATTTGGAAGAATTGTTATTATTTCAATCGCACAACAACATTTTTTGTTTTTAATCGCCCGCAATTTCGCTCAAGTAGGTTAAATAACAAACTCATCAAAGACGACAACTCTGGGTTATATTTACATCTTGTATCTCAATGCTTGATAAAAATATTTGTTTTGTTAATAATTAAGATAAATTATTTCAAACAAAACAAAGTCAACCTTTTGATAAAAATATACGAAGAGTCTAAATATTGTTACATGAAGCGATTTTTTCTCAAAATGTTCATGTAGTGTAACTAGCAAAATTGAACTTGCACCAATGAATCTTAAAATATCATTGTTATAGTGACTCTACCATTGGCTTCTGAATGTTACTATAGAGAAGAACCGGCAAGAAACTCGGTGATTATTATTTCAATCGTCAAATTTTACAATATTTAACGATACAATTTACATTTCAATATTGTAACTAATTCATCCAGTATTTTTTGAATCATGATACTTATTATACGTCTTTACCTCACATGTGAATTAGTTCTTACATTCACCCTTAACATTAAGTCCTTTTAGTCTACAATACCCCGTCATAGAATATAAGTACTCGTATAAACTTCGTAGTGTAGTACAAACGTACTATTTTAATTAAGTCCAACGTCACAATGAACCATATCTGATTTAATTTACGCTTGTTAAATTCGTTGTGCGAGAAACAAGTACGAGCTATATTCGCAGAAACCAAAATATATTCTTCCCGACCCGAGAACTAATACATGGTGAACTAATACATGGTTTCGTAATTAAACATAAGAGTCCGGACCCTTTTGCTCCACCCAGTTTCTCTAATTCATATAGTCAAAATCACCATTGCTTTATTCATTTATGTAGTTTATTAAAGCGCACCTATAAAAATCACTGTTACTAGGTTCTACAATTTGATAAAACTTATGCATTCGATAAATATATAAATAAATAGTGGAAAGTTTAATCTTTTACGTAAGATGTATAAATATTAATCACATAATACATAATGCTTTAGTTGTTTGCAATTAGATACTCGAGGTAATGTCGGCAAGTGCCCTTATTATCACAATCAGTATTTACAGCTCTCGAGCGATCATTATTTAACAATAAACAACCGTGTGATACAAGATAAATTAAATAAATATAAATAATTGTCGGATAACATCGCATACATGAACAGACCTTAAAGTAAAAACTTAAGAACTTGTGTTACGGTATCGTAATTTACGAAGGTTACAAAAACATAGTCACGGCAAATGCAAATCATCACATGGAAGTTAATCTGCGTGGGATTCGAACACACGACCCCTGGTGCACAGGGAGGGATTTACTACCGAATCCACTATCAAAGCAATCAATATAATAGAATTTTGTCCATCAAGGGACACAGAGGAACCATCCATTAGAGTAGAAGTGACCAATGATTTGTAACTAGGCTTTGCCACCAAATAGAATGGCCAAACAGACCTAAGCAACATTCGATCTCTTTATAAAGTCTTGAAACCGAGCGGCAGAGCTATTGTCCCACAGAGGTGGTGATTTTATCGGTTACGTTATGTGTGGGCTTATAGAACCATCTTATCTGCATCAAACTGAATGAGTTTCCTTGTACTATCAATCTAAGCATCAGCCTACTTACGAGTAATGTCCTACTACAAGGCAAAGGTCTTCGTCACATTGAAATCAAGCCATATCGCCACAATGATAAGGTCATTGACTCAAGCTTGCAAAATTCGTATTGGTAATCAGAAACAGAGCAGTACCTACTCGAAAAATCTTACACCAATTTTTCCCATCTCGAGAGATCTCAAATTTTATATAATCGAGGCTTTATCAAAATGCATATTATTATCTATTTGCTTACAAACAGCCGACAGACCACTGGACTGCTTTCAATAAATAATTTGTTATATTATATCATGTTACATTACATAAAAATTTAATCAAAATTTTACCATTTTGATACCATCTAAGATTTTTTACGACACGCAAAATTAGAATTTTGACATAAATATGCGAAAAATCGTTTTGTTTATGTAAAATTTATGCACATAATTGCGCTGTGTACTAATATACATTATAATCCTAAATTTGTATAAAATAAAAAACAATAGCATTATGTTTTTTATACTACGCGTACAGTTGTTAGCAAAAAAATTAAAACATGTTTATTTCAGGGCAGTAAGGTTCAATATTGGCGGTGAACTAGGATCTCATTGTGTACTAGGAAATGCTCAAAATTCATACAAATTTAACCTTGATTTAATTATAGATACTTTTAAACTACATCAAAAATGGTATAAGCATAATTATTAATAGTTTTGGTCAGACATACATACATTATTTTGAAAATAATTCCTTAATGGCTATTTATGCATGTGGGCGTAAGTGACATTATGTTATCCCTAACGGTAATGTAGTCCATGACTAGGAGATTACATGATACGTTAACCAAACGAGGCCATTAAAAAATAAAGTTATGCGAATACCTTTATCTGATTTCCAGTAAATCAATTATTTAATAACAATTAGATCAATCTAGAACAAAATCAGTGTTTATTACACATTCTTGCAAAAAAGTTGATACATTAAATATATTTGTTACGTGCGTTATTAAGTAACAATCGGTATACAATAAAATTATACCATGTTATCAATTTAATTAGATGTGCAGTAACGATAATGGTAAAAATAATTGTGAGTATATACATTATATTTCCCATCTTTAATTATTTTCCGTATCGTTTCACCATTGCATCTATTGCAATCATTTTATAGAAGTGTAAAATCTTCTAAACAAAAATAGACTACGCTGTTTATAAATGTTTTGATGGTGCCGGGGCCAAAAGATTTATCCCGATGCATTAAAAAGTTGATATTAAGTCGGAACTTAAACGATTTTTTGCAAGTAAGTGTATCCATCAATCGATCACTTTTAATTGAATTGAAGGTGACATCTTGACGGGTAAACCGAAATACCAGTTTTATAAGGGCGTTTATTTACAACAAAGAGAAAAAACACACACCGGGCATTCTGTTCGCCAAAAAGTATAATTACAATAGAGAATTTCCATAAATTATATCACTTTTTTTTTTTTTTTGGTTTCTGTCGCTATTTGACTTTTATTGATGTTGAAGTGATTTACTGTTTAGTTGGACATGGACAGAAAGCTGGAATAAATAATATGCAAGTTGCTACAGATCGGGCATTGTGGAGTTCTAAAACTACTCAGTATTAAACGACTTCTAACGAAAGTAAACTGTTTCTTCTGTTCGACTTTAATGTAAAACTAGATTTTAGCTTGAAAAACAATCGACCATTATGAATATTAAAATTATAACAACGTAATTAACTGCAATTGAAATATTTGACAACATAAATATAGTTAAAAACACGTTATTATTATGGCATCGACGAATTTCTCTGTCGGAAAGTTTCGCCGAAATTGCACCGTTTAATTTATGCAACAAAATAGTAATTACTCATAATTGAGTTATGGGTTGTCGCTCTGGTTTGTTTAAGGTTGTGAACTATTAATGTGCGGGTTTCGTAACTCCGAAATGGAGTGAAATACCACTTGTTCCTCGGAAAACCGCAAACTTGACCTTGTACCTTGGCCCTCTTAGGTACAGGGTACAAACAATATTAGCCTCACACAAAATGTGGTGCCCATTGCCATGACAACGGACTTGCACCGAGGCTTTCTAAATGCTATCATCGCCATACTAGCTCACAAGATCTAGTTGTTTCATTTGAAAGAACCCAATGGAGGAGGATGTAGCTACACATTAACACAATATCTCTCTAGACCTTTCTTGCCACGTACGACCATAATGTGGAACGATTATCTGGCAGCTCTGTTCCCAAAGCAATACGACAAGTTTCTTTCCGAGCATCTGTGATGCATTTGTCCATGGGCAGCAGCGGTACCACTTACTATCATCTGACCCACTTGCTAGTTTGTCTTACTCTACCATAAAAAAATATGCAACTCTGGACGAGAGAGAAGTGTTTTCTCACATTACAGGACATGAGTGATGCTTTATATTAAATGGAATGGATATAGCAGCTCTTTTAACCATAAGTAGGGCAGCGTGCGTAAAGAAATTGTAAATAAAAATGTTTTGTTTAGTGACTAATTGAACACGACAAGTGTCTAGTCACAATTTTTATCAGAACGCACAAGTTACGTATAAATGACCAAAGGCGAGGGTGGAGAACAATGGCGATTGTGTCAGGACCCGCGTGACACGTCTCCTTAGTGTAATCAGAGCTGGACGGACGCACAGACGGACGGGCCGCCCGGTGCACGTAAGTCGATTGCCACTATCTATGTAGAAGTAAAAAATTTAAAGACTTTCAAAGGTATGTTATCTGAAAATGTATATGAAGCATGGACATGACGGAATAACTTGTCCAGGTGTCGAAAAACACAAAACAAATGGTTTAGGAAGGCCTGTCATAAATGTTTAATAATTTAAGTGCATAAATAATTAAGAAAAAAATAAAGCGAATGTCTTATTGTCAGGTCTTAAGGCATGGCTTAATATATCAATACGATTATGTATCAGTTGTCTTCTAATGTTATATTCAACCGTTGACTTCATTTGTTTCGGTTAAATAAAAATAACTATTTCAAACATTTAGTTATTTTTTAAATATTCTAATCCTTTACAATGTCGGGTCAAAATAAGTGTTAAAAAAGATGTACCTAACATTAACCAAAATCTGACACACCAATAGTAAACTATATACAAGGAAAAATGAGAGAAAACAGAGCAGTCTACACAAAGATTTAAATCTTTGAGTCTACATACAAAAACGATAACGCGTCATCAATTTTACACACTTCGCAAAGCAAAATGGATGATAATTAATCCGCTATCATTAACAATCATCAATTTATTGCCCATTGAAGCGTGAAAGCCGCTTTATAGTCATTAAACAAGCACCTTTTACACATAAATGTATGGATCAAGATATATGAGATTGTAAATGACATTGTTGATATTAATTACGACGTCAAAGTTATTCAATCAGTCAAGTTTTTGCACTACGAGAGTATTTAAAAAAGTTACCTATTGGTATCCCCTAGTAAACATAAGCAATTCCTAATTACTTAATAAATCTTTGAAATCAACATTTTTGTTTTTGTTCTTAGAAGAAGTTTCTGTGCAATATCATGGGTAATCGCTTGGTAATGTACATTGGTAAATTCATCATTTGGCTGAAATGATGAATTTGCGGGTAGTGTAGTAAACAATTCAGGGTGGTAAATGTCAGATTTAAAAAGACTTTCTCATACAAGTTGATTTTTTTAAATAACGTGTTATTATGTATTTTGAATTTTCAACGTTAGAGTCAGGTTGCTTTTTACTTCGGCAACTAGGTAATAATATTTTTAAGACATTTTGAATACAGCGCCTATAAGGCTGCCTGTCCACCAAAGCGGAGCGAGGCAGCGGAGGGGAGAAACGGTGAAATATTAACCCAATAAGATTACACAAAATCTCCGCTCAGACATAAAGTTGCAATCGTATTGGTTCATATTTCTCCGCTTCTCCGCTCCGCTGCCTCGTTACGCTTCAATGGACAGGCAGCCTTAAACTACTTTCGCCTCATACATGTGTTTAAAATATTGTATGTGTTTGTTGCAGGGGTGTGCGGGGCGCGGGAGCGGCGCGGTGGGGGTCGCGGCGCGCGCGCAGCATGCTCGCCAGCGTCAAGGGCTTCTGGAAGGCGTGCCGATATGGCGACTTGTATATGGTAACTACCCTCTCATCATCATCATCATCTCAGCATTCTTCTATCAGTAATCTGATGTAGGCCTCCTTCATCTCCTTCCATTGTTCCCTGTTTTGAGCAGTAAGCGTCCAACTGCTGCCCGCCACCCGTTTGATGTCGTCTTTCCATCTCATTTGTGGCCTTCCCCTGGGTCGCTTTTGGTCCCAAGGTCTCCAGTCTAGCAATCTGCCCTCTATTATGTATCAATGTGTCGTATGTAATTATTTCCTCTATTTGGTACCATTGAAACTGTGACATGTAGATCTTGAAAGGAAGTTTAGGTTTTTATACAGCCATACTTGTGAAATCTTTAATTGAAATACGAGCAGGATGCCGTAGCTGCTAATTCGTGACGGTATCACGTCATAGTGTGAAATGCGTATCTGTTTTCTAACCAAGTAGCACAAAAAAGCTTTTCCCATATTATGCTACCATACAAAACTCGACAAGTGCATGAAAGACTTGAAGGATAAATAAATAAATAAATAAAAGTCAGTATACAATTACATATAGATACCCAGAATTGATTCTTTCTTTTGTATTATGTTCTTAATGAACATTCGGAATGGCGCCCAACGTGTGGCTTTTACATAATATTGTTATTGCTTGGAAATTGTAAATCTGTTTGATTTCATAACATAAGGAATGAATTAACTGATATCTTCTATGTATCGAAGTTAAATTACCAGTCATTGATTTATCGCTGGGTTTTTTCCAATAATATTACATAAGATGTTTTATCTAGTAAAAGATCATACCAAAGTTGAACTTCGTACTATGAAATAACAGGTATAACTTATCGTAACATCTTTAACTGCATAGGATAGTGCGGACATGTGGCAATTATGATCTAACGCGCACTGCAATTCAGAGATACCATCTATGGGACTGATGCGCACTGGCGCATGCGAGTTTATCTAGAAGTTAAAGGAAACTACGAAATCTAGACTAAGTACTCATAGTACACATTCTTACTGACCTGATTTAGTAGATATTAGGAGTAAGAACATTGTTTTTCTTAGTGTCAAAAGTAAAATGATTTTACCAACTTTTTACTATTTTAACTGACCATTTTTGTTCAAAACGTTAAATTAATTGAACTATCTGCAAGATCTTAGTATGGTAATTGTCTTATATAGACCGAATAAGAGCGAAGCTACCACAGCTAGTAAACTTTAAATGGAATTATATGTTTATTTATGTGAATACGAGTATCAATGTTGCAAACTTGAGATGAACATGAATACAAAGACACATAAACTTCATTGTCAAACATCGATAATAATGTAAATAGCCTGATATTTATACGCTATTTTATTATAATGATTATGACCTGTATTATGTTCGATACCGCTATTACTGGGCCAAGGACATATTATATCGGACAAATAAAAATAAATGTCTCGATCACCGACCATTTTCGTATGGAAATCGTTGCATAAAACAATGAGCTTGAGCTTTCCGATTTAAGACAAAACGCCGCGACTGTGTTGCAAGCGCCATTGGCTGTGGACATTGCACATAACTTACGCCTACTCCCAGATTTTAATTCGTAATATTTTTGCGCATTTAGAGATCGATTGATCTGTATTGCTAAACGATTCTGGTTGGGCAACGGTCGACGGCGAATTACCCACGTCAAATGAATTCCTGAGGTCGTTTAGAAGATGCTTGTGTTTATTTTTAGATGTTTGTTTGGTCTTGAACACATTGTTCCGCTGTAGCTATCATCGAATGAAAACGAATGCTGTCGTCATTCATCAATTTCCGAGTTGTTTATCTCGATCTATTCGGGGTAGGATATTACAGTGTCCAACGTCAGATCTTTGTTGACAAACTAAACAGTTGATAGAATCAATTGAACTAATTAGATCATAGTCTGTATATATAAAACTCAAAGGTGACTGACTGACTGACTGACATAGATAGATATCAACGCACAGCCCAAACCACTGGACGGAACATGGCATGCAGGTAGATGTTATGACGTAGGCATCCGCTAAGAAAGGATTTTGATTAATTCCCACGGGAACGGGAACCACGCGGGTGAAACCGCGGGCGCCCGCTAGTTACAGATATAACGTTTAATATTAGGTCAGTCTTTTTTTTTATTTTAAAAAAGGCTGACTACGTCATTCGGCCGTTAATATAAGAAAAATAAATATTAGGTCAACTTGGTTTACTCTATTACTATGTATAGTACGTTGTACAATTATTGTTGGTGGACAATTAATCATTGTAACGGTAACTTGATTACATTGATGGGCACCTGTTTCCAGCACTCATCAATAAGCTAGAATTTTGGAACAAAACCTATGTTATTATCATTTGTAACAAAAAAAGCAACGTGAGAATTGTATGTAGCTAAAAATAACTTGTAATCGGCCCGCTGACGTCCACTTTTTTATTTGTGGGCAAACATTTGACGTCAGTGAAGTTCATATGTCTTGTCTACGTTATTTGTTTGCGACCACTGATGAACGAGAATTAGATCAATTTATCTACAAAAAATATATAACACACTAGCGTTTATAATAACAATGGTTCCAATAGAAATTAAATTACTCAACTGCGCACTTTACGTACTTTTCAGGATAAGAGGTAAAGAAAATATTGCCCAAACATTTACCTGTGTTGTTGTTTTAAAAGGTGACTCATTGTTTGTGGTGTACACAAATGACACATTTATCACATAAAATAGTGTAATTTTATCGCCAAGTGTACAACAATTTGGAACAATAATGCTTATGGAAAATCCATACGTAAATATTCAATATACCCCATGAGTAGAATTTGAGTATTTATTATATTTGTGGAAAAGAAAAAATTAGAGTATTATTAGTTCATCCTAGTGCAGCGTTTCCCGAGGTCGTCTAAACAGCTGTACTTATTTATAGACACGTGTGCGGTCACGTTTTGTATCGGCGCAAGAATCATTGTTTCAGCTCTATAACAACAGATAGGCATAGTTTTCTTACTGACATTCATTAAAAGCCTATGTTCCGCTTCCGTTGTCTATATATAATTTACAAAAAGTCAGTGATCAATTAATGTCTTTTAAAACAGTAAACGACAGTCCGTAATATAAATCACTTGAATAAATAGTATTTAAAAACAACCGAATATGTTTCGTATCCAATTTATTTTATAATTGTTTACTTGGTAGGTAATTATTCTTTACAGCATTCAGTAGGTATTAAAAATCAATCTAGCTATGTTAATTATACATAATATGACTAGGCTCCATTTGTCACTGTATTTTGACTTTTGGTCCTTAAAATCATGCTGGTGCCATTAAATGAAGGCCGAAAGGTTGTAAACATTAATGTGTTTTCCCAAATGTGGAAAAGGAAGGAAATTATTCACAATTACTTATTCATCATAGCGTTTGTACGCAAAAAATAAAAACACATGGTAATTTACAACAACTATTTTTGACAGTTCTGAGATTATCATTGTCTGTCTTTGTAAAATCCCAACGTGACCATCACTTTGTCATAACCACGCTTCATTTATTACTTTTTTCGGGAAACAAACAGTTACATTACCATTGAGTTACAAGTAATTGTAGTTCAATGTACATTACACATATAATACATTTTATATAAAAATATATTAAGACGTGACTCGTAATTGTTCATAGATTCCATAAATGATTTACGAAAAGATAACAAAATAAATATTATGTAACTTAATAATTTGCTATAATCACAAAGTAGGTATAACAAATACTCTTGATTAACTATCAAGAACTAACTTCTTTTATTGAAATGGTGCCACTTTAGATAAGTCTATACCTAAAATTATTTATTAATAGCCACACAAAGTTTGTGGTTCATTAGCATAATGGCTCTACATACGAGTATTTTAGTTCCATATTTGATATCCTAAACCTATAATCAATATCATAAGAGTTTGGTCTAACTTTCTCAATTTTCATGATCGTTTAATTGTAGAAACCTGTCGTGTAATAACGGTGGGTTAACCACGGCTTGTTGGCGAAATTGATTCGTCTACGTAGCGCGAGTTACAGAAACAATTATGTGGCGTGTCCGTGACTAAAGACGATGCGATAGCCGACCGAGTGACTCACTGTCTGCGCAAGATTTATTAAATTAGATCAAGTGTAAGTAATTGTTTATAGTTTGTGACTTTTAAAGTTGTTGTTGAACCGGTTCTTTTATATGCGCGAGTTAAGTGATCTTAAAAAAGATTTAAGACAGCACTTTTCGAACTTTTTGTCATAATCTAATGTGGTTAAGACTTTTCAGCAACAGTTCACTGCCGTCACACTAAGATACGAATTTGAAATTGAAAAACTGACAAAAAATTAAAAAAACAAACAAAGTTAAAGGTATGAAATTTGAGGTTTTTTTTTTGCCTTGACATTTAGTTAACTTTACATTTTTTTAACTTGATGTTATCTGAAATCTGAATGTGCGGATTTCCTTACAATATTTTTCGTCAACTAGCAGAAAATACCAACAAGAACTTTTGTTTTACTGAGGATATTCTGAGTTTTAGTTCGGTCAGTGACAGTTCAGTGTCAATACCGCAACGGTTGCAGATAACAGCATCCTTTGTATTTGTATGTTGGGTTTAGGCGCATTTGGTCCAATTCGCAGTTGGCCAAACGTTAAAAAAAATGTCCAATTCGCACTTGGTCCAATTCGCGGTTGGGCCAATTCGCAGTTGGTCCAATTCGCAGTTGGCCAAACGTTAAAAAAAATGTCCAATTCGCACTTGGTCCAATTCGCGGTTGGGCCAATTCGCAGTTGGTCCAATTCGCAGTTGGCCCAATTCGCAGTTGGGCCAAAATAGGTAATGTTTTCTAGTTTGCAAGGTGTTTCTGAAAATCATCTATGATAATTTCATAATCTAAGGAAATCGACTCGGATGGATATAGGTTAGAAGGCTAAGGCGGGAGCGAAGCGAAGCGGAGCTCCCGCCTTAGCCTTCGTGGTTATTTTTTTTTTAAACCCTGAAAACCTTTTATAATAATATTTTATGTTGTCTTAAATTAGTTAAGCCTAGGCAAAACTAGTTTGTCTTGAAATCGGGTTTGGCCGGTAACACAAACATTACAATATTATTATGTGCTTAGATTATTTGTAATATGATGATGAATATATATATAGTACATTATATACAAAAAAAATGTTATTTTGTTTAATTTTGGAAATACACTTTTTATTGGACCAACCGCGAATTGGCCCAATCGCGAATTGGACCAACCGAGAATTGGACTAACTGCGAATTGGACCAACCGCGAATAACATGAATTGGCCCAACCGCGAATTGGACCAAATGCGCCTAAAGGGTATGTTGCAGTAAAATATAATAGGTATGTGAAACTCCAATTCTACAGACACCTTAATCCATCTTAACAGACAGACAAACAAATAAAGTAACTTCGCATTAATACAAATATTAATATGGATTTATATGTTAGCACAGTTACGCCCAAGTAGCATTTTACTCCATTTAAGAGTACACATTCAGTTCACAGGCGTACTTGAAGCATTATTCTAGTTCACTCGTGATGTATAAGCTGCATTATTGCGATTAATAACACCTATACCTGTCTAAGGTACTTATAGGAGTGTAGAGTTATACTTTTATATGATTGTTGGTGTTATAATACTCTTACAACTATCCTTTAGTCAGCCGTCTGAATAAGAGCATTATAGGAGGGTAGAGATACGGCAACCGCTGTTAGACGGCCCACTTGTACGATGTTATGGAGCTAACATTTTAATAGAACACAAGTGGTCATTTATAAATCCAAGGGCTGTTACGTTTACTTGTTTTAGACTGTTATACAGCTAGTAGCTGTAGTAGGACTTGTTTGTGATCATTAAAATAACCTTTTTTTACTATCTGTACAGAAGTGTTTAAATGGTTCGCATGTGCACTGTAGGCTGTTAAAAGGACTATATGTGTTGTCCATTCAACCAACCAGTCCAACATCAATAGCAGTTTATTTGTCCACAAGTACGGTATTCATACTTGACTTAGTAGGTACCTGGGCTAGGCGATTTAACGGACAATATAATTATTATTGCGGATCTCTAAAATTTGAGTATTTGAAAGAATTAAACGATGATACACAATTGATCTGAACTACATCTTAAAGCTGTACATAAGTTCACATTAGAATAAATTTACAGACATTGGCTCTGTAGTGCTACAAATGTGGGACTTCATATAGAAAACAACATTCTAACAGAACACACGTGAACCTATATACGCTCACCGCATTAAATTGGAGTTATAACAGTTCACATAGCCGTATTTCATTTCCACCATTTTGTTCTACTTAACCTAAAATTTTACCAAATTAATCTCCAAAATTATCATGCAGATTTAACACAAAATACGCAGTTAGAGCGATTGAGTTTTGGTTTCATGTTATAATTAATCACCGTAGTATAATTATAATGCCAATATAATATCAAAAACGGAAAATTGTAGATATCCCCTTAGCCAGTTTTTAATATTTTAAAATGAATATCGCGTTTTTACAGAGGCGCGTGAATATTTTAGCTATAAATATGTATACATTTCACGATAAAGTTGCATTCCCATGGCATTAACATTATTAAGTATTTAAAACAGGTAATTACAGAGTGTTATCTAAATTTTTAACCACATTATAATATGTCCGCCGGAGTTAAAGTTCTGATGGCACACACAAAACCAAACTAAGAGTAAATTTAAAAATAAAGAAATAATTTAGGGCACACGTGAATTTTAGGTAACACTGGAGTACTTTTGTCAGATTTTATAACTGTAAAGGCTGTGTATTTAGCCACTTGTTACTCTTTATTACACTCGTGTGCGTTGGATGTGCGTCCCATATAGTGCCGCAAGTCAGCCTTAAGTCCGATGTTACTACTTAAACTGCTATTATAATGCTATTTTACTGCTAATGTACAGCCATAGTGAACTTAAGGCTGTCTAATTTGTGCCCAAACTGGTTCTACAAGAGCATTATATCTAGATAAAATGCTCTTAAGCAGCTGACTTACACAGCTTGTGGGGTATATGTGACAATTAGACATCTTATATAGAACCCCGAATGCTACTTGGGCGTCCAGCTCCCTTCCGCTTCCGTCGCGACAATTAACAAATAGCAACAAATCTCCTTGAACCGCCATTTCTACTTCTCCGTCGTTTCTCGCTCTTAGTTATTAATGTAACATTACTATCGGACAGTTCCTGCATCATATATAAGACTTTAGAAAGTTCACAATTACTTTCCGTCCGTTGATGTCAGATGTCAGACGTCATATAAGTTTGTCTAGGTCTTATCCCAAAGCTCCTTTAGCATACTTATACGGTTTTCAATATGATTGTGACTGTACGTGGATGTAATTCATATCCTAATGTATATTTCACAATTTAAGTAGCAGCTTAAGTCAAATTTATGTAGTGCAATTTGAGTTATCTTCGTTGATTCCGGAGTACTCTCCGAAATCCTAATATTATACCTATATGATTGTTTGATTTGAAAAATTCTTTCACTATTTGAAAGGTACACTTTCTCCGGGTGACAAGGGGTACTTTTGATCCCGGAAATGTGGGGGGAAGGGGGATTAATTGACAAAAATTACACGCGGGTGAAATCTCAGAGGCGACCGCTAGTTTAAAATAAATTTTAAACTAACGTATGTACTCGTGCAGTGAATCTAACCGTAACCTCAATTTGACTACACCATTTGTTAGACAAACAAATAGTAACACTGAACTTGACACTGTCTTTCTGTGCGTCATTGACATAGATCAACCTCCGCTAGCGAGCGCATTATGCAACCTACAGTCATAGGTATAGTGAACTCGTTGCAATCCGATACGATCTCTATAAAAACACATTGTAAGTTTTATTGCACTTTTTTGTGGAGGAAAAAACGTGAGGTGTTTAAAGTTCGACATTTTTGTCTTCGTATCGTTGCATGAGAACGGAGATTGATTTCAATGTGAATTTTAATTAGATTTCGATGTTTCTAACGGATTTGGACGGGTTTTTACTGAGAGCTTTATATAGGCCCCGAGCAAAGCTGCGTTCAATTGAATAAATACTCTTAGGCGGTTACCACACTGCGCCGCGCTCCGCCGCGTACCGCGGCGGAGCGCGGTGCAGTGTGGTAACCGCCTTACATACTACTTATTTTATTTAGCAAAAAATATTATTTAAATCACGGATGATTGCCTTCTGGACTTACCACAGACACTTTTGTTTATAATTACCGGACAACATAATACAAAATCATCTGATCTTAAAGTAGCTTAAAGAACTTTTTAGAAGACTTTGTTAAGAATTTAAATTAAATTTTCGTGTAAGTTAGCGAACAGCTGGCGGTAAGCTGCACACCCATAGAGCCAAAAAAAAACCGTAACAATTATGCTATTGCCATTAAACAGTATATTGTTAAGCAACAACTATGCAGTGTAAACTCACAGTTAGACCAATAGAAACATTGAACTTGACACCCGCTGTCCGTCCGTCCGTCAATGTCGTTGTGGCCGTTTGTTAGTAGTTAGCAACACGCATTATGCAATGGTGATAAGGAAACTCTTCTTACTAAATATAGGTAAGAATTTTTCTAACATACTAAAATAACAGCCAGTTAACATCCAACTGCAAAGCAATTAATAATGTTGTTATTATAGGTTTAAATATCATGCTTGGCAAACATGATTTGGTGGCCCAAAAATCATGGTTCCGAATTTTTTTTTTATTTTTTTTTTTTTTTTTTATAAAGAGGCAGTCAGGATGACCTCACTCCACCTGATGGTAAGCGGAAGTGAGGTCCAAATGTAAGGTTGACTGGCTCAATAGATCATACCAATTGAGCCAGTCACCCTCACCCCGAAGGCCTGCATAGATGCCGCTTCACGCCCCGCCTGAAAAGCCCAGGATTATAGGAGGAAGGAAACACGTGAGCCGGAAGGGCATTCCATGCCCTAATGGCACGGGGCAAAAAAGAGGAACTATACCTCTTGGTACGGGCCACCAGTGTCTGGATGGTATGGGGATGGCAACGCAGTCCGGCGCGTGTTGTTCGGGAGTGGAAAGGGGAGGACGGGATGAGTTGGAATAACTCTTCAGAGCATTCCCCATTATAGAGACGGTAGAGAACACTAAGACTGGCAACGTCTCTACGTAACTGAAGAGGTTCTAGGGTCTTAGTCACCTCTTGATCACCGATAATACGGATAGCACGTCGCTGCAACCTGTCGAGAGCCTCCAATAAGTACTTTGCGGAACCATCCCAGAGATGAGAGCAATATTCCACACACGGGCGAACCTGTGCCTTGTATAAGAGACAAAGCTGCACCGGAGTGAAAAATCGTCTCACTCTGTTCAGGATTCCGAGTTTACGGGAAGCTGTTCTGATGACGCTCTCGATATATTCCCGTTGGTTCAAGTTGCTACGAACATCGATGCCAAGGATGCTTAGGCTATCTTGTATTGGTAAGGGCGTGCTCCGAAGAGTGGGATGGGAAAGGAAAGGAGAAGCTTTCGCAGAAAACACACACACCTGTGTTTTCTTGGCATTGAACTCGACGAGATTGCTGGCACCCCATTTGGCAATGCAGTCCAGGACCCCGTCAAGCTCGGCGACAAGAAGATTCCTCTTTTCCTCGGTTTCGGTCTGTTTAGCCGCAGGTCTTCCGAAATAACGTGCGTGGACAGTGCTGTCATCCGCATAGCAATGAATATTACCTAGTGATAACATGTCATTGATATGCAGAAGAAACAAAGTCGGCGACAGTACGGAACCTTGAGGCACTCCGGAATTTATTGGGAGGAAGCGAGAAGCGCGTCCATCACAGAGGACACGAATCCTGCGACCCTCCAGAAATCCCGCAATCCAGACGCATAAGCGAGTTGGCAGACCATATGCCGGAAGCTTGGAAAGAAGCGAGCGATGCCAAACACGGTCAAAAGCCTTGGCAATATCCAGGCCAACAGCCATAGATTCACCATGCTTCTCCATAGCCTCCCCCCAGAGGTGCGTTACGTACGCTAGAAGATCACCCGTGGACCGTTTTTGTCTGAAACCATACTGTCGGTCATGTAGCAGCGAGTGATCTTCTAGGTAGCGGACAAGTTGGGAGTTGATTATCCGCTCAAACACCTTTCCAAGTACAGAGGTTATGGCTATGGGCCGGTAGTTAGCAGGGTCGGACCTATCCCCCTTCTTGGGAACAGGTTGAACGTTCGCCTCTTTCCAAGCCTGGGGCACAATACCAGTGGTGTACGAGAGGCGGTACAGGCGTGTGAGTACTGGAGACAACTCCGCTGCGCATATTTTGAGAACCAACGCTGGAATACCGTCAGGGCCACTGGCTTTCCTAACATCGAGTGACTGCAACTCAGCACGGACATCACATTGCCTGATTCGAATTTCAGGCATTGTGGTACCGCAGTCAGGAATTTTAGGCGGCTCTGCTCCACAATCATCGATGCAGGTATTAGCGGCAAAGAGGTTGGCTAGCAGATCAGCCTTCTCCTGCGGCTGATGGGCCAGCGATCCATCGGGATATTTCAGCGGGGGCAGCGAAGGCTGGCAGAAATTGGATTGCACATGTTTAGCCAGGCGCCAGTAGGAACGGCTACCCGTGGGGTGCGTGATGAGGTCCTGGCCAACACGTGCAACTCGCTGGGCATCTGCTCTGATGTAGGCCCTCTTGGCGGACTTGGTGGCTTTGTTGTAGGCAGCTTTAAGGGAGGCTATATTAGGATCCCGCAAGGCATGAGCTCTGGCCCAAGCGCCGTACGCTGCCCGTTTCAGTTCAACGGCTGCAGCACACTCACGATTAAACCAGAGATCATCTTTGCGACCGCTGGTGACATCAGTAAAAGGAATGTAGTATTCCATTCCAATACTGATCTCACCCGCAATAGCCGCTGCACACTTAGAGGGATCCTTTTCTCCAAAGCACCTCTGCCCCCAAGGGACGGACGCGAAGTATTCCCGCATACCGTCCCAATCTGCCGACGAGTAGCGCCATAGTCTCCGCGTCACCTCCACAGGTTGTGGGGGAGCAGTGTAAGGCGCTTTTGCGCCAACCAGGCAGTGATCGGAAGACCCTAGTGGGGCGCAAACCGACACTTGATACCCAGATGGGTGACTCGTCAGCAAAAGGTCCAGCAAGGAGGGCGCATGACCGACGAGGTCTGGTATCCGGGTGGGATTATATAGCCACCTACTCTGTATTTATTTTGCAATTATTTTTTTTATAAATGTATCGGCTATCGGAATGCGCTACATACGGCAGACTGACCACAACAACGCAAGATTGCAAGTCAACGAAAAGTGCACGAGTAAACATTGGCTTCGAGACTCGTCACTCGCTCTTCACTGAGACAGCCAATCAGATATTCGATCCTGCGTCGCGCTAGCAGAGTTATTCTCTCGGCTAGCATATGTATATACAACACACCAAGACGGTACATTGGGCCGCGGTCCCCGAGCACAGATACCTAGCTCGGAGGAAGATCTTCCCTTTTCGTTGACGTCATGATACGTAATCATCATACGTCACCATTGTACGTCACATAAATTATTGTTATTGTTAATAATAACATATTTACTGTATTCTGTCATGGTTTAATTAAAATCATACAGTTACAGGTTATCAAAAACAATACGGACCGCACGGTATTTTTACATAAACCTCATTCTGTACGTAATGGTTTTATTATCCTATTCAACAACAAAAAATAAGACGCCTAAAATTATGTTTTTGAATATACATTTTAGACATAAAAAAATGTTTTCCGACACATCTGCTACTTAAAAATAGATATTAATAGATACCACGGTACATAAATCATTAAATTAGTGCAGATACATTTGTAAATATAAGAGGTAATGGTCCATGAATTAAGTAATTACATTTTTTATTAGCTTTAAAGGTGTTATATATTTTTAGTTTAAACTTTGGGTAAAAACATTATAGCGCACTCAAATTTCAAAGTAATTGGAAAACAGACAAATATAATACATATATTAATAAATGTCCTTGAGGGTCCTGGATTCAATCCCTAGATTGGATAAACTATGTTTTTAAATCGGCAATCTGTTTATTTGGAAATGAAGCAAGTGTTTATAAATGTGATGATAGTTGGTTTCAAAGAAATTCTGTAGAGATACATTAAAGAATACGTTGGACTTTAATGTTATAATTACATGCAAGGTCTTAAACAAGCTTGTAAGGCAATAAAGCACTTATAAACGACGAACAAAACACTATTAAACCAATAATAAGGTCGCATTCGATATTCGTGCCACAATAATGGTTAGTAAGCAATACCATCGTTGTAGGGCCATCTCGATATCGGCCTCAATGCCGATGCGTCAGGTTATCGTGAGCTATTTGCATAGGTCCACTGCAGTCGACCTATTCAATTGCATATTGTTCTTGATGCGGTTCTTTGATAAAGAAAAAAGCTGTCAAAAAGAATTACTACAAATCTGTAATTGCAGTAGGTAAACATCAAGTAACCGCTTGCCACAAAAAGTTCTACGAACTGATGGCAGAAAGCGCTGACCAACGAATACAAATTGATATGGGATCCTGCTTCTCGCAAGCAAATTAATTATTTATTGCTCACTAGCAAATATACGACACACCATAGATAGTACATTAGGCCTTCCACTGTTAAGGGAACATTTAGATCTCCGACAGTACCTATAAAAACCTTTTTTTTATATAGAGGTAGTCAGGATGACCTCACTCCACCTGATGGTAAGCGGAAGTGAGGTCCAAATATAAGGTTGACTGGCTCAATAGATCATAGTACCCATTGAGCCAGTCACCCTCACCCTAAAGGCCTGCATAGATGCCGCTTCACGCCCCGCCTGAAAAGCCCAGGATTATAGGAGGAAGTGTTTAATTCGGCCCCACATATTATGCTTCAAGTTCCCCCAGAGGCCCGGATCTAGAACGAAAGGTACATTTTGACGTCAGTTAAAAGTAACAGATTACTCCCATTCACAGTTCAAGAACTCAGGAGTAAACTATATTTATCCAAAGCCCGTGACTCTGATTCAACAGTTGAGTTGGAGCCAACAGGTCACGTTTCATTGTGTCGATGACCCATGCGACTTTGGCAGTGACTATGTCAACATTTATGTTTTCCCTGACAACTTCATAAAAGAGAAATATATTAACACTTTAATATGACGACAATTCATTGAAGGTCGGTGTAATTTACCTGTGTGCGTAGTTCCTACATTACACGTAGCTACTTGTGCCATAAGTAGCGTTAGTCATAGCTAGGTACGAGTATCTTGTGAAATACACAATAACATCACTGGTTGTTAAAATTAAGCTCTACCTACTTGAAAATTGGCAGTATTTCAAATATTGAGATAATTGGCTGTAATATTACGCGATTACTACTGACTAAATATGTAAAAATTAACCGACGGTTACTGAAACTAATGCGGCTCTTTAATGTTGTTTTTAACGTTATCTAAAGTTAGTGCTTTTTAACTTAAAGCTAAAATAAAAGGAACATGAAAATCCCAAACTAAATAACTTTAACAGAATTTTTATTTTAACTGCGCCGATGCTAAATGTCTAGAAAATTCTTAAATTTTCCAGTGTTCCGCTCACTTACTACCAGGACAGCATAAGTCGTGCAGAGTTGAACCAAATAAAGCTCACTCGGCCGCACGGTCAAGGCCTCGCGGCTGTTATCCTTCCGATTTATGATAGCCTGGTACTACCACCAACTGATTGACGCGGAAACATATCCGAAAATAGAAACCGGACCGAGCAGCGAAAAACTGGATCAGTTGATAATGTAATAATAGCAATAAAAGGGTTGATAAAATTATACGAGCAAATAAAAAGGTTGTCCGTTTTGTAAATGGTTATTGTTTACAATATACTCGTATCGTAACGTCCTTTTTATATGACATTTAAATTTTATTCTTAATAAACTTCGCAGACAAATTGAGTATGCCTGATTGTAGAGACAAACAGTAGAGACATGGTACATAAACTTACATAACTTTCGTTTATAGTTGTTGTTGTAGAAGTGTACTACTGAATTCTAGTATCATTATTATAGTGTCATTAACAGAAAACACACACACCTGACCTTACATTCACTCATACAACTTGTGCTATAAATTATATAGAGCAGTCATGAAAAACATTGTATAAAATTAAGCCGTACAATATTATAGTAGTTGTTAGCAATATGCTGAATAGGTGTTTACTTTTCAATAGTGTTTTTATGATCTCGAGTGGACTTTACAATGTCATCCCGCAGAAAAGCATAAAAAAAACAGCTCCCCTACTTTTTCCAAGTTAAAAATCGTGCCGATCCATTGTGGCGTGGAACAGTTTTGTTTATATTCACACCATAACAATCTGTGAGTAAAATGTATCTACGCAACACGAGACACAAATTACATCACAACTGTCACAATATAAGCTTACAAAGACTGATTTAAGTTTGGTCATAATGATAGCAAATCCAAGGAAAAGGAAGGAAAGGGCACTGAAGCTAGTGAAATTACTGGGTATATGAGACCTAATAACTGTCGTCTCTTAACGCGGGCAACGCGCCTGAGACCCCAAGGGGGTCCCGGGTGCTTATGGACGGCGGTGATCACTTATCATCAGGTGACCCACTTGCTCGTTTGCCCCCCTATAATATATAAAAAAAAAGAAAAAAAGTGGAATGTTAATAAATGACTTTATTATTAATCTAGGAAGTGTTTATGCAATCAAATTGTGCATTCGATTAGGCACGTGTAATCCGCTGAACCAGTTGTCTTTGATCGACGATCATTTCATTTTATCAATGCAGTTTGCTTCACTGATTATAATCGATTCCTTCTTCCACATCGATAAGGTCTATCATTCAATAATCTTCCACTAAACTTTTTCAAGGCTTATTTTCCAGTTGTTGTTCTTCCGAATAAAATTATTGGAACCTTTAAAAAAATTGTTGGAAAATATTCAAAATTGAGTGTAGGGTATCACTGAATTTTGATTGAATTGTTTGATTCTTAAATAGCATGAAAATATTTTGTTGCCTTTTCTATAACATTAATAAGGCACTGTCAATTTATCTGATAAAATTATATAATACGTAGGCACAGTGGGATTTGAACCAGTTTATAAGCTGCACTCGTCGAGAGCGACGTACGGAATGAACTCGAAACACTCACGAATACAGATCGAGAACGCCGAAGTAACTGTGAGTAGATTAGAGCTTATCCTCTAATCACAAGAAGTGTGTTCTTTAGCTATATACATGGGCCGGTTGAGCCGCACAAAACCACAGTTTTGTCCCTCTTTGGGTGTGAAGGCAACAGGGGGAGTTATTGAGTAGGTAATAGGAGGAACGCCTTTAAAACAGGGTGGTACATACGGCACACCAGCCACGTAGTCGTCCTGACGCTAAGTCGCCACTGTAAGCTATTCCATTGAGATATACTAACCCTCAATGGAACAGGCTGCAGTGGCCGCTTACCATCAGGTGGGCTGCGTGTCTGTCTGCCAACTGACTTAGTTTAAAAAAATAAAAAAAAATTAAGAAGGTTGTAGGATCATTTGATCATCGGGCCTTTAATTTCAAGGATGCTGGCTCTCTCATTAGTGTTACCGAAACACAGCCAACGCTATTTTCACCCTTAGAGAAAGAGGTAACGTTCCCTCTTTCTATAAGGAATAGCTTTCCAAGTTTTTTTTTTCATTTATGCACTCATGTCTAATTGCACTATTACATAATGCAAAGGAATTAGATGTTACTGAGAGGAGTACTAAGACTATTAAGTGTTAATTGTAATAATTTAACGATAATGTAACATAACTATGACGGCGCTGATACCTGTTATTTCCTTCCTATACTAGACTTTAACAACATACCGATTAACTCTATCGTATAGTGTGATTAGTAGTTTAGAACTGCCATTTAATTTTGTTATCAACGATTTATCTCCTAAGAGCTGGCTTATGTAAGTAATAGGGTATTCGACTATAATTTTTTTATTTGCTTTTTATACAGTTTATTTAATAAATAGCACTAATAGCTTAGCTTTTTAAAATTTTGAAATATCTTTTGTATTTTCGGAGGTACAGAGTTGTAAACTTCACGATTAGACAAGGAGAGCGCTACTTGTATGTGACGTCACATGCAAGTAGCTCCATACACGCGCCATATAAAATGTTGTTTTAGAAAGACACAGATGTACTGAAAATAAATTGCTTTGTAACTCACTTGGTTTTTTACCGATTTTAAATATTTTTTTAATTATATTTATACTTCTGTGTTGTATTATCGAATACAGTCACAAAATAATAAAATTTTAACTACAGTCAAATACCCTATTTAGCTGTACCTATACTACCAGAATCACATGTTTTGACAACTTATGGCTTTCATGGGAATATATTATTAAAAATAAAAAGAAACGTGTTAAGTATAAGTAGATTAATGTCTTAAAGTAATGCTGTAGTGTTACACTATTGACTATACATACATAGTAACATTGCCACTTTTAACAAGTTAAATACATGAAAAAAAAAACACCAAACCTACATAGCCTACCAAACGCTACATAGCCTACCAAACGCTACATTGCCTACCAAACGCTACATAGGGCTAGTAAAACACAACAGAATAGCAGCGAATTTACATTAAATGTAAAAAGCTTGTGTTGGAATGCTCCTCTTTGCATTTGACACCACGACTCAATCAATGATGATGACTCGATACGATACGATAATTTTCTAATAATATGGAGAAAATGATCGGTTACGAGTGGAAAACTTGCGCTCTCGCACGTGTCGTCGATTCATTTAATACCAGCCCATCATATCCGATGATGCTGTGGTCTGTTAATCAGCTATCGTCGTCTCGCAATATCGTCTTAATAACCGTACTATTAAATCATATTAATTATTTTCATACTGTTTTTATGAATGGTTAGAGTCGCTACTTAGCGCATCACTGGCCCTACAGGAAGTAGAAAAGTTAAGTTTAATAGTTAATTAAACAATAAGTTAATTATGTAATAAACGCAAAACAGCTATAATTATATAAGTGGCCAAAAAGGTAGCAGAAAATTATATTGCACGACGTGTCTTAGTGTTTTTTTTACCAAATAAAATAACTACTGGATGTAGTTAACTTGTCCATGTTAACTGGGACTGACTGGGACCATCAAATCATTTGTTAAAAATAAATGCTGTTACCAAAATAGCAGCACCAGATATTTAAAAAATGCCTTCAATAGTTTGATGTGAACAATTAGGTGACACACAATTTAGAGTCCTAAATATATAAGCTACACAACAATAGTTTACGTACGCACGACAATTTTCTAAAAATTGCATCTGAAAAATATTATTACACTAGCTTTCCGCCCGCGGTTTAACCCGCGCGTAATTTCTTTTTTCAAATATCCCACGGAAATAAGGCGTTTCCCGTATGAATTTTATAGCCTATGTCCTAATCCGGGTTATAAACTATAAGTGTGCCAACTTTCATCTAAATCCATTCAGCCGTTTAGGCGTGATTGAGTAACAAACATCCAAACATCCAGACCGCATTTATAATATTAAAATGGACAAAAGTCATTCAGAGGACGATGCCTCACACAATTGCGTTTTTCCACCAAAAACATTATTCTCATTTTTGGTGTTTACGGAGCAATTTTCTTCCTTTTTATCGAATAGACGCTGAAATGACTGGGCTAGATAACAGACCACGTGTCCGCGGTCACCGGGCGGAACGGTGTAATAGTGGACATAATTGACACGACGCCACACATTTGCGGATTGCGACTTGCGGTTTGTTGTGACGTAAATTTAGGTATTCTATTATATACAACGTGTTATGTTAAATGCGCAAAACCTCAGACACCACAAATGATTTTTTAATCAATTAACCTAATTTTAAAGGAAAAAACAACATTACAGAAAAATTCAAAGGTTTCATGAGCTGTTTTAGTCTCACTCGTAATTCAAATCGTTTCTTGCGTCTGATTCTAATTCTACGACGTACGATGTCTTTTTAATGGAAAAATAAATGGAAAATTGGGTACTCTAGTGTACAATTTTACGAGTCACTGTTTGTTTTACTTAACTGGCCCGATATGGTGCGTTAAAAACGACACTGCCCCTATACGCCGGGGCTCGTGGGCTTGAATACCACCCAGGACGAACATTAAAGAGCTAAATATTCGTCTTCGTTCTGAGTATGCATGTTTATTTGTATTAAAGTACTTGTGGTACTTTTTTTGCTTGTGTAAACACAAGTGCTTAAGCTGCTTACTTTAGGTTCAGATCAATGTATTGATGTTATACATATAATATTGATTTATTTTTACAAAAGTTAATATTAAATTCAACATCGAGCTCCTATTGACACAATGCTATAGAATTATCAAGACCGTCGAATGTTTTGTAGGTATTTACATTGTGACGTTATCTTGTGGCGTCTGATTGCTATCAGCAGATACTCCGTTAACGTGAGCGGCGTTTATTCGACGTGACATGGAAGATTCGTAATGACATTAATGATTATATCTACGATTACTATGCAAACCTTTTTAGCGGGTAATTGTTCGGTAAATGCGCTAACTGCTCGCTTATTCTTGACGTTATTATAATTACAATAACTAAAGCTGCCGTCAATGTATAATAAACTTGAGTTGCTGAACAACAATATATAGCTCTTGATTAAGGTGCCTTTGTAGGTATAATTTTAAGTGTTACGAGGGCTATGAGCGTAATAGTAGCTGATAATGAGGCGTATGTATTCTGTAGGTCCATTACACCATCGACAAATGCTAACTTAGTATTTAACGCGTCCACCAAAATTACGTCTGCAAGCTAAACATAACTAGTTATAATTATTAACCAAAGTAAGGTTACCTTGGTCTGCAACTCCCATTAAAGTCCACAACATCACATTCAAATTCTGACTCAGATTGTAACCCATCCAGCATTCCTCAACATTGTACTGATCAGGATGTCACCCACAGGTGCTGGCGGCGTTGGCGGCGCAGTCCATCAACATCTCGGTGGGCTTCTGCCAGGGGTTCAGCGCGGTGCTGCTGCCGCAGTACACGCACGAGCACCCCAACATCACGTACGAACAGAGCTCATGGATTGGTGAGTTGGGTTTTTCTTCTAATATTTTTTTTTTGTGCTATGCTGAGGTTGCGTTTAGGCTAGGATTAGGCAGACTAGTGAACAGCCGTGTATGGGACTCGGGATCAAATATGATTGACTACCCTTTTTTCTCTCTTACCCCACCCCCCCCCCCCTGTTATGGTCATTGCCTTCTAAGAACTTAAGACTATCGCTCCACGTCTCATTTATTTATCAATTTTTGGTCATGTATTTTTACCAAATGAACCTTTTAAATTTGCTAAGATTACATTATTAATTTTAATGGAGAATTTTCTCTAGCAAATCTTTCCTGGAAGTACTCTAGCAACAGAAAAAGCAAGCTAATAATTTCTTACCAATGGGGTCTGACACTATCCCTGAATATTCTGATTTTCATATTGATGGTTAAAGAAGTGCACATGGGGTCACACTACCTGGTTAAGAGTCTCTCAATACCCAAAAGTAGGACCGATGACCCGTGTACCCACTGGCTTCACCCACCGGTGGGTGTAGGGGTTATTCCTGTTTACCCGTGTACCCACTGCGTCAAGGTAGTAGTAGTGAATGCAACCAACCAGACAATCGGCCTATCTTACCAAAGACGCATAGAATATTAAAAACATGAAACCACGGAAGTTTCAATTCTCAAATTATTGTCAACTTAAAAATCAGGAAATATTGTTATGGTTCAAACATAAAAATAACCGCATATTAAGCTATAAATTACTCATCATGTTAGACGAAAATTACAGCGATAAAACTATTTACACGTGCATGCGTGGAAAATACATAAACACGAAACAATTTAATAAGCCGCTATCGATAATTCAAACCCAAACCAACTCTATGTCAAAACTATGTACGTAGTTTGACGAACGTTAATGTCAAGTACTTTCTGTTATTTATCGATTAATTACATAGTGAAAATATTTAAAATTATTGACGCTATTTTAGCCAAGAGTAGTTGCAAGCTTAGCGTCACATTCGTGTGGTCGAAGATTAGAATCTTGGCGCGAGCCTATGGATTATTTTTTATATTTGGACTAAGCCAGCACTTGACCACAAAGTTGCCTGATGTTAAACAACTATGCGGTCTACGACGGAGCGCGCTTGCTTAGGAAAAGCCCGTTAATTCTGGCCTTGAAGAGCCCCAAGTTGTAGCGTATTTGTCCAATTCCCATTCCCCATCCATATAGGTATATGTCATTTGAAAAAATATTACTGGACGCTTCGACTACTTCACGGCATTAGCTATCATTAAATGTCTTTCAATGGGATTTATACTATTTATTTTTATCAACTCCAGGTTTCCGCACGCTCTGAGCCTGATAGTTTAGCCTTTAATGACAAGCCAGGATTTCCACTTTTGTATTTAGAGTCTGGACTATTTGATAAGAGAATAAGAATATATAAAATAATAATAAATTGCCTTCGTGATATTATAAAATGTTATCAAGCCAGTACCAGCTAGTACAGTGTAGCCAGTAGATTCTATACATTTGTTTTTAACAGGTAGTAAAAGTGCCATTTGAAAACTTGTAGCCACTCTCCAAACTGAAGGCTATCTTGAAGCAATAATACACCTATGATATACGAGACTTCCCTAATAAAACCGCAAAACCTGTATAACTGTCACCTCAACAGATATTTAATTCTTATTGCCTAGTATTTTATTAAAGTTACAAGAAAACTTATTAGATTTCTTTCAATATAATGAATGTACCTATATTGTTAGAAGAGAAACTAAATTTTAATGTTTCATTAAACTGTTTGTTTAGTTAGAAATTCAGTTTTTTCACGATAAGTGACCACTCAAAGGCTAAAAGTAAAAGTGTTTCTTACAGGATTTTCCCTATAGGTAACAGTATAAAACAAAAAGGTGAAACTCTGGAACAAACGATAAGTTTTTTCGCTATAACCCTTTGATCCCTTGATCTTTTTGATCTTTGAGTATTTAATTTTGGTTTTATCTATTTCAAAATTGTATTATTTTACAAAGTCAAGAAGACATGTGCTACTTAGTAAGCAAGTGAGTGAATAAGTCAGTTCATTTGTTTCCTAGTATGCAAATACTGCCAGGTTAGCTAGGAAAATAGAGACTTTAAGTTAATTAAATGCTTGTTAGACAAACCAAACGCATAGAGAATTTTAATTTCTTGTCTATGTAGGAAGTTAAAAATGTTTTGTGATGAAATCTTCTTATTTTTTATCTCTACACTCAAGGCAACAAATGGATCGATTTGGTGATGTATAAATAAAGTCCAAGGATATTTCATTATTACTATTGAAAATAAAAATAATAATATTTGTCCTAAGCTTTACTAAATAAAATCGTTATGTAATGGTATGGTAATTCTGCATGTACAACTGCGGTCATTAAGGACCAAAATCTAGGTTTAAAACCAAAAAGCAGCAAACGAAATACATACCGGATACAAAAAAAAAACAACGGGAAAATGACACTGAAAATATATTGTACTTCTTGCATTTAAATGCAAATGAGTATTCAAAACAGCTTTGAAACACGTTACTTTCTCTGAAAATTTACATAAATGTAAATATGAATGGACGTAGTACGACACAGCGGCGTATCGGCGTCATTCACAAACAATTAACTAAACATGACCTCATCGGTAAACAGTAATATTCAAAATAACTAATACTGATTAATGTTTTCATTGAAAGATAACGCGTACATATTCATTATTATACGACATATTATATTATTATATATTTATTTTTTATACCACATCAGTTGGCAGACATACACGCAGCTTACCTAATGGTAAGCGGTCACTGCACCTAGAGAAGATACCACTCAGTGGCTTTTGCAATGTTACTCTACATATACTGAATATGATATTTTACTGGGATTTATTACGATAAATAGGTTTAGTTTTCACGCTTGAACGCTGTTTGGTGATTGAACTTTTTCCAACCTGGGAAATGAGACCCCGAGATCACGGAACATTACACTTTTTTATCTAGTATAACTTTATAATCGGAAAAAAACTTAATTACACGTTTTTTTCAACCATCATAACATGGTCAAGTGCAGACAATACTGTTTTCAACAGTGGAAGCCTTCCGTCTGAAATGATGATGATGAAGTCAAACGCAAAGGATCTTACAATGCTCTCCGAAGTACAAAGTATGTTGTTAAAATTCTCATGCAATTAACTTTCTTTGGCGCTTAAAAAGAGTAACTGTCGAGTTTCTTGCCGGTTCTTCTCGGCAGATGACTGCATTCCGAAGCCGGTGGTAGAGTCACTCTGTAATTGACGATTCATAAATACTTGATACAAGTTTACATGAATAAAGAATATTTTGATTTTGATTTTTGAACTGCAATGCAATCATGCTGAACTCAATGGCGCCACTACCATTACATTGATTCCCCAGCAACGTATTAATTAGCATTTGCCATAGTGAGTGCGGAGTGCGCATGCGTGCGCTATCAACTGTTGACATTGCATTTTTGTTTGAGTTCATGTTTATTTTTCCACTTCTGTTTGAAGCTGTCGAGATAAGATAAAGTAACAGCGTAATGAAGGGAATTAACATACCGTGGTGTGAAACGTGTGGCTTTGACTAAGGATTATAACAATTTATGATGAATTCACCCGTTTAGCAAGCGTGGTCATTAATTCAATTCTTATCATTCAATGATGTGTGCTTTTGTCTAGCAGGGACATGAAAATAAGTAAGCCTTTACACAAATACTTGCTGCTGTGAAGTTTACGGGGTCAATTTTTAATAGAGACACCTGTATACAGCCAACATAAATAAATTAATCGTTAATGGTAAATAACTTAACTTTGGGAACCATAAAAATAACCACCAAGAAAAATTAACAATAAATTATAAAATAAAATTTGCGAAATTAAAATCTCAAGAATTCAATAATTTAAATTAAATTAATCAGTAAATTCAATCAAGAACTAAACATCTACCTAGGTTTGAATAAGAAGTGTACTTGTCAGCACTTAAACAAAAAAAAACAGTGTTCTATATGTATTTATAAGTGGGGTAAAGCGATTGAGAACAAGGCTAACTAAGTTTAACATTACTCATCCCGTAAAGTCTTATTTATTTTCTTAGTATATTTAGTTTATAATTCAGTCAAGTTTCAATTCAACTTATTTATAGTTAAACTTGTCAATGAACTGCAACCGACATCATAATATTTGCAATGATATATAAATATAAAAAATATTAAGAAATTTTATTTTCGAGCGAAATTCTAATCTTGTTCAAATAGGTGTAACATACTTTGTAACCGATATCGTGGTTAAACAAACATTTATTATCTCGACGCATGGTGACTGTTCTGATATACTCTATGGCAATAAAATCACTGGTAGATAAATAAAGGGTCGTAATCCAAAGATAATTTATGCGCAGGCACTTCCGGCCGAGGGTAACTGTTACACATTCACACATTAATCAGGTCAGATAATTGCATACTTGCAATTCTGAAAAGCTGTCTCCAAAGCGAATCTTTTATCAAAATTACATTTAAATTATTCAAATTCACAGTATAAAATTTATACATCGATTATAAGTTGTTTCCAAAAACTGCACACAAAAGGTTAAATCTCGACGAATAATCAAAGTTACATAGTCATATAATGTATCCAGTAACATATTTAAATACAGCTGACAAAGATTCGCGTTTGGCGGCAAGCCAAATATAATAATCCTTTCTCGGCATTTTCTCGGCTTCTTCCCAAATTACACAGTTGGTAATGGGCCAGGGAAACGTCCAAGGAAAGAGGATACCCTGCACGAACGTCGATGAAGATGTCAAGATGTAAATAGATCTGTGAGAACTGGGAAAAGCCTGAGAAACAGTGTGTACAACGTAGACGAATATTATACAAGATGTTCTGATAAACATTTACAAACAGAGTAAACGCGATACTGGTTAAGTAAATAATAAGTAAAAATAAGATAAAAAAAAGGAAAGAAAATACCTAGGTTTTGATTTAATCAAAGAAAATTGCTAATTTTTAATAACCAGATTTTCATAAAGCAGAATAAATATGGTTTATAATGTCCATTGGTCTTGGGTATGGGTTTCAAAACAAAGAAATGTCTAAGAAAGTGGTTGTTACTAATAGACTAAGCTACCAGACATCCCGCGTAAACAACCAAAACATTTTTAGCGCAATCCTAAATTGCGCTCAATCATTTTGATATCCGGAAATATAGCAACTCTCTCTTTCCTATCCAGTTAGGGGATGGTTGCAACTTGGTACCTGTTTCAGCTATTGAACATATTCCTCGTGAAAAGTCTCCCAATCGGACAATCCTTGCATCTTCTGATTACCAGTATATTATTAACCTTTTCCACGCCAATGTCTGATATATCAGACAAACCATTTTCGTGCCCACCACGCCAATGTCTGATATATCAGACAAAAAAACATGATCAAGAAACGTTGTATTTTTACTTGCCTGAATGAGTTGAGTATAACCTAATAATTTTTTGGAATTTTTTTTTTAATGGTCTTGGCGTGTGGGGCACCATTTTCGGAAAAAAGCGTGGCGGGGAAAGGGTTAACCATTCATCATTTGTCAACAGCAAGTCTCGGCGTGATATCAAACCCCATCGGCGCGCTGCTGGGCGGCATGATGGTGGACGCGGTTGGGCGGCGGCTGCTGCTGCAGTCCATCGTGCTGCCCAACCTCATCGGCTGGCTCGTGATCGCGTTCTCCGAGACCTACGTCTTCCTCTGCGTGGGCAGGTTCATCACTGGCTTCACGATAGGTGGGTGACCATTTTTTTTAAAACCACATCAGTTGGCAGACAGACTCACAGCCCACCTAATAATAAGCAGCCACTGCGGCCTATTCCATTGAGCGAAACTTCATCAGGAAGCGTCGCTCAATGTGCTGTCAGAGTGTAGACTCCTCTGATCTTTGAGCCTTCATTCCAAGTATACTGGCCCCCACAATATTATTTATTTATTTATTTTTTTATGTAAGAGGGAGGCAACGAGCAAGCGGATCACCTGATGGTAAGCAATCACCTCCACCCATAAATACCCGCTACACCAGAGGAGTCACAAGTAGTAATATTGCCGGAACACAGCCAGAGCTGTTATGGCGGCAGATTTCACCTGTGGGGGTGGTAACTAGCCAGTCGGACTCTGAAAAAGCCCTACCACCAACCAGACATTATACTGTCAGACGCGTTGATCGCTATGGATGCTATTGTAGCAAGATAGCATTCCACTAGAAATGTCATGATGGCCGGAAGTAGTTCATGGGCTATCACCAACTCCTAATTATTTAAAGACGTACGTTTTTACGAATGTTGTAAATGTTTTTAGTAATTGAAAAAGGTAACTATAGTCTCTTGCCGATTCTTCTCGATTGATAACAACATTTCCAAGCAGATGGTCACTTATACTAGACTCATAAGTGTATCTTTATAATCTACATGAATAAAGAATATTTCGGTTTAAAAAATCGGTGAAATAACAAAATTCTGAGATAGTTTTGATTTGGAAGCTAGTTTTGCGATAAAACAGAAACCAGCGAGTGAAAAATCTAACAATGAATTTTACTGACAATGTTTACAATATCATAGACACACATTCGCATACAAAACGGAACAAAGAGTAAGAACAAACGACTACGAGTACAGAAATAGTTTATAAATAGCAGTTCTTTGTTAACCGTAATAAATTTTTCACATGGCCTCTTTGTTTGATCTTTAGCTAGTACAAATTTAAAATTGATAACGAAAGCGAGTATTTACTTTACTGGAATGAATTATTCTTCAAGTATATTGTAACTAGCTGTACCTAAACAAAAGTGTAAATATACAACGCTGCTCTGTTTTTCTTCCAGGGATGTCAACGGTATCATACATCTACGTGGCGGAGATCACGACTCCTGAGAAGAGGGGCGTGCTCAGTGCCCTCGGTCCGGGACTGGTATCGACCGGCATCTTCGTCGTCTACTCCCTCGGAGCATTCATCCACTGGAGGAAAGTAGCTGCCATTTGCGCCGGAGTCTCCCTACTCACGCCTTTCCTCATGTACTTCGTCCCAGAGTCACCGCTCTGGCTTGCATCCAAAGGCCACATGAAAGAAGCCTACAACGCCATGTTCTGGCTGCGTCAGAACAACAGCACAGCCCAGCAAGAACTAATGGAGTTCACCAAAGACCGAAAGATCGGCGAGACTATGAGCTTTAAACAGAAAATGGGTCTCTTCAAGAGACGCAGTGTCTTGAAACCATTCATAGTCCTGATCGTGTTCTTCATCTTCCAAGAGATGTCGGGTATCTACGTCATCTTATACTACGCCGTGGACTTCTTCAAGTCTGTCGGTACCAGTGTTAATGAGTTCACGGCGTCTATTATAGTTGGAGGTGTAAGAGTGTTTATGGGAGCAGTTGGAGCTTGTTTAATCAACAGCTTTAGACGGAAGACATTGGCAGCGGCGTCCGGCTTGTTGTTAGGAGTCGCGATGCTCGGTGCTGCAGTCTGTGATAGTTTAGACGGACCTCCATTAGTGAAGCTAGCTTGTGTGTTACTCCACGTGTCTTTCAGTATGGTAGGCTTCTTGCAACTACCGTGGATAATGTCTGGGGAGTTGTATCCTCAGGATATTAGAGGAGTCATGTCAGGGGCAACAGCTTGCTGTGCTTACGTGCTCATCTTCTTCAATATAAAGACGTACCCTCAATTGGAGAATTTGCTGACAAGCAATGGGACGCTGTATCTGTTTGGTGGCTGTGCTCTTTTAGGAGCTGCGTACTGCTACTTCTTCCTACCAGAGACTAAAGGGAAGACGTTGACAGAAATCATGAGGCAGTTCGATGAGAAGAAGGAGCCAGACCCAGAGATGGGGTACACCAAGGAGAAGAAACACAGCATAGAAGGCAGGTCGGTGCAGAGGAGGCATAGTGCGGGGGCGGCGGTATCTTTGGAGAAGAGTGACAGTATATTTGCGGCTACTTGGGTTCCGGAGCAAACGGAAAAGACTGTTACTCATCGCGAATAAGACGTATTTTTGTTTGTAGTGTTTTGAATTGTTTTATAAGTTACACGCAAAGTATGACTTCAGTTTTCTTTCCGTGTTTACTCTTTATTGGGGGGAGCACAAAATTGCTAATTGGTTTCTTAAATTATAGGCTACAAGATCTAAAAAATAGGCCACAAAGTTCAATTTTTAGTTCCTATAAAGGGTTAAGTTTAAAAATGGAAATAGAAAATATTTTTGGAAGGGCGAGTTTCAATTATCTACGTGGTGTTGATAATAGAAACTCACCTATATTAGTTTTTATATATTTAATATTTAAATTAAAGTGTGATACAGGGTTGGTCTAATTAAGGACAGAGCAAATGACGTATGAACGTTAGTTACCAGTATGCCTTTATCTTCAATGCGTCCTAAGAGGACGCAAGTTATAGGTGAGGCACAAAGTTACTATTAGTTTTTGTGATTGTTAACTATAGGTATTTTAAAGAGTGATTTTAATAGCTTGTAAGAAACGTTACATTCCTTAGTTTGAATTAATTTACTAATAGAAAATTTAGTTTAAGTACAAATCTGATATTAAAAATCAGTTGCACTGGTTACTAGTAAACATTATTATTATTATTTTTTATTTATAATTGAGGATGATAATGAATCATTATTTTTTAATGCAGGGTGTACTTAATAATCTCTACCTGATTCTAATACCGTTGTCGATTTTATTTATTTTTATATTAAGGTATAATTTTATTGTTGATATATTATTTGGAGGGAAACAGATCGAGTCAAATTTTTTTGAACAGCATATAATATATTTACAAGATAACTTAGTTGGACAATCATAAATTTGAATGTGCAATATGTAAAATACTATACTGACAATTAAAAATGTTTTTAATACTTCTCTTAATATTTTAACTATACTTGTGAGCAAAAAATAACAAAAACTTCATGAAAACTCTTTTCAATATTTATTTTGTTAAAACATTACATTACACCCTGTATAAATAAAAACTGAATTTTGTACATAATTTTTTTACTTAAAACATTTTATTTTAATGAATCTGTATTACTATTATTACAAACAAAGATAGTGTGTAAGCTATAAATCAAAGACGTCTGCGAATAAGATAAATTATTACAAATAGAATAGAGTGAGCGCACGACTGTGATGTTTAAAACAATTAATAATATTAATATACAAAGTGAGCGTGGATAAGGGGACGCGGATTCAAATCTTGTTCAGGAAATCAATTCTCAAATTACAGAATTAAAAATAAAAACTTAAGTGGAAAGGTAAGTGTTCTGGCTCACACAATATATTACCGAAACACAGCCTGATCCTTTAAGTTTATAAAAAAGAAAAAAAAACCATTGATAATTGATTTTCTGTATAAATATTCTCGTGGTGACTATTGTTTTTGTATTTTAATAAACATACATGTGATAATGATTTCCCAGAGATTTTTTGGGATCAGATCAATGTATGTGATGTTGTCTGTTGTGTGATAAATATCAGAATTAAAAGATGTTGTTTTCCATTTTTTGTTTCTTTTCTCATTATTCCTGATCAACTTCGAACCTTTTGAAATTATTTTTCAAATTTGTTTTATAGAAATGTTCCTGCTTGAAATTCAGTAAGAATTAGTGAAAGAAGAGTTCAAGTTCCAGGCAGGTTCAGAAAGTCTCTACTTGTATGCAGATCAATGCAGATATTGTTTTAGGTAAAAAATAGAGATGATAGCGAGTTTCTATTAGCTTAGAGAATAAACTTATAAATGTTCGTACAAAGAAACTTCAGTTCCCAGTTTGGTCTACAGATAATTAAAATTGAAACTTAAAATTTATTTGGGGGAAATAAAGATAAATCTTTCTTATAATAAAAAAAATAATGTTTTGTCTAAATTAGTTTGATATCGATGTAAGTAACGCCATCTGTCGTTATCATTAAAAGTATCACACTCAATCGTAATGGTATGCTAACGAGATTAGGCCGCGGCGGTAAAGCCTTCATAGTGCCCAGTACTACCAAGAGATGGCAGCACATACCATCATTTTTGGCAGTGTAGTAGAGAATGAGTGGTATTGTATTTATATTAATAACCTATATATATTATCCTTTGTCAACGTGGCTCATTAAAAGTCATATAGCAATTAGTGTTGCCAGGATGAATTTTCGGACTAATGAAATCGAGGTTTAAAGCGACATAATTGCATAATTTACAAGTAGAATTTACCTGTCAAATAGCAGCAGAAAGTATGATATGGTGAATCTGCATATTTTAACTGCTATATTAAACAACCATCTTGAAAGATTTATTAATCAGAAGATTGACATTGATATTAATTGATCACAAAATGGAAAAAAAAATACATCATTATGTGATCCGTTTAAACACTTTAAACATTCAATAGGTAGGTACCTACCTGTTCACCTATCACAAAAAAAAGTCAGTTAAGACCTTAAGACGGATAAGCCCTGCATGCTTATTTATTCTAATGAAGAAGTTCAAAACATATACCGTCCATCTGACTTTCCACCAAGCATATCTCCAGGAGTAGGTACCTGTAAAAGGAAAGGGGGGTGGCACTGACCTCGTCTGCGGGATGCCGTACTTGATGCCGACGCCGACGCGGGGAAGAGCCTTGATCACCTTCTTCACCGTTGCCTGGTCCGGGAACGCGAAAAATATTGACGCTGGAATGAAGAACATAACACACATTAATATCTAACCAATAGTATTTTGAACAAGAGATATGTGAATCAAGCTGATTTCGCCGCGAAACACGCGCGATGCTAGTGGACGCAACGTATTGAGCCCCAGTACGCGCGTTATGTGTTCGCGCGTAAAGATTCGCTCCTTCCTGGACAAGGCTTTATGTCTATAGTCATTTGTGTTAAAATTTGTGCAGAGCTGTCTATGAAATGTGTTCGCGCGTAAAGATTCGCGACGAATTCGCCTTCCTGGACAAGGCTTTATGTCTATAGTCATTTGTGTTAAAATTTGTGCAGAGCTGTCTATGAAACCCGAATATGTAGATAAAAAAACCTCACAATAAGCAAGAGAAAAAGGTGGTTGTAATTTTAATGATTCTTCAAATGGGTGACATTGGAAGACCTGCTTTTTGGTTGCTTTTAGCGTTTCAAAATATTGATGCCCATCACATAAACATTTGTACAGGATAAGATTCAAACCCACAGACAGGCACGCAGCCCACCTGACGACAAGTGGCAAATGCAGCCTATTCCATTGAGGAACACTTTTTTTTTTTTATTTAGACTTTGTCAGGGAGAGTAGACTGGAGGCTTCTCTGATCATCGAGCCTTTAATTTCAAGTATACTGTCTTCCAGGAAAGTTCTCAGAGATTTCCAGGCACAAAAGATAGGGTTAATAAAATCTATTAGTAAGCCAAGTGTTTTACTTACTTCTGCTAGCCAGGAACATCTCGATGGCGACATTCTGCAGCAGGTAGCGGCGCGAGAAGATGGCGCGGATCTCGCTGAAGTACCACTTGCCGTGCAGGTGCTCGCAGTATTTCAACACCTGGAAATAAACAGAAACAACAACGTTAATACAATACAATTGTGTAAGTCGATTTCTCTTAATCTATGTCAATTCTTTTAGAGACGACACTGTTAATATCAACAGTCAAGAATCACATCGACATTTATAGCTGACGAGATCTAAAGAAGATATCTTCAACAGCTCTTAGTACCATTGAAAAGTTAAGTTTATTCCATTTAAACAAGAAGAACAAGAAAACATTAATCTTTGTGTGAATTAGATTTTCAATGACACGAATACTCGTAGTTGTATTATAAACAACTAATACTTTATAAGACTACTCTACTACTATTCCCTGTTATCTAGCAAAGTGCACCAGGCTTTTAGGAGACCTTAGAAATCAGGATGATTTTAATACTAATGAGCGACCCAGGCTTCGCAAGGATTTTAGTCAAGAGACAATAATAAGCTAGTGCTTAACACATATCGATATTCCGATCAAACAAAAATCAGCTAAACACTCAGTAAAAACTTCAATGTATCGTTTAGTTAGATGATGATTAGGCCGACATTTTGTTTGTAACGACTATTATTTTAATATTTTTCAATACTTGCGCAGTACGAAAATACATTATTAGGAATCTCTAATAGGAAAATAATTTCCTAAGAAAACCCTTTAAGGGTTAAGAATTGTCTGACGCCAGTCAGTTTAATATAGAGTGGACTGGCTATCTGAAAATCTGGATCGACCGGTGCCCGACTCTGTATAAAACTGACGATGAATACTCGAATATGCAGGTGACAAATTCCTTTCAGATCAGTCACAAATCTATTCTTTGTTTTTGTCGTTAACTCTCGTTGTTTCACATTACCGCGAATCGAAAAACGAGACAAAAATAACTCAACGACGTCAGTTGTAAACGCGACAAGCTATAAATGTGGAGTGTTATTTACGCCGCCATAACCGATACACAAGGGACCATTTCACCGCTTCTTCAAGCCAGCCTTAAATTATGTCATGTGGCCTGTTTATTTAATCACTGCCCACAATAAACGAAACTTGGGTAGGACGAATAAAAATAAGATACATTTGTAGAGTTTTTATAGGCTACGTAATTGTTTGATCTCAATCTAGGTAAGGGATACTCAATTATACTAAATCATGAGTGATAAACTAAGAGCTAAACGACACTTTTTAATGCACCTACTAAAAGAGTTGTTATTTAATAATTTTAGCCCCTAATTTTTAGAGTAGCAATACATCGAATCGAATGAATCTAAAGCAGAAAAGTTTTCGTCAAGATGGCCTCCTGCAAACATTAATTTATTTCGTTTGCGATCTTTGTGTTACATAAAGTGTCGAATTTTTATGGAGCTTACAAAAATGCCGATCTATCAATCTGAGCGCTGCAATAAACATCTACAATGGATGCTGTGGCCAATGATTGCTTTATATTTGAAGACCGAGTTCAAACCGGACAGTTGGAGGTCCTAAGTTCGTTTACCTATTTGGCAAAGTATCAAATTGTTTTAATTTAGCTTAGTATTTAGCAATGATGAAATTACCTATTACTCTTATTGTCATGACTTGAATACAATGTTGCTGGTCTTTGCTCCTCAGTGGGACATTAATTTGCTGCGACTAATATAACTTATGATTCAGAAGCTGTGCTCACAAAGCACATACATCTTCAGTTGGAAGACAAGAGATAGAAGACTTATATGCTGTCTCTTTCGACTATTTTGCAAAAATGAAGAAAGCATATCCATACCAGGAGGTAGATAACTTATCAAACTGGTCCTGGCCTGTAAGATCTCTACGGCTATTCTTAGTTGTCGTTCTCTATGAATGTATGATTAATATAATAATCATAACTCATCAATGGTTTTTATACTTTACTAGCCTTCCGCCCGCGGTTTCACCCGCGCGTAATCTCTTTTTTCAAATGTAGTACCCTATGTTCACCGGGGATAGTGTAGTATTCCAACAGTGAAAGAATTATTCAAATTGGTTCAGTAGTTTCAAAATTGATATTCCCGCAGGAATGAGACGTTTCCCGTAGGAATTTTATAGCCTATGTCCTATTCCGGGTTATAAACTATACGTGTGCCAAATTTCATATAAATCCGTTCAGCCGTTTAGGCGTGATTGAGTAACAAACATCCAAACATCTAAACATCCAAACATCCAGACTTTCGCATTTATAATATTAGTAGGAGTAGGATAATGCCCTGATTTCCTAGCACTTCGTAATGAACTGGATTATAATATTCACAATACATTTTAATCATTATGGATGTAGATATTATATCTTGGGATGGTTTCAAAGCTTTACTCGTACTCTAAAAACGCGCAACCATCAAATTAAGGCGAGAAGCAAACCCACTACCTTCAGGTTACCCTGAAGGTGGGTTTACACCCAAATGGTCGACACAGTATCACTTAGGCGTTATAAATATGATTACTAATATCAAAGTATCCGTGCCTTATCTCTCTCAAATGAATGTATTCGTGTGATTAGGGGTCATTCCCACAATCACTGTTGTATTAGACGGATTATCCTCGCCGAGTCACCCCCCTCGTCCATCCACTAATTACATACAACATCACACCCTCGAGTGGAGATCGGGAGAAAACAAAGGGGACACCAGAAAGAGAGATTCGTTATGGGAATAGTAATTGTTCGAAAATTGTATTAATGGCAAAAGTGCTGTAGTGTTTTTGTTGCACTTTGGAATTTGTTTTATTAAGCCTAGCTGTGTCTTAAGGATATACCAAGCAAAATGTGATATTAAAAATGAGATTAAAGAAATTAATGGACAATCTTTGAGAGATAAATTAATCCTAGAATTATTATTTACTAGCCTTCCGCCCGCGGTTTCATTCCCGGGATCAAAAGTACCCTATGTCAGCCGGGTAAAGTGTAGCTTTCCAACAGTGAAAGAATTATTTAAATCGGTTTAGTAGTTCCAGAGCCTATTCAATAGATACAAATAAACAAACAATCAAATCTGTCCTCTTTATAATATTAGTATAGATTGTTTACAATTATTTAATAGATCTAATAGTAAGGTATGCATTTGATAGACATTCGATTTATTGTTACAAATACAAATACAAAAACGTTTATTGCCAAAAAGAAAAAAAAATACACTTTACATATTTTAATTTACAATATTAGCAAAAATTAAAGGAATAGGAATTAAGAACATTAAAATAAAAGGATGTACTTATGCTAATTATTTGACAATAGGTGCCAATCTCAGCCTATGCTTGGCTCGAGTGCCGAGCGCTGATTTTCAGATTGGCCCTTTCTTGTAGATTGGGGTCGGCCATTGAAGAAAACGGATAGGGATGTGTTAAAAGTATATATTTCGAAATCAAATTCAGTCCCCGTAAAATCAGCCAAGACTACCAGTAGCTGTATTTACTTTTTATTATAAATACGTTGAAAAAGCCAGTTAATTTCATTTCGATTTGTTTCATATCATCTCGACCCCATCCCATGGGGGTGCCCCAGGACCCCCGAAGCACACGTCTGGTTCAATTGTGCACCAATTTGTCACATCACCCTGTTTATACCACGCGTTTTCACTATCATCACAACACGTATTATTGAAACAAAGGATAATATTTTTCAATTGTAACAAACATAAGTTATACAAGTTTAAATAAACATATTTAAGTTACATATTAAAAACCATTTTTCTTAAATTATGTAGGCTTCTAAGGGCCGGTATTTCAATATATACTTATCTTGAAATAATCCGGGATTAAGGATAAGTATGACTTAAGTGTATTTCATTTTAGGATTAAAGTTAAGCGGCACCTAAAGTTCATCTTAACTACCCTTAATCTAAGTAGAGGATTTCTGTCGCTTAAGTTCCAATCCTAGATTACCTAGTATTTCGATTTATTACTATTTTTTGTGGATTTTAAGTGTACTGGTTCTCACAAGCTCTGAAAATGCCTTACCACCAACCAGACCCTAGGCGGGAGTCAAACCCACGACCTCCGGGTTTTATACCCGAGCGGCTTAGCCACTGTTCTACGGAGGCGGTCTTACATGTTATAATATTTTTATATGTAGGTAGGAAGGTTCCTACCCTACCTACGTAATATTAATTTGTGTATCAGATTTACGTAACGTAGGTAGTAGGTACGTAACGTAACGTAATTCTGAGACACGCCTAAAGAGTATTTATTCTGCTATTAAAAGTAATAATAATAATAATATAACTTTATTTCGAGCAATACAATTACAAGTAATTACTGACTCATATCATAAATACCTTACAGACAAACAAACATACAAAAAATATAAAACCGAAATTATGATAAAGGTAGTAGTAGCCTTGAGGCGCGCCGCGCGGTGTCAGTTGGTAGCCGTCCTCGAAATGTTCGGTAGACAACACCGTGCGCTCGACCCTCAGGGTGAATTTGGATTTTCTTCGGACATACTTTACGACATCTTCCACCTTCGTAGACCAGTGTAATCTGGACACGTACAACTGCGTCGCGCGTATTTCAGGCAGGACGCAGCGGTTCATCCGGGCGGGTCGGTGCGGTGCCGCGGTGGTTGCGGCTGGCAGGCTTCCTCCTCTTCCTTACGACTTTGATGAAGCCCTCCTCATCGCATAGACTTTTCGGTTGCCAATTTTGTGTTAACTTCTCCTTGTTTCCCGATTTATTTAACTGCCGAGATGGTGCGACAGCGGCGGCGGCGTAGGCGCGAAATATTTAGTACGAACGAGGAAGTAAATAAAAGTACAATTTTTGTTAATACCTGTTAATACAGTCTTGGACTCAGGTCTTGGATTCCATTGACAGTGAGGAGTAGTGACAGAAGTGTCAATGTCAGTACCCAATTACCCATAGAAAAATTTTACTCACTAAGGAGGTCAGTACAGACCTACAAACTTATCTGTTCCGGCGTCGCTACTGTCCATTTAGAACTGTCATTAAATCTCGTTTTTGCATTGCATTTCACGTGGTTCCAATTTTGGCCACCGGAACAGATAAGTTTGTCGGTCTATAGACAATTATCGTATTTCGTTTTATTATGTTGGCAATCTGCGGTTAATCTTAGATTAGCTAAGGCGAGGAAGATCCGGATTGAAATACACTTTTACCTTTCAAAAGTAATACTTAGATTAAATGTACTACTTAACTTAAGCAATAAGATAAGGTTACATTGAAATACCGGCCCTAAGATGCACTTATAAATCGTCAGACATTAATGTAACAGAGTAACTTAATGATCGAATTTGGGATGATTCTATCTATCGGGAAGAACCTAGGTATTTGATAAAATTGTAAAATATTTTTATACAAGACGCATATTTTTATAGAAGACCCATCATTGTAACGATGACTTGAATGCAATGATGAAGGCCTTTGCCCTGCAGTGGGAGATTAAATAGGCTGGTACTTTATATAGTACAATACGAATACATCTTTGACCTTTACACAGGAACAATTGAACAACCCTTCCGATTAGAAACCATTAGTTACAGATTTATTTTTATTTTTTATTTATCAATATTATTAGAAAAATGACCCGCAAATCTGTTGTCAAGAGTCGGGAATCGATGCAATCACACGTTCTATTACAACCGCAAACAAATCACCAGTAGTGATCGCATCTCGGGTATAAGTGCTAGATAAGCGAACAATAACACGTCATTAAGGTGATGGGTGGCCGCTAATGGCGGTGTATCACGGCATCATCGTGAATCAGTGTGCGAAACAACATGTGCGGATGATTTATTTCACAGTTTCGCCTAAAATTTTGTGATTATACGTGGGATGGGCACGGATTGCAAAATATAAATAACAGATTACACTTCCATTGGTATGATGCTGCGGTGGCTGCGCTTTTGTTTTGTTTGTATCAGATTCTCGGATAAGAGAAAACCAAAAAGGTTTGTTTTTATTAACACTAACGGTGGCTGAAGCTAGTGTTTTATAAACATTAATACGAAGGCATTCAGAGGAATTAATACAAAATATTGGGTTTCCTATTAGCATTCTCCCGTGCGTGTCTCCGTGTCTTCTTTCGTGTGGTAAGTAGTAAGTTGGTAAAAAAACCTGTGATATTTGTATAAGATTGATTTTTTACTCTGTAAATACAAAACTTTTTAAGCTGACGAAAAAGTCGTACCTACATACACATATTTACAAAAGAACAAAAGCTTTTACATAGAAATAATTACATCACATTTAAATGTACAATGTCGCAACTCTACAGCGAGGCTGCCCATTTCCTATTCCGGCGGGATCGTTCCCAGAGCATAAATTCCTCAGGACTGCGCTGTCGCTGCGCGGGCGCATGCAAAGCGGGACGACTCACGACGGGAGCACTTTGATCAGGGATCTCGGCTGTATCAAGGTTGACTGGCTTCCGAATGCGGCTTTGCTCGAGTCCAGTTTGATGATTTCTTGGTAGTAAATCAAGGAAAAGGCATTTGACTTCATACCTCATGCAAATTAGAGGAAGGGGGATGTTTGAATATTAGATATTTTATTCTAACAAGACTAAATGCATAGTTTGTTTACAATTCTGCATTACTATTTACAGTGAACCTGAGAATTGTGGATAGATATTTCTTACTACATAATATCACGCAAACAAATTTATTTATCTCGATAAAGAACCAAACTCCTAAGCCATTGTCGTTTACATATTCAAAAATCCAACATGAACAATTTGAACACCCCAAAAATCTATTCTATAAAATTAAATTACGGCACTTCATCGGGATTTAATGTCCGGACAGACAGACGGACAGGCCGATCTTCCGGCCCCGACCGCGTCGATCGCTATCAGCCCCGTAAATAAGCGCAGAAGTGACAAGTGCCTCCTGCGTCTGCGCACGTCGTGAGCGAGCTCGAAAAAACAAACTTAGAAAAAAACTGCGGTTCGCGAAAAAAAAGTCGCCCGTGGGACTCAGCGACTTTAAATTGGAGGGATGGTGTGTTCGTTTGGTTTTGTAAGTTGACGAAAATCTTCGGTAACAGAGTATTCTTCGTTGGTTAGGTTAGGTTAAACTTTTGTCTAATTAAACTATAAAAAACACGGCAGATAGGAATTTATCAAAGTGTTTGATAACTCATCATCATCATTTCAGCCAAATGACGTCCACTACTGGACATAGGCCTCCCCCAAGGATCTCCAAACCGATCGGTCCTGCGCCACCCGCATCCAGTGGATTCCGGCGATCTTTTTGAGATCATCGGTCCACCTTGTGGGAGGCCTACCACGGCTGCGTTTCCCGGTACGTGGCCACCACTCGAGGACATTTCCGCCCCAACGGCCGTCAGTCCTCCTTGCAATGTGTCCTGCCCACTGCCACTTAAGGCTCGCAATTCTTCGGGCAATGTCGGTGACCTTGGTCCTTCTGCGGATCTCATCATTTCTGATGCGATCACGCAGGGAGACTCCAAGCATCGCCCTCTCCATTGCCCTTTGCGCGATTTTGAGCCTTTTTATGCGGCACATTGTAAGCGGCCACGTTTCCGTTCCATAAGTCATCACTGGCAACACACACGTATCAAAGACTTTCGTCTTGAGGCACTGCGGTAGTCGGGCCGAGAAAACGCTGCAAAGCTTCCCGAACGCTGCCCAGCCGAGTTGGATTCGTCGATCGACCTCTTTCTGGAAGTTGGACCTATCAAGTTGGACTTTTTGTCCCAGGTAAATGTACTCGTCCACAACTTCCAGTGTTGAGTTCCCAACTTTTAACGGAGTGAAACTTTTAAAGGAGGGAGTTTTTAGAGGAGGAGGATAACTCAAATTGATTCCAACATTATTGCAAGATAAGATTGCAAGATTTAATTTTGATTCGTCACCCGAACTGACTCAATCAAAATGTCTTTATTTATGTAAACTTAAATTATACATATAAATCATCAATTATTTATTATTGTCAGAGTATCTGGCTTAGAAATGTTGTTATCTATCAAGAACAATCGGCAAAAAACTGGATAGTTACTCTTTTCTAATTCATTTGAATAAACAATCCATTTATTACTTACTAAAACATACAGTTTTGTGTCTAAAAATTTTCCTCATTCACTAAATACATTCAAAATTCCAATGAAACTTCAGGACAGAAAACTTTAGCCAATAGATTTACGGTATATCTTAACTCCTTGATCGTCCAGCTTATGAGCAATTTGCGAATAATCTTCTTCGCAAGACTACGCGCGCGCATTTACGAGGCCGTATAACACGCTGCGCGATATACGATCGCCGCTGAAGTTTGAAAATCCACCCGAGAAGTTACGATGCAGAGAAATTGATATTAGTCATGAGAGATTAAATTCTTTTTTTGATGATTGATGAGCCGATAAAGTTTCAAAGATTTAGGTTTCCCGGGCAAGCAAGTTAAGAAAATGACCATTAAAGTCACATTTGCAAGTAGGATTTGACGTAGGGATTAAAATATGTATCTTAAAAGCTATGATGATTTGTTTTCAATAATAGGAATTATTAGCAGCAGCAGAGCAGACCAATAGAACTACTGAAATGATAAAAAATAGGTATTTAAGATTAATTCATGTTAAGTAGTGGACTTTAACTTTCGATTAAAATGATGACAATAACAGTACCTCGACTTAAAATTTAAAACTTTTTGTATCAAAATTTTTGACACAAAACAATGCATGCAGTGTTTGGAAGAATAAACTTCAAAAATTTCCAAAAAAATCTGTAGAATCTCTACTATACAAAACCAGCATCACCCACATACCCGTGATACCACATCAATAGACGGAGATTTATATACGAAGTATAGGAAAAAAATAAAACGAAATCAGCCGGTGCGGCGTGCGGTAAAAAAACCAAGGCAACGGAATAGCAGGACCCGGGACGCGATGACAGGGAATTTATTAACCATTCGGGATGACAAACTGCGAAATGGGGAGGGTGCGACGCTACCACGATGCGGTAACTCGATTACAAGGTGCGATCGAATTAACGATTAATAGGGCTCTTTAATCGATTAAAATTTGGATGTTGTCTAAATAAAACTAAAAAAATCAATAGTAGCAATGTGATATCAAGCAATAAAAACTAAACCAATATACTCTTTTGGACTTTGAAAAGCGAAAATCAACCTACATTTTTATTGCACAGTATTCTTAGTGCATCAACTGTAAAAGCTATACCTATACGATTAGATATAGACAACAGAAATGATGTAAATAGACAAAAATACATAATATTACATATTATGTATAAATATTATACTAGCGGCCGCCCGCGGTTTCACCCGCGTGGTTCCCGTTCCCGTGGGAATTGATCAAAATCCTTTCTTTTTTAAGATGTATTCTGCTATTCGGGACGGAAACAAATCCAACAAATCAAAAACCATGGCAATTGGTCCAGCCGTTCTCGAGTTATAAGTGTTGTAACAAACACGACTTTCTTTTATATATATAGATTACAATATTTTACTTCAAAATTACGTTAAATAATTTGCAGAGGCTCTCCGCTTGCTTGACATGGTTCTTTATAGAAAGCACAATACGGAAGCTCTACTTAGTAATTTTTCAACTCAATTGTTAGATCGATGTTAACAAAATCATATGTTTTCCAGTTGTTTTTAAACTCACAATTATTGTATATGTTTTGATTATTGTAAGTCATCCTTCGAGACAAGTTTGAGAAGCTTAGTGACACGTGGTAGCGGCCTCGGTAATAGCATCGACTCCTGCGCACGTGATGTATGGTGTTTTAATTAGGACTTCCTCCGCGTCTGCCGGAATTAGCCGGCGCCGAGCACGCCCGGCTTGCGGCGAATTACCACTAATACACAGTTACCTGCTTCTAAAACAACAAATATTAATAATGATGTCCTCTGTAGAGGCTATAGTAATGCGCTACATACACTGGCAACACTAATTCAAGATTGGAAGTCAGCGAAGAATACACAATGGTGTAAACATCGGCTTCTAGATTTGTGTCAGCCATTCAAACCACTTACTAACGTCTGAGACTCAACAAGTAATGTCTAATAATGTCCTCTGTAGCGGGTACCGGAATGCGCTACATTCATACTGAATAGAAAACACCAACGCAAGATTGCAAGTCAGCGAAAAGTGCAGTGTAAAAATCCACATTGCGCAATCACAGGTGCACTTCCTATTCCGTCACTCTTATAGCACGGTGGGTCAGAAAGACACGGTCACAAATGTTGGGTTTTACACGGGATTGAAAATCAGGACATTAAAAATCCTACTTCCTAATATAATATTATAAATGCGAAAGTTTGGATGTTTGGATGTTTAGATGTTTGGATGTTTGTTACTTAATCACGCCTAAACGGCTGAACGGATTTAGATCAAATTTGGCACACGTATAGTTTATAACCCGGATTAGGACATAGGCTTTAAATTCCTACGGGAAACGTCTTATTACCTCGGGATATTTGGATAAAGATGTTACGCGCGGGTGAAACCGCGGGCGGAAAGCTAGTACACAATAAGTTCGAACTTCTGGTGCTGTGCGCCACCGGGCCAGTGATTGTTCAGTGGAATAATTAAATAATCCTCTTCATGAATTCTGTTTGAATTCAGAGGGAGTAATTATTAAAATGTTGTGACTGCAGAAAGTTAACTAAAATCAATATATCTACATTTTATTCAGAAGAATAGCAAAGTGCATTATTCAAAGCCATTGCATTACTTTATTTTACATTACTTTCGTAGTCTATTTGGGCTTAATAGTTAATGCTATGATATTTTAGATATTTGACTTAGTTACAAAGACTTTTTTTCAGTAACAGAATTTTTGTAACTACGTCGAGATCACATCGCGTAGACCGACTCTTGTTATTATCTGCTCTAAGTCCGCCGGAAGCGCGACGGTGGCGCCACGCGCAGCTGTCACGTGCTTCGTTGCGCGCGCGCTGATTAGCTTAGACTCGGCTTAATTGACTTACTTCGCTTTGTAACTATACGCCTACAATCTCAGTACTGCGAATAGAGTAAGCCTTTAGAGTAAAGAGGTTATAAATAACTTTAGCCCCACTACAAATTACCTACACAATTGCTTTAAACTTTTTTTTGTAATGTATTTTTTTTGTGTATGCTATTACCGTAAAGTTTCATCTAAATATAAATAGTTCTGTAGTGTGAAAGTGTATTCACATTATGTAAAATGTGGCGGGTCATTACATTTCCTCTAAAATGTTTGATTGGAAGGCCGGCACCCTTTGGTCGGGTCAAAAAGTTATATTTTTAAAATCTATAAAAAATTTATTTTTACCCCAACACAGAAAGCTTTATGACTTAGTTATTTTACACAAATGGAGATTTTATAGGTACATTTTGTAGATGTTTCGCGATGGAAAAAGTACCTATTAAATTATTTCTTGCAGCTTCTCGATAAATATTATACCACCGGTTACTTTCTTGCAGTGATAATAAAATTGACGTGCATCTTTGAAGCCTACATGCATAAAGAAAAGAATTTTTTAATTTTTCTTTATAAAAGTCAATTATAAAATGGGATCCGAACTCACGACCACCGCAGTTGTACCCGCGTACCGTAACTGTTCAGAGCAATGATAATATCATTGGTTCAGTCAGAGGTAATCAAAGCTTCCCTAGTAGACAGAGAAGCCATGTCGGCTAATGTAAAACAATCAACGGCACTCCCAGAGAGATAAGGACAACTAGTCCTTTATCAGAACGAGTGTTTTACGGCCTCCCCGATGGGACTGGATGGCGCAGGCTGTAGATAACGGCGAGTTAACAAGATGTCCTGATTACTGTCTAGTTTATGGGATATTTAGCTATTGGTGAATAGATAAGTTCCATATAGTTTACAATTTATTTCTTAGATGCTTCCTCTTTTGTCAGTGTCAAGAAAAGAAGATAGATATCATAGATTTCTGGCAGATAAATTATCAGCAACTTGTCTGAAAGTGGTGACTGCTCCACAAAAGGCGGACTTTTGGTCAGTCAATAGTAATTGTTACGTAAGAATTTTAAGTCTCTAACCATTTTAACAAATTTTGAAATACTTAAAAGCCGAAGTGACAGTTAACTGGCCACATATTCACCAGTATTTAAAAACTGAATATGAAAAATTGTATGGGAAATCGCCGTATATAAATATAAATAAATTAATATAAATTCGACGACTAAATCTAGAAACTTGGTCTTAATAAAATATCTAAGTTGTTAAAAGATTAAAATGGTTACCTCAGTAAAAGAATGAGTCACAGAAATCTAAATATTATTTAGATTTCTGTGGAATGAGTACTACCACCTTAGACTTTTGCAATAACTTTCATGACTCGTCAAAGGCGATGCCGGCTTTTTAAAATAGAAAAAAAAATAACATTATAATTGACATGATAGTCTATTGGCATTCGATCCCATCGTCGATAACTTCGTATCTAAACAGTCGGTTCTCCGATCCCATACCAGTTGCGAACGCGTTAACAACACGATAAGACGATAGGTAGATATCTCTTATCTCAATGAGGTGTTGATAATATCTTTGTACTATTAATTGCTGCGTTAAATCGCTGTACGTCAATGCTGTTTTCTTAAAATCGTGTATTTCCAATGCGTAAAACAATGATTTTTGAACAATAGACATGTTATGTTAGCTTTAATAAGTGACGAAATTAGTTTTGCGCTTACACTTTACAGTTTTTGACAAGTTCAGTGATGATGAGTTGAGCAAAAGATACGATACATTACACTAGAGAAAGCTTTATTCTAAAATATTCAGGGAAAAAGCCGAAATATCACCTATGTTAACTACGAGACTGTGAAATCTTTGGTAACGACGCTGCCCTATTCGCCACACCAATAAGTTCGAATCCCATTTAGGGCTGTATGTTCATGTGATCAACATTGGTTTGTATCCCATATCTTAATCTGAATGAATAAAGCAATTTAGGTATGTTAACTTTGTGGTGCATTATACCTACCCATTACAGATTGCTTAGCTTAAGCCAGCATCAGATAACGAATGATATGTGATGTCATTAAGTAAACATTCCCCGTTCGAAGATTCCCAATGCTGAAACTGACTCGACATATTTTAAATACAAAAAACGACACACGTTCCTTCGCCGCTGCGGATAAGAGCTTTTATTTCAATATATTTTAAAATGAAAATGTCCGCTTAAATAACCCGCTTAAGCCTCGACATCGTTAAAGCAAAACGAGCCATATCCCACGATCGCTAATGATACCGAAGGAAAACTCAGACAACACCAGCAAAACAAAGACACGAGATCTTATCTCAATCTTTATAATAATTACAACGGACATGCGGACGTCTCAATCGGGGCATCGCTCGCGATCTCTCCTGAATCCAATTACCTCGCGTAGGGGACCGAAATATCTTTGCAGTCGAAGAAAAATGTTTATACGAAAAAAACATACTACGCACATCCCTATGCACACGCCCAAAGAAAAACAAACTTAAAAAACTAGCAAGTAAAGTACAAATTCAATTGCATTGCGCGCTGTAGTTACTGCGTACGTTCCGAGCGAGCTTTTCTCGAGTGGGCGGGGCTTATCCCCCACCACCGCGGCGGAAGGGTGGGAACCCACGTCAGTCGGGCCCCGGCAGTGGGGGATGACAGATGTCCGTCTTCGCCCATCGTTCATACAACAACACGATAGCGTATTCAATCTCCCATAAATAATTCTTGCTCAGTACTACATACGTGTTCGTATTACAACGCTCTGTTTCAATCTGTCCGCTGTTACTTCGCTTTGGTAGAGGGCCAATGGATATGTTGTTATCGTATTAGTGATTAGTACGTGTAAACATTAGATTTAGCCGGGCAGATGTCTGGTTTGATTGGACGCGTTATAAATTCGTCTAGGAACGTTGTGGCGATAAATTTTGTACGTGATTGCGATGCTAACGCGTCCGCGAGTTAATAGTCGATTAGTGGAGGGAAAAATGCGGCCGCAAGCTGTGTGTTCAATCTTCATGCATAAACTTAAACATAGGTACGGACTTTTATTGGTCGAGATATCGCCAGGAATGCAGACGACGAATGTGTGATATTTGAATGTGGATATTTGCAGTGATTTTTGTTTTTGAATTCTGCCGCTTTTGTGAAAATATTTTCGAACGTTTTTTTGATAAAAAATTGTGTTTATATGTGAAAGTTTCCGTCGAAAAGTGATCGTAAAACGGATCGCGTACGCTTCTTCGGATTAGATTATAAAATTTAACGCTCGTGTTAGTAGCTACATAAAAGTTTTTACGCCCTTTTAATATCATCATTAGGCAGACGTCCAATCTTTTTTCGATTACCAATTCTTAGAAATACTTTCGTTTTATTCACCACGTCAATTGTAATGTCATCAAAACTAATATGAAAGTATTTTTCATGTTTTGTACGGGGCAAAGCGGTGTTGTGTCGGGATGATTTTTCATAATATTTAATGTACCTAGGTACTCTATGGATTAAGCTTTCTAGTATAATTATCTAAACATGTTACAATCAGTCGGATTTTCAAAATCATTACAGATAGTTAGGTATATCAAAGATTATTTCATTTTTGTGGACTTACTTTTTTGACATCGATAAGTTCTTGTAAAACTTGATGCAAATAAACATTTAAATCGTTTATCTCTGTATAAATGTTAAAGAATCGCTATAATATATGTCGTGAATAACTAGGTACAGAACAACTGCACCAAGTTAATGCTTTTTTTGTTCTGTTTCTGTTATAATGAAGACAAGGTTTTGTAAACGAATTTTTTTTACCGGGGATTTTTTTATAATGATCCATAGAAAATATCTATAATAATTATATTGTATATGCACCGATATGTGCTAGTTTGGTTTGGTATTGGGTATGAAGAGGAATACATACCTACACGTCACCAAAATAATGATGACGTAGACGGAAATATAAAAAGAGGAAGGACAAAAAGAGTTGGATTGCGTGAAGTTTGATTACGAATTGAAAGGGATGAATGTAAAATTGACTCATAGAAGTGAGTTAAGGGAAGAACATTTTATGCCGACGCGACGCTATTTAGTGTGGGAAATGATGATAATCGATGCACTGAAATATTTATATTTTGCAGGGATGGACAGACAACACCAATACTTTGTACATTTCTGTAGTCTGCAGAGATTATTATATATTTTAATCATGCAAGTAGCAATCTTCCTGCTCATAGAAGACAAAACCCACGTTCAACTAAAACGACTACTAACTAGGTATTTAAATTTGTATCGAATGTTTTACCTATTTAAGAAAACCATTACTGTACAGTGCATTTGCTTTTTAGTGGAATACTTTATGCTACTTTACTCCATAGTACTTAAAATGATAGAAACATTAAACAATAAATCCCTATTAGAATTTTATAATTAAAAGATTTCTTCGCAGTACCTACTATTAAATCAGTCTTAGCGCCTTTAGAAATATTAGGCAGATATACAGTAGGGCTGTATATTTGCGTAGGCACGGGGCGGCCGGACGTCCGGCGGAAGAGGCGGGGCCTCGCCGCCGCCATCTTGCGCGCGCCTGCGCGGACAAGCGCGGAAGTCGGAGCGAGCTTTCCGATATATTTATTGATATTAAATTCGGGTGTAGTAGGGGCGGAAGTCACATTTAAAATATTATTTATGTTAATAAAATAAAGGTTTTCGCTTGTGCTTGCTGCGGTAAAATAACGTCGTAGCCTAATTACCTTATGAACCTAATTAAAAATAAAGTTGTTGTGATTGATAACTTGTTTACAATAAAATAATTTTAGAAAGCTTTACCTTTATACCGCAAATAGGTTAGCAGAAATTATTAGAACAATTTTTTAAATTACTCAAATGTGGGATAGTGGGGAAAATGTGGGATAGTGGGGAAAATGTGGCACACCACTTCTCAATCAAAAACACAGGAGACTGGCCGATATGAAGATACCAGAATAATTCCCCTGAATAACAACAATTTATTGAGACTATTTTGTGTTTGAATCTTGTAACTTATTTATTATATTGTAATTGATATTAATAACCAAACACACAATATTTGTAAGAAAAGTTTGTTTTTTTGCTCGTTTAAAATTGTATTATTTCTTTGTGTCATTTATAGGTACGAGTACGTCACGAATGAATGGGTAATTAAGCAATATTGAAAAGAGATATACCTACACTATTGAAATTTGGCCGGTTCTTCTCAATAGATAACAACATTCCACAGACGATGGTAGAGACCCGCTGTAACATTAATATTGACGATTCATAAGTGCATCTCTGGAGCCCACATGAATAGATATTATTTTATTTTAAAATCATTGTTATTAATGTTTGCATTTTCTTTCATAATCTCCTTTTTTTCTCTCCTCCTATTTAAATCCAACTCGACACAAAAAAGTTCTTATTATAAATATTAAGTATCATAATAAAAATTTAATAACGAGATATATGAAAACCAACAACTTAATTAAAGTTTAAAATCACAAAATCCGAACGCAAACTAGACCATGTTACGAATCATTATTAACAAAAAAAAAAACTTCGCAATTAAAACTAGTAATTGCATTTTTTTCCTTCCAAATTCCACATTATTGTAGCAGCTACAAAATATATGTGTTATATATTAATATTAGTTAAATACAAACGAAATACTCGGCTAATTTGTTCTCTCTGTAATAACAACGACTGAGAAACGATTAATCTTAGATTACCGTAGATAAATTTATAATTTAACAGTCGCGAGTGTAATAAATGTGATTTATATTTCCTTGTGAACATACTTGGACTTCCTTTAGTAAGGCTGAGGGAAATTTAATTAGAACCAGAGAATCACGAAAACATTAAGATATTTAAGAGTTTTGACCGCCGAGGCAAACATGACTAGCCCGAAAGTGCATTTAGTACCTAGTGGCGCTGACTTATACGCCAGGGGTCGTGGGTTCGAATCCTACCCAGGACTAACATTCGTGAGATGAACATTTGTGTTTGTTCTCTGTCTCGGTGTTTTTATGTTTTTAAATATATTTGGTATAAGTAACTTTTAATTTGAGTACACATACCATAGGTATACTACTTGATTTGGGTTGTAAGTATGTGCTGTTGTCTAATATTTATTTATTTTATTAGAATAACTAGCCTTCCGCCCGCGGTTTCACCCGCGCGTAATCTCTTTTTTCAAATATCCCCCCTTCCTCCCACATTTCCAGGATCAAAAGTACCCTATGTTCACCCGGGATAGTGTAGCTTTCCAACAGTGAAAGAATTATTCAAATCGGTTCAGTAGTTTCAAAATTGATATTCCCGCGGGAATGAGACGTTTCCCGTAGGAATTTTATAGCCTATGTCCTATTCCGGGTTATAAACTATACGTGTGCCAAATTTCATCTAAATCCGTTCAGCCGTTTACGCGTGATTGAGGAACAAACATCAAAACATCTAAACATCCAAACATCCAAACATCCAGACTTTCGCATTTACAATATTAGTAGGATTAGTAGGATTTACGACACTGATAGGTTAATAGTTACAATGACGAATAAATCTTACAATAACTTCGAGCAATAAAATACTCGTAATTGTAAGTATATCAAAAAATCAAAACTATAATTTGCCTGGTTCGAGAATGAAATCATCTAAAAGGCATAATGCTGACCGTTAATTTTTGCTTAGTTGGTTTAGACCAATGACGTTCAATTAAAAAACTAGACTCACAATCACGCTCAAATATTGTCCAAAGCAAAAGTCTGCCCATCCGACTATTGGGCAGAGTTTTCGTTTAGTTGTATACAATTGACATTAAACACTAAATCCCACGAGATAAGGTGTTAATTTAAACGAATGTGTTAATGTCATCAGTGTCAAAGCCACTCGGACGTTTTTTGAGGAATTTTTCTTAGAGATTGGGTGTCTAGTTTTATATTGAACGTCATTGGTTTAGACCAACTAAGCAAAAATTAACACACCGAGAAATTAAAGGCAACTTTAAATTAACTTTAGTTCCCGCCCGTGCTATTTAAGTAAATGAGACCCCAACCATTTGCTTAATTAAACTTTTAATAATTAACTGAAGATGTAGTGATATGAACCGAATTCTTGTTATTCGCTTAATTAACTCGAAACATGAAGAAACGAGAGACCGAAAATTCCCAAACAATTACAATAAAGTTAACAAACATAAAAGCTTTCTTTATATGCAATTAGATTCAATAGATTGTACAGAAGAGAGCATTCTTTGAAAGACCGCGCACAGATAAATAATATGATAACATCTCATGAAAGATCACTAGATAACCACGATAAACAAATTGAATTTAAACTTACTTTGGTGCAAGTAAATATGTAAACATGTGCTTCTATGTCAAATGAAAAATCTAAATGTTGTTACTTATGTATCCTTAATATCAATGACTCAGAGTGAATCTATTACCAGATTCGGTATATTGCTATCGATCAAGAAGAACCTGCAGTAAAAATATAAACTCATATTTTCAGAATAGATTGGGTCATATATTATGTCATATCCAACCAATTAGTTGCCAAAGGTGGCACCTGATAACAAGTATGAAGTGTGTATCAGCTATCAATTCACTCAACTATATTAGAGGGAATGCAATGTTTTTTTTGCTCCTTCATTTGGCAAACAGACACGCCAGCCCACCTGATGGTAAGTGGTCACTGCGGCCTATTCCATTGAGAGACACTTTAACTTTAAATTTTATACTACAAATGCCGCCAGAGGCGGACCACAAGTAATAGAGTAATAGAAGCGAGCTTTTTAAAACAATGCCCGCCTAGGATATGACCTAGGAAAAATCTAGCGTACAAAGCAAAGAAATCGAATACGCGTCTTCTGGCGTAAAATAGTCACTGATTTCTACAGTATCACTTGACAGAAAGAGATATTAGCATGTCCCTCTCTATCAAAGAACTTCACATCTCCGACATCAAAGGCACGGAATCCACGTCACACGTCCAAGGTGAGAATACCCCTAGTGAGGTGGCGGTCTATTTCCATGCGATTGATGGCCCGGCGAGCCCTGATGGATGACCGGCGCGCGCTGATTTACCGCCCCGCTGCGCTGCCGCCCTGGTACTCCGCACGGAATTAAACGGGAATCCGGGATATATCTGTACATCTAACGGGATGATTGAGCTTCGTTTTCGAGGAGTTTAATCGGGGACATCGTTAAAAAGTCTTTTAATTTACAGTCAAGATTTTTTTCTATCTGATTTCGTTCCAAAATGTTCAAGTTGTTCATATCATGAGGTAAGTCTAGCTGGAATTCTTAAGTATCAGTGAATTAAACTGTCAAAATATAATAAGTTGGAATCTTTGCGATCGAAACGGACAATATCACAATAAATTAAAATAAACACTAAGTACTATTAAAAATATTAGATCAAATAGGGCTTTTCCTATGGAACTAACTGATTCAGATTGGGTGGGTGTATTTTTGTGAGTATTTTATTTTTAATCTAAACTTTATTACTTTAGATTTTTGCCATCGTATGAGTGGAAAATCAATAAGTCCTAAGTCACTTGGTCCAAACTATAAGACAAACAACCCTAATATTTTTATCTACATCCATACCATAATATGTCTATTTTATATTCAGGAGCGATGAGCAAACGCCCTACATTTAGATATAAGTATCTGTGGCTGCATTGAAATGTTTACATTTTAGTGTCGGTAACCGATACTTAATTTCGTTCAGATTTCGAACGTCTTCTTTAAAAGTAAAAATTAATAGGTTTTTCTGTTAAAGAATTAGTCGATTAGTAATTTTATGTTCCATTCCTTTACATTTAATTCGATGCTGAAATTATAACAATCGATTTCAGAATCGAAATCAACTCGAGTCTAGATTGTTTATGGATTTTAAAAACTACAAACGTCAGTCATTATGTCAGTACTAACTTTTACATACAGATTAAGTTGGTAACTAGGGCGTTTGCTCATCAATCCTGACTATAAAATAGACATATTATCGTATGAACGAAGATAAAGTTATGTATGTGACTGTACATAATTAGTCATTAAAATACTCATGTGATTCTTTTATGAAACTCACTTCGTTCGTTTCATAAAACCACATTCGTATTTTAATGACCCTCATTATGCAGCAGTCACATAAATAACTATTCTAAACTAATTTATTTTTGTGCAACAGTATTGCAGATTGTGCAACAATAATCGTTTTTATTTAGGTTTATATCTAAATGTATCTAAAATTGATAAATTTTTACATCATAACTGATCTGAAATATCTATCACCACAGTAAATTAGAGTTAGGTTGAGTAAATTAGTATTTTAAGTATCTATGTCGAACGTTCGAGTTTGCTATGCTATGAATGATCCTATAAGCATCCATTGCATCTTCGATACTTCTAGCTCGTTATAGCTTTGTATAATGTGCAAGCCAGTTCAAATCAACGGGGAGATGGGTTGCTGAATGACAGCGCTTTGAGCAATGCTTCCTTGAAGATGCCTCAAAGATCAAAGTTCTTGTTTTTCATCAAAATATGCTATGCATCGCTACTGGAATGGTAAGGCCACTTTCACCAATGGGAGATAGGTTTGTGATTATATACCTATGTGAGGTAAAAGTTATCACGAAATGGTCTATCACTGGTTTACCACTGGCCTAATATCTAAGTATTGGTGTTAATTGGCACAATAAACAGGAGTGCTAGTATTAACAACATTTTACACAGACACATTTAGAATCACTTAATAGAATCTTAGATTTAATGTCCAATAATAATGAAAAAAAAACGCAGAGGTTTCATAGATTAAAATCTATTCATTTTGAAACATTTTGTAGATGTTTGACATTTATAGTTTTATTTAGGGATTCGTAATATCCCATAACTTATAGGTACTCAAATATGGTAATACTGTAATAAAACAATATACCTACCTAGTAGTAGTACTAGTAATATGTACCTTATTATTTAATAATATAATAAAGACAAAATAAATAATAATATACCTTGTGAGGTCATTAACACTCGATAGAGGGGTTTTAATAATTGTAATTAATTTAATTTAGCACTCTTTTATTGTAAAAAATGGCTATTAATGAAATTTTCCAGCAGGTGACACATGTACTTTAAGTACCTGCATAAGTAGGTATACTTATATGCCTACAAACAGTGCCTACTTATACATATAAAAGAATAACAATAAAAGCACCATGTCATGGGCTTCCACTTTCCAGTTTTTGTTAAACTAATTTTTACTGCAATTAACTAGTCAGCTTCCTTTGTGTTCCTCCGTCAATAAAATAACAAGATGAAGTGTCTAATCAAATTACTTAACAAGCCTGAAAAAAACTGGCGTCATTAATAGGGCCCAACTTGTACCGCTACCGAATTAACGAGCGACGCGAGCAATCATGTAATTATAAACACCCAGTCCCTACCTATACCTACACAGCGGAGGCGGGGCGTTCGAGCGATCAATACCGGCCGGCGAGGAAGGCAAACATTCTGTCTCCGTTGCGCTTGCCGGGAACGGCGAGTGTGTGAACGAGAGGGGGAAGGGCGATACCATTCGTGGAGGTGAAGCCCCATGGGCGGGCCCGTGGTCCGGCGTCGCCGCGCGGCGACTCAGTCGGAACAGGACCGCGTGACGCGCGCGTGCGTACCGCGCGGAATGAGCGCGTAGTCTGCCACCATGCTCGTGCCCCCGGAGATGATGGCGGCGCAATCCAAGCTCGTCTACCAGATGAACAAGTACTACAACGAGCGCGTCGCCAACAGGAAGGCCCAGATCGCCAAGACCATCCACGAGGTCTGCCGGATCGTCCAGGATGTCCTCAAGGAGGTCGAACTGCAGGAGCCGAGGTTCATATCCTCGCTCACCGACTACAATGGCCGCTTCGACGGTCTCGAAGTTGTCTCGCCGCACGAGTTCGAGATCGTCATCTATCTCAACCAGATGGGAGTTCTCAACTTCGTCGACGACGGTTCTCTGCCCGGCTGCGCCGTACTGAAGCTCAGCGACGGCCGCAAGCGCTCCATGTCTCTCTGGGTCGAGTTCATCACCGCCTCGGGCTACCTGTCCGCTCGGAAGATCCGCTCCCGGTTCCAAACCCTAGTAGCGCAGGCCTGCGACAAATGCTCCTACAGGGACTGCGTCAAAATGATCGCGGAAACCACGGAGGTGAAGCTCCGGATCCGCGAGAGGTACATCGTGCAGATAACTCCCGCGTTCAAGTGCGCCGGGCTGTGGCCGAGGTCGGCGGCGCACTGGCCGCTGCCGGCGATCCCGTGGCCGCACCCGAACATCGTCGCCGAAGTCAAAACTGAAGGCTTCGATTTGCTATCGAAGGAATGCCTCGCTCTGCAAGGAAAGAACTCCGCAATGGAAGGCGACGCGTGGGTTTTAAGCTTCTTTGAGGCCGAGAACCGTTTGCTCCAAGGTGGGTGCCGGCGGAAGTGTTTGAGTATACTGAAGACGATCCGCGACCGGCATCTGGACTTGCCAGGCAACCCGGTGACGTGCTACCACATGAAGACGCTGCTGCTGTACGAGTGCGAGAAGCACCCGCGCGAGCACGAGTGGGACGAGGGCGCCATCGGTGACCGCATCAACGGCATCTTCCTGCAGCTCATCTCGTCGCTGCAGTGCCGCCGCTGCCCGCATTATTTCCTACCCCACGTGGACCTGTTCAAGGGCAAGTCCCCCACGGCCCTGGAGAACGCCGCCAAACAAGTCTGGAGGCTCACGCGAGAGATGCTCACCAACTCCCGCGCCTTCGAGAAGCTGTGAACGGACTGGGACCACCACGCCAAGCGGAGTGATCTGATAGTGATTAACCGATTTATTAATATTCATCCTCGAGTCATTTGTCGTAGGTTAGGCGGTCGAGCATTTCGATGTGTGTTTGAATCCGAGTGAGGTATATCCAGAGACTAGTGAAAAATGTATACGCGATTTTTTCTGTTGTTGTGAAATTGTCGAAAATTCCATGTGGATCGGACTGACTGTAAGTAGAAGTGATACTACTACTAGCTTAGGACCTTCTTAAAATATTATTTTTGTGATATAATGTAAATAGCTTATATCGTTGTACAATTTTAGTGATATATTTAATTTAAAACAATCTGTATTTATTTGACTGAAATCTTCTAAAGTAGGCAATACTACTTACTACCTATATTCTATAGTTAAATAAAATAATTTGAAATTATAAAACTATCTTTTACTACGCGATTACCTAATGATAAAGATAAAACCAGGTTTTGATACTTATTATAAAATTAAAACCGAACTAAGATTCATTTTGAAGACTTTCAAAATAGGCCTACATTTTTGCCTACGCTGCGCAAAATATATATTAAGATTTAAAGCTTATCTATATGATACACTAAAATTACACAGACACGACAAAATATGTTAGACCGATAATATTTTTTTCAGAATCTTATACACATAAATATTTAACACTTTATTAGAAAATATTAGTAAATATAAATTATGAACAGTCTGAATATTGTAGACATCAATATTTTATTATCTAGGTATATTGAACGTATGAGTTACATCATCTTAGGTAGGTACCTATATTTTTACATACTTTTTAGGATTTCGCGTTGAAAACCGATCATTTGGCAAGTTGGTAGTGTGCAATCCAGTAGGCACATTTGTGGCGATGTCTTGATTTTAATGATGAAATCTTTTGTCCTCCTGTAGAACATTTAGTACCTAAAATTAGGTTGTACTAGTTGCCTTACACAAATAATTTTATAGCAAAACTTAAAAATTCACATTTTGATCTTTAATATCTTCAAGTAAAAATATATTTCCACAAATTGATATTTTTAATCCTAAATTGACTCTATCATCAATGACCATAATATTAGTTTTAGTGTTGCCCAAATGCAAGAACAAGACGAGACTTAGCCAGTCTTGGTCTTGGTCTTGCGCCAATACACCTGGTCTTGGTCTTGGTCTTGGTCTTGCGCCAATACACCTGGTCTTGGTCTTGGTCTTGGTCTTGCGCTCCCAGTCTTGGTCTTGGTCTTGGTCTTGCAGCAAGAGTCTTGCAAGTCTTGCAAGTCTTGCAATTACCTATTAGTCTATTACTATTTATTAAAGTTTACTTTAAATCTTAGAAAAACGTATTAGAATTGGAACATTGTGAGCTTGAATTAACATAGCCATAGTAAAGATCAAGCAGATTAATAAATAACTGAAGATTTGATAAGAAATTCGAAAAATCAACTGACCTATTTGTCGTTTCCCATGGAAGTAACTGTTTCTTAATAAACACGTGCGCGTGTATCATAACCATGTACTTCCGAAAAGCGGCAAATTTCTTTGAGAAGTAAGTACAAAACCTTTGATGCCGCATTATCAAAGTGCCGATGGTTAAAACATAACTAGCATGCACTCAGTTTGATTTTAATAGATATTTTTTTATTCGCTATGTTAATGGTATTAGTCGTAATGCGCATAGGTCCAGTTTTTCATATTCTTTGATACAGTTTTTTGCGTCTCATAGAATTCCTAAGCGTACCTACCTATACACCGAACTGTTACACCTAACTACTCAGTGAAATAGCACTAAGTCCTAGCTGCAAGACGCAAGAGTCTTGCAGGCTATGTCTTGTTCTTGCTCAAGTCTTGCACGGTGAGTCTTGGTCTTGGTCTTGCTAAAAATACGCGGTCTTGTTCTTGGTCTTGGTCTTGCAAAAACGCAAGAACAAGACCAAGACTGCAAGACCAAGACTGAATTTGGGCAACACTAATTAGTTTACTACCTTACTACTTAATTAATGGAATAGTCACCGATTCCTTCTAAACAAGTGTTACCGACGACGGAATCCCCTCTACCGATAACCAATGCGGGACTGAGTTTATAAAAAAAAACAAGAAGAAAAGGAATAAACTTGGTTTGGTAAATAAAAAATATAGTACCTTTTAGAGCTGTGAAAGAAATAAAAGAAAGCTAGAATCTCGGCGCTATAGCTAAATAAAGATAGGGTAGCATAAATTATTAAATAAATTTTGCAAGAATAAATGTTCAAAGGTATTGGGAGAGACAATTATCACGAGATCAAATGAAATAAGAACTTAAAAACAAAATTCATAGGTACTAAACGACATTTAGAAAAATATAAAAAACCGGCCAAGTGCGAGTCGGACTCGCCCATGAAGGGTTCCGTAGCAGCAAGTATCATCATAATATAAAAGTTCTTGTAGTTCTTTGTAAGTTTGATCGACGTTTTTATATTTGAGTTGATTGAATGAGAGGAAAATTGCGGTTTACGATTTATGACGTTTTAAAAAAAAATAATTACTTGATCTCGTTCAAACCAATTTTCAATGGAAGTTTGCATGGTAATGTACATCATATATATTTTTTAGTTTTATCGTTCTCTTATTTTAGAAGTTAGAGGGGGGGTGACCAACATTTTACCGCTTTGGAAGTGTCTCTCGCGCAAACTATTCCGTTTAGAAAAAAATGATATAAGAAACCTTATTATCATTTTTAAAGACCTATCTATAGATACCCCACACGTAAGGGTTTGAAGAAAAAAATTTTTTTGAGTTTCAGTTCTAAGTATGGGAAGCCCCAAAAATTTATAAACTAATTACTTGATCTCGTTCAAACCAATTTTCAATGGAAGTTTGCATAATAATGTACATCATATATTTTTTTTAGATTTATCGTTCTCTTATTTTAGAAGTTACAGGGGGGGGGGGGGGGGACCAACATTTTACCACTTTGGAAGTGTCTCTAGCGCAAACTATTCAGTTTAGAAAAAAATGATATAAGAAACCTTATTATTCTTTTTTAAGACCTATCCATAGATACTCCACACGTAAGGGTTGGATGAAAAAAAAATTTTTGAGTTTCAGTTCTAAGTATGGAGAGCCCCCAAAATTTATTATTATTTTTTTATTTTTGTATGAAAATCTTAATGCGGTTCACAGAATACATCTACTTACTAATTTTCAACAGTATAGCTCTTATAGTTTCGGTAAAAAGTGGCTGTGACATACGGACGGACAGACAGACAGACAGACAGACAGACAGACATGACGAATCCATAAGGGTTCCGTTTTTTGCCATTTGGCTACGGAACCCTAAAAATATATTAGTTTTTCCGTTTCTGTCGTAAGTGAATAAAGTTAAACATATTCGCTATATCAGGAATTCAGGACTAATGACAGACTCATTATATGTATTCAAATTAATGACATGCAATTGCAATATTTTGGCACGGCTACAATGCCGCAATTGCCGCATTGCAGGCTTCTCTGATCTTCGAGAGCAGTATTAATCTCGACGGTTAACTAATTTAATTAGGTAGATTAATAAAAGCAAATCCATGAACATTATTCACACAGGCTGTAGGCCCGAACTAAGCATAACTTGTATTTGTACTATGTGTGTCAGACAATAGATAAACAGTACTTCTATAGGTACTTTTATTTTTGTAAAAAAAATCAGTAAAATTAAACATACTCGTAGAAACATCTTCACCGGAGCTAACTTAAGTTCATGCGCAAGAAACTAACTAGGTATGTCTGGTGTGATAGACAGTTGACTTTTCAACCAAATTCCGTCGCCAATAATATTTAGCCTAACTCCAAGGGCGGTTTTATGGTGGAGAGAGTCGAGTATGGTTTCTTAGGCAATAAGACTTCGAGTCTATAAACTGCGAAATGTTACTTTTTCTAATAGAAAAAAATCCATGTGATATAAATGGCAAGTTCTAGTGGTTATGGTTACTAAATTTATTTTCGATACATTTTGAAGATTCACACGGACATCTTTGAAGTCTAAGTAAATCCAAGATCCTAGGCACGCTCTACATTTCTATATTTCGTGATGATTTTGTCTTTTGTGAACGTGTCTGCCGTCGTTGTAAAGTGCAATACCTACTGCACGCCAGTTCCAGACTTCATACGGTCAGGAACAAAAGTAGCTACACACTTCATTTAGTCTTAACTCCTTATTACTCTAACAATAAGGCATTATGATTTTCCTAATACTAAGCTACTTCTGCGGTGGACCGTACCTATTGTCCTTAAAAATCACTAAAGCTGAATTTAGCATACATCCTCGTGTTTTTACGTCCCACGCTTGGGCCAATGTTGCCGGTCAAATGTGACCTTTACCACGCAGGACATAAGGATGGTGAGACGGACTCCTCGGGTCCTGTATCAGGTTACTAGACCATATTTTAGCAGCCAAGCCTGTGGGCTGGACATTACCCGTAGTTAGGGCTGCATCTGAAACAGGCGTTACTTTTCCTTTGTCTATATTAAGCCCTTTGCTAAACTGACCTATTAGGTTTCGCATTCCATGGCAAACAAACTGTTTAGAGTTTATTACTAATTTGAACTGGAGGCCAAAAATAATAAAATTTATTTTTAGATATTGTATAAGGTGCTTTCGCAAATCTTTTAATCAAAAAGGATATAGATACAGAAGTAGGTAGAGTCAGCGAGCTACAATGTTTGTCCATTCGGTTGGAAGACAGGCACGCAGCCCACCTGGATGGTAAGGGGGCTACTGTGGCCTATTATAATACGTCTACGAGACAATTACCAGAAAGCATAAATAAATGTGCGCATACTGTATGCTCTTCTATACGAACCTTTGGTTTTAATTAAACTAGCTTCCAGATTGATGTTAATATAAAATTACTACACATTTGGTCCATTCGCCAACCCTAGCGTGATTCCTTTACGATTTTCTATACATGCTAATGTACTAAAAACAATAATAAATGTCTCTGGTTCTATTTCAGGGAGGTTTATCGTTTGGCTAAGGGGTTTTTATTTGTTTACGTGTAATTTATTGAATATTTAAAATTTACATATGAATACACGTTGTAATTTTTTTTTTATATTACAAATAGATTTGCAAAATAAGTGAACTTGTCGGCTGGAACCCAATATATTGACAATACCTCTACATCTATGACTTAGTAGTTATTATTCATGGTGATTTTATTGTTAAATATTGTAAAAATTTCCGCGATTGTTAAAGAGTAATTATCAAGTGTCTCATCAGTGCTTCTCCATGGATAAAAATATTTCTAGATCGGTGGTAGTACATAATTAACATTGATATCGTCGATTTATAAGTGCATCTTTGAAGCTTATCTTACAGTTGTAATTGAGATTATTTCTTTATAAATGTTTCTACTGATTACCTGATCAAACATCACTTTTGTCGAGGCTCTTAAATTTTAATTAATTAAAGAGAAAGGTCAATAACACGCAATAAAGCTTCCGACTGAAAACGCAAAACATTCTTTTAAACTCTTTTTCGTAAATACATAAATATTATTATTATTTTATAGTATACGAAAATCCTAAAATACAAGATTTATCCGTTGTCTGGCAGTCATAGTACAAGCTGTGTTTAGTTTGAGACCTAGATGACGCTGTGTGAATAATTTATTATCATATATATTTTTTATAATTTACTTACAATATTTCATTGCATTGGCGGTCATAACAATCTTAGTTATTCCTTAGTAATGATAGCAAAATGAATTATAGGATGTTGAATTTTGGTTTAGTAGGCAGGCAAGCTCGCAGCTCATCTGATGTTGAGCGGCTACCGCAGCCTATTCTGCTGAGGGACATTTAACCAGGAAATGTCGATCAATATGCTACCAAAACAAAAGCTTGTAAGATATAAAATAAAATAAAATAAATTTATTCTGCAAATAGATTTTAAAAAAATACTTTTACACGTCAATCTTTTCACATGCAACATGAATCAAAATCACATGCAACTTAGTAGGCGACCAAATAGGCGTATTGCTAAGCAAATAATATCAATTACCGACCAATTTGACTTTACAACTAAATTAAGCTCTCTAATGGGCTCTGAACTAATCTAAATGTGCACATTAAATCGCCTATTCCCAAATTGGATCGAGCAAAACGTTCCGTCAACCACATAAACGTTTTGATATAAAATGATGTGTCATTAGGGCTGCCGACGTTTCAAAATGTAGAACATAATATTATGTTCTTATGGATAAGTTTTAGTGTTTCACCAAGTACGGTATACCTAAATGTTTGGCCAACAAGTAGTACGGCTTTGCAATCGCGACGGCATTTTTTCCAAGATATGTCAACATTTTAAGGGCTCCACTTAATGCTTTGCAATTAAGAGTGCTTCCGTTTCAAATGATATGAACATGAATAAGGAACGATTAAACATTTTCTTTAAACACACTTTATTAATGAAAACCGCAATTCTTACGTTTGTTTTAACTTGCCAAAAAGGATTGCTATACAATGAGAAAATCAGCCACGGAACTTCGGTCGCGAACCTTCGGCATATTGTGTTTAGTCACTAATTATAAGTTCTATGCCAGAAAAGTTCCCTTACTTCTACTAAAGAAATTGCCGGATAGGATCCCATCTCTAGGCACAAATGAGATGCAGCAATACGCTGCATAAAGGCTAGTGAAATTACTGGGTATATGAGACTGAATAACTGTCGTCTCGGTGTAGAGGGCGCAGGACAGTAATGCTTAGTTACTGTTTGGCACTGAACTGTCTAAGGGCAGACGTGGCGCTTACCATCAGGTGTACGATCTGCTCGTCATGTTACACATTGCAATAAAAAAAGACAATTCTACAAAACCTACCTATTAGAACAGATCACAGCCCTACACAAATGAAGGAGGTATATCCGCGACGGACTTGGTCATCGGCCGGCGCCTACGCATCAGCAGTGTTAGTTTACCTTAACGAGGCCGAAACACGCCGTCTCGCGACAAATGTACCGGCCCAATAACAGAACGGTGTTTTGTTCCACAACAGAGCTGTCCTGGCTTGAAAATGGATTTGAAATGCTTAGACAAACTTGATCGTTTCTATCAACTTGAATATCTGCTATCGTGAAATTGTATAGAGCAGATAGTTTAAAGCACTTATTCAAACATCTAACCGCCAGCAACATTGGTTTAGCCATTCTGGTTCTTCTGTTGTTGGTGGTTGGAAATCTAATGGGTTTCACAACGGGTAACCCACAACTCCACCAGATTTAATTCACTTTTGGCTAGAATCATGAAATACATAAGTTTAGCTCTGATAGTGTTCGGATATTTATGACGAACATTTAAAATTAAAGGTTTGAAGATCAAGAGCCTGCACCTCGAGAAGATCGCTTACCTGCACGTGGGCTGCATGCCTGCATTTCTGTCAATCAGAATTTCATTGCTACCGAGATGAATTGAGAAAAGAGAATGACTACATTAAACTAATTTCGCTTTTAAATCTACCGATTCTTTTCCGAGCTTCACCGAACTCTGTCAACAGAAGCAAATTGGAAGGAAAGAAATAGAAACAAAGCAATGCCGTCTTCATTAGAACTCGTAATTGGTAACAAGTGTGCGAATGAGACGGCTCGAAATAGCCGCGAGTTTGCAGGTGACGGATGTTGTGACGTCACTAATCTCTTTAATTTATAACAAACAAATGTTTCGGATACACGCTCAATTATCGCTATTAAGATCTTGTTACAGTACGCAATATTTCAAAAGTACCAACAATTAGCAAACGATCAATTTCAAATTGAGTGCTTGTAAAATAATGGCGGCGTTTTGGTAGTGTGGTGGATCTTTCGCAATTTCCAAAGGATTAGTAGGACTAACATTTGTGTCATAAACATTTGTGTTTGTTCTATGCCTTATTCTTAAACGTTAACTTGCTCGGATCATACTTAGATTTCCTCAACTCATAATAAATCTTTCCGTGTTTCAAAAATATTGAAGTGGGAGATAATAGAATTTGAATATGAAGGGCACAAAGAACAGAGGAAATGAATAACGTGGCATATGGAGGACACTTGTATGTCTTGTAACCCTAGTGTGTTATGCCGTGGTTTCTTAAAATTTCATAGATAAACAATTAATACATACAGTTACAATATCCACAACACAAGTCTTTACTGACAAAAAAAAAAAATAAGACAACAAAAGTCTATCAAATACAAAATATCCCGTTACGTAACACAACAAAATCTTTTCACAATATTTATAACTTTGGGCAGAGTGTTATGACAAATAACAGTTATAAATAACGAATATGGGCGGACGTGACACGGGCGGGAATTGAATATAACACAAATTATCGCAATAATGAGGAGGCGAAAGGGGGCGGTCCTGCGCGTACGCAGTGGGCGAAAAATGGCCGACGCGTTAGGGGTTCCGCGGGATTGACGGTTGTTCGCTCACCTGGCTCACTGACCCAGAGAGTGGCTTTTTTGATACTAAACTAGGATGCTTATAATATCTTTAAAATTTCTTCATCATCAACCATTTGGTGAGCGTTGAGATTGGGCCTAAACATATTTTAGTATCGTGGTCTGGTGTCCTACTTCACCAGAAGTTTTCACTGAAATTACAGAACTCATTTAGTTTTAGAGTATTTAATTTCAAGTCTATGGGTGTCTACAAAATAAAGCCTGTTTAAAATATTTTTCATTGTGGTACCGATATGTACAAAATAGGTATTAATTTTAAATAATGAGACACAAAATTTAACTGAAAATGAATATTTACAAAAATATTCAGCCATTAACATTTTGACAGATGATATACCTAATATACAGGGTGTCCCAGAACTCAACGTCAAGCCGAAACGGGGTGACAGGACTGATTGTAACCATCATGAGAAAAATAAGAAAAAAAATCTATCCCATGCAGTTAGGAAATTATGGGCATTTAAGTAATACCTAGAAATTTGGTCAAACTGTAACCATTTTTCGGTTATTGTGGTTAATTTTTATTAATGTTGTTCATTTAAACGTTGGAACCGTAACCCTAAATAACATTTCTAGAACTACAGTTAAAAATAATGCCACAACTGCCCCAAGTTTTCTAGAATTAAGACTATTTGTTAAACTATGAATTTAAAATTTTCAAAATTTGCCGACTTTGAAAGGCTTTCCTTTAAAAAAAATGTACTAAAGTGCCTTGGCAAGTGCTATCAAAAGTTCGCGCATTTAATCAGGATTGCAAAAAGGTACAATACTTGCTAGTTTTATACTAAAAAAACACTAGTAAAAAATAAAAACGTCGAGTAACCCGATTTTTGCTAACCCATTTTACTCAGTTCAAATGTTTTTATTCGCACAAGATCTTGGTAGTTTCTTAATTTTACGGCAAAATGATGAGAGAAATGGATAGTGGACATGTTTGCCATGAGCAAACGAGACAGATAGTAACGCCACTTTTACCAAAGTCAACAAAAGAAAGTAAAATTAATAAAATAATGAAAAATCTTGACCTAGTTTAGTTTAGGTTTATTCGAATAAACGTCAGATAGGGAAATAACATTTTTTATTACAATAAATGTTCAAATTGTTTACCATCAGCCTCAATACACGCCCTACATCTTATTAAAAAAGATCTAGTTATTAGTCGGGCATATCCTCGAGAGTTGATGTCCTCAGCGGCTTGAGAAATTCGTTCATGCAGCTCGGCTACGCTGTCAATAGGCTTTGAATAAACTTTTTCTTTGAGAACGCCCCAATAAAAAAAAATCGACGGGTTGCACTCCGGGAGTGCCGGCAGAAGTGAAAACTTGAATATTTTGGTATTCGCCATGCTAGCGTCCACTAGGCGCAAATTGGTGTTTTATTCAAGCGCCATCAATATTCAAGTTTTTACTTTTGCCGGCACTCCCGGAGTGCAACTCGTTGTTTGGTTTTATTGGGGCGTTCTCAAAGAAAAAGTTTATTCAAAGCCTATTGACAGCGTAGCCGAGCTGCGTGAACGAATTTCTCAAGCCGCTAAGGACATCGACTCTCGATGATATGCCCGACTATTAACTAGATCTTTTTTAATAAGATGTAGGGCGTGTATTGAGGCTGATGGTTAACAATTTGAACATTTATTGTAATAAAAAATGTTATTTCCCTATCTGACGTTTATTCCAATTTAATAAACCTAAACTAAACTAGGTCAAGATTTTTCATTATTTTATTAATTTTACTTACTTTTGTTGACATTGGTAAAAGTGGCGTTACTAATCTGTCTCGTTCGCTCATGGCAAACATGTCCACTATCCATCTCTCATCATTTTGCCGTGAAATTAAGAAACTACCAAGAGCTTGTGCGAATAAAAACATTTGAACTGAGTAAAATGGGTTAGCAAGAATCGGGTTACTCGACGTTTTTATTTTTTTACTAGTGTTTTTTTAGTATAAAACTAGCAAGTATTGTACCTTTTTGCAATCCTGATTAAATGCGCGAACTTTTGATAGCACTTGCCAAGGCACTTTAGTACATTTTTTTTAAAGGAAAGCCTTTCAAAGTCGTCAAATTTTGAAAATTTTAAATTCATAGTTTAACAAATAGTCTTAATTCTAGAAAACTTGGGGCAGTTGTGGCATTATTTTTGACTGTGGTTCTAGAAATGTTATTTAGGGTTACGGTTCCAAAGTTTTAATGAACAAAATTAATAAAAATTAACCACAATAACCGAAAAATGGTTACATTTTGACCAAATTTCTAGGTTTTTCTTAAATGCCCATAATTTCCTAACTGCATGGGATAGATTTTTTTTCTTATTTTTCTCATGATGGTTACAATCAGTCCTGACACCCCGTTTCGGCTTGACGTTGAGTTCTGGGACACCCTGTATGATATTATTAATTTTAACGTTTTAAAAACGACTAACTGTCGTTTCGGACACATTTTATTCGGACACAGTGTCCGAATTGACACTTTTTAATTTTAACATTTTTTCACTGTCGATTCGGACACCGCGATATAAATACCTGTTTTGTACAGTCAGATAAAAAATCTTCCTAAGATTTCTTTACGTTATAAAAATAAAGTCTCAACGAAGCCTTCTACACGAAGCTATCGGTAGTGTTTCTAAAGATGACTGGGTCAAATGTGTGATGCATGCAGAGGAATTACAGGATCAGGATTTAGCCAAGGCAATTTTAACAGATCAGAGAATACAGCCTCTGGTAATAAATTTACTCGAAGATGACAGCGCTCCTCACCCGTGGTACAACTGCGATGTCCAACTAGTTGTACCACGGGGAAGTAAAGTTACCCATGGTTCAACTGGTTGTTCTATGGGGAAAAATCTTTACCAATAGTTCAACTCGAGTGAGTTGTTCTTTCCTTGGTCCAACTAGTTGTACCTACTACTGGGAATCGCTCCCGACCCGTGGTCCAACTGCTGAAATAAAGTGACCCATGGTTCAACTGGTTGTTCTATGATTGTTGTGGTTGTCCCCCTTTAATCCTTGATTCAGAATACTCAGCAAAGGGTACCAGGACAACATGACCTTAGTGGAGTTATAAAATGCGCTCCCGACCCGTGGTCCAACTGCGATGTTCAACTGGTTGTACTACGGGGAAGTAAAGTTACCCATGGTTAAACTGTTTGTTCTATGATTGTTGTGGTTGTCCCCCTTTAATCCTTGATTTAGAATTCTCCGCAAAGGGTACCAGGGCAACATGACCTTAGTGGAGTTATTTAAAAAGTTTACGTTATCCAGAAAAGTTATGTTTGATGAAAGAAGATTGCATTTGTCCGCCATTCCTTAATAGATTTTCAGACGCATTAGTTCAAAAAAATCCACTTTGCTGAGAATTCTGAATCAAGGGTGAGTTGTTTTTTCCTTGGTCCAACTCTCTGTAATACATATCATGTATATCAGGGAGATGGATCATGGGGACGCACAACAATCATAGAACAACCAGTTGAACCATGGGTAACTTTACTTCCCCGTGGTACAACCAATTGAACATCGCAGTTGTATCACGGGTCGGGAGCGGGTCCCCGTGGTCCAACCAGTTGGACATAATTCATCCGTTTTACCACGGGTCATAATCATAAATATCAATAAAAAGGGGTGAACCATGGGTAACTTTACTTCCCCGTGGTACAACCAGTTGGGCATCGCAGTTGTACCACGGGTCAGGAGCGCTGTCATCTTCGTGTAAATTTATTACCAGAGACTGTAATCTCTTATCTTTTAAAATTGCCTTTGCTAGATCCTGATCCTGTAATTCCTCTGCATGCCTCACACATTTGACCCAGTCATCTTTAGAAACATTACCGATAGCTTCGTGTAGAAGGCTTCGTTGAGACTTTATTTTTATAATGAAATGAAATCGTAGGAAGATTTTTTATCTGACTGTACAAAACAGCTATTTATATCGCGGTGTCCGAATCGACAGTAAAAAAATATTAAAATTAGAAAGTGTCAATTCGGACACTGTGTCCGAATAAAATGTGTCCGAAACGACAGTTAGTCTTAAAAACCTAGCCGTAACTCTTATATTTTTTTTTTGTATTACAGACCATGTTTTCTGAATAGCCAGATATTTTGAAGACTCGACATCTCAAACACTGGTTACTTGTGCTTTTTTTTTACTCAAGATGTCATGTAAACCATTTTGCGTTTGCTCTACTCATCAGTTAAACATGTCCATCCATACAGTAATTTTAAGCTTTGAACACATTAAGATACAAATTACTATGAACGTAATCTATTTTGTTAAAAATATGACTGGTTTTCATATTTCGCATTCGATCTCTGCAACGAGTCGAGACCAAACCAAAAACACCATATTAATATCCTATTATTAACTTGTGTTTGTTTGTGGGTTAACGTTTTTTTGTGCGCGTGGTGTCTTCTCCATGGGTCAATAGGTGCTTTTATTTATACGTTAAAACTATCTATTATATTAATAACGGTGCGTTTCCAATAAATTATATCGTAATTTTTGTTTTCCTTATTTTATAAGTGTTTGAATGGGCGAAACTGAAAAAAATAAAGTCGCGGTTTTAGCAAGAATATAATAAGAGTAGGGTTAATTTTTTAGAAAATATTACCACCGAATACCAAATACTGTTATTTATAAGTATAAAGAAAATAGAAAATATACTGTGTATTTTCACCACAGTATATTTTCTTCTTAGCTTGATGAAGATGTGTGTATTTCAAACAAATTTGATTAAAACTTGGAGTAAGTCTTTTTGGAAAGACCTATTCTGTTTACAAAATGTAATTTAACCAATAGGCCTACGTACTGAATTTATAGAAAATGGTAACGGTCCTTGAAAATAGATACTCTCTAACTCTAAACGATTAAAATATTTTGCGATAAACCTTTTTTCTAGATCTATTCAGAGTACCTACCTTTATCTGAAATTCGTAATTCTTTAAAAGAGGAACCAATGTATCACAGCTACACAGCCATTCGACTATATTCACCAAAAATTCAACTGTATTCAAAATCGATAGGTGCGTGCCGGAATTAAAACCACCTTTACGACAAATGAAGTGACGTTTGAAATTCAATTCAAATTCAAATATGTTTATTATCCTTCACAATTTAGGTAAACTAAAGGTTTTTTATCACAATGTACATTGTGTTAAAAAACCTTAAGTTTACCTAAATTGTGAAGGACATGAAGTACATGTTGTAGCCTAAATAGTAAGGGCTTGTGCCTGAAATAGGTTTCAGAGCGAAACCTGTGCTACAGGTCACCAGGCCACACCCTCAGACCGCGCTATATAATATGTAAGTGGTGGGGTTACAAGGTTTGAGATGTACCTACTCGAAACTACAATTACTACAGCTCAAGTACATCTTGATAAACGTAGAGGAGTTATACATAGATAAACGGACAATCGGGCGCATCTAAGCGACTCCTGCGCAGGCCGCCATTACCGAAGATGGCTGACCGTTACACTCGCGATCCATTTAGACGATTGATCGAGTGATCACAGCAACTGCCATTTGATTGGCCGATACAATTCATTGATCACGCGTATAGTTAATTGGTAGATGTTTGCTTTCGCGTACTGTCAGTTGAACCTTAGGTTTGAAATTGTCCTTTCTTGTTAAAAAAATATGGAATTGGACGGATTGTTTTTTTATAAATTTATTTTTTAATGTGTTTAACTAGCTTCATGTTATGCGAACTAAAAATACAGTTATTTTTTCAAATACTAGAATCTAGGAAACCAGACAGTTGTTACTCAAAGATCCAAACACCTTTATCCTAATCCCAAAAATACAAAGACTTTCTTTTGAATATTCCCCAGTCTTGTACGTTTCAGAGATGCACGTATGATTCGTCAATTATCAAAGTACGTACGTAACGTAGCGGGACATTAATAGGCTGCTACTTTATATTATCTATATTCCGAGACATTAAAATAATAGGCGTTTAGTATTCAACCTGAGGACTGGTCAGGCGCCACGGAACACGTCAAGTTATCAAACAATACCATTTACCCGTAATACCTACGTGATACAAGAATATTTGAATAGCATTCGTAATTCGGGAACAGTTTATCACGTGTGATGAGGGTGTTCAACTTAGAATACATTTATTTATTAAATGTCATAATAATCTTTATTCATGCAGTCCACAGAGATGCATATGTAAGTATATGAATCGTCAATTTATAAAATAAATTGATCAGTCAATAATAGTCAGTGAATAGCAGAATGTAGAGTCAGCTCTACCAACGGCTTCGGAATGTTTTACCTATAGAGATAAATCGGCTAGAAATGCGATAGACACTAAATAATATCTAACACGCTGCAGTGGCCGCTTACCATCAGGTGGGCTGCGTGCTTGTTTATCAACTGATCTAGCATCAAACCAGTACAATCTTTATGTGTCTATTATTACTATATCATACAGTTTCTTAAGTCAAAAATAAAATTACAAAAAAAGGGATAGTTTGGTTCTCAGCCGACCAGTCCCCAAAGGTGGAACCTGATCACGAGTCCTGAATTCTCTGATTCTCTTCTCTGATCACTTCAAAAACACACCATTCTAATCTATAGTTTACAACTAGCCTTGCGCGGACAAATTTCGAAGTACGCCGTATAATATTACAATTTGCCAGTTGAATAATGCAGTAATGGCGGCGGGCGTTCTTTATTCGAATATCGCCATTTACATATGCGCATGAGCACGAAACAGGTCCCTGCAGTCACCACTGGGCAACGGTGTTCTATAGATCATTTTATAACTGTTTAATGTAGACTGGATTCGATAATTAGTTAAGTTAACATTGACAGCAAGACACATTTATATATTTAAGGGGGTTGTGGTAGCTTAAGGCTTTAAAGTAAAGCGCACTTTCGTAAGGTAGAGATGGTTTGAATATAAATCAATTGACCAAAGAATCGTTAGATCATACGAACCTGTGTGTGGAAGTCAGGTGTAAAAACGTTTATCCCACTATCCATAAAACTCCCCCTTTTTGCCTTCACAGCCGGAAGGGTCGAGCCGGTGCCCGCCTTATGGCGATTGACCGGCTAAATGTATGATCACAGTTCAAGCGAAATTAGGAAACTTATGGACGCCAGATTTGCTACCAATAATACCATAATCAGTCATCTGGATCAATTAAGATCTGAAAACCAAGACTCATTAGTATGTTGTCATGGGGATTTAAATGCTAAAGTGGGAGTACAACATTGCAGCGAATCGGCAGTAGGATCTCATGGATTCGGGGTCAGAAATATAAACTCTATCTTCAAGAAGCAGCCCCAAAGGAAGTGGACGTGGTAGAGTCCCGACACTATGACGAAGAACGAGATCGACTTCATCTTGGCGGACAGGCGGCACATATTCAGAGATGTCTCCGTGATCAACAGGTTTAACAACGGCAGCGATCACAGACTAGTGTGAGACACTCTGAATATCGATTTTAAGGCTGAACGTGTCCGGTTGATGAAGTCCTACTCTGATCCAACCGTGACAGAATATGAAACGTTCCAGTCGAACCGATGATAAAATATATAAAATAAGCGCATATTTCTACGAGATCCGAGAGGTGTCCCGTGAAGCCATCTAGTGCATACAAGAGCCACACGTTTGAAATGACGTCATAAAGTCTAGATCCTATGCGTCTGCCTCCATCTCACCGTGTTAGTGTTCAGTCATTGTATTACAAATACTAGAATACATTTGTTCCGTCTAGACAGAACGGCGAATGGTTAAAATCTAGATCCTGATCGATGACGCTTCTGTTTCTAGGCTATTACGTAAGCGGTGGACAAGTCGAATAGGTAATGCTGACATTGACACTATGTTTTTTTTTGAGGGAAGTGATGGTTTGGAACAATGTTAAAAAATTACATGTTATCTTGGATGTGATTCGAACCATCTACCCTTGGCGCATAGGGCAGGGTCACTACTTTCTGTTATCTATGTTCACTACCAAATGCACAATTGGGCTAGTCACACTACGCTTCACTTCATAAACGTTATGTATTGATTAAATCATTCAAAATTACAACTTTCTCGTATAGATAGAACTGTATCGTATAGATAAATTTCTGTAGTCTAGTCTCATTGATTGAGACTTTAGAAAGGAAGCCATTCTATCTATCTGTCTATCAACCTTGATCGCCTACTGCTGGGAAAAGGCCATTAAACGGTAAATATTTGAAGATCCATTAGCAGCTGTCAAAAATATCAATCGTAAAAAATAATTATTCTCAACTTTTTCGCTAACTGTAGCTTTCAAATAGCAACAAATAATCGCATAAAGCTTGTAAGCATAGTATAAATAATATTCGAAATAATAACCGAAAATTTCGAGTTGTTATAAAAACTCGAGGCATGTAACCAAACACCGGGCGTATATCGTCAGTCTGATATTCATCCATAGTGGGCGCTCGTGCGGCTAATGTGTTCCGACGGCGGAGGTGCGGTGTGAGTGCAGGCGAGAGCGGGGGCGGAAGCGGAGTGCTTAGCGACTGCAATGTACTCAACTACTCAATATGCAAATAACGACAACATAATTTTATATGCTAAATAAGTTCGCAGACATTTCTGCAGTCCACCTGATGTAAGTGTTCATTGCGGCGTATTCCATTGAGACTTTGAGAGACTTTTAGACATAAAATCTGTATATATAATTTAACGCCTCCCTCGGCCTAATAAAGTGTATAGAAGTTGGTAACATATTATTACAAATGACGCTGCACCAGTAGATGTTTGAAATCAAGTCATAGTTACAACGATGGATGTGTTTGAAACAATTGGGAATTGACCCAACAAAGTACTCAACCAACAAGACAAGAACAAACGCATTAATTTATATTATGAACTGCAATAATTATGTCAAACAATTGAGAAAATGCCCGCTATCACAGAAGCCGCACCCTCCGCCGGATTTTAAAACTGCACCACCCCAAAATTATGGTTCTCACTGTTGATAAAGCACGTATGATTCCCGCACTGCATTGTGCCGCACCGTGAGGATATTACAACATGGACTAGTAAGTATGGGTATTTATTCCGGAGCACGGTCTGTTGGGCACTGCTATGGAATCGAGGTGACGTCCCTCTTCTAGCGGTTAGAACGGGTAATTGTTGGTTTTTGGGTGTACCAATTGTTTGGTTATGGGTATTTAAAGTAATGAATTTTATTGGGTAATCATCGAGTATCTTTTTGAAAAAAGGTCTTTAATGCGTTGCCTTTGAAAGGTTTAATCCCTACGTCGTTGGATCTTAAAAGAACAGCTTTTAGGGTCCTACGGAGGGCAATATGTCCGTGACCGTGATGATTTATCTGTGAGATAACTTAAATGCACAATTTTTGTCCATTTTCAGAGAAAGAACTCCTCATAATTTTTATGTGACAGATAGATTCGTGATTATTTATCGTCTAAAGTGATAACTGACTTCACGTTTTATACATTTACAAAAAAACAGCGTCATTGTTATCGGACACATAAAATATCTCGGACTTATCTGACAGCGATGACACCAGCCCTAAGTATTGAACAATTTTATCGCAAAAATATACCAAACCTTCGCAAAAACATTTTTTCCACGTTGATATTGAAAAATGTCGGTCGCGTCACTGCGCAAGCGCCGTGCACATTTTTTTGTTTCTTTCCCGCGATCGACACAGAAATGCTTTTTGGCGGGCGTCCGTTATCGGTTACTGAGTCCGTGACGCGCCCTACAGGCACTTTTGTATTCAAATTCCTGTTGAAACATCTTATAAAAATAATAAACTACGCGCTGATGTATTCACATGGAAGATATAAAAGGTCCAACTTAAATATAAGTTGTTTGTCATAAATAATAATGACGATGAAAATCATTTTAGATGCCAGTAGTCGGTATAAGTACCTACTACGTTTTTTAAAATACAAACATTGCTCAATTTGCTGCCATACTATACATACATGTTTAAAAGAAGTAGAGCATAGTGGAACGTCAACTCAAATGTGCCGCTCGTTTAGGGAAGTACCTCTACCTTTCTGAATAGGTACCACTTTTATATGGTGGAATTTATTTATAGCAGCTCTGAAAACAAAATATTAACTAGAGAAAATATGAGATACCTAAATACCGTATGGATCGAGTTAAGTTAAGGGTTCAACTTAACTCGATCCAAGCTATTATAGGTCTATATTACGCAAGGCATCTAAACAAAAAGCTTTGATCAATGTGTAATCTAATATTCATATCTAAAAATAAAAACAAACATCCATTTCATATGTGGATTTATATTCTCGAATAACTTCAAGTGAAGCCATAACACATTTAAAGAAAAAAAAAAAGAAAAGGAACACTCTTAATAATCGCAAAAATCATCGATCACCGAGTCACCGATGCCAAACGCATCGAGCGATGAGGTTACATGCCTAAGCGGCGACGAAAAAAAACGACCAGACGCGCAACCGTAGATTTTATCGAACGTTTTCCCTTTTTCGAAATTCGAATATAGCCCTCGAAATTATTAACGTTATTGTTTCAAGCCGTCCATGCGTGTCTCGAGCGAGACGACACTACATATCGCCGGTGCGTGCGAACGAGACGCAAGTATGTATGATGGACGGCCCACGTCTCCTCAGACGACACTCGACCGTAGCTCTTGTCGCGACGCATAGTTTCTCATACATACTGAAATAACCTCCACGCTTTTTATGCTCCCCTGGTATATTTAGATGATATTGTCGTTGAGTTTTCTCGAAAAAAAGTGTTAAGTGGATGATTTATATTAAGTGCGGTCTGTTATGGGCTTCCGGGGCGATTACTTACTTACTTACTGTTTTGAAAAGGACCGCTGTTATGACGGGACATTGATGGAATAATTCATGGTTTTTGTGTAAAGCCTTTGTCGGCGACACGTCGATTAGCTTTCGTATTGCGTGACAGTAGCGTGCCTACTGCAAGTGACGTTAAACTACTGAGAGCCATACTTTTTCTATGTCACGTTTTTTATTCCATTTCAATATCCATAGCTCGCCATTTCCGTAGAACAATGTTTTGGTTATCAAAGTCAGTTCTGATAATGATCTGATTCGGTGCAACGATTCATTTTTAAAGTTATGATTTAAAACTTGCCCCAAGTTAGAATCGAAGCGTACTCGTAAAGCATGCGTTCTTGACTCGCACCACTGAACCATAGCGGTCGTCAAAGTTAAGCAAGTGCTTATATTACAATTTGTATTTTAATTTATATGTTTTCATCAATAGCCGCACAGCAGAAGACTTATTATATCGTTTAAATAAAATATTATAATAAGAACTTCTTCCGAAATATTTAAGCTCAAAACAGGTTAACTCATCCTGTTTAAATATTTAGATCAATAAATAAAAAAAGATTTTAATGTCTTGTAAAGATAATAAATTATTTATTTCTATTCCATTTTCTTACTTACTTTGTCAGTCGTTCCAAGTAGCATTGTTTTGTGAATGATCAAACATTTTATCAACTTTGTTTGGCCTTAATTCTTTTTTTTATACTTTTTGTTGAATTATAAATATGCACACGTCATGTTAAGGAGCATTCAGAATTACTTTATTCATGTAGAATTCAGATATGAACTTATCAATTGTCCATTACTACAGTACAGTAATATACAGAGCGACTCTACCATTTGCTTCGGAATGTTTATTATATCGAGAAGAACCGGCAAGAAATTCGATAGTTACTCTTTTCAATTGCCAAAATTTTTACAACAATGGGCGATTTTCTGACAGGCCATTTAAAAAAAAAAGGTTCCAAAAGCTTTACTAGATGGCGTTGAACCATGTATGATTTTCTTGCTATTTCTCTATGGTTTCTTCCTCTGGTATTGTATCTATAATGACCTTTAATGCAGTAGTAATAAGGTTGCTGTTACAAGTGAAAAAACATAACGACCTGCATGCCCATATATATTAAGGCATGTGTCATAGTGTTCGCTGACGTTTTGTTGTGATTGTTATTTTGTTCATTGTTTTTGATAAGTTTTTAAGTTTATAATTCGTTTTTGTTTCTCATCCATCAGTAGAAAAGTTACTTTTAGTCTTATACATATAATTGTATTAATAGTTTCCTTTGGGTTTTTAAACAGTTACTTATTAATTTATATAAAATTCATGCCAAAAATGTCTCGCGATGACAATCGCAATATCACCAACTTCAATTATTATTATCCAATACAGTATGGCCAAATCAAAGTCCGTTAATGCGTGCCGAAATAGTCGTATTAAGTAGAGTCCAGAATCCAGTAAGCAAGCCAGGGTCAAACAGGATTCACCACACAAAACACAATACGAAACAAGTGTTGTGCGTTACTCTGGCGGAAAGCGCGAAATGTTAGCACGTCTAGAGATGAAACAATATAGAATAATTTGTGCATTATACGTACGAAATAAGTAAACAGTTTTCAGTTCAAAAAGTTGGTTTATTTCGTCAATATCAGACGTAGGGTTATAAAATTTTGTCAGAAGAACCTTGTATCATATAGGCATCAGCTACTTGATTGAGACATTCAGCGCCTATCGTAAGTAGTTCAAGAGGTAGAGACTGTTTTCGTTTTTTAGAAAATCTTTTGTAAATCATTAACCATGTATTTCTTTGGAATAACTATAAAGGCACAAATTACAAGGCATCTTCTCACAAAAAATCATTTCTGTACGTCCAGCTGTTCTGAAGATATGGAAAATAAGCCAAACGTTACTGCAGCGGCATTTGCAATTACTCAAAAACTACGGGGGGCACAAATGCCGCTGCTTGGCTACTTTAGGGCACAAATTTAAGCTATCTTTCATGCTACTTAAAATTGCCCTAGGACCAATAGGTAAAAATCGTTCCGCCAGGATAACGTTTTCAAGCGTTACGCTGGCGGAATCGTATTTTCATTAATATCTCAGAAACCCCACTAGGCACAAATTTTATATTTGGTGCACATTTACATCATATAATGCACAAATTATTCTAATTTGTTTCATCTCTAGACGTGCTAGCATGCCGCCAGAGTAACGCACATAAACAAGTGAGCGCATTCGACGAACCGAGGTAAGCTACAGTCTGTTCCACATAAGAAGTCCTTTAGCCGCTATATTGGTAGTATTGTTTTTCAATACATTCAATCTGTTTTTTGACAGATTTACAAAGCGTAGGCAATGCTGCCAATATAGCGGCTAAAGGACAACTTAAGTGGAACAGTCTGTAATATGGCATCATGCATGAGAATTTTTCGGGAATGACAATGACATCTGACACCAAACATAAACAAAACGTTCCGTTTTATGAAACAAAATTCACTTCGAAGTCATTCGTGCCGTTCCTTGCATGAAAAATTTTACTCGTTCGTTCCTTGTGGCTGCTTAACATTGACTTTTATCATAGATGGGGTGGCGCCATCTATTGATCAAATTTAGAACTAAAAAAACGAGCTGTCAGAAAATCGCCCATTATATGGATACAATCTCCATTTTATTTTGTCTATTATTTATTTATTTATTAAATCACCAACAAGATTAAGGCTACGTCCCCAGTAGGCAAACTGTGAGCGGCAAACTAACAGTTGACAGTTTGCGGCTTATCGATTTAGTACGCCTTTCCATATATTACAAATGGAGTGTCCACAGTTTGCTAGTTTTGCGCTCACTGTAGAGCGGCCGACTCCCTTCAAAATGACAGCTGTCACTAGTGATGAGGTGCAGTCGATTCGCAATTGTACGAACACCGATTTTGGATCGTAAAAATTGTTTTTTTCCTATTGTCTATCAAATATGATTCTATAGTTTGTAAAATCTAGGATGATACCTGCAACATGTGTTACAGTAACATTTCTAGAGACGTCTATTTATACTGCAAGATTGAGTAACTATAAGAAAGTATTCTTATTTTCGAATCGCATTCACATTTAGATTTTTTAGCTAAGGCGTTATACTTTTAATTAAATTGATTGATTTTTTATAATATGATTTTACGTTTAAAGTGAAAAACGAAACAATGTTTTCGAAATTTTACTCGGTTACAATCGATAATAATTTTAAGCGAAAGATGACAGCAATAAACATCTCTAAGTTGGCGGCGCCGGCAATAATGAACGCTATTTCTCTGCATACATTTTGACAGTCAAAAATTGTGAAACATTAATGCTGTCAATACGATGACATCTGTGCAAAAATTGTTCTGAATTTGAAATTTCAATTCGGCCGCTAACAGTTTGCTTACTGGGGACGCAACCTAACACTTAGTTTTTGGTGTCATAGTACAATAAAAAAATTGTATTTTGAAAATAGATTCCTAGCCGACCAGTCAGTCCCCAACGGAGGCACCTCACAAGTACATAATATTATGACGTATGTCATCTCCATTTAATTTTTAACCTAAAGTAGAATTGAACCCCAGACCATGTAATCAAGTCCCGGTAATTATACTAGTAGACCATCGAAGCGTATTAAAAATAAAAAATGACAAATCAGAAAAAAAAATAGTTTTATAAATCATCGATTGAGAAACTCTGTAGGCACTTCTTAAATCTCGGGTTAAACCAAGATAAAGATTTGGTTCTGCAGAATCGTGTTCATGTAAATCCTAGTAATTTGAATGTTCCGTGAACATCGGTCAGCCGTGCTACAACACTAATAAATTAACTAAACTATGTCGCTGTTTAGTGTCGAATAGTGTTGCCCAAATTCAGTCTTGGTCTTGCAGTCTTGGTCTTGTTCTTGCGTTTTTGCAAGACCAAGACCAAGAACAAGACCGCGTATTTTTAGCAAGACCAAGACCAAGACTCACCGTGCAAGACTTGAGCAAGAACAAGACATAGCCTGCAAGACTCTTGCGTCTTGCAGCTAGGACTTAGCGCTATTTCACTGAGTAGTTAGGTGTAACAGTTCGGTGTATAGGTAGGTACGCTTAGGAATTCTATGAGACGCAAAAAACTGTATCAAAGAATATGAAAAACTGGACCTATGCGCATTACGACTAATACCATAAACATAGCGAATAAAAAAATATCTATTAAAATCAAACTGAGTGCATGGATAGTTATGTTTTAACCATCGGCACTTTGATAATGCGGCATCAAAGGTTTTGTACTTACTTCTCAAAGAAATTTGCCGCTTTTCGGAAGTACATGGTTATGATACACGCGCACGTGTTTATTAAGAAACAGTTACTTCCATGGAAAACGACATATAGGTCAGTTGATTTTTCGAATTTCTTATCAAATCTTCAGTTATTTATTAATCTGCTTGATCTTTACTATGGCTATGTTAATTCAAGCTCACAATGTTCCAATTCTAATACGTTTTTCTAAGATTTAAAGTAAACTTTAATAAATAGTAATAGACTAATAGGTAATTGCAAGACTTGCAAGACTTGCAAGACTCTTGCTGCAAGACCAAGACCAAGACCAAGACTGGGAGCGCAAGACCAAGACCAAGACCAAGACCAGGTGTATTGGCGCAAGACCAAGACCAAGACTGGCTAAGTCTCGTCTTGTTCTTGCATTTGGGCAACACTAGTGTCGAAGCTTGAATAAACAGAGCCTTGTATAAATTAGGAAAATATTTAGAATAATTAACGTTGGACGAAATTCTTTATTCTCTAAAACAAGAAATTAAATATTCATATCGAATCGTTTGTTATATTTTTTTGGACCATAACTTCAACATGTCAGGACACAGCTAAACAAGAATAAAAACTTTATATTATGTAGAAATCGTTTGATAGATACGAGTAAATTCGATTCATAAAAGCATTGTACCATTTTAATCTCATTATAAATCCTAGAGAAACCAAGAAAAAGTGTGCCAGACGCGGGTAGATGAAATTTTTCATTGGTTGTCGCCCGTATCACAACTTCATAAGGTTCAAATTATGGTGGTCACTATTTGGGCACTGCCTGGCTAAGGGTTAAAAGAGGTAGAGCATAATGGATCTTCCACTCGAATTAGCTGCTCGTCTGGAGAAGTACCATCATTGGTGTGTCAGGTCTTCTCAGTTCAATTGCGAATGGTGTCGGCAGCGGGAAGAATATAAATATTTTTGCTGCCATCATTATGCTTTGCCTTCAAATTACAGGATCGGCGACACGCGAATGTGACCAAAGTGTAAGAAGTGTCCATAGGCGACGATAACCGCTTATCATTAGGCTCGCCGTAAGCAGGAGTACCCTTGTGGCATAAATAATCCAATAGCAATTAAAAAATCTATATACAGGGTAACAATAGTTCTGTCCATGTATATGCATATTGTTGGAGTTAATTAGCAAGTTGTGTGCGCACATTTGTTACTTACACGCGATAATAGGCAGTTAAAACAGGGAAAAGAAATATCGTAATTTTTTCAATCCGAATAATACGGTTGAACACCTAGAGAAAGCATTTATTGGCTAAAGGTTTAGTGTTATAAGCATGAAATAAGCTATTTAACTACGGTTTTCATCCGTTTAAGTTGCTAGTAATATCAGACACCACTTTTTTATGTGTTGTTGTAATAACGTAAAAATGCCATTTTTGCCAATTTTATCTTCTTTGTAGCAAACGTAATGATTCTTTTAACTTTATAATGTGCTATTACTATAATATTATCACTTAATTACTTGTATAGGATTTACTACTGTATCATATACATAGTTTACTTTATTACCTTCACGTCTGGCTTAAAGACTGACTGGTAAAGAATGCCATTAGGCCTTAATTCCATTCTGCCTTTTGTATACTCTTGTTTTGTGCAATTTTTTATCTTACAAGAGCGTCACTTACCTAATAGGATTTCCTTAATGGAAATACCTATGCAATAAACGGAATGCTTCATTGTCTTTAGAACACAGAATTTATCAACTACAGATAATGAATAACGAATAATGAGTTTAGTGATGCGAAACCGTTATTAATGAACCGATATTTTTACGTTATCCAGCCTGTACCTGTTGACGTTGCATTATTAACAGTTATTTGAATTGTTGATTAATCCGAGTTTTTGCATCGCAACAATGTAAGTGCGTTAGCGATGAGCAAAGCTTGTAGATTAAAAAATAAATTCTACAATGTGCATTATTTATGGCGTTATACCGTGTTTAGGTCAGGTTAGTGGAGGGTTATAATGATGGACTGCCTTAGGCGACTGTGGTAGGCGTAGATGGCCCATTAACATAACTGTGCTTTGGTCCTACGTTAAAGAAATGACAATGTAAAGCTGTTCAAACTGTTGCATTCCTGCAATCAATGTTGAAAAAATCTAGTGATAAAGTCTAAATTCAAATTGGGATTTTTTTGTACATTTTAATTGTTATACAATTCACCAGAAGGCATTGCTTAATATTGGTACAATAAGCTTCTAAAAATATTTTACCCACTTGCCTGTTGCTACCAATTTGCGGTCATGGAGGCGTACTCTATGGTGACGTATTTGAACACGATTTAACATATTAAATTCATTGCTTGTCCAGTTTCTAACCGCAGATTTTAAATAAGTAAATAATTAGCTAAATATATTAATTTAATTCTACTTTTGCAAAGGCTTATCGCATACATCGATTAATTACAAAACTAGTAGCAAGTTGATATTGGCGTGTCAGCCGATCCGTCATGTTCAGATACCGACGACTAGTGATGTGCAACAATCTGCTGTAGAATCTATCGATAAATTGACATTCATTCAGTAATGCTTGTGTTAGCGATACGTTTCTTATATCAAAGACTGGAACGGACTGCTGGAGCACTGGCAGAAATCAAAAGCATTTGAAAATAACAAAATGGAAAACAGATAATCGTAAACTATTCCGATGGACTTAATACAATAGTTCTATGAAGAAAACCGTTCAAACTTTAGTGGAAAAAATAAGATAAATCGGTTGAGCTTATCGCAAGTGAAAAAGCTTAAAAAATTCGTCTATTAAATAAAAGCTTTACGCAATAAAAGCTCTCATAGTTTTTTTTTGTAATGGCCTTTTTATTTCTCTACCTATTCGTTTTGCTTATATAATACATAGTATATATCATTTGACTTAGTCACGTTTTCCTCGCCTTGACCCATAACGTAAGACATAGTAAGCTAAAGATTGTTGGTATAAAATCTAGATATTCACTATCGAGAACCCGCTAAGTGTTCCGCACTAGAGCGATTGTGGGCGTAATGAGGAACGTTAATTCCCATAAATATTCATACGTTTTTTGTGTTTCGGAGCAGCTAATATCTAGTGACAATAATAGTGATAGAGCGACGTGATTATTGTCCACTCGTTCGGCGAATAGAATTATTAATAAGGTGTAAATTATTTATTAAAGCAGTATCCCTGTGTCATGGTTACAAATTTTATAAAGATTTTAATACGCAAAATTAACCTTAAAAGACTAGTATATTAGTGGCAGTATTTTTATAACCTGATGATAAGCCAAATATCTGTCTTATATAAATGTCATACATATGCCAAATATAAATGTCTCACAACCATGAAATGTTACTTTATCTGTAACCGACAACAGGAACATTTTTTAAATCTGATCAGAACCACGTAATTTTAAAGACTTTGTTTTTGAATCTGTTAGAAGAAGGCCTATAATATTTAATTTTACTTGTTGTTTGATTAATTAACTAATTTCCATTAAGTTCGGTTTAAATTATCCATGTTGATATTTTAAATAGAAAACACATGTGCTGTTTACGACTTTAGTGGTTTAAGTACTACCTATACCAAGATTCAAGGAAAATATAAGTTGATTTTTAGAATATTTATGACGCCGCCAGTACGAAACTGTAGTAAGTCAAAATATTTATAAATCTAAATTAAATCTTTCAGGTTAGTAATTTTAATTGTAAAGGTTGTTGTCTTTAATTTAAGCTGATTTTGGAGTCCCTTTCAAAATATGTTGCCCACACATATATGGTCAGCCATTAGATAATTGAATTTCCGAATTTGTCTACCACAAAGTGGTTTAGGTAGGGAATCGAACCATATCACCGCTAATCACTGCGTCATCGAGTCGGAGCACTAACTATATTAATTTATCATCGTTCATATCTACTAAAATATGATCAGGACATCTGTACAATCGAAAGGTATAATAAAAATGTTTATGTTTTTTCGTCGCCCTGCGGCGGCCCTGCGGGCGGTAGGCGCCGACGCCGCGGTACCTCCGGCGACGCCACACAACCGCATAACTCAGAAATTTCACTTTTCTGACCGGGAGGGAATCGTTAATCTTTATTACAATTTGTTTACACGATCGCGTTATATTTGTTTTGGGGTAATTTTTAATATTCGTAATAAATTAAGAGGGATCTTTTGTAAATTAAGGAATTATGGAAATGTGCCTGTTGAAGGGAGTATTGTATTGTTCGGTTGGACTCCCGTTTTCTTAGAGTATATTAGTACCTGATTGCATGGTCAAAGTTACATAAATCATCATTAATCCCAGATCGAATTGAACCTAGTACTCTAATTTATGGTCCAAACCAATCAAAGAATGAGTTTTTATTTTAACACTTTGCCATAACACAAAAACAAAAGTTAATGGTTTATACAAAAACGGAAAAAGACTAACTTTACAACAAAACTCACCCAAAAATCACTCTGACTTCAAAACAAATTCAACAATAACTAAATATAATATACAAAAGTGCACGAAAAAGCGCAAAGTACTGCAAGTCAAGTGGCCCGGCACGTGCTGGGAGTCAAACCCTGGCCACTTACAGTAAGAGTCCTTGACTGAGGGACTGCTCTCTAACACTGGGGACCACTAACAATCGTTAACGTTTTTATCTCATAATAGAAATAACTATATTTATCTCTGAATGTGACTGTGACAAATCTTTGTTAAGTTGTTTTATTATAAAAAGGAAATTAAAATCAAAGGCTCGAAGATCAGGGGGCTTAGACAAGATGACATCGCTTCATAGCTGGCGAATTTCGCTAAGTCCAATTAGTATGGATTTGACAGATGCCATAGAAAAGTCACGTGTTGAAAGTATGGAATTTGACATTCGCTATCGCAAATTGAGCTATAACGAACGTCATAAATGCCGCTTGTCTAGGGGGGCAGGTGAGCCTACAGTGTGGCAGCATATTGAGTGACGCTTCTTGGTGAAGTGTCACTAGTAGTGGGCGTAGTGGTCGCTTGTTCAGGCTTGATTATACAAATGTATCTGAGGTATTTTTGATTAAGAATCCATAATTATAGCATCATACAAGTGTCACTATAAATAATGCGATTAAATGACTATGACTATGACTATGACTATTATTGTGTGCAGAAATTTCCACCTCATATCAATATGAACAAGTATGTCAAACATACTTTGCTCTGCATTTCAAGCGTAAATCAAACTCAATTAACATCCTATGCCACGGCGACCATCCTAAATAAAAGATATCACATTCCCGGACAACACATTCAATTCGAGTTATTGTTCCTATTTTTGTAATATCGTCAAGTAATTTTTAATACAGGGTGTATACAAGACTAAAAAAAAATCAATGTTTGATCTCATTTTAGGCACTTATTAAGCCAATGCAGCCTATTCTAATGAGGGATACTTAAAAAAGAAAGTGCCGCTCAATTTGCTGAAATATCAAACAAAGTGACGATAGCACGACGCAAAAACATAATAATTCCTATTATAAACTCCCGCAAACGAGACACTCCGTCCCTAACAGCTGATCTAACCACTCAAACGTCCGCGCGCGTTTCGCAAGGTTGTCAGGACAGTCCGCGAGTCACGTGATACGCGCAAAATAAAATCGATAGGAGACGTATGCTAAATAAATGCTTATTACTCAGTAAATAACTCAAATATCGCAAAATGAAAAATACTAATGAAAGGCTTATTAGTTGACGATTTTTAGGCAATAGTTATGTTTGATTTTAACATTATATTCTATTAATGATCTTACAGTGAACTTTAAGAAATGCTAATTTTGTCCTAGTTTTCAATTTAAATATTTTTTTATAAGATATTTTTGACGTTTTCAATATTAAAACAATTTTGGGTTTTAGGTAATTTAATGGCCTTTCATTTGGAACCAAAATCCCATTATAAATCATCTTAAAATATTACAAATAAAATAAAAACTAAAGCTACATGATCTGTGAAATCGAAGTTCACGTATGGTAAATTGTCTAATCCAGATTGAAATATGGAATATTTCAAGAAAGTATGGTAATAACCAGGCTATAATATTAATAAGTTTTCATATTAAAACATTTAATTACGATATAATATAAGAACTTTTTTAGATCTTCCAATTATTCACTAATAAAAACACAGAGTCACCGACCTATTTTTAATCCAAATTTTTACTTAAAAACTGACTGGAATCGCACATAATGTTTTAAAATATGAAAATATGTAAGATTATAAATATTTTGATATACAAAACAATAATATTTTATTACTTACGGCATGATTTCTCGAATAAAATAGCTGGAGTCACTCGCGCACTGATCCACAAAAACAACAAGCAACTTGACAATTTATTTTTTTTGTAGCCCTGAGCCGAAGTTATGTTCCACTTGAAATAAGGTGTGGTACATATCATAGAGCGTCAAAAACCAGCAACAATACAGACTATAAACATCCACAGCGATAAGAAAAAGAAAAAAACAATCGGCGGGCGCGAATTCTTAAAAATGTAACTGTAGTTACACGGACTGTCCTGAGGTATATGGTCTCTGTAACTGTGGTTACAGTGGACGTATGAGTGGCTAAAACTCAAATTCAATTACAAACATCATATTTCACTGGAGCGCACCGAAAATAAAACATAAAACAGTAAAACATTCCTTGATATTATATTCAATATGCGTTCCTATTTTCGTACGGGCATCAATTGAATTTTTTATGGGTGGCGCGTGAGAGACTGTCATTTGTTTTCATTATGCGGCTACCCCAGGAAAGAAGTTGTGTACACAGTTATGTGTTTGTGAGTGTTTTTTTTTATTTTTCCAGAGCGTTTTAGCGCTGTAATTTGTGTGTGCGTCGTGTGGTTAACAGTCTGTTAAAAACGTTTTAAGTGAGTTAAGAATCACAACAATAATTATATTGATTATTGTTTTCGTACTGTTTAAATTGTCAATTAGTTTTTGCATCCTTCTAGCCCCGGAAAACCAGACACAATAGAAAATCTATTGTTAAGCGGCACGCGAGTGCCGGTTCGGCTTTGAGTGGTTAAAAAAAATAACTTTGCATGTATTTGACTCGAACATAAAATAAAAAAACTAAAGATGAAAGAATTTTCGAAGAATTGTGAAATTTTAATCAATTCATTCGGGGATGTGGATTATAATTTCGATTAATTCCATAAATCGGCCAATATTTCGCGCGAGCGAAGTCGCGAGTGAAAAGCTAGCGATTGCTAGCTTTTCACTCGCATACTACATACTCTACATAGTTTTTAGTTTTTTTCATCGCGTTATACTTGACATTATCAGATCTTATCTTAGTAGCAATTTAACTTAAAAAGCACCGGATGGTACAAGCTTCCCTAAACTCGTAGCTGCAAGTTTAATAGGCGTCCGCCATTACCGAAGCCTTAAAAAGTATCGCCCCATCCCCTAATGAGTCGCTAGGTGGCTATTAAGCTGTTCTCTGTTGCTCACTCGCACCTGGTGTACTAGAAGCATCGGTGTTGCCACCTTACAAATAAATATCTCTGGACATAATAAAATTCACACAGCGCTATCTAGCCCCAAACTAAGCATTAGCTTGTGCTATGGTTGCCAGACAACGGATAAACATTACTTAAATATGTTTTTTATGTAAATACATACATTTATACATAGAAACACCCAGACCGATACAAACAGACATGTTCATGCACACAAATGTTTGTACCGTTACAAATCGAATATTTAAAAGTTCTGGTAACAATATAGATTTAAATCTCCGTATGTAAAAGAGAGTTTGCATCTTAGCGCGCAATTTCTTTCATCCTTTTTAGGGTTCCGTAGCCAAATGGCAAAAAACGGAACCCTTATGGATTCGTCATGTCTGTCTGTCTGTCCGTCTGTATGTCACAGCCACTTTTTACCGAAACTATAAGAGCTATACTGTTAAAAATTAGTAAGTAGATGTATTCGGTGAACCGCATTAAGATTTTCATACAAAAATAATAATAAATTTTGGGGGCTCTCCATACCTATAATTGAAACTCAAAAATTTTTTTTCCTCCAACCCCTACGTGTGGGGTATCTATGGATAGGTCTTTAAAAATGATAATAAGGTTTCTTATATCATTTTTTTCTAAACGGAATAGTTTGCGCGAGAGACACTTCCAAAGTGGTAAAATGTTGCCCCCCCCCCCTCTAACTTCTAAAGTAAGAGAACAATAAAACTAAAAAAATATATGATGTACATTACCATGCAAACTTCCATTGAAAATTGGTTTGAACGAGATCAAGTAATTAGTTTTTTTTTAAAACGTCATAAATCGTAAACCGCAATTTTCCTCTCATTCATCAACTCAAATATAAAAACGTCGATCAAACTTACAAAGAACTAGAAGAACTTTTATATTATGATGATACTTGCTGCTACGGAACTCTTCATGGGCGAGTCCGACTCGCACTTGGCCGGTTTTTTATAAAAGCTTACAGATATTCTTGCACTGATATGTGTATTCGACTCAAAATTATATTAATCTTCACTATAAATAGTAAGCTAAATTAAAGAAAATTACTTCTCCATAACTAGCCGGGTTAGAGTCTTATCTCGCTTGAAATCGGGTCACTCGTAGAAATCGTAGCGACCATGAAGAGGCTAGTAGTGTAATTTAAAAAGCACAATCATGATTTTGATTTTACACTGAAATGAGGATTCATTTCGTCAGTATTTTCTTATTGCTTCAAATATTGTAACAATGGAATACTGGCAACACAAACTCTGATACTAGAAGCGCATATTCTATTAATAGGTGAATGAAATAAGGAGACGTTTAATGCGCTCCTTCCATTAAGGAAAGCCGTAAATTACAGCCTCCGGTGGACTTATGCTCTCCTGGTAGGTAGAGTGACAATTTTAATGTGATTTGAGCTAAATTGTTAATGAGGTTTGGTTCATTTGGTGAGAAATTTGCATTTTACCTGTAAATTTACCATTTCCCGTATAAGGGATTCAATTATTGACCTACCTAGTAGAAATTCTGACTCATTTGTATGTACATACGTATTTAATTCTGATACCTCTACCATAACCAATATACTGTCGGTCAGCTAATGTTTCATATTCATAATACTAATATTTTACAAAATTAAAGCGTTTTCTTTAGATATAAGGACTGCGTCGTCCTGATCAGGAACTGAATCCACGATCTCTGAAGTTAACCTCAGAGATCAGCTGTAGCCAAACTTTACTGAGGCAACCATAGTTCATTGAAATAACACAGATCCTAATGCATTGCACTTTATACAACACAGCACTACAAATAAACCACTTACAACAAAAACGGGTTTGATTGATTAAACAAAAAGTACCAGGAAAACATAAAAGCACAGGGGTCTCAACACAACTCAACCCTCCAATAACCTCTGGAAAACAAATTAGAAAGCATAAAACGCGATTTAGTGCCCAACGATTTTAACCCTTCGCCGGCGCGTGGTAATTCACTCCTGTGTCGGGGGAGCCCTTGGGCAAAATGCTCTGTTGCAAAACCCTTCCAACTATGATAGATTGATGTCTGGGCCGTTTTTGATCACTGTGGTTAATGCAACGACCCTTGTTTTATTATGTTGGTATAATTGACAAAACATGGCATGACTTTGCAAATAGGTAAATAAATAAATAACTCTGGACATTATTCACACAGCGTCATCTAGCCCCAAACTAAGCATTAGCTTGTACTATGGGTGCTAGACAACGGATAAATTACTTATATACTTTTTTTTTGTAAATACATACATATTATACATAAAACACCCAGACCGATACAAACATACATGTTCATGCACACAAACGTTTGTGCCGTGCGGGGATCGAACCCGCGACTTCTGGTGTAATAGCCGACTTCTCGACCATTACACCAAATGGCTCGTCAAAGGTAAAATTACAGATACAACAATTTTTTTGCAAAGAACTGTTATAAAGATTTTTATAAGTAGTTTTGAGACTGGAGTGTGCTGAGGCGAAGTTACCCACTAAAACCCACAGGAGTGAGGGGAAGGCTTTAGTAGCAGTAGATAAAATATCGACATACTAGCTTGTATTTCTGTAATGCCTTTCAGGTTGCCCTTCCCCTGGAGAGGAGGTTTTCAAGAACCCCAGTAGGCTAGCGGGACTATAGACGTTTGTCCCACTACCATTTAAACTACCCCGATTTCTCTTACTGCGAGTATCCGCTTTATGGCAATTGACCGGCCCTCATCTTACAAGCATCTGATTCTACGTTTCAATTCGTAATTTCTCCTACGATCGTTATCGTACCACCTATCTTGTGAGTATGCAAATGCATAATGACTGTTTTCGCAACATTATCTCGGCATGCACTTTCTACCGCGCGGTCCCACGTTCATTACCCGGCCGGAAAGTCCGTGCATTAATATTCAATCGCCTGGTCCGTGCTGGCGGTATTCCCAAGGCTTATTGGCAGCACTTGCCCTCTATTATACAAACAGCAGGATCTTGAATTCGTTTTGAATAATCTTGTAAACAAATATGTTTTAAACTATATGATACAAATTTTATAGATAAGGTATGACAATGCGCCTATTTTGAAGACTCGAAAAGCCTCCAATTGGTTACTTTCGCAATGTTTAATCATTACTCAAGATGCCATTTGATCAATCAAAAAATTTAAATTTAATCGCAAATAAAAAGTCTTAAAATTCACCATCATAATAAGTATATGGGAAATTTTACACCTACAACAGTCGTTTACTTGAAATCCTAGTAAGAGGGATTTTCCTAGCATGCGGCGCGATTTTTTTTAATAAGAAAATGGTGCTAAAAGGATAACTTGATGGTAAATGATCACCATCGCCTATGGACATTTGCAACACCAGAGCCATCACAGATGCCTTGCCTGCGCTTAAGTTGTATCTTTCCGCAAGCATTTCTGAAGGTAATTCATTTCAAAGCTAAGGAGAAGTTGTAGACAACAAAGTATCGACATGATACCTTGATTTAAAATACTTCTTCAAAGAGGTGATTTGTACGTGTAAATGTATACTGTCGCAATATGGTAGTTTCAATGGATTGTAAAGTAAAGTAAAGTATCAGCCTATCAATGTCCCACTGCAGGGCAAAGGCCTCCATCCTTGAAATCAAGTTATCGCTACAATGATGGGTATTGGCTTAATCACCACGCTTGCAAAAAGCGGGTTGGTGATCACAAACCCGAGCTGTGTCCGAAAAAATCGACACAAAGTTAGCTCGACCCGGGAATTGAACCCAGGACCCCGAGATCTCGGCCCGGTACTTAAACCACTAGACAATCGAGGCGTCTGGATGGATTGTAATATGTATTATATTATACATCCACCTGTGAACTGTGAATCTTGCGGTCCTGATAGCAATATCCTGGATCCCGGTTGTGTCACAGGACTCGTGGGAGTGACAAAAAGCTGTATCCGCTTACAGTCATTTGGGAAGACGAGTCCAGCCTCTTGGGACACGCTCTTACTATTTGCCAAGAGTTTCTAGGGTTGCCAACAATAAGAGTATTGACAACATTAATGTTGTATTTCAGTTTCATCAGAAGAAAAATGGAGTGTGGTGCAGAACAATTGTTCATTTTATATTAATTTGAACATAAAAGTTTGCGGAACTGATACTGAAAGCTAACAACCAATATGTAAATTCCCTTATAAATAACACCCTCAGTAACCCCTATTTTCCTTAAGAATATGTTTGCCATCGTTCAGTTTTTCTACTGATTTTGTCTCTTAACAAAGCCCAAAATGACTAAATAAGAATAAATTAGTAACACTAGATTTATTCTTTTCCGTAAATACTTATTTTAGATAAATCATAAATATAGATAACATCGTCATTTAGACACAAGATATATTTTTGCAATTCCCTCGTTTTATAATTGAATACCTCAATAATCAATAATACCTGTGTGTGTATCACTGTGATTTACAAACTTAATACATATTGACATTAGTACATATTTATTTTAAAAGTATTCATCTACCAGCCGGGCCGCAGCCCTATAATGTTTGACGCGGTACAAAGCGCACCCTGCATGTTTTGGCTCCACCGCTTCCCGCGCATAAATCACACGCCTAATGTATCGAAATGACGTACCAGTGCAAGTGTGTACAACCCTAAAACACAAACTACACCAAAATCAACCTTACATCTCATACCATTAAGTACAATTCAAATTGTACTGTCATGTTCAGTTCGGTGGTAGTGCTAGAACAAGTTAAATGAAAATGTATTGTAACTCAATGCGTTAAAGTTCAATTTTGGCTGCTACTCTGAAAGACAATCGCAATTTGATAGAACAGGAGCACGACACTACATTTTTGCAGCTGCACTAGTTTTGAATAGGTCTTTTATTCTTTATTTTAAAGTTCAATTTCGTTTAGCAAAATGTACTCTGTGTTAAATGTGAAAGATGGCACGCTTGTAATCCACATGAAAGCTTTCGGATTAGTGTTTGATGACATCATTATTTTTCAAATGACGATCGTGTTGCGATTTTCTCCGCTCCTAAGGGACAGGGGACATAAAAAATGGACGTAAGAATGTTTTTTTTAAAAAATAAACATCGTGATTTATTGCTACGTGCAATTTGTCAAGTGCTTTGTGAAGTGTCGGTAAAATTTAAAATTATGGTCGTTTAGATGTTTTCCTATAGCTAGCAATGCAAATCAGAATACACTTTTAATGATGCGTATGATTAAGTTTGCTCAGCTTATTAATAACTATTTTTGTTAACTTTTTTTTTTTGCTAGTAAATTTCAAATAGATCAAAACTAAAAAGTTTTACATTTATCCATATAGAAAGTATATAAGATGGATATAATAACTCAGGATTGCGTTTAAAACTAAAACGCGAACTAAGTACCTACTGATCAAATCGGTACAAATGTTACTAAAAGGGTCTTCAATAGAATGCAACGCATTTAGAGATCTCTCTTTTCTATATGCTTTTCTTTCAAATCGATGGACGTACCTACCAACAATGCCCTCGTAATCCAAAACAGTATTATATTCTAATAAACGTACCAAATCCTTAAAATCGCATGGGACGCCCTAACCACGACTGTCGTTTATATTTTCACGTAATATTGAACCTTCACTAAATGTAATAAGGTTGTCAATATGTGCAGAATGTTTTTTGTTATAGCTCAAGCTCCCTTGTTTCAATTTTCCGGCCCAGCGAACCGTCAGCCGAGATTGGAGTGCGCTCGCACTCAGAATATTCGCAGATGTCGGCAAAAATGACAATAAATGTAATGCATCAAAAGTTAATAGCTGCCCGGGAACTGAGCGGCTTTTTGTTCGCATTAATGTGTTAATTAATGCTGTTAGAATCGCATTAATTCGTTTTGCAAATGAAGTGTCACTTGTGTTTCCAAAATTAGATTTGTTGAAAGGAGATCAAAATGAGATCATAACTTGTTTGTCAATTTTTTTTTACTCAACAACTGGGCATTATAATGTACCTAAATTAAACAGATGACATTTGTATTTTCTAAAACAGACTGTTATGTTAGATTTTTTCAACTATCCAAATTATAAGTAAATAAAAATCTTAACTTTTAAGTAATAAGAAGAAAATTTTAAAATTAGTTATAGTGCAACAAGAATTTAAAAAAAGTTGTATAATTAAAAACCCAAGTCCCGACGAACTATGTAAATTGTAATGAGATTCATCTTTAGTTAACTAACATTTTAACGTCAGATCGTATCATTTCGAAGAATCCCCTGTTATTTATTACAACTGGTTTTTACTACGCTTTTGGAGACTATATTAAATAAATTAAACAATAATTAGGAGCATAGATAATCAAGTCATCATTATCACGGCATCTCGTATAACGGCCACGGTCGTCAAATGAAACTTTGTAATCAATTACAACACGTGAAAAGTTTTTTTAAATATCAGCCTACTAATATCTGACTGTAGCATTTACCTTTTTTATACATATACCTAACGTAAAATATGAATTTACGGAGGTATATCTTCGATTGTATAGTTAAATGATTTTATCATTAAAACTTTCCATACAAATCAAAGTCAATATACTTCTCAAAGTAAATAAAAACAACAGATGCAAGAATAAGACATAAAATTGCTATCACAAAACACAAATACACACACTGCACAGTGAGATTAGATACGAAAATATGTTTACAGACTACCACGAGTGCATTATTCAGAGGAGTTAGCGTGGGGTTCTAATCCCGGGCGATACACAGGGGACTCGTAACCCGAGACCGGCGGACAAATAGATAAATTTGTACACAAATAACACTATGTTATTCTACAAAGTCGACTCGACGTTTATGTTGGGACTTTTTTTGTTGAAATAGGAGTAGTTTTGGCTCTCAAACACCTCCTTGCGTGACACCTTTAGCTGTTGTTTGATTTTAATCTAGACACGCTATGTACGGTATTTTTTTCAGCTGTTTTATTGGCGCTGTCGTTATCAAAAAGGCTAAATGTTTAATTGTAGTTTCCATTGTTTTTAACCGACTTCAAAAAAGGAGGAGGTTCTATGTTCGACTGTATGTATTTTTTTTTTTTTTTTTTTTTTTTTTTTTTTTTATGTATGTCCGTCGATTTCTCCGTCAATTGTGGACCGATTTAAATAATTCTTTTTTTATTTGAAAGTGCATAGTTCCGAGGTGGTCCCATTGTCACCATGTCAGGATCTGATGATGGGATCCCGGGAAAATCAAGGGCAAACCTCAAATTTTATAGGCGCACACTACGCGTTACTTGTTTTTTCTGAAGCCATTTAAGTTTTTGCGTCCTATAGACATCACTTTATGTTGATGAGCTGATGATGGAAGGTACAACTCCTTAACGGTTAGGAGTTAGGGGATAATTCTTTCAGTATTGTAAGAATATGTGGACCGTTATTTGTATTTCATGTACTTTTGCAGCTAAGCTGATGATGGAAGGTACAACTCCTTAACGGTTAGGAGTTAGGGGATAATTATTTCAGTGCTGTAGAAATATGTGGACCGTTAGTTGTATTTCATGTACTTTTGCAGCTAAGCTGATGATGGAAGGTACAACTCCTTAACGGTTAGGAGTTAGGGGATAATTATTTCAGTGTTGTAGGAATATGTGGACCGTTAGTTGTATTTCATGTACTTTTGGAGCTAAGCTGATGATGGAAGGTACAACTATGATGATGGAAGCTAAAGGGTACGACTTCTTAATTCTTATGTCCCTCTTGCGGGCTGCATCTTTAGTTGGTCTACTGAATGGTGCTGAACACTTAATGAATACCTAATATTGTCAAATAATACAATTCTACTATTTTACTCGTATTTTCGTTATCAATATTATGAGAGAGTTTTACTCACTCCTACGTATTATTCACACTAAAAATAGAAAAATAAACAAACTTTTTTAAAAAAAAATTAAACCGACTTCAAAAAAAAAACAAAAAAAAACTACCTAAAAACACTGAAAAGCAAAAAATAATTTTAATAAGACATTCATCAAATGCGCTTATTGTCTAAGCCTATTAATAACATTAAATTGTATTTACGTGCTAGGTAGGTACCTACTAATCTGTTTGAAGTCGGTGCCAAGCCAAAAGTAATGAAAAATGATACATACCTAATAATTTATGTATTATACAGGGTTACAAATAATCCGCGGACGTAGGTACGTAGTCTGGGTACCTACTATTTGGCTTGGCACCGACTTCAAACAGATTAGTAGGTACCTACCTAGCACGTAAATACAATTTAATGTTATTAATAGGCTTAGACAATAAGCGCATTTGATGAATGTCTTATTAAAATTATTTTTTGCTTTTCAGTGTTTTTAGGTAGTTTTTTTTTGTTTTTTTTTTGAAGTCGGTTTAATTTTTTTTTTAAAAAGTTTGTTTATCTAAAATATATAATTATGGGCATCTTACTCGTATTTAAACAAAAGTGTTTTGATTGTTTAAATTCTATAAGATATTGACTCCTACCCATAATAATAAAAAGTATTAAATTAGACTTTTAAAACTTTACAAAATAATAAATTTGTTAAATCCGAATATATTATTATGTGTCCCTACCTCAAGAAGCACTTAATCGAAAGCTGTTTGGAAATCACATAAATTCCGCTAAAGTTTCAAAAACATTCTCCACTTACCTCCCCAAAATAAGTTCCTTGATACACTGCTCTTATTATTACCACTTACCTTTTACCGTATGTTTTATTTTACGAAGACGGAACCCCACACATACGTGTAACATAAAAGAATAAGATACAGAACGTTCATTCTTATATTATATTATGTGATACAACAATTGAAATTCGCAGAAGTGTACAAGGTAATTAAATAAAAGTACCTACTAAGTTTCATCAGTTGAGAATCGTTAAATTAGTACCAAAATTTCATATTTGCTAATGTATATAAAATTTGGATATAAATACTCAATAATAATTGCACGATTTGGTAAATGGAACAAATGAACACGGCTTCGCCACGGCACGGCGGCACTTCGGCACGGCAGTACGTGGTACGATAGTACTTTATATTAAACATTTTTTTTTGTTTTTGTTAAGTAAATAGTTTTTAAACCCCGGAGATCTTGGGTTAAACTCCAGTCCTAGGTCTGGTTGGAGCAGCGGGGCCCGCTTTGTAAGAGGTGGGCAGGTCGCCCTGCAGTGTCCCTGGTAGTAGGCTGATGCAAGGCCCAGGGACGCTGCCGATGGCGATGCAGGAGCGCGGGGGGGTTTAGTGGGTATTCTCGTGAGTCCCACACACGGCTCGTCTTCCCCAGACGAGTTATGGTGCGTAAATGCATTCCCCTCCACAAAAAAAAAAAGGTCTGGTTGGAGCTAAAAATATTTTATGTGCTACCTGCCACCTGTCACACTGTATGGTTTAATCTTCGAGCCTTTAAAGTAATTTTTTTTTAAATATACACACATACATATTTATTTCTACGTAGCATAGAAATGAAAAGTTAGCCTTTATTTAAAACTAAGCAATTAACGAGGTGAAAGTTCCAAGACAAGACAATATTTATAGGTAGACATGGCTTTATATCCAGAAGATGTTGAATCATAAAACCGCTTGTCTTATATTACGCAGCACATGTATAGATAAACGAGGTCCAATTAACGTAATTAAGTTATTTATTACACGTTACTATTCGCCATTAAATCACCTCAAATACCATGGTGCTTATGGTAATAAAGATAAAGTTGAAAATCCTACAGATGGATCTAAAGGTGACGATAAAAGTGTAAGTATCAGGGAATCGTTAGAATTTAGTTTGGACCGCATCGTATTTAGATAAGAGATAGGACGGTGAGTACGGATTACTATGTTCACGGGTTTGAGGTGTGTGGGTTCGTTTCCGAACATTGATAGGTCGTTGTGTTAAGTGGCAGCGTTTGAGTTACAAACTGGTTATCAGTTCGGTTACTTGTTGATACATGCCTACAGGTCTTAGTGGAGTTATATCATCTAGTTTTTAACCGACTTCAAAAAAGGAGGAGGTTATATGTTCGACTGTATGTATTTTTTTTTTTTTTTTTTTTTTTTTTTTTTATGTATGTCCGTCGATTTCTCCGTCAATTGTGGACCGATTTAAATAATTCTTTTTTTATTTGAAAGTGCATAGTTCCGAGGTGGTCCCATTGTCACCATGTCAGGATCTGATGATGGGATCCCGGAAAAATCAAGGGAAAACCTCAAATTTTATAGGCTGCGCCTACACGTTACTTGTTTTTTCTGAAGCCATTCAAGTTTTTGCGTCCGATAGACATCATTTTATGTTGATGAGCTGATGATGGAAGGTACAACTCCTTAACGGTTAGGAGTTAGGGGATAATTCTTTCAGTATTGTAGGAATATGTGGACCGTTAGTTGTATTTCATGTACTTTTGCAGCTAAGGTGATGATGGAAAGTACAACTCCTTAACGGTTAGGAGTTAGGGGATAATTCTTTCAGTGTTGTAGGAATATGTGGAACGTTAGTTGTATTTCATGTACTTTTGCAGCTAAGCTGATGATTACCCGGGGATGGGCTGGTCACTAGCCAATAAGGTTAGCACCGGCTCGTCCTAATCGGGTGTGAAGGAGAAACCGGGGGAGTGTAGTGGGTAGCGGACGCTTCGGTCTCGAGTCCCACACACGGCCGCGGGTCTAGCCAGCCTGCGGTTATGGTGCATAAACGCATTCTCCTCCTACCCATGGTGCTGAACACTTAATGAATACCTAATATTATTATCAAATAATACAATTCTACTCGTATTTTCGCTATCATTATTATGAAAGAGTTTTACTCACTACCTACGTGTTATTCACACTAAAAATAGAAAAATAAACAAACTTTTTTAAAAAAAAATTAAACCGACTTCAAAAAAAAAAGAAACAAAAAAAACTACCTAAAAAACTGAAAAGCAAAAAATAATTTTAATAAGACATTCATCAAATGCGCTTATTGTCTAAGCCTAGGTATTAATTAAATTGTATTTTACGTGCTAGGTAGGTACCTACTAATCTGTTTGAAGTCGGTGCCAAGCCAAAGGTAATAAAAAATGATATATAATAATATTATGTATTTATTATAAAGGGTTACTTATTAATCCGCGGACGTAGGTACGTAATCTGGGTACCTACTATTTGGCTTGGCACCGACTTCAAACAGATTAGTAGGTACCTACCTAGCACGTAAAATACAATTTAATTAATACCTAGGCTTAGACAATAAGCGCATTTGATGAATGTCTTATTAAAATTATTTTTTGCTTTTCAGTTTTTTAGGTAGTTTTTTTTGTTTCTTTTTTTTTTGAAGTCGGTTTTAACTACTGTGTTTACGTTTTTAAATGTTAGTCCGTTTAAATATCCCGAATTGTGATTTAAGCAACGTTCTCATATTAGGTTGAATATAAAGTAGTTAGCCTGTAATCATCAAAATAACAAGGGCTTTTTGCGAAATTCCTTTTTGACTCGGTGGTCTGGACTAAAGATGCTCAATTGCTCAACCCACTTTCCACTAAACTGGTCCTGTTTCCCCTTCACACCTGAAAGAGATGAGCCAGATTCTACCTTGTGGTAATTGACCGGTCCATGTCTTTACAAAGATTGCAAAAATCTAACAAACTTTTTATGCAGTTAATGTCCAATGACTTTTGTTAGCAAAATCAAATACAATGATATTTGTAAAAACAAGTTACGAATGGAAGAAAAACTAGTTAAGTTATGAAAAGTATAAGAACATTTCCCATTTGCTCAAAAGTAATTTTATCAATCCTTCCATATTATCTAATTGACACAATAATATATCAACCCTAGTTCATTTCTAGAAAGATACACAATAATTCACTTCTGATATACTTTGATCACGTCTCGAATAAATCATTACTATCTTCTGCGATTGCAGTTACAATAAATCTGCAGATTTATTCCGCAAGGAATCCAAGATAGTACGGCGACGGCTCGTGAGCCTTCGCATGACGAAACATGCTAATGCAGCCTGGAACAGACGACCCAGAGGAGACACACTGTCACTTCCGAGCCATTCAGCTCCCACAGACATAAATAACATGAGCAGTCGACGACGGAACAATCGACGATCCATCCACCGCGTCACCAACCACTCCACAAAAAAACACACCCGAACACCACTCCCGGGAACACGGCACATAAATATATCAAAACGAAAACAATAGCGAGACATCCAGATATCGCATCACACACCATGACCCACGGACATATTTCAAAAACGGAGATAAAACCAAAAACAAACAAAAACCTAACTCAACGAAAAACCAACATCGAAAAAAATACGTGATGGGCATTAATTAAAACGGACCCACGACCAGGAATCCAGAAAAACAAAGAAGTTAAACAAACCTTCTCAGTGGGAGCCCGCGCAATGATCATCATCTCACATTTTTAATCATCGGACATAAAATTATTATAGTCAATCCAAAAGTGACCTTAAAATTTGAGATTTAGAGATGCATCTGCTTGGGACGCGGTGATAAAGAGCTGTTGAAAATTATTTTTTGGTCGGATTGTCACCGTTGTTTTAATGGTATTACGCATTGAGGAAGGGTTATCTCCGGACCGATCGCCTCGGCCAGGTAAAGGAGCAAGATTGATTGGACACGACCCGACATTTTTATGCCCGCTCGAAGGATGTCGTCGACTCCGAGGTAGAGTTTATTAAATTAGTGGTATCGATCAGCCAAAAACCCGCCATTAGCGCGTCCCCGGCCAAGCAAGCTGCCCTCGAATGAAATGTAAACTTAAATGATTCGGACAACGTCATTGCAAAAACGGCCCCGATCCCTACAAATGCGGCTGAATAAAATACCAACATTCCATTCGTGGATAAGTTAAAATAATACCTAAATGCAGGGAATCGTAATTTAAAAGATCCGCCGATAAGCGATCGTATTCAAGAAAAGGGATATTTTTTAGTATTTTTTCTTGAAACATGTTCGTAATGTATTTGAAGAGTTTTAACAAGCAAAAAGGGGATACGTCTTGTCGCGTTTGGATGGGGAGGCATAAAAAGGATTGTAGATCATTACAATTGTGGCGATATGATCTGCGCGCGCGCCGACAATGCTTGTCATCGGCGCGTCACCGCGACAGTGCGCAGGCGGGATTATGACCGCTGTGACAGACGGACAAAACGACAGCCCTGCCCTACTAGTTGTTGATCCATTATTACGTTTTTTTTTGTTGATAAAGTTCTTTATGCTTTTTATCAACGAGTGATGCTTTTTGAAATCGGAGTATTTAAGTTTTTTTTTATAATCCTTTTTTTAATACGACCGAGGCTGTATTTATAATTTTCTATCGACATAAATAGATAAAATATTGATAATGTGATAATTACTAATAACAGCAGTCTGGTAAAATCAATCTACATTATATTATTAGATAAAAAGTGTGGCATCATGGGATTGATATACATATAAATACATATCCTAGTATCTCTTCCTCAAAAAGCGCCATCTGCCTGGCCTGAATAAAATAAAACGTCTTAAATTACTTCTAGTATACATAATCCATATATTATCTACCTAACATTTTCAACAAACGTTACTTATTATAAACATTTGTTAAATTAATAACAATATTTCTTTACAAACCTATTGTGTGTACAAGAAAGAGCAATTTATGGATTTACGTTTACAATTGTAACTATGAACAACATTAGTTAAAAAAAACATCGTCATGAATATCTCAAACGACGCAAACAGACAGAACAAATCTAAGATTTCACGATAGATGATCTCGCATCGAACAACAATACGATATTGCATTACCGGCATTTCTCTTGTGTAGGATTGGTCAAGCGCGACTTCTACGTAAGATGACGGTTCTGTACACCATAAAATAAAAATATTCTCCTATGTAAGCAGTGGGCCATTTAGACTATAAATAAAAACTACTTCAATACATTTTTCTTTTTAAAAATTGTAAGTACATATTTTCAAACCAATACAAAAAGCCATTTCTATGTACACAAAATATGTTTGAACCGAGAATGTATCGAACCCGCGACCTTTGGTGTAATAAATGACTTCTCAAACATCAAACCTTCGTAAAAAGAGCGTATTTCTTCCTTAAGGGCCGGAATACAATTTGGGACAAAACGAGAATAATGTAATCAAAATTATGTTTCGGGACGAAAGAAGCATATTGTTTGGGACGAAACAGGATTTTTTTATGTGGGACGAAACTCGGTGGGCCGAAACAAGAACAAATCAATGCGATGCCTTTGGTGTTGCAAATGTACATGTGCGACGGTGATCACTTTAGATCAGGTGATCCGTTTGATCTTTTGCCACCTTTTATTATTAAAAAAATAACTTTACAACCAATTTCCAGGATAATTTTCCGACAGATATTAGAAGAACTTCTGCCAGAATTCCGCTTGTGTTGATCAAATAGTGTTTCATACATTAACAAGACCGCGGAACCCTAAACCGTTTATATAGAGCGGCGCGGGCGCACGCAACACGCAGACAATGCTCAATAGGGCTTAAGACGGGATTTGCCATCAAAGGCCCTCGAGACAATCCGCATTGTTTCTGTGGACCTTTTTAAGTCTTCACTCGGAGGTAACTGGACCGAAAAAGGTGCGGCTCCACTTATGGCGACTACATCAAGTGTTTTTCTGTTCAGTTACAAATGGAGAGGGCTTGCCGAATTGTAGGTTTATTTCAGATATAGAATTAATCCTACTAATATTATAAATGCGAAAGTCTGGATGTTTGGATGTTTGTTTGTTACCCAATCACGCCTAAACGGCTGAACGGATTTAGATGAAAGGCACACGTATAGTCTTTAACCCGGATTAGGTCATAGCTATTAAATTCCTACGGGAAAAGTCTCATTACCGCGGGATATTTAAAAAAAAAAGAAATTACGCGCGTGTGAAACCGTGGGCGGAAAGCTGTTACAAATATAGGAGAGACAGTCTCAGTCATTGTGTTTCTCAAGATACTCGCCAAGTACGATCATGCTTTGAAACCTCCATGTTTCCAAACAACGACACTACATGGGACTCTATTATTGTCTTAAATGCCGGAAATATATGTGTGATGAAGTTGTCCATAGATGTCCATAGGTAGCAATGATCACTTACTATCAAACCTACTTGCTCATATGTTTGCAGTAACCTAGGACCCCAAAATCATAGCTACAATTGTAAACCACTATACGAACCAGCGTGAATAAAAAATCCCATTAATAAAGTGCATTCAGTTTGACTAAGTTCTTTTGTTAGGACCCTACACTATATCTATTCGTAAGGTATTTTGCTCTCGCTTACAGTGAGACTGCACCCTAACAGTACTTAAAGCCGAGAAGGGCTTTTCACGGGCGTCTTTGTGCAAACCAAAGGGCGTGTGATCCGCAGTAATAGGCCGCTTTTTGTGTGCGCGATAAAGAGGCGCGGCGTACGCACATCGAGATTCGAGACATACAAGTAAATTTTGCTATATTCAAATGTCAAAATAAGAGGTAGTTTTTAAAATTTCCTTATGGCAAAGAAATTCTATTAATTGTTAGTTTTAACGAAATGTACTTTGATAATATGTTTAATCTAATACTTCGAACATTGCATTGCCGATGGTCCTGCGCCTGACCTCTCTTCGGTCGTGACAGACTGCTGTACCATCGTGTTATGAGAGTGAGGGAATAGATAGTGCTCCTGTGGTAGCGCTCACACTTATGCACTTTAATATATCTTGCCTCATCGGCTCATCGTAAAATTCGAAAATCACCCTGGTAGCCGAAAACTCGTCTAGGAATTATTTATTAACTACTGTAGCATCTGAACTAAACATGTGTTGATATTTACTCAATAACTAGGTATAATGTGACGAAATATTTTCCACGATTTAGCCCATAACATCCATGAATGACCAGTTGATTTAGACTATGATATCGATTCCATGGTTTCCAACAAAGCATAAGATCAGTACTATTAATTTCATATTCATTCTTAACCATTTCGCTTCTAATAGTAACCCGATAGCGAGCGATGCTGAAATCCAAACCGGCGCGAGGAAGCGAAGTGGCCGCAATAATAGTGTTGTGCGTCCACGCGGAAAACTGGACTCGATGCGACCGATAGCGAGACAAAGGTCGGCGTAGACAAAGCGGCCTGATCAAGATATCAGCACTAGCCCCCCAAGGTATAAGACATGAGCAGGTAGGAAAATTGTAGGGATACGAGTATAATGGGGGCTACAGCGAGCACAGAACATATTATCATTTTTATTTTATTTTTTATTGAATAATTTTATGTAATTTGAATGTAACTGATTTTAATTGTTTTTATATGGATTCTTGATCTGAAATAAATGATTTTATTATTATTATTTTATTATTATTATTATACTAAAGCCGCGTGTGAATTATCCGCTAGAGGTGTTATATTGTAGCTTGAGGTCTGCAATGTCACTTGTCACTGCTTATTTGCCCGCTACGTTGATTTATTTGTGATTAGCGGTCGCTTACGCGGTTGCACCCACACTTAATTTCTTTTGTCAATTATCCCCATCTCCCCCCACATTTCCGGGATTAAAAGTACCCTATTTTACCCGGGGATAGTGTAGCTTTTCAACAGTGAAAGAATTTTCCAAATCGGTTCGGTATTTTCCGGAGCCTATTTAATATGTACGGTCAACAGCACATCACGGTTAACACTTGCAGTTCGATAATAGCACTTATGCCCCCGACATAAGAGTGGTACAAAGTCCAAAGTGTTACGTCTGACGTGCTTTTGACTGTACAAACAAACAATCAAATCTTTCCTCTTTATAATATTAGTGTAGATTTGAACAATCGCCTACTGCAACTGGTGAGAACTAAAACGGTAGCCCCCATTCAATGCGCAAATAAATTGACAATTGTCTGGGAAACGCAAACTATGGAATGATGCATCAGCATCATCCAGAAAACATCTCCAAACATGAAGTCAACGATAAATAATATCTTCTAATAATTCCTATTGTGAAAAGTTAATAATAGAGAACGCTTTGTAAGCTATGAATTCAAGAACTTAATCCTTTTACTAATATTAATTCCCTTTTCTTATCGCATCTATCGCTCTAGGTACTTGTCAGTGAAAATTATGTCAAGACGAAGTGTTAAGGTCGGAACAGATAACTGTGAATATGTATAGCATATCTAATATTACCTATCTATCATATAAAATATAGGGTCGTTGGCAAATCGCTTTCAGTTTATCAAATAAGTTGAATACCGTGTTACAGTGTTTCTCAAAGACAACAACAAGTGCATCCATAACAACAAAGTTTTTGTAAAAAAAAATAATTGAAGAAACTGTATATTGAAATTCCTTGAAATGATAAGCCGATCGATCGGACAAGCCGATCGGACCACGCGGCCTAAGGGGACAATTAATACCTGCAAACATTAGGCTAAGATGGATGGGCCGGTCAATCGACACAGAGCGGGCACCGGCTCTTCCTCTCCGGGTGAAAGGGGAACCGGGGGAGTTTAGTGGGTAGTGGGAAGCTTGGGTCCCGAGTCCCACACACGGCCGCAGGTCTCGCTAGCCTGCGGTTAAGGTGCATAAAAGCATTCTCCTCCGGAAGAAAAAAATAAAGGCTAAGATGGATACCTGATAATGAGATATTAATGATATTAGTGATTCGTGTTAAAAGTACTATATAAAACCTGATGTGCAAAAGAATTTGTCTGTAATTTAAATTACTCTAAGAAAACAATACAATATAACGGACTAAATTAAATTTAACCCGCGACTGAAAAACGACTACGGTTAAATGAATGTGTCTCTAAAAAGTTTTAGTTCAAAGTGGGCAAGGGCCGATTAAAGTTTGAGAGGCAGTGTGCTAGGTATGCGCGGGCGCAGGATTAGTGGCGAGCGGCGGAGCGCACGCGCGCACCAGACCCGACGTAATGCGGGCGGCGCCGGCGCAGGGCCGGGGTGCTCGGCTTAACCGACAGGACTTGGTACATTCTCCTTCTACAATGGCTCAGTGGTTTAATTGTTGAAGACGAGAATCCAAGGTTAGGAAGCCGCAAACTTTAACCCTTTTTATGGAATATTGTCCACCATTATTTGAACCTTATGTAGTTGTGATACCGGCAAAAACCAATTAAAAATTAACCGCAAGTGAAAATGCGGGTTAAAATACTTTGTCATGTTTGGTTTGAAAAAGTATTTTACCGAGAACTTTCTCACTTCGGATATTTATGAAGCATTCTTTGTAAGTGTTTTTAAAGTTTATCAAAAATTAAATACATATTTTCATATTATATATTATACTACAATCCAGTAAATACGTTACCAGGATGACGACGAGGAGACCTAATAATGCCAGTAAACAAGCCATTGTTTATGGCAAAAATATTTTTATTCTTAATCATAATTTAACTTTGTGATAGAAAAGCTACCTATAGAGAAATAGCTTTCACGAGATCAACGCAAAGGAACTTATTTCCCGCGGGTAAAACCGCAGGCACAACTAGTGTTTTCTACATCCTGCTTGCAACTACGCAACTTTCCAGCGTTACTACAATTTTCTCACTGAAGTAAAGTGTATTAAATTTTACATAATGAAGGTCTATTTACATAGCAAAGTCGATAAAACTGGCTGGTAAAAGGTCGTCGGTAATTAAGTATATAATTTATTAACACGGGTTAATTAGGGGATCTTAGCAATCATGTTTACATCTCATGTTGGGTTGCGTGCGATACACGCAGTCCCTCGCCATAGACAAACAGACAGGACAAACCAATAATACCTATATTTATTTTTATGTTAGAGCAAGTGGATCAACTTATGGTAAGTAATCACCGCTTCACATAGACACCTTTTTTTTTTTTTTTTTTTTTTTTCTCGGAGGAGAATGCGTTTATGCACCATAACCGCAGGCTAGCTAGACCCGCAGCCGTGTGTGGGACTCGAGACTGAAGCGTCCACTACCCACTAAACTCCCCCGGTTTCTCCTTCACATCCGATTAGGACGAGCCGGTGCTAGCCTTATACATAGACACCTGCACTACAGTTATGTTTTTGGTTTTTAAGAAAATAATACAGTTAATTTTTGAAGGATCGCAATAATTTACAAACGCAAAAGTTTGTGTACCCTTTTAAATTTTTACATCGGTTAATATATGAAGGATCGTTTTTATACTGTAAAGGAAACCTTAATTGAATGTTTTTATTGGTCAAAATAAAGCACACCGGTTCTTTTCCTGTCAAAGCTTTTTTCAGACACGCATAAATCCTCCAAACATCATAGATATAAGAATTTAAGTACTCCTAGAACTAGACTAGAAAATAGAACTTCTGTGTTTTCCTACCCCGTGTTTAAGCTTGAAACTTCATCCGCTCATAAATTGTTTACCCATCGAGTATAAATAATATCAATTCTTAGTTGTAATTAAAAGCTTGTTCTATTAAAGATAGTTCTCTTGTATGCCGAGGAGCGTCCCGCAGTGAATTTAACGTTCGTGAAGTAACGTGCCTTTGAGCGTGTTTCCAATTGACGGCACGACACGACAAGGCAAGTTACACACGAGTATTTTTAGAGACACGCCATCTTATAGTTATTGTTTTAATGTTTTATTTGTGAATGTATGTTCAGTACATATTTTTCTGTCTTTTCTTTTTTTCTTTATTGGCACAGCTCGTTGAAAAAGTATCTTTAAACCAAAAAAAATAGGCCTAGTTATATCGCTCTTAGCGGCCAGCCGCGTTGCGGCGTGCCGTTGCGGCAGGCCGCATATCAATTTTTATATGAAACCGCATAGTAACGACGCACTCGTTACGGATGCTGTTGTTATGGATAATATGCAATTAAGATAAATAATATTTTTTATGTACCTAATTACTACTATGAAAGTAGAGATATACTCCTGAATCGTTAGTAATATTAAATTTTTAGTCTTTGATTTCAAGTGTCCTGACTCCCACAGCCAAAGGTTTTATTGGGGTAGCTACAGCAGAAAAAATCATTTCATCAACCAAACCCAAAGCGGGAAACGAACCCATGACCGCCAGATTTTTCAACCACAGAGGCGGTCGAAATTTGTGATATCGATCCATACTCGCAGTTCCTGTTAGGTACAATGGAGAAACACTCAAGCACTTGCGAACGGCAAGTGTATGCATCACAGCAGGACCAATACTTGCTTCTACTGTAAGATTTAAAAAACAGCGACTAATTAAACCATTTACTGCATGTATTTTTATATTAGCTTTATATAGTACCTTTACGCCAAAGCCGAAGCTGAATAAATTGTAAAAAAGGTAACAACTTAAGTCGATTATAAAAACGGAGTTCTTTTTACAAAAACAACATATTCATTAAAAAGTAAAATTAACCATAGTGTATAAAATGAACATGTTTGTCTATTAATTAAAACAATTAACAGTAATGAGTAAGCTATACATTAAACAGTTAAAATACTTATAATAGTCGTTGCTATAGCAATAAGTAACACATTCCTACAATTCAAAAATCGATAAACTTTCCCCGCTCGCAACTGAGTGCAAATCGATAAAATTGCACAACAAACAACCCGCGTAAAAACATCGACAATTTTTATGTGACAACACTACAGAAGCCCCGCCCCTAAGTACGGTGCTCCCAAATATAATTGCGTCTCTTTCCCACCCTTATCATAATGCCGTGATTAATCGTAAATTATGTTATGATTTATTAGTGGGAAGCGCAAACTGAATTGTTGGGACATCAAAATTAAACTTTTTTAACGACATTTCTAATGGCGGTTTTACGGACTAATTCTGACTGAGTGGTAATAAAACTATTCATAGACAAGTTACTATTATACTGGCCGATGAATAAAACGGCTGTAAAGATAAAGGGAGTATATGTGACGCTATAAAAAGTGACGATGAAATTAATTCACCTCTTAATCAATCTATGTAAGGCGTTCGCTTGCCAGTTGAGCTTACCTATATTGAAAAAGGTGATGATGCGAAAAAGGTTTTACTGCACAAAGATAGATTTATGATTAATATGCCTGTTTTCATTTCCGTTTTTTGACCGACTCAAAATTGATACAAAAATATGCTTTATTCAAGTTGGCTTCAAAGAAGCACTTATTTATCGTCAGTCACTAATCTAACAGTGTGACTCTACCACCGGTTTCAACTGATCGCCGAGCAATTTTGGGTAACTCAAAAATAATATTCCTGGTCACTGTTTACCTTACACATTACTTTGTCCTTTTTTTGTAAGTCTTTTCTCGCCAGTTCTTTCAGCCAAACTGATAAATTCCAAAACGTCTTTTTTTAAACTTTATACAAATATTTAAGTTGAAATGATAGAGAGAGAAGTACAGTAATTTTATATACGCTAATAGTTAAATAGGTAATTACTCTTCACTTTGTGTGAATGTTTCCAGTTTGGTTAGGACATGCAGGCTTGAATCACCTGAATGTCTGAAAAGAATGATGATTCCGTGCTTCGGAAGGCACGTTAAGCCGTTGGTCCTGCGCCTGATCTCTCTTCGGTCGTGTCAGACTGCTGTCTCACCGTGTTATGGGAGTGAGGGAATAGGGAGTGCACCTGTGCTTGCGCACTCACTTGTGACTATAATATATCCTGCGTAGTTGGCTGATCGTAAAAGATTGGCCGCCGTAGCCGAAAACTCGGCTAGGAGGACATTATTATTACTCTTCAAAGGGCTTAACCACTTTATTAAGAGTCACTTACATGGAAAGAAAAAAAGAAACTTTCTTTAAACATCTGTTTCTCGGATTTATGTATATTATATAGTTTTTGCCTTAACGCGATGACAGCTGGCGTCATTAAATCATTAGGCGTAGTAATCCCGGGCTTCTGAGACGATTTGTAAGATGACAATTTGTGGTAATGATTTTTGAGTTCCAGGATATTTAAGATAAAGGCAATGTTTCTTGTAAGGAAATTAAAATTTAATTTCATCATAAACATGCCATTCCGAAATTTCGATCGCCTTTTGAAGAAGGTTTCTGAAAATAATATTATTGTACAAACTAATATCTTTAAAACGTAAGCCTTTACAGGATTTCTACTAATGACATTAAATGTTTGTAGGTATTGATACTAGGTATCCATTTTAGAAAGAATTTCATGAGAACGTCGTTTTGAAAAAGAAAAAGAAAATGGTGGGACTAGTAAGTAAGCCAGCCTCCATATAAAAATCTTTATCCCCCTTTTTTTATACCCCTTTGACAAATTTTTGATTTATTGTCCAACCAAGACAAAAACATTTATCAAAAATAAATAACATATTCTCCCACAATTTCACAGAACACCAGAAACTAGAGCTATTAGGATAACATCAGCATCATTTAGTAAATTTCCTCAATATTTCCGACAATCCGATGACAGCTGGTGTCAGTAAATCATGCGCGCGGTAATCCCAGGATTAGCGGACGATTAGCGACGCGACAATTTGTGGTAACTGGGTTCGAGGTGGGTTTAAACACATCTCAAGTGATGTATGGACGGAGGAAATTGGACATTTGTCGACTTTGTGTTTGAGTTTTTATGACACGGCTTTAGTTTGATGACGGACTAATCTTGCGGTTTAAGAATTGACTGAATTTTATGTTACATTGTGCAGTGTGTAAACTAGCTTTATTTTTATGGTAACAGTGCCTGTTTAGTCAATGTGTTGATGAGACCTCATTTACTAAAGGGTGATTTGTAACAAAAGAACTCGAATTAGATTACCCTTATATGATAAAATTTATCATTGGTGGTTATTTAATAACCACTGTAATAACATGACTTAGCGCCATCTATAAAAATTTCAATGTATTAAATTATTAATGTATTAGCGCCCTCTTTCGTAATTGTAATGTATTAACTAAGCAATAAGAAATGTTATAGATTATAGTACCATGAATCCTTACCGGCTAAAGCAAGCCAAACATTGTGTCATTTGTAATAGTTCGAAAAAAAGATCATAGATGGAGTTAGCAAATTCAGATTATTGTTTTAGTGTATTCCGCGGTGATGAGATTTTTTTCCGTACAATGACCCTCGGGCCATAACTTTGTATTTTTGAGCAAAAGACCAACAGCAAAATAAGCTTGCTTGCATCCGCCCTCAGCGTCCTTCCGGGGAACTGTTGCGTGGGACTTGCTTTGCTATCTTATTATATTTGTAATAACGCTCCATATTGCAAATAAATACTTTTTGTGGAGATCTGCGTTTGTTTGAAGACGACCAATTGCTCCTCTACGTGTCGATACTCCACTACTTTGACGACGCATCGTGTCATCCCAGCTTCTCATCTTTATTAATGACGCACCCAAACGTCATTTTACTATATTGGCGCCCAACGTGGGGCCTTCGGAAGTACCGGAAGTACCTATTTTGAAGACCGGAAATGTCAGACTGCGACTTCACCAACTACAAAGAAAGTCGTCGTCTGGACCGTCCTTTAAGATCAACAAACCCAGGAAACTGAAGAAACCCAACAACCCTACTACAGAACACAACACAACTACATAGAGCAATTCAGTATTCACTAGTTGCATCTGTACATTACTTCCTTCAGGGGAATAGTGCTACAGGACTTCTAGTTGAATATACATATAGATGCGCATGCATCCACCCTCAGCGTCCTTACGAGGAACTGTTGTGTGGGACTTGCTATCTAAAGAAGTCTCTGTTGAAAATTATAAGACTGAAAGTCTTTCAAGAATAAAGAAAATACAGGAAACTAAAGAAACCCAAACTACCCTCAACCATAACGACAAATCTAGCAGTTCAAAGCATGGAGGCGATGTGTGCCGAGCAGTTCACGCAGCTTTTGTTAATCATCGGTCACCGAAGAGGTACATTTACTACATGCTCCGCGTCCTATGGAGGAACAAAGGAGGCAGAAGTGGTGAAATATCTCTTGGCAGCGGTAAGCGTATTGGAACGCTTAGTGAGGATCTTCGAGGAAGACGCCTTTGTAAGCCTGCCTGTTTTTTTGAAAGATGAAACACAAGAGAATGTTGACTTGGCATTAAGACGATGTCAGAGCACAACAATAATCCTGCGACAAGCGGATTGTGAACTCCCGTACATACTCAACACTGATGCAAGAGAATTTGCTTTAGATGCAGCTCGTGTGCAGGGGGAGGGAGGTGATGAACACCTCGTAGAACACGCAACTCGTTTAATGAATACGAGTACAACAACTTGTAGTTCAACTGATACTACAGCCTATCTAACTTTAAGAAAAGATTTGAAGACCACAGCTAACAATGAAGTAGACTTTCGACAGATAGTTTCGGAAACAATAAGGCGACATGGACTTGCATCCTTCGAAGTATCACGACAGTCTACAACCCGTTGGCGTTTACTATTCCTCAAACTTGACTCCATTATGCTGGGAGTGTAGAGAGACCCATACCCTTGTCAGTCAAGCCTTGCGGAAGAGAGGACGGCCTAGAAATGTTGATAGAACACTGATTGATAAAATCTTAAGAAACACTATCCAGATCTTATCGTCGGGACGACTTCTAGATCTGAGGGGGAGAATGTAATAACATGACTTAGCGCCATCTATAAAAATTTCAATGTATTAAATTATTAATGTATTAGCGCCCTCTTTCGTAATTGTAATGTATTAACTAAGCAATAAGAAATGTTATAGATTATAGTACCATGAATCCTTACCGGCTAAAGCAAGCCAAACATTGTGTCATTTGTAATAGTTCGAAAAAAAGATCATAGATGGAGTTAGCAAATTCAGATTATTGTTTTAGTGTATTCCGCGGTGATGAGATTTTTTTCCGTACAATGACCCTCGGGCCATAACTTTGTATTTTTGAGCAAAAGACCAACAGCAAAATAAGCTTGCTTGCATCCGCCCTCAGCGTCCTTCCGGGGAACTGTTGCGTGGGACTTGCTTTGCTATCTTATTATATTTGTAATAACGCTCCATATTGCAAATAAATACTTTTTGTGGAGATCTGCGTTTGTTTGAAGACGACCAATTGCTCCTCTACGTGTCGATACTCCACTACTTTGACGACGCATCGTGTCATCCCAGCTTCTCATCTTTATTAATGACGCACCCAAACGTCATTTTACTATACCACCTAATAAATCGAGTTTTTAATTGTAAGTTTGTAAAACTTAGACGCATTTGGTAACGTTACCAAATAGCCAATACTAACTTATAAAATAAATTGGCTAACTATCAATCGTCATCATCCATTGATCTGGCCTCAAAGTAATGATGAAGGTGTCATTAAGGAAATTCTACGAATTTCAATTTTAGAAATGAGGACAACACAGGGTATATCAAGAAAAAAAATATGATTTGTCTCTCTCCTGTATGTAAAATGCAAAACTATGTTGTAAATGTAAGAGGTACTTTTGCTAAGGGGGTTTGCCATTCTATGCCACTACCAGTGCGTTAACGCAGCGTTACAACGCGCAGGCGCCGACGCGTGCCGCCACGTGCCACATTGCACATTTCGCCCGAACAACTTGATATGCATTAACTATTTAATTTGGTGACAAATTCACAAAGGTCTCGCGTAGCAAGAATTTCATTAATTAAGACTAATTTAATATTATTAAATATTAAAAAAACTAACAAAAAGAGAATGCCCTAAACAGAGACCTGCTGCGCAATAACATTTTTATCTTGAAATCTTTTCTTTACTTAAGATCTAAAATGTCTAATTTTAATGATACATTAATGCGCGATTCGTTAAATTAAAATAATGAAATGCTAGACTTTCCAGGTCAGTTTTAGCATTGCAAATGCAACTAATGCACTGCCAATTCCTACAGTCCTCAACTTTTTTTCTATTAAGATACATCCGAAATTCCAAAACACTCCAATCGCATCACCCGATGCACTTTACTCTGCAGAAGTTAATAAGTGCATAACGAAATAAGCGGCAAATGAAAACTAATGCCCGCGCTACCCTCGGTGCACTCACCGACGGTTCTGCGACAATCTAATTACAACCCTCGGGAACTGCGATATTTCCCAAAACTTTTGGGGAACTGTAAGTGTTGTCTTTGTATTTGGAAGCATGAATATAGGCGGAGGGATTTATTTTATGTTGCAACATGTTTCAACAAAATTGACAAAGACTGGAAAAAAATAACAGATAACTCTTATACATTGTATCACCCATTTTTGTAACATATTTTCTTTTATAATTTTGTGCAATAAAGAGTATATCTATCTAACTCTTCGAAAGTTAAATATTAAAAATATTCTATTCAGTGAAATATAAATATCGCTCAATGTGGTATAGCCTCACATTATTATTGCCAAAATACAGCGCCCAAAACTGCCATAAGACTTAGGCTTCATGTAGGCGACGCCGGAACCGGACCGGCGCCGGAGCGCATATTGTTATGAAAACCGTGCCTGCGCCGGACTAAAACCGCGTGTTCTATTTTGATGCTGATTTTAGTTCAGAAAAGCATGGCGGCCCGATGCGCACGCGGTGTCGGGCCGGCGCCGGTCCGGCTCCGGTCCGGCACCGGTCCGGCTTAGGCGTGGTTTTCATTCGTATACACAAACATCCGGTCCGGCGCCGGTCCGGTTCCGACGTCGTCTACATGAAGCCTTATTCTCACCATGCCCGCACAAACAATTTTTTCTGCAATAACGCATCATATTATTTTAATTTTTTTCTTCGTATACACAGACAGGTTTAGAAATTCAGGATTATTTGTTGAAAAAAAAAATACTTCCAACTAAAAAGCGATCTTGCCAAATTACTTCCCTTTTATTTTTATTTTTCTAAGAAATTCTGTTGTATTAATGTACATTTCTTTCTTCCACTTCGAAAACCCATCTAATTCCATTACATTCGAGTCTGCATCAACAAATCATCATTCCGAAGGGTTGTAATCACTTTAGCAGCAGCAATCGCGTTACCCCCGGCTCATTAGCCGCTCTAATCTAATTTCAATTTCATTACGACTACCCTCCCTGCTTTGTTCGATCTGTTGTTGTCAAGGGCTTGTTGACGACTATTGTTTTCCGTAGGAATATTGTCAACTAGAGCTAATGTTTTTATGAGACAAACAAACAGGTCGGTCACATGTCAGTAAGTGATCACCGCTGCCTATAAAACGTTGTTAAGTATAATATTGCATTTAGCATTAGTGAAAATAGCGGTCTAGGCCTACAATTCGCTTGTACCTTGAAAAATCATTTAAGTGATAAACATTTTTGTCTACTTGTAGTAGCTTCCTTTTTATAAACTTGATAAAAACCTACCACATCAATGATTGGAGACAAAGATAATAAAACCATATTTTTTTCCAACTCTTTTAATACCATATCACGTTTTATCAGCAGGATGGCACAAAGATTTCGACTGACACTAAAATACCCCGATGAAACACTTTTAACTAAGTAACTTGAACAAAAAAATTAAGGGATATAATTATCTACTAAGAAGTATTTGATATTTAATTTAAACATTTTCAACTTAATTTCAGATTTTTTTTTAACATTTAATTTTCGTAACATAAGTTATAGATTACGTCAATGTTGTTTAAAAATAGTTGTGATGAAATATGAAAGTAGAAAGTATTCTGAAACATCACGTAAGTTTAATAAAGACAGCGAGCGTATCACGATTAAACCATACTCGGCAGAGTTATTTCACGAAGTATAGTGAACCAAAGAATTAACATCAATCAACAGAATGGTATTGAAAGTGCAAGAGTCAGTGTTCTATAAAAATTAGATATCTACTCAAAAGGTATGAAAGTGTTAAAGATCAAAGTAAACTACAATATTATATTCAAAGATTTGGCTCAAAACAAAATTTGTTAACTTGCATGAACATTATCAACGAAAGGTAATAGAAATTAAAAATAATCCCCGGACACATTTCACACAACGCTGTCCAGCCTCGAAATAAGCATATAGCATTATACATAGATATACCCAGACCGATACAAACTTCTCAACCATTATACCAAATGGCTCGACAAAAATACATTAATTTGATTTTAACGGGAACCACATTTTGCACGTTTTTTATAACAACATTTCCCTTCTTAGTTTCACCTTTATCTGCGTAAACTGAAAAATTATTTCACTGTTACTATGTACTGGAAAGCTGTAGCTTTCCATTATAGTGTACTATAATCCCCAGGTGACATAGCGTACATTCTATCCCGGAAATGTGAGAGGAAGGGGGGGGGATATTTGAGAAAATAAATTACGGGGAAACCACGAAGGCGGACGCTAGTGAAGAATAAAAATCATCCACTCACGCGCAAATTCATCGCTGCACCAATCCCGACCGTCATTAAGCCATCTGATTCCAAACCCATTCCCGATCATTCCAATATTTTACTCGTCCCGGTATCGATTTATTTATCGTAACGATAAATCATTCGGCGATCATTACCGGCAATAATTTATAGTAGGCAGCACGGTCGGCGCTTTGAGACAATAAATCAAATTGAAAACAAGCGCCCGCGCACCTACTTATCATAGATTCCTAACTCTGGCTGTTTGTTTTAAATATTATAATTTAAGTGGCGTGTTCTAAATTCTTTTAATATGGTTCTGTTGAGGGTGAAGTGTAGATAACTTGACAGTGAAGTAGCTCTACCTAATTGAACCTGTTTTCAACGTGAAACGGACGTTTTACTCGTAATTGTCAAAATGCAGCTAAAAATAACATATAATTAAAAATATTTTATAATCGTGTAAGCTTCAAAGATGCGCTTATGAGTATCACTGTTACAAAGTGACTCTGCCACGAGATTGTAATAATTGCACAGTAGTGCAAATAATTTTACGGTCTCTCAGCGTAGACCCCACTAATTTTCTTTCCAGTTTTCTCTGGGCGACCTGTATTTTATTGATGTTCTCCTTCGTCAGGACCCAGGTTTCTGCCCCATAGGTGAGGACCGGTAAAATGCACTGGTCAAACAACCTGGCTTTCTTTAACACTTGGCTCAGGGAACAAAGTAAGGTCACCGATGCAGTAAAAAGAGTGGCAAGTCTGAAATGGCAATGGGCAGGACACATAGCCCGCAAACATGGCTCGTGGGGCAAAACAGTGTTGGAATGGAGGCCGTGGGGCGAGAAAAGACCTCGAGGAAGACCCCAAATGAGGTGGAAAGATGACGTCAGGAAAGTCGCCGGCACGAATTGGATGGAGGTAGCGCAAGACCGAATGAGATGGCGCAATCTGAAGGAGGCCTACACCAAATTGGTTGAGAACGGCTAAGAAGAAGAGAAGAGAGAGTGCAAATAATGAGATTCTACTGCTTATTCGTGAAGTTGACTTTAATTTTACCAAGACGGTCACTTGCAACAAAATAGTATATTAATTTGTATTGTAAACATTAAACATATAAATTAAAAATATTAGCAAAAGTATATAAAAAAAAGTAGCGAGTTATGTCATATACGATGTCGTATGGTAACATTAAATTTTTCTAATGACTGCAGTTACCCTAATTGTAAAAAACTAAAAGTGGCTTTACTGTTTGTTAATGGACTGTGCCTTCACTGAGCTTTTTTTGTTTATCGAAGTAACCTTGTGACCTCTTGTAGGTAAGGTCTGATATTAAAACAGATGTAAATCAGTTTCGAATGAGTAGATACAGAGTAATGCTTCAGCTTTGTACTATAAAGATATGTAAGTCTAAAAAAATATTTAATGCAAAGAAAAGTATTTTAAATTGATTGATTTCTAGCTTTAATAATAAATTACATGTCCGTTTTGGTAGGTCTTTTTATATAATGTGCAAGGTGTGCAAGTAGAGTGTTTAAAAATATTGTATTATTAACTTTGAGGAAATCTCTATGTAGTTTGGATTTCTGGCTTTCGTAAATATAAAAGATATTAATTTCGGTTTGAGAGTGCCACAACTATAATATTTTGATAATATTGCAACATTTTCCAATGGCAAATTGCTTCCTTTCAGCTTCCCGCTAAATAGTACTTTCTCCAGTTGGGAAAAAAATATTACCGATAACTATCATAAAAACAATTGTAAGTTTAACCTGGCCACACCAGATCGGCATTCTCAAAGGGTTGACTGCTAAAAGACGGGTCCTTAAGTGCATAGTTTTAAGGGTTATAATGCAACGTCAGTGATCACGTTCGGTGTTGATTTATCAATCAATAATGCAGCATCGTTAGTGCGCCGGCGGGTGCGCGGGCGCCGCCTTTGCCGCGCCGACTGCATTTATTTATTTGCATTGCGCATCCACTGATGGATCTTGCGGTGAACAGAGTATGAATAAATGTTGTGTTGCATGATACCCGGACAAACGTATTGCATCGTTCTCGGAAAATTCTGCATTTACTGAATAGCAGATCAGCATATTTTTCTGTAAAAAAAGCTGTTAATTTTTTTGATGAAAAACGTTAAGTTCTAAGATAAAACATAAACTGCCATCATAATATTAAAGTGAGTTTCGGCACAATTTTTTTATTTTCGCCACATGGTTAGCGGCCAATGCAACCTGTTTCATTGCGAGACAATTCATAAGGAAGAATCGTTCAATGTGTTATCAAACTGTACTCTCTTCTGATCTTTGTTTCCGATTTCAAGTATTACAATCTATATTATTGTGGCACAATCTCAGTCTGAATTTTTGTGACTTTCAAAAAATGGATAAGAAGTATCGCGTATAAATTGCCGTAATACCAGAGCGGCAAAAACCGCTTACAATCGCTTCATATGCGTCCTCACACCCGAAACGCTTTTGCCTCGGAAACTTCCCTTAGATATTACATATTATATCATTATATATTCTATCTGGCGGTAGAGTCACTCTGTGTGATTGACGTTTCATAAATACTTTATACTATTACATGAATAAAGAATATTTTGATTTGATTTGATCAGTAATCAGTAAATACAATGCTTCATTTTTGGTAGGCCAACCATTTTGTATAAGAAGCTCTTAAACACGCGCCAGCCAGCAAAAATGCTTGGATCGAACAGCACCGACCATCAACGGTCACAGAAGTATCGTGTGGAAATTGCCGCTTACATAGCCGAGCGGCAAAAACCGCTTACAATCGCTTCATTGTCGCGCCTTCACGGCCGAAATGCCTCGCCCGTCGCCTCGCTGCCTCAGTCGCCATTCCTGGCTCGGCATGCCGGAATAATGCTTCGATGAATTATTTAACGATTGATAATTGTTTTATGGGACTGTGGAATAAATGTGGATCTTCGACACTTGATGTAAAAGAATCGATTTATTCAGAGGCAATGCAAGCTGCATCGTGGCGTTTAATGTGTGTGCGAGTATTGAGTGATGCTGAATAGTGAAGTTTTCATCACTATAGAAACTGATGGGGTGACTACGAGTAAATAGAATTTTATTTCGCCGCTTGCGTTCTCGGGGTCTCAGTCCCATTCCCAGATCGGGCACAATTTTATTTGTGTCGTAATTTCCGTACTCAGCTTTGGTAGATCACCAATCCGCACGCATGATGACTTGATTTCAATGGATGTCTTGTTGTGAGAGGCAATGTTAAAAAGAAATAGTTCTTTATATGAAAAAATTAAATAGAATAGCTACTGTTATTGTTCACCCGAAGAATCAGTGTAGCCAGAAAGTAAAAAATTTAATATAATATGAGACCTTATTCTAAGTATGAGACTTTATCCAATCGAAACAAAAAAGACTCAAAACACGCAAGGTTCCAGTTCCCAAAAATTTTCGAATAACAGAACCTCCTATCAACAGTGATAAAATAAACTGCGCGCTTTCGGCGGCGTCTCTGCGCCTCGGCAACAATGCAATGATTCAATCACGCCGCCTGGGAAACGCGCCGATGCAAACTCCACGGATATTTAGAGATTCGCACCATAGTAGTAACAGTTAAGTGTGGTGGTGTGGTGAACCAATGGGCTGGTCAATAGCCACAAGGCTGGCACCAGCTCGTCCCAATTTGGGTGTGAAGGGGAAACCGGGGGAGTTTAGTGGGTAGTGGACACTTTAGTCTGGAGTCCCATACACGGCCGCAGGTCTAGTTAGCCTGCGGTTATGGTGCATAAACGCATTCTCCTCCGAAAAAAAGGATGGTAGAGCTAATGCTGCAGACAAATCCTGTCTGTCCATCGAAATGGCATCAATTAATTTTGACCGCCTCCGTGGAACAGTGGCTAAGCCGCTCGGGTATAACACCCGGAGGTCGTGGGTTCGATTCCCACTTAGGGTCTGGTCGGTGGTAGGACTTTTTCAGAGTCCGACTGGCTAGCTAACCCCCACAGGTGAAATCTGCCGCTATAATAGCTCTGGCTGTGTTCCGGCAGTATTAATGTGGGAGCCAGCACTTGAAATCAAAGGCTCGAAGATCAGATGAGCCTTCAGTCTGGCAGCACATTGAGCGACGCTTCCTGGTGAAGTTTCCCTCAATGGAATAGGCGCAGTGGCCGCTTACCATCAGGTGGGCTACTTGTCTGTCTGCCAACTGACTAAGTATAAAAAATAATGGGCCTGCGCGCCCAGAGAAGCACCACCATCTCATAGATGATAGACGTATGAGTAGTAGCTTTGCTTTAATTGCGCTCCGTTGGGATTAAGTGTCGGAGGACAAAACCATTTTCCCCATAGCCTTTTATCTGCCCCCTCCGGGCGGGCAACGCATTTTAGATCGAGTCACAGGTGTCCGTAGTTTATAGAACTGAAATACTGGAGTTATTACAGTTTTAATTAAAACTAAATAAAGTAACCAAAACATTCATCATTTACTCGTCTCTTGAGATCAAGTCATTTTTGTTTTCAAAAATCTATTATGGACGGAACCATCTCGCCAGCCCCAGCTCGCCCTTGACGGAATTCATTTATTTTTCTAAAACAGCCTTGTGTTTTTCGTGGCGAGCTATGCAGACGAGTGGCCACATTTCACTGCCCACTCCTAGCGCGGCTTATTTATATAATTGTCGAATTAAACCGCCACGTTTTTCCGAGCCGTTAAAACCCGATACGAGCTTAGGTGTGCGGTAGAGATCCACCCAAGTCACGCTGTGGGTGTTCAGATATTTAAGGCGAATTTTACTACCATTTTTATGCACATCCCCTAGACGCTTAGTTGTCTACAACATCCCTTTTCTCGCGAAAGGTTTGGCCAAGCACAATCAGCTATTTAATGAATTACAGCAGTAATTTCGATACGATACGACCCTGTAATGTGAAGAGAAAACAACGTAGGTAGCCAAAGAAAAGTTTCTACCCGCTGCCATAACCGCTCCGTCCACTTGGAACCCATGCTTCGCTCCCATGGGACCAAATAACCATGTCCAATCCAATTGAGCTCTAAGGACCTTACTCACCAATAAAAACATAGGACAACGGATAAGGTGCCCTTCTTCACCGTGGACCCCAGACTAGCGACTACTACGAATTATACGTTCAAGGCAACTCATTTCACATTTTATAACTTAGCTCCCTTTTGAAATCAAAGTCATCTGTAACACGATCCACAAGGTGTAATAGAGAGGCAAAATATAAACATTTACGATTACGACTCAAGATTTACATATAAGCGTAAAATGTAAAGTTAAACTGCGATGGTCACATTTATCTATCCGCTTTTACGATTGCTGGTTCTGGTGTTATTAACAAATTAATTACCTAGACGATTGCCTAGTTAGGAATTCTAATGTCACACGCTTTATAATATTAAACGTGAAATTCCTTCGAAATAGGCATTGAAATCTTCTTTATAACAGAAGTAAAACAGGTGGAGGTTCTTTTCGAGTCGCTTTTATGTATGCTAATCCGTTATTTTACTTCTAACATAAAACTTTATCGAGTTTATCTGGGATAAAAATATCTATGCCATTCCCAGTGCCGAAAACAATATCGATATAATTTGTTTGTTTACTTTAGCTTTTATGATATGAAAACTAAAATTATTATAAAAGGCCAAATAGGTTAAATTCATGCATTGCCAAAAGAACTCTTGTTGCTTTCTTGATATCAGGATATTGGGTTCAAATTCAGGAATTTACAATTTTTTTGCGCATCACCAAACCTTCACTTGGTGAAAAAGTTGGCTAGAGAAACACTATATTTTTTTGGAAGAGAATGCGTTTGACCATGGTGGGAAATCAATAAGTAGATACCTACTTGAAAATTGTATACTTCATGCAGTTCAATAGGACAAAACATCAACATCTTCTTCATAAATTAAACTGTTGACTAGACCATATAATTATAACCTGTTAACAGTCGAAAGTTTTCCCACTCTAAAATGAAATATAGTGTTAAAAAGTCATTACTCAATTTGGCTATCCCACTCATACATCTCAAGTGAAGTTTTTGCGAAGATTTCTATCCATCACGTAGTAACGGTTGTTTGAGCGTACATCGTCGTTCACCCAGCACGGACAGACAGACGATTGATAGATCGATCGCCGGACAAACGCACCGACAGTTTAACCCGAGATTATCACTAATATTAGAGATGTTGATTTACTTCAAAGATCGCCGGTTTGTTTGTAGAGGTAGTGTACAGTTCACCATATTGAACGCAACATTATATCCATACTAATATTATAAATACGAAGGTAATTTTGTCTGTCTGCCACGCCAAAACCACTGAACCGATATTGAGGAAAGTTGGCACGGACTTAAACCAGACCGGAAGGCTAATTATTTTACTAGAAAACCCACCTATCTCTGAGATAACAAATATCCTTACTATAACATTGAAGCAACGGATTTACATGTTTTTTGCAAAAAAGAAAATAATGTTTATCCGTGGTTTGGCATGGCACATATAGTACAAACTATGCTTAATTTGGGGCTAGACGGCGCTCTATGAAATATTATTTCCGATGATTTTTTTAAAAGCCATAATACGAGGTCCACTGTACATATTACTTTGTTAAGTCAAGAGAGAGAGATTGTGTTATTCATCAAAGGGTTATAATGAATTCGCCAGACACACCACATCAATTATTCGAATCCGTATGAATGATATCGATAGATCAGTTTTCGTAGGAGTAGCGATAAGAATCGGATTAACACCGGTTCTATGCTTGGTTCAATGCCATGTTTCACTTTTAAATTGACTTTTCTGTATGCGAAATTCGTCAAGCCATAATGAACTTGAAAAAGACCAAGTTTTGCATAAACGCAGTTCTTCTACAAAAATATTGATAACTATAAATGCACACTTTCGCATTAGGCTAAGCTTTGTAAGAATAGCTGTAAGTTAGAATAATAAATTTTAAAATACTTTAGGATCCAATAAACACAAGTTTGTTACAGTGCTGTTGTTATTTTATGAATGTGTCAACATGTATTGTCCACTTTCTAATCGCACAAAACCGATGACCACAAAATCGATTTGGTATCGGACAAAATATTTCGTTCACATCCGAAATAAATTAGAAAAACACAAAACGAAAGCGTCAGGACAAACGCTCAGTTATTCCGTCAGTTTTTGTGCGCACACGCCACTGGCATGTTTTAAACATGTCATACATGTGTCCCGGTGATTGGGACACCATACGAAACACCGGCAGTTTTTATTCGCAGCACTAAAATATTTCCAATACATGGGAAAATAACATATACATAAGTCATTCGACCACGCGTCCCATTTTAAACGGGACAATCTGATGGGACAGTTCAACTGTATGTGTTTTGCCAGTCTTCATTTTATACCAAGTAGGCATGTAATGTAAAGGATCATTTCGTCATCGGGAACTATCAAGAGGCATGTTGGGCTCACGCCTTCATCAATTTGGAGACCTTTTGGCTGATGACGATTAAGACGATGAGAAAAAAAGAAAGAAAAAATATATTGACAAATGCCTGACAACAGAACGTTAGAAAGAGTTACTTGTGAATCTGACAGAATAGAATTCGTAAATTTTAGGTTCATTGCTCTATTTTGTACCTACCTCTTCTAGACCGGGACAGAGCGTCCAAGTAATTATGAATATAACTATGGATATTGAAAAAGCCTTCTGCAATACACTTAAGGGCCGGCTTCGTAAAAAGCGAGACAATACGCTTGGACATCACAACACGGGCCTTATACCGCGGGCTTTTTGCAAGAAGACTCCATTCGAAGCGCAAATGCAGGCGCGGCTCGCGTCAACTGATACAGTCGGGAATATTTACGATTATTCATTTATAAATATATTTTACTTTAATTAAGAGGGTTGAAGATTAGTAAATTATCTTGGTATGGGCAGGGCATGTGATGAGAAGGGATGAAAGGCACGTTAGGAAAAGAACGATGAATATGAATGTTAGTGGACGGAGAGGAAGAGGACGTCCGAAATAAGGTGGATGGATTGCGTGAAAGATGATATAAGTGAAAAAGGAGTGGATACCTCGTTGACAAGTGACAGGGATGAATGGAAGAGAAGAACATATTGCGCCGACCCTAAATAAATTGGAACAGGGCAGGAGGAAGAAGAAGAAGAAAGATTAGCAAACCTTCTGAAGTCGCAAGAAAATGCATGTAAATGCTTATATAGTTCTGGTGGTATTACGGTGATATTTATGGGATAGAGAATTTGAAGAACCTACATTACAATTTTTTCGAGCGCCGTCTAGCCCTAATTAATTTATAAGGAATAAAATGAAATCTGCCAACACAATAGCTTTGGTAGTATTCCAGTAATATTAATGTGGAAGAATATTTTGAACTATTTAACTTTAACCACAGTTTTTTTAAGTGTATTTATTTATTACAAGAAGTCGCGTGTACATTATACGTACAACATTTGTGTGCAAGGCAAAGTCGATTTGACAAAGTTACAAAGAAGCTATGATATTCCAGACGGACTGTACAAATCTACCGGTCTGCAAAAACCAATTCATCCATATGTAACGCAAACACGGACAATGGCACATATGTAATATGTTATTTCACGCGCCCATTCCATGTAGCGGGACCATGACGATTTGTCACCCTAACTATTATTTTGAATGTTGGCAATATTGAAATTGGTTCCTGGGTGCATAAAGTGGGAAAGTAAGTGGATTTTGTTCACCTCGGAGTCAAATCACTTGGGTAAATTAACTCAACGAATTTTTCAGAGTCCGGCCTAGCCAGCCACAGGTGAAATCTTCCGCCATAACAGCTCTGGTTGTGTTGCGCCAAAATTCATGTGGATACCAGTGTACTCAAAAGCAATAGCTCAAAGAGTAGGCTCTTAATTAATTAGAGAGAGAATTTAATAATAATATATATACATTGAATCTATAGTTCAAAAAGCTCCTTCTAAAATTATAGTTAACTTTTGACGGTAAATTCGTTTGTGTCCACTTTAATGAAGGCAATGCCAATATTTATTTTGACTTGTGCACGTTATTTCTTTTTTCGCCCAATCCAGATAATTAGAAGGAGCGAAAAACCCTACCGATCGTATTTGGAGCAGCGATCGTTCGGGTTCCGCTCCCGGCCGGTGACGTGTCCAAAAAGACGCTACGCGGACCCGACATCACCTGGGAGGACATCTTTTTGCGACAAACAGGGTTGACCATGCCTGATTATCACTAATATTGTTATATGTTTTTGACGTGACCAGGTCTTATAATTCGATGGAGCCGGCTGCAAGAACGAAAAAGCATGACGCAATGCGGCGAGATGCGGCGTTCCCTCGCTTTCCGCTGTCTGTCTGTTACTATTTGTATGCTTAGATCTTTAATACTACGCAACGGATTTTGATACGGTTTTTTAATAGGTAGAGTGATTCAAGAGGAAGGTTTATATGTATAATACATGCATAATATAGTAGAGAAACACTGATATCAAGTGGGCTGCGTGACTGTTAACCAACTAAAATAGCATTAAAAGGTATCGGATTACTATCCCTTCTAGTTTTGAGGGTAAAATAATAGGGAGGGCAGGATTATGTGCACTCACTTGTGATCTATAATGTCTTGCATAGACGGTAAATCTTTCACATTGGCCGCTTTTGCTTAAGTCTTGCATGCAAGGAACTAGTAGGTATTATAGTTATGGGTAATCGTTGTGATTAGCTAATACAGCCAAAAATTGCCAGAAAATGTTTGATTGAAATAACTCCCTCCTACCAGCCCTATATCAGTCCTAGCAAACGGCAACCTCGGCAGATTTACTGCGCATTGTCTCTCCTCAGGAGCCTTAACTGGAAGTGGCGCGCCCTAATGAGCAGCCGCGATAATGCCCGTCCAGCACGCTGCCACCAAGCCCTTTGAAAAAAGATGGCGCTGTCACCTCCGCATCCGGTTCGAAGGACCAATTAAAATATTACTTGTTCTTTTTAAGGAATAACTTGATGCGATAGAAATTAGATTGCTTTCCATTGCCTTTTCTGATGGAAAAGGTTTGATAAATACAGGCTATTCTGCATTCATGCTTTAATCCTGACTACTATGAGCATAAAGGAAAAATATCAGGAATTTATCTGTTAGTGGTATGTTTAAATTAAATTTTTCTATTATTTGTAACATGTCAAGAAAAACATCTATTCCGTCTGACCAGATAAATAGACGGATTATAGTAATGTGAGCCAACGATGTTATATTTTTTTAAAACAAAAATCAAATGTAAGTCATGTTAATAATCAAATTGAACTCTATCACCACGAGATCCATCATTTTATAGTTTATTGCTGTTCCCCTATGGCAAAGCTCTACAATAGAACATAAATATAAAAATACCAAGCCTCATCTAGTCTTACTAATTTAATTCAAAGACAAACCGCATGCGGCCTCGCTACGCCGAATATGGTAGCGTTATACCAAAACGTACACCATGGCATTTTGTTGTCGACGGCTCTCGTTTCCCCGAGCGCCGCGTCGGCGAATTGAATCGAAACGCATAAATTTGCAATTGCAACGCCAACGATCCCAAACGGGACAATTAAAACGCAGTACAATATTTCTTCGGGCAATTCATAATCGTAGCAGACTCATTAAAGAGCTATAGGCCCATTTGAATGCGTGTTTTTTGCGTTTTTTACTCATCTCATTACCTTATAAGTTATGATTGGGTTTCTTTGATCATTTTAATCATGCGGTCGTTGCTAAAGCAAAGTGACGAGAGTGTGGGGTTCGGCGTTCGACGCTTTTATAAAAAGTTGATTTGAATTTCATGATTACAATAATATGGATCGGTGCTAACCTGATTAATTGATTTAATGTGCATAGTTTATGTGATAAATATACCTATTCACGATGTAGTACAATGTCAAGGTAGATAAAATTCTATAAATGCTTAACCAATGACGATATCAACTGAACAATAAATTATATATGTTCTCTCTATTCTAATCATGAATGACACAGGAAATGAAATTTTCCGTATCACGCGTGCTCTTTGTCCCACTGTATATGTAATGTATTGAGGACATTAAAAATGAATACAAAAGGTTAAATCATATTATTGTTCATAGAGCGTATTGCGACATTTTTTTATCTGCACTGGTAGGTTAAAAAAGACTTAACATGATATTTAATAAAAGTATTTATGAAAGTCCAATGGCAAAAATAAATGACTACACTTACTTTCAAAAAATCTACTGTTTACCTTTAGCGGTGGGTTGGTACGCATCTACTAATATATCATGTTCACATTCCAATACCGTACCGATCTCTGAGAGTTCAAGAGCGTGCACGATAAATCCACGATCGAGAGGATCGCGTGACCGGCCGGTATTTAACTTAGGCCGCCATGATAATTACAATCAATAATCGCTTATGCGATACATAAACTGAATAGCAACTATTAATCTGACGATTATCAACTGTTACACAAACACGAATTGATTTTATTCCCTGATAAAACTCACAGAATTACACCTTAAATGTTCAACAATAAAGTTGGTATCTGAATGATGAAATTGGTGTTTATAAGACATTCGAGGCAATGAATTGCACGGGCGAGCGAAATGTGATAAATAAAGTTTAAGTAGCAAAGCGGCGGTGTGTGCGAGCGGGATGCATTTATGCGGTGCGGTGTAGGATAGAGAAAGACGGCAGTATTGTGAAGAGTTAAGGGGTGAACAAAACAAACACTGGGCGGCAATTACAAGCGCCCGCGGTGCGCGCGTCGCCGTCGCGTGCCGCCTTGCAACGACGATCAACGATTATATTTTTAAACTTTCCCAAAAGTCACTGTTATCGCGAAATGCTTATCAATTTTAAAAATCAGGGTCATGTAACTGTAAAATACGCCACAATATTAAATAATTTAAAATTAAGGGTAACTTAAGTTATTTTCGGGGTACCTTTTTAGTAATAACTGAAAAGTAAGCAGTATTACATTAGACTAGCTAATTCTATAAATCAAGTTGCAAAATCATTTAAAGAGACTCAGAATATCATTTTACCAAGTCTGTCGATTTTTGTAATTTAGTTGTGTTACAAGATACAAGTATATTCCAACAACTCTACGAGAAATCAAATAAGAAAAAAGACGTTGAAAACCTTCAGCCGTAAGTTATGTGGCATAACGATATCTCATTTCGGAGGCATTCCATCGATTTCCTACACGATCGTTAGGTCGATCGATGCGTTAAGGCCGCTTTCACATTAGCGCGGCAGCCGCGCGACTGCAGTGATGCCTTTACAATATAAAAACAGCGGCACGACCTGTATAGTACCATTTACAAAAGATGACCACTAATTGCAATTCACTGCGCATGAAACCTCAAAAAAAAGGCAAAATAATAGTAAAATTATACATGTCCGCTTCGGTCTTCAGTAGTCTTGACACATTCTGCCATACCCCGCAACCGAAAAATGCCTTCTTTGCAGTGGTACTTACGGACGGCAGCAGATCAACCTACCCTAATCAAAAATCCTGTCAAAAATTCTCAATAGAAAGAGAAGTCTATGTAAAGTAATTAAAGCTGATAATTGTTTGTAGAAATTTTGACAGATTAGGGTAGTCTGACGTGCTGTGGCCTGTACCTGGCTATTATAGCTATACCACTAGCTTAAAACAGACTGTTCGCACGAGGCAGCCGCGCTAATGTCCACTGTGAAAATTATTTGTCACGCGGCTGTCGCGCTGCTCTTTTCAATATGGAAGTCTGCAGCCTGTGAACAGCGCGAATGTCGCGCGACGGTCGCGTTGCTAAAGTTGCCTAAATGTGAAAGCGCTCTAAGAGCTTGTCCAACACCAGGAGCGCAGCAATCGCTCACGCAGCTTCCGATCGCTCCGGTTCGATATTAATGTTCACCTCTGACCTGACTGTTCGATCGGGTGCGTCCTTTTTTGTACGTTCGGCGTTTGAATCAATCTTGTCGGTGTTGCTATGCTTTTTACAAGAATTGTACGAGTAGGTACTTACTGCATATATTTATTGTAGGACTCAAAGAACATAGCTCTGTGGCTTATGTACTTTAATATAATAGACTTCTGATATCGTAATTAAATATTTATTATTTAGAAAATATCTGATACTTGAAAGGTCACTGCGCGTTTATTTTAAATAAGCTTAAGGAGATGCACGCCGCCCACCTGATGGTTGCCGGATGAGTAGTTGTTGCATTAATTCGGTATTACAAGTTACAGGATAGATGTCCCATAACCCATTTATACGAGTATGTTGTACTTTTTAAGAAATACATCTAAAGGAATCATTTTATAGATCTAAAGCCTTTTCAAACTTACATATTTATAACTTTGAATTTGTACAAAATGTAAATCGCTCGTTCATACCTAAATGTGTAAAAAAATATTTATCGTGGCAACACCAGCTACTTTTTGTGCTTTCGGCTTTGGCGACTAATCTCCCGGCCGGTACTGGCGTCCTGGTGATTTCTTGGTTAATATATTTACGAATCGTTTCAATATGAGGCGAGCGGAATAAAATTACACAGCCCCATGATTAAATAAAATATGTTAAGTACCGATATTCTTCATTGGAATGTTTCTAAATCATCATTGATGCGTTTTGTTTAGGCTCCTTTTCCAAACCAAATCAAACAACAATGGCATGGACCATTTAAAAAAATGTGAAATTGAAGAAAATTATAAAGCGTTTGTTATAAAACTATTATCAAACGTGGTTTAGCTGCTAGTCATACAACCCGGAGGTCGTAGGTTTGATTCCCGCCTTGGGCCTGGTTGGTGTTAGAAAGTCTGAACGACCCTACTGGCTATATCACTCCCACAGGTGTAATCTACCGCCATGAAAGTTATGGATGTGTTCGGGAAATTCCATGGACCAACTATACAGTATGACAGGAAATGCGAGGGACATATTTAAACCCCAAATAGTTCATGCTTCCATATAACAAAATAAGTATAAATCAATAAGAACTCTGGTGAATATCTGTCAATAACCTTAGTCGAAACCTGAAAATCCGATTTACGTGCGGGCACTCTTCTCTTCACAGTACCTATTTCGTGCACTCGTTCAAGTACAACTCAAATACAATTTGAGTTTGGCGCGTAAACGGCCGCTCAGCACACGAGATTTTTAAGTAGTTCATGCATACATAAATTATTAGGATAACTATGAAAAAAATTAAGGATATATTTTTTATAGCGAATTGGACTCTAAATCGGACTCTGAACACTCTCCTTAAATATGTCCCTCGGGTTACCTAACACCCTGTATAAACCAAAGGAAAAAAGTTTAACAGGTAAATGATCTCTTTAGTCGTCTCTAAAACATTCGTAATTAAAAAGCTATCTCTAAGAGCATTGACCCCGTTTAGGTCATAACGTCGCCTCGGGGCGTTACCTGCGCATATCATCTAATCTCTGCACTCAACCGATTTATAAATTACGCTGAATGAATCAAATATTTACCGACAACAGAATCTAAATAGAACGAAAAGAGTGGCGCTCTAGACTATTTGAATGCCTGATGGTTATCAATTACCACTTATTACTTATTATTATAATATGTGACAGCAAAGGCATCAATCGCGCATCGACAACGGTGTTTTTTTATATGTAGATAGATTTCGTTGGTTCTTCCGTGCCTTTTTTCGTGTTAATTTTTTTTGTGTTAGTGTTAAGTTAATCTTGCTCCGCGTAAAAAGACAAAATTGTGGGTTATTATTACTTAAAAAGTAAGACCTTAATACTTAATACACAACTATACACATCGCCTTAAAAAAAAATTTTATTAATATTTTTTTTTTGTATTTTTTTTCTGATAGTGTAATTTGAAAGAAAAATAATAATTCGGTAAAACAGAAAAGTTCTTCCCACTGCCAACACCATGCCCTCCCTAATTGTGCTCTAGATACTTTGACTTACTTGACTTAATGTCCTATGGCCCCCAGGTGGGGCAGAGGGCTTCTACAGTGCTTCGCCATCGCGTTCTGTCTTGGGCAGTTCGCTTCGCCTCGGACCACGTCAGCCCGATCGCCTTTAGCTCCGCTGCTACTGAACGTCTCCACGTGTGTTTAGGACGGCCGCGTTTCCTTTTCCCTTGAGGTGTCCATTCCAGGGCTTGTCTAGGAATGTGGTCGGGTGCTCTTCTTAGGGTGTGGCCAATCCAACACCACTTGCGACGTTTTATTTGGAGACCGATCGGCGTCTCGGAGCACAGATCCCACAGTTCGTCGTTTGAGATCCTTTCGGGCCAGTAAATACCGAGAATCTGCCTAAGGCATCGGTTGACGAAGACCTGGATACGATGCGTGATGTCCTTGGTAACCCTCCACGTCTCACACCCGTACAGCAGGACAGTCTTCACGTTGGAGCGAAATATTTTTAATTTCACTCTCCGAGTTAGCTTACTGGACCGCCACACGGGTCGCAGTTGCGCGAAGGTCGCCCGGGCTTTGGCTACTCTGGAAGTGATGTCCTCTTCCGTTCCTCCAGTTTCCGACACGATGCTGCCGAGGTAAGTGAACTTCTGTACTCGCTCTATAGGTTCCGAGCCAAGTAACAGTGGAGTCAAGTTTCTTCCCTCGGTACGCATTTCCTGGGTCTTCCGGGCGTTAACTTTGAGACCGTCTAAAATCGCCTCACGCTGTAGATCGTCCAGTTTGGCTTGCATGTCAGCGTGCTTGTGGCTGAGCAGGCACAGGTCGTCAGCGTAGTCTAGGTCGTCCAAGGTATCGGTCAACCCCCACTCTATACCGCGCCGCTTTCTGACGTTCGTTCTCTGCATAATGCCATCGAGGACGATGAGGAATAGTAGAGGCGATATGAGACAGCCCTGCCTGACTCCCGCATGTACGGTGATGTCCTCAGAGATGAGTCCGTCGTGCTCCACCTTGCATGTGTAGTTCCTGTAGATGGAGATAAGGATGTCCCTGATCTTGGGTGGAAGGCCAATCTCATCCAGTCGGGACCAGATTCTGGACCATCGTACGGTGTCGAAAGCTTTTTCGAAGTCAACGAACGTGAGGTAAACTTCGCGCTGCCATTCTGATGCTTCCTCCACTATGATCCGGAGTGTGTTGATCTGGTCTGTACAGGAACGATTTGGTCTGAAGCCGGCCTGCTCTCTCCTGAGAAGTGGTTCAACTGCCCTTGACAGTCTGTCCAGAAGTACCTTGCAGAGAACCTTTGATGGTACAGAGAGCAAGGCAATTCCTCTCCAGTTACCACACTGACTGAGGTCACCCTTCTTCGGCACGGTTATAAGAAGGCCCTTGTTCCAATCATCCGGAAGCTCTTCGGTGGTCCAGATTTTCTCCAAGAGAGGTGTTAAGATCTCGACTGCGATGGATGTGTCAGCTTTTAGCATTTCTGAAGTGATCAGGTCGAGACCGGGGGCTTTGCCTCTCTTTAGGGATTGTACTGCCTTCAGGACCTCTTCTCTGCTCGGTGGAGACGTGTCAATGTCAAGCAGTTGTTGGGGCATTGAGGTGTTCTGCGGTGAGTAAGGTGGTACTGCGGTCGATACGCGGAAAACATCGGCGAAGTGCTCGTGCCATCGTCTGAGCCGTTCCTCGGATGTTGTGATAAGTCTTCCCTGCTTGTCCCGTAGAGGCTTGCTCTTGTAGCCACGCTTCCCAGCCAGGGTTTTGGTCGCGTTGTACAGCTCTCTGAGGTTTCCAGTATCAGCAGCATGTTGCGCCTGATCAGCCACATCGTCAGCCCATTGCCGCCTATCTTTTCTGGTGCTGCGATAGATGCGTCTGCGCATTTGCCGATATTGCATCCTAAGGTCGGCCCGTTCTGCATCGCTGCGCGTTTCCAAGACTTTGAGGTGAAGCGCCTTACGAGCCTCAATGAGATCCCAGGTCGACTGCGTGATCCACTCATCGCGCTTCTTTATTTGATGTCCTAAGACGTCGGAGCTGGTTTCTTGATAGACCATTTTGATGCGATTCCACTCCGAGTCTATTGTGTCGGTGTCTGCTTCCAGAACGGAGAAGCGGTTCCTCAACTCGACAGCGAATTTTCTTGCTATGTCAGGCGTATCCAGTTTCCGCACGTCGTACCTTCGTCCCAACCTGCCGTTACCCGATGCTCTTTGGGCATTAGCCACTTTGAGGCGTAGTTCAGCGACCATCAGCATGTGGTCACTGTCGATGTCGGCGCCGCGCCTGTTCCGGACGTCCAGCAATGATGTTCGCCATCTGCAGCTAATGGCAAGGTGGTCAATTTGGTTCCGAGTGACACCATCGGGTGATGTCCAGGTGTATTTGTGGATGTCCTTGTGCAAGAAAAGTGATCCTCCTATTGCCAAGTTGTTATTTTGGCAGAATTCGAGGAACCGCTCACCGTTATCGTTGATCGTTCCAAGTCCATGTTTTCCAAGGTGTTTCTCACAGCCAGAGTTGACGCTGCCCACTTTAGCGTTGAGGTCTCCCATCACGATGATGATGTCCTGCTTGCGTACCTTCGTCAAGGTGTTATGAAGTGCGCTGTAGAAATCATCCTTTTCCTCTTCAGTGGAAGCGTTGGTGGGTGCGTAACACTGTACTATGGTGATCTTACGTGCCTTCGAGTTAAAGCGAGCTGTAATAATGCGGTCTGAAATCGGCTTCCAATCCAAGAGGCTTTTCTTTGCCACGTCAGAGAGGAGAAATCCCACTCCGTATTCACGGATGTCGTCCTCATCTGCCTTACCGGAGTAGAGAAAAGTAAGCCCCTTGGATGTTTTCAGCTCCCCAAATCCATTTCTTCGTACTTCGCTTAGGCCGAGTATGTGTAACTTGTACTTAATCATCTCCACCTCCAATTGCGCTAGTCTGCTGTCATCAGATAGCGTTCGCACATTCCAAAAAGCTAATCGTGTCCGTAATTTCATGCCAAAGGTTGTCGGTAAATGATCGGTCCGGTTTTGCTCTGTATCAGTTTCTTGAATCGTTTATTTTCGGACAAGTAGGTGATTAGCCCACTGTGCCCTAGCCTGCTGACGGGGCTGCCGCCTTGGAGTTCACAGGCTAACTCGGTTTGATTCGGGTATCCTCCCTAGTGATTTGGTTCTGTTTTGGGGCGCAGAACGTTCGCCCTCTGCCCTGCATCCTCCGCTACTACAGCTCGAGTTGGCAGTCGCGCGGCGGCGCGGCTGTAGTAGGGCCCAGGGTGGACGACGGGGACGTGGATGACTCGGACTGGCTGAGGCTCCGCTTTGATCGTGTCCTGCCACTGACACCGCAGAAAGCTACTTGGCATTTGATAGAAACTCTGACTCACTTACCAGGTTCCTGCCAACACTATACCTCAACTTCCCACCCCTGATACTTACCAATAGAAAAATAGCAAAACAGTAGTATGGAGTTCTACCTACTTCATTGTAGACTTTTGTATGGTGGAGATAGATACAATTCTGCACAAACACCAACCAAATATATGTAGAAAGTATAAAGCAAGTAAACATAAATAAATAAATATCTCTGGACATTATTCACACAGCGCCATCTAGCCCCAAACTAAGCATTAGCTTGTTGCTATGGGTGCCAGACAACGGATAAACATTACTTATATAATTTTTTTTGTAAATACTTACATAATATACATAGAAACACCCAGACCGATACAAACAGACATGTTCGTTCATGCACACAAATGTTTGTACCGTGCGGGGATCGAACCCGCGACCTCTGGTGTAATAACCGACTTCTCGACCATTACACCAAATGGCTCGTCAAGACATGACCCAGTTATTTATCATTAATAATAAAGCCTTGATTTGAATGCTTCTGTCTTCTTGTAAGTTTATTAATAGTATGATACTTTACAAAAATTATAAACACAAACTTTTTGGCACGCTATGGATTTATCTCCCATGGTGCATTAATGGTGAATGGTAATGACGCTGTTCTACATATATTTCTTCATAATTACAAGATGATTAAATATACGTTATAAATAAAAGTATGTTTTTACACGCAATGTGTTTCCACGAAGGGATGAGTTAATTGAGTAATTCTCACGAAATTCCGAAATTCGTGTCCTTATTGTTATTTTCTAAGTAATTACAAAATTAATGCAATGATTATTATTTTGTTATGAAGTATGTATAAGGGGTTACATAATACATATATGACTTTATAATAAACTAGATATTTAATATTTCTTTTACTTACAGAAACATCCGAAAATCATTCCCTCACTATGTCCCGAACTCCAGATTTAAGTACTCTATGGTTGCTAAATTGACACATTTCGCTAAATTTTGTGTTATAGTTTTATTAGCAGCTTAAAATAAAAATAACCTTCTTAAAATATTCATAAAATCCAAGAAAAATTTAAAGGATATTGATAATTATGCATATTTTCTTTTTTCCCGAGAAATAAGATCATTCCCTCACACTTTTGTTCGCAGTCCATTTTTGAACGTGTCATTTGTATTACATGAAAGCATCAATTTGTTTTTGATAGTTGGCAGTACTGCCAATAATTCATTGTGGCGAATTCATCTTGTGCATGCAAGTAATTTCGGTAAAAAAATAATTTCGTTCGTAGTTTACTACATTATAAATTTCGGCCGTCATTCCATCACATCTTATAACAATAAGGCAATCAACCTTAACTAATTGATAATAAGTTGTTTACGTTGGTTTTGGTAACCTATAACATTATCATTAATTTCAATACGAAAGAAAGTATAAGTTGTGCGTTTTGGGCGGCTATGTTTGATTTTGTCATTCCCTCACTGTCATTCCCTCATATTTATTTGTAGTTGGGTAATAATGATGGGTGAGAGAATTATTATTTTAACCGTGCAAATGTTAATATAGCAGCAGCTTTGCTTGCTTTTTGTATTCTTGCTACATTAAAGGTAATGGAAATATGTATTTCGTTTATGGGCTTTATTAACTTTTCCCTCAGTCCCTATTTTTTTAACTACCTTTTTTTTCCATGAAAACTCACTAATTATGGGGGACCACTATATAATTGAGAATAAGTTATACGAGTACTCTAAAACCTGAAAAAAGAAAAATTAAATATTGAAAAAAAAAAATCATAAATTTTTGTAACTCAAATTTCGGAATTTCGTGAGAATTACCCAATTACGTTTTTAAATTTATTTTATTAGCAATATATTAACTATAGCTGTGATAGCCGAGCGGTTTAAAGCGCCTCTTTACAGATGAGGTCGTTGATTCGAATCTGGGCCTAATGCCTATATATACAAACCAAATTATACATGTATGTATGTATGTACGATTGATCTCACTGTAAAGTAGCTTTAAAAGCACTCCTTTAATACGTCTCAAAAACAACAAAGATAACAGAAATAATATGTTTCTTTATTTCATTGCAATATTCACCGACCAGGAAGCACCTTTCAATATACTGCCAAACGGTAGGTTCTGCTGATCTTTAAACCTTTCATTTCAAGTGTGCTAACTTCCACAGTAGATGTATTCAATCGTACTTATTAAGAAAATCCTACTAAGCGAAAGTCTGGATGTTTAGATGTTTGGATGTTTGTTTGTTCCTCAATCACGCCTAAACGGCTGAACGGATTTAGATGAAATTTAGCACACGTATAGTTTATAACCCGGATTAGGACATAGGCTATAAAATTCCTATGGGAAACGTCTCATTCCCGCGGGAAAAAAATTTTGAAATTACTGCACCGATTTGAATTATTCTTTCACTGTTAGAAAGCTACACTATCCCCGGTGAACATAGGGTACTTTTGATCCCGAAAATGTGGGGGAAAGGGGGATATTTGAAAAATGAGATTACGCGCGGGTGAAAACGCTAGTTAGTCATATATAGGAACAAAGTTTATTACCTTAACTTCATTAAACGGTGTGACAAGTAAAAAAAGAAAACAAGAATACGCTTTCAATTTCGTATGAAAAACTGTACAAGTTTGACGTTTGCAAGGTGGGAACATGCGAGATACAGTTTGATAACGTGAGAAACCATTTATTGCAAAAGAAAGTACGAGTATAATACGTCTGGTTCAATCTAAGAAAATATATTGACGCTCATTTGCGGGAAAACTTTATTGATAATGAATTGAGAAGTTGTATTTATTTTTACGTACAGAATTTACTGCTAGAGATAAACAAACGTTGAAACAAAGTCCATAATAGTCAGGGTACAGTCAGCGACCAAATGATCTGAGCGTTTAAACCTCCCAAAAATATCTGAACATTTGACAAAAATCACTCTTAGCACAATACATTTAGGTGTAAATATAACAAATGAAAATGCCTTTACTTCTTAAGGTAAGGTTGATTTTTGTCAAATGGTCTAAATATTTTAGGTGGCTTTGACCGCTCGACCAGTTATTGCATTGGGGCGACTGCCACCAGACTATGGAAGATCTGTTTGTGAAGGTTTTTTCACGATGTTTTGGCACTGCTAAGCTAAAGGTACAACACATAGAAAAATCTATAAGTATGGGTGCTGAGATACGAAATATTGACCACATGTACAAAAAACTTGGCTACTACAACTCATGATGATGAAGTCTTACTCATTGGGCCGCTATACTAAAACCTCATCTGATATTTTTTCTTATACTAAATTAGTTATTATGATAAAAATAATATTCACCAAGTAGCACACGGGATTTCATTCTTTGACTTACATTGTAGCTACCCCATAAGAAATCCATCCTATTTTAACTGCTAAGTCATTCAAATAAAAAACGCCCCCTGATTAATATCCGACAATCATCAGCAAATGTAAATAAAGATGCGTGTTTTTTGTCTCGCTCGTCGTGTGCGACCGGATAATTAGACATTCCCCACCGCTGGACGTCCAGCGCCACCTACTGGGCGTATTGACTGGGGTTCTTGTCATTCCCTGACCATTAACACATTAGGTGCAGGGAACACTCATTCCTTGGAATATGGTCAAATCTGTAGAGTCGATAGCTGAAGGGACTGTTGACTGCTGGGGGGAGGAACTTGGACGGACATACGTTTACAATTTTTATGCCAATACACTTTAGGTTATAAAATTGTCCCGCCTGATACCTGGACAAATTCGGTTTTTACACCAGAGGTCACGGGTTCGATCCCCGCAATGTACTAACATGTGTGTGCATGAACATGTCTGTTTGTATCGGTCTGGGTGTTTCTATGTATAATGTGCATGTATTTACAAAAATAAATTATTTAAGTAAACTTTATCCGTTGTCTTGCACCCATAGCACAAGCTAATGTTTATTTTTGGGCTAGATGGCGCTGTGTGAATAATGTCCAGAAATTTTTATTGATTATTTATTATTCTCACACTATTGTAGCACAGTGGGACAGCAGTGTAACTGGTCATTCACAAAAAAGCTAAAAGTCTTTTAAAAACATTAAGTTAGGATATTTCGTGCCAGCAAATAATATCTTCCTTCTCAACGATCAGACAAGTTGGTTATTTACATACAGTTCCATTAAAATACCGACTAATCCGGTGCGTCCGATGTCGGTTTGCGCAAATTGTAAAGGGTATTCGGTTCTCTCGCTAACTCCATTTATGGACACTAGGGTCACCTGCTATTAGGGATGTCACCATATAAAAGCTACGTTACCTACTCAGTACCTAATTTCATCCATACGAGAAAACCTCAGACATCTGGCAGGCTCAATCACTAAACGAAACGAAATAGCAAAGCTGCTACTCATCTACGTCTGTCTTCTATGTTAGCATAATAGCCTTCTCTTCTTCTTCTATGTTAGGATGGAGGAGTTAGGCCGTTTGTCCACCGCCGCCGTCACCGGACCGTCACTGAGAAAGAGATGTCGCGTCGGCGCCGGCCGAGGTAGCGGTAGGTACAGTCAGCGTCATATAGTTCGTGATACGCAGGGTACTCTAATAAATAGACGCAACCAAATGTCGATAATATCGGTACAAACAAAGTTGTCTTATTGTTGTAAACAGTTTTGTCGCTCAAAAGGTCGATACATTTAAAATGTCTAATAAATCGGTTCAGTCAAACTGCCATAAATATGGTTACAGTCATCCCGCCAATGGTATCCAAACATTCTAAGTGTTCAAAAATATGGAACACATTAGAAAAATAAACCTTACGGCTATAATATTTAAAATATTATTTTTCTCATCATTAAGTATCTAAAAAATTAAACAAACACAAAGTGAAAGCGATAGAAACTACTGCTGTCCTTTTCATTTTAAGCACGACGTCATAGACTTCTCTTTTGTTTTGGATAGAATTTCAGAATTTCTTGCATAGCCATTTACGATATTTGGGGGCACGGCCGTGGTGAGGACCAAGTCGAGCAAAAAAGCCGGCACGGCCGTACCATTCTTTGCAGGCCATTCTCGATCCCCTATAGCTTCGTTTTAGACAAAACTAGAAGCTTGAATTTTCAGTATTTCAGTACGGATGATATGTCTCAAGATATGTTAAAAAATATATAAGCAATAAACAGCTAGGTACAGCTAAATAGAAGTTAACCTCAACAATGAATGAATATGAGTTATTAGGTATATTTCGTATTTAATTTTACTTGGGTACGTAACTGAAATGAACACATTCCGTATTAACGATAAACTGAGCAGTTCTGATAAAGTTACGTTCGAACGTAATTAAAGACTGACCCTTCATATAAAGCAAATCTACACTAATATTATAAAGAGGAAAGATTTGATTGTTTGTTTGTTTGTTTGAATGGAATAGGCTCCGAAACTACTAAACCGATTTAAATAATCCTGTCACTGTTGGATAGCTACACTATCCCCGGTATAGGGTACTTTTGATCCCAGAAATGTGGGAGGAAGGGGGAAATATTTGAAAAAATAAATTACGCGCAAGTGAAATCGCGGGCGGAAGGCTAGTCGCATAATAAACCTATTTTAGCTATTTTACTGTTCTTTCACTGCACTGTCTCTTTCTTTCTTGGTGCTGTCAACGTTTGAAAGAAAATGACAAATCAATACGACAGATGCCTATGCTGATGGTTATTTGACATGCATTGACAGATAATAGAATTACATTTAAACACAAGATTGCGTAATGAGGTTTCATGCTTGCTTATTTTTCTAATGTGTTCCATGTTTCTTAGAATGTTTGGATACCATTGGCGGGATGACTGTAACCATATTTATGGCAGTTTGACTGAACCGAATTATATGAAATTTTAAGTGTGTCGACCTTTTGAGCGACAAAACTGTTCACAACAATAAGACAACTTTGTTTGTACCGATATTATCGACTTTTTGGTTGCGCCTATTTTTTAGAGTACCCTGAGTATCACGAACTATATGACGTTGACTGTACATTACATTTACTACAGTCGTTTGTCCACCGCACGCCCGTCACCCGAGCGCCGTCATCTTGAAATTGGTCAGAAATAAAATCGGTTCTCGGTGAGACGGCCCGGTGACGGCGGGTTAGTGGCGTTATGCCCCAGTTGCGATTTGACCCGAAAAATTAATTTGTAAGCCAGTTGCAATTTGACCCGAAAAAATATATATATCTATAGTTGTATCAGATACCTGGTTTGAACAGGTACAATTAAGCAGGAAAACCTTAAAAAATTAATAAAATTATTAGTTCGTTTTAATCAGATGTTAGAAAGTTTCAGAGCACGGACATAAATAATGCTTGCAGTTATAGGTATACTATGCAGAAGGCAATTTTTTTTCAGGTTTGAAAAAAAAAATAACCACGAAGGCCTAGGCGGGAGCTCCGCTTCGCTCCACTCCCGCCTTGGCCTTCTAACCTATATCCATCCGAGTCAATTTCCGCCTACGATTTGTTTTTATTTAACTTAATTTCTCTCAAATTAAGTAATAATTTAATTTGAAGTATTTGTCTCCTTACCTGTACCTCTCCTACATTTTGATATTTTTTATTTGGGTCAAACTGCAACTGGGACATAACGCAACTAGTTGATTTCGGGTCAAATCGCAACTGGGGCATAACGCCACTAACCCGTGACGGCGGCGGGTTAGTGGCGTTATGCCCCAGTTGCGATTTGACCCGAAAAATTAATTTGTAAGCCAGTTGCAATTTGACCCGAAAAAATATATATATCTATAGTTGTATCAGATACCTGGTTTGAACAGGTACAATTAAGCAGGAAAACCTTAAAAAATTAATAAAATTATTAGTTCGTTTTAATCAGATGTTAGAAAGTTTCAGAGCACGGACATAAATAATGCTTGCAGTTATAGGTATACTATGCAGAAGGCAATTTTTTTTCAGGTTTGAAAAAAAAAATAACCACGAAGGCCTAGGCGGGAGCTCCGCTTCGCTCCACTCCCGCCTTGGCCTTCTAACCTATATCCATCCGAGTCAATTTCCGCCTACGATTTGTTTTTATTTAACTTAATTTCTCTCAAATTAAGTAATAATTTAATTTGAAGTATTTGTCTCCTTACCTGTACCTCTCCTACATTTTGATATTTTTTATTTGGGTCAAACTGCAACTGGGACATAACGCAACTAGTTGATTTCGGGTCAAATCGCAACTGGGGCATAACGCCACTAACCCGTGACGGCGGCGGTGGACAAACGCTCTTAGTGGTTACCTCGAGCCCATTTCGACTGACAAACAGGCACAGTCTGTAGCGGAGCTCACCACTTAACTTTACTTAAACCCTTTAACTTACTAGTCGTATCAATTCGCGACAGGCCACCCCAATGCAACTTTTACCTCATTAATTTGTCCGTCTCCAATAATCACCTAAATGCATCAACAAAGTACAATCAGGGCAAAACTCACCAGAAACAATTAAAAATAAACCCTTTTCTTTATTTAAACTTACTTTTAAGAATACTTAATTGTACACTTCTTATTTTCATACTTTCATGTCCATGTGCAAAAGCCATCTGATTCAATAAAGAAGATAACAGACGGAGAATCAGCTTTACATGCTTTCTGCCTGATTTTATAACTACCAACTTCCTGAATCTGAAAACCATCTGACTTTTTCTGCAAGAATTGGATCCGATACAGTTTAATATCATAAAAACACGAAGTCATCTTCAGTGCCACATTAAAAGACTACAGCAGATCAGTTGGCAACCCTACCGCGATGTGGTTGTAGGATGCGCAAGGGCATTTGCATTATACTATGTTGCGCGATATATTTGACGCAGGAGTCGGTAGATTCGCTATTTAAATTAAAGATAAATATTGCACGTACCGCGTAAGCCGCAACAGATTATATAGTCAAAGGGAAATATGCAGTATATTATGCCTATACACAAAAAAGAAAATACATTCTTTGCATGCATAATTATAATTACTCCACGCGTATATTGGTGGACAAAGCCAAACGATCGTTTTGACACATCTTTGGCAACAGAGACCAATATAGGTGAATTACCAAGTTTGATTTGTATCGTTGTCACTTACCAATATTATTTAAGGGAAAGTAACTAAACTAGACCTTGACAAAGGAAATTACTATACCTATTGGGGATAACTTGCTCAGTTTCCATGTATTATCGGATCAAAAATTTCGCATGGGCTAACCTGCGCGCGGAAGCAAACGTATACTTAAATAAGTTTAGTGTAGATACAAGGAAGTGTGTAGGCACAAAATATGCATTCCACAATCCCTTTATTATGAATTTGCAGGTCTTAAAAATCATTTATTACTTTAATAATTTTTGGCTAATTAAATGCCCATACAATATTTAAAACGTGTTGATAAATAAAATTAAACTTTCCAAAATGGCTACAAAAGGACCACTTAACCGTCAGTTAAAGCCTCATACGAAAGCCGTAAAAGGCCATAAACGTATCAAAATTAATATCAAAAACAAACATAATCAAAATTCCCCCACCCTATATAAATAATGAGCACATAACCTCATTAAATTACCATTATTCAGTTTCGGAAAGCTGCGAGCGGAACCGATAGTACCAGGCGCGCTGAAGTAGCTGCATATTTTCGGCTACTTAACGACCTTATTGCTATGAAAATAAGGCTTTTTTTAACGTCAAATTATCCTAATGTTGCGGTCAAAATGTACCAGGCGCGCATGGAACAAAAGGGGTGCGTGGGGATAAATCATGGCCGCCGAGGAAGCGGTCAATCATCCGCTGAACAACTGCCGGGGTTGGGCCACGAGATCAGCGGGCAGCGATGATGGTGGTAAATAAAATTACTTCAAGAACTGTGTCCAAGTAATGAGATTTATTGGACATGACTCAAGTTAACTGTTTTTTGTGTAAAATATTTCCTCCTATAGAGGAATTGCTAAACATGACATGTCATCTTTCACATGTGGGGCTCCGGTGCACTCTATATGCAAAAGCTTTTTAAGTATACATACTTAAAAAGCATACGATTTGAAACGCCTTATTGGGCTATTCTTATTGGTATTTTCTAACACCAATCTGCCTTTGGCAAGCACGGTAAAATGTGAATTTAAGTCAATAGAATTTTAAAAGTACCTACCTAGAATAGTAAAAAAAATATCAATAATAAAATATAATGTTGGAATCCTTTGCCCTGCATTTGAAGACCACTAACAATGGAGAAGATTATTTTTAGATTTATGTTTATTATTATCACCCATGATATTAATTAATCTAGCATATTATTAGTCACTTAATCCTGCTGACTAAATATAAAAACTCATAAATCGCCCATTTCGTGGCTCGCACTCATTTTGACACGGCGGAATGCATACACGTCACAAAAACAATACACACCTTTACCTCACAAAAACGTAAAGAAAGGTCCTCACGTTTTTAGTATTGTAATGACATTAATGAACAACCCCTTAATGTAATTCTATCTAACAGGAAGTACGACTGTTCAAATAAATATTCATATATTTGAGCGGAATATAACGTCTTGACTAGTTTGAACAAGGCACATTTTACAAGCAAAGAACCCATAGATTTAACACACTTAAGCACATGATGTGTCCAATTTTGCGCTCAAAATGATAAGCTTCGTCGTTTCTTGTGCAAACGGACAAGAAGTGAAAATCTCAATTTGACAATCAGTTTCACGATAATTACCATATCATTACCATTGATAGTCTTTTTTAAATACACTACCAATGATCATTACAGCCTGGGTGTCGTTCCAAGAGAGAAAGCATGCCACATACTAGATTCAATTGTCACTTTTCATTCTGGTATTACGCAGATCGAATGGATCGTATTTAGTTGTATTTAATAATAGAGGTAACGTTTTAAATAAATAAATAGACATAGTTTTTGGTACAATTGTTGACACTGACATATACTCGTAAAAACAGAAGCTAATTTCCTTCGGTATCAATCAATGTTGTCCTATATAAGATTTGCTTACTATGGTTTAAAGACAAAAAAAAAAATATTTAAAGTTGTACAGTGTATGAAGTGATGCTGTCAATATTTGCCATGTCACCACGAGAGGCGCAGCAGGGCACCGCGGCACCGCCGCGTATGCAATTGACGTCCTGTCAACGTGAGGAAACGTCTTGCATTATAATACCTCATACGCAAGTACAATTTATGCGTAGACATAAGGCTTTTATTGGTGACTACCAAATGGCGCACTCATTGAATATAAATTTATCTTATACACATTATAGTTAAAATATAGGTAATCCCTTATTGTAAAATCAAGATGTTTTTTTTTAAGTATTCCAAAGTAGGTACTAAAAACGACCAGTCTATACGACTACACGATTTTTTTTGCATTTGCTAGTATTTGCCGAAAACCCCATCTCTAAGTTTAAGCTGATATCTATATTTTCCATCAACCTAAGACTTAAGAAAATAGTATTTTTGATTCAAGTGGCGGAAAAAGTTTTGGAGTTTTAAGAGAGAAGCACTTACATGCATAAAGTACAATGTAAAGGGTTAAGCGGCTAGGGAGGATATTTTATACAAATTCTGCTGTGATCAGAGATGTTGGGAATAAACATTTTGCTAAGTAAATTCAAAGTACCCAAATTGCTTTAGTTAAAATATTCATAGGATATGTTGGTACCGTAAATGGTATATGGTACACCGGATTACATGTCAGTAAAGCAACTCTTATTAAAAAAGAACAATACCTATTAACAATAGTCCTACTAATATTATAAATGCGAAAGTCTGGATTGAAGTACGTAGTTTGCGCAATTACCTAAAACACTTAATTTAGGTCGCGCGTGTAACGTTTGGCGTTCCGCTTACTCAGTACTTTTATAATTAGCAATAAGTTATGAATTATATTGACTTGTAATAGACATTCAATAAAGAACCGTCTTACACTCAAGATGTTTTACTGAATCATCCTGCTACTTCATATGCAACTTCAACTCTCCAACGCAAGACACTTCATGGCGACCCTGCCAAGCCAACCAGGTTACTGAGGATCTCGCAGTCACAATCACCAGTCAAGAACATGGGAAAAACACAGTCGAAAGAGCAAGTGGTCATCGCGCAAAACGCCAACGGTGAAGCAGCCGCCACTACCAAATTATCGCAGAGCCAAGTCCCCACGGATATCCTGATAATTGTAGCCGTGGTTATCCTCGTTGCCGCAGCAATCTATTACATCCTCAAAAAGTGCCGCAAGAGCGCAGTTAATACTCTGAGACAAGAACTCAACGCTATCTCTATGGAGAACATTGCACGTCCTACAACCACAACCCAATAAGAAGAATAGTACGGGAGCAAGGATGGTGTCCAGGGTATAGCCCGGCCCGGTTCCAGAGGTGTCCAGGGATATCCCGGCCCAAGAAGAGTTCGCGAAGAAGAGACTATCAAGAGGAGCAGCTGGCCGCATCACCAGTAGCTGCGTCCACGAGTCACCGCACCCCTCGCCCCTGTCGCCGCGCACCGACCCCGACCAACTATGGAACCTATATCCTTTTAAAATAATTAGATAAGTAACTACAAAGTTATGTAGCCCAATTAATTATTAGTATGTCATTGATAGAGTTAGATAGTTTATTTATAGGCCTTAAAGATATTAAAGATTATCTGATTAAAATCGGCCCTGATCGTAGACAAAGTTCTAGTTCGGCCCAGCTTAAATTTAGAGAGGCCAAGGACTTGTATCATAAATTGGAGTATATTTCGTCTCATATTAAAACAAAGATAGAAAAATCTGAGATAAGCTACGATAGTTTACAAGTAATAAATAAGCGCATAGACGAAATTCACGCTTTGTATAAGAAAATAGTAAGTCTAGGTTACATTTCGGAGAATTTAGAATTTGAGGATAGCCTTGATAAAATGGGTTCCCAAAGTTTTGATTTGAAAACTGCGTTGGCACTCCTGCCAAGAATGGATGGTCAGGAAAGTGTCACCCAACAGCTAATTGACAGCATACTTCTTTATAGCACGATGCTCAATGAGGAAGCCCAGAAACAGTTAGTACATTTTGTATTAAAAACCAGACTTTCCGCTAGTGCTAAGCTTAGGTTGAAATCTGTTTACCCATCAGTTATGGAGATGATTAATGACATGCGAACATACCTACTCCAGAAAAAGTCCGCAGTCGCCCTACAATCACAAATCCATTGCGCGAGTCAAGGCCGTAGGTCAATAGAGAAATTCGGATCTGAGTTAGAGGAGTTATTCGTCAATCTCACTATAGCCCAGGCGGATGGGGATGACGCTAAATATGACACCCTCCGACCTTTAAATGAAAAACTGGCGATTAAACGTTTCGCAGACGGATTATCCGACTCACGTTTAAGCACTATTATCGCGTCACGTCAGTTAAAATCACTTCCGGAAGCGATACAAACCGCTATAGATGAAAATTTAACGTCATTTAAAGATGCGCCAGTGATGAATTTTAAACCTTATCGTAATATAAACAACGGTAATAGATTTGGCCCTAGACGAGGTAGTAGTAACTCTCACAAATACGTTAGTAATAATCAGCACCAACCTAGGTCATTCTACAACTCTAATAAAACCATACCCTCACGAGGTGGTAACACCCGCGGGAGAGGCTTCAGAAGTGCCCCGCGAGGTCGTTTTGGCCCATCGCGCCCAAACATGCACGTAGCTAGTGTCGCACAGGTACGACCAGAACATGTTGAGGCACCGAGATGCACTCAATCTGCACCGGATAATGAGTTTTTTCGTTCCTTCAATTAGCGAACATTTTATCTTAAACTATAATATAAATAGCATAGTGCATTTGAACGTAGGTATAAATGATGCAATAAGTTTATTAGTAGACAGCGGCGCGAGTATTTGCGTAGTGAAATACGAGTGGCTACTTGATCACCCGGAGTATATGAATGAATTGTATTATGATGCAATAACAATTAAAGGGGTCAGTGGCCAGTTAGTTTCCGAAGGTTACATTTATTTAGATTTATTATGCCAAGACGTTAGTTTTAGAGAAAAATTTTATGCTTTTAAGAATTTATCGTGTAATGCAGATGGTATATTAGGTGATAATTTTTTTAAGCAATATAAAGCCATAATTAATTACGAAACAAGATCGCTACGATTATTTAACCAAGGTTCTGAGGTTTACTTAAACATAAGAAATAAAAATGACAGGTATACGCACGTTATACCCGCACGATGCGAAATTACAAAACATATCCCTTGTAGTTTAAAAGAGGATACTGTAGTATTAGCACAGGAAGTTAAGGAAGGTATATTCGTTGCAGGCATGATATCTAAGCCATCAAATAACTGTATTCCGTTGAGAATTTTAAACACAACAAACCAGGATACAGAGATAGACTTTTCCAATATTAAAGTCGAGTCTATTAATTCTTTTGAAGTAGAGCATTTAAAAAAGGAGAGTAAATCAGTCCAACGAATTAAAACCTTATTTGACTTATTGGATTTAAATTATTTAAATAAGGAAGAAAGACTTAGTATTGAACAGATTTGTGCGAAATATTCTGACGTATTTCATTTGCCAGGTGATTCCTTATCAGTCACAAACTTAATGGAACATAACATAGTTCTAAAGGACAATGTGACTCCTGTTTACATGAAACCTTATAGGGTCCCCCAGGCTTTAAAGAGTGAAATTGACAGACAGGTACAAGAAATGTTAGATAACGATATTATAGAGGAAACAATTTCGGAATGGTCTAGCCCAGTCCTATTAGTTCCAAAGAAAGCTGATAAATCAAATAAAAAGAAGTGGAGATTAGTGATTGACTATAGACAACTAAATAACAGAATACAGGACGATAAATTCCCGTTACCAAATATCACAGAAATTTTAGATTCTTTATCGGGAAGTATTTATTTTTCAAAATTAGATCTCTCACAATCGTACTAACAATTATCTTTAAATGAAAATTCACGAAAATATACATCCTTTAGCTTAAATAAAATGTATCAACTTTCTTTAGACAAAAATTCACGAAAGTACACTACTTTTACTGCCGGTAAACAATATCAAATGAAGCGCTGTCCTATGGGACTTAAAACAAGCGCAAGTGTATTTTCAAGACTCATGACTATAGCCATGGCAGGCTTAAACTATGAAAAATGCTTCAGATATTTGGACGATTGCGTCGTCATAGGACACTCAATGGAATCTCACAATAATAATCTAATTAGTGTGCTTAACCGATTAAGAGAAGTCAATCTCAAATTAAACCCAATTAAGTGCGAATTTTTACGCAAGGAAATAATCTACCTAGGGCACAAAATTACACAGGATGGAATATTTCCCGACCCAAGCAAAATTAACACTATAAGAAATTATCCAAGGCCGACATGCGCCGATGACGTAAAACGCTTCGTCGCATTTGCCAATTATTACCGTCGATTCATATCAAATTTCGCTGATATTGTTTTTCCATTGAATCGATTAAGTAAAAAAGGTGTTACTTTTGAGTGGACGGAAGATTGCGAAAAATCATTTATTAACTTAAAATCAGCCCTAATGAACCCTCCTGTATTAGACTATCCAGACTTTTCACCAGATAACATTTTTAAGTTACAAACGGATGCGTCAAAATTAGGTTTAGGAGCCGTACTTTCCAATGGCAATGGAAAAGTTATAGCTTATGCCAGTAGGAGTCTAAAACCCGCTGAAACTAGGTACCCCGTAATTGACTTAGAATTGTTAGCAATTGTTTGGGCAGTTCGCCACTTCCGACCCTACTTATACGGAAGAAAATTTAAAATTTATTCCGACCATAGGCCATTAGTTTACTTATTCGGCCTGAAAGACCCATCCAGTCGTTTAACTAAATTTAGGTTATATTTAGAAGAGTACGATTTTGTCGTGGAATACGTCCCAGGTCGAAATAACGCAGCTGCAGACGCGTTAAGTCGACTCCCGGTGACGTCCCAAGACTTAAAATCTATGCATGAGCACGTTGTATCAGTACTTACTAGAGCTCAAAGAAAAGGCTTACAGCCTCAGGTAGACCAACAACAGACAGACAAACCTTCTTCAGCTTGCGGGCCCGATCAACCTTCAGCTGTCGAGGTACTGAAAAGACCTATTGACATAGTCGAATTACGTTTCACTGACAATTGTAGCGAAAAATGTTTGCGTAATCCAAACATTTATTTATCAGACGCTAGATTTTGCACATTCGTCCCAACAGAGTCGGCGATATTTCTTTATTCTCGATCGTTATCGACACCAGAGGAGTTAGCGAGAGATTTAGAAAAGTTGTGCCTAAAATTAAATATTACAGAATTACTCATAGCTAAAAATAAAAGCAATGGTAATTACATTAAAATATTGCTGCGCAGCATTAAACATTGTAGGATAGCATGTCCTAGATTTTTAATAATTAAAGATTTACAAAGAGTAAAAGATAGAGAGGAAATTACGGTAATTTTGAATGATTTTCACCTGTTACCCACAAGCGGGCACGCAGGAACGAATAGAATGATAAACAATATTAAAAAATACTATTTCTGGCCAGGAATGTCAAAAGACGTAACAAATTACGTTAAAAAATGTAAAAGTTGTCAAATACAGAAACATACGAATAAAAATATTAAAGAACCATTGACGATAACTTCAACTGCTAACTCGGCATTTGAACGAATTAGTTCAGATATAATGGGCCCACTAGATATAGATAACTATAATAATAAGTATATTTTAACGATCCAGTGCGATTTAAGTAAATTTGTCGAGGCATACCCATTACCAAGGAAAGATAGCGAAACTGTCGCTAAAGCCTTTGTCAATAATTTTATATTACGGTATGGTATACCAAGAGAGTTTATCAGTGATAAAGGAACTGAGTTTACATCTTCTACCATGTCAGAGGTGTGCAAATTGTTAAATATAAAAAAGTTACATTCCACTCCATACCACCACGAGACTCTAGGTGGAATAGAGAATACTCACAAACACCTAGGCGCTTATCTCAGAATCCAGTGTGAAAATAATAAATCAGATTGGAGCGATTGGGTTCCATTCTGGTGCTTTTCATTTAACACAAGCGTTCACTCAGAAACGAAATATACTCCATTCGAACTCGTTTTCGGCAAGATTTGTAATATACCAAGTAATCTTTTAGTAGAAAATGTAGATCCTTTGTATAATTTAGATGATTACCCTTTAGGGCTTAAATATCGCTTACAAAAAGCGCAGCTGGATGCTAAACAAAATTTATTACAATGTAAAAATATTAGGAAAATAAAATATGATAAGAAATGTAATAGTTTGCAATACAAACCAGGAGATTTAATCTTAGTGAAAAATCAGACTGGATCTAAATTAGATTGTATTTATAATGGTCCTTACGAGGTGTTACAAGAGTTACCTCCTAACGTTAAGATAATTAAAAATAATAAAGAAATTGTAGTGCATAAAAATAACACTAAGTTATTTCATAAATAAATACCCTACATCTTATTTAAAAAAAAAAAAGTTTTGTTAAGTTCTATTAAATTAATAATGATTGTATTTTTAAAAAAAAAAGCAGGGATGCTAAATGTTACAATAACAACCTTTTTTTTCTTTAAAAAGGGGAGGTCAGCCGGTACCCTTTTACTTTTCGGGGGAGATGAAGTACGTAGTTTGCGCAATTACCTAAAACACTTAATTTAGGTCGCGCGTGTAACGTTTGGCGTTCCGCTTACTCAGTACTTTTATAATTAGCAATAAGTTATGAATTATATTGACTTGTAATAGACATTCAATAAAGAACCGTCTTACACTCAAGATGTTTTACTGAATCATCCTGCTACTTCATATGCAACTTCAACTCTCCAACGCAAGACACTTCAGGATGTTTGGATGTTTGGATGTTTAGATGTTTGGATGTTTGTTACTCAATCACGCCTAAACGGCTGAACGGATTTAGATGAAATTTGGCACACGTATAGTTTATAACACGGAATAGGACATAGGCTATAAAATTCCTACGGGAAACGTCTCATTCCTGCGGGAATAACAATTTTGAAACTACTGAACCGATTTGAATAATTCTTTCACTGTTGGAATGCTACATAATTCTTTCACTGTTGGAATGCTACACTATACCCGGTGAACATATGGTACTTTTGTTCCTGGAAATGTGGGGGAAAGGGGGGATATTTGAAAAAAGAGATTACGCGCGGGTGAAACCGCGGGCAGAAGGCTATTTTGTATACGTGTAAGTAATATGCGTATTTACCTGGACAGTTTTCCCCACTGACAGATACTCGTAATTTCGTGATAATTTATCTGGCAGACAGCAATCATTTTGTTTTATTTTTTGAAAATGGACCAAAGAGATAGCATGTACGTTTTAAGGATAAAAGTTTCAGTATTTGAGCAAGTTTTTAGAACGTACAATTATTTACAGTACAATAGTAATACGTATAAATCTTACATAAGATAACTTCACAACCAAGAAGATAGGATATTAAAAACTGACTATATTTGTCTCAGTAAATTGCAAATACTATTGGAGTTTCCTTACTGCTATACTGTACACTAGACGTAGGGTCACAGGACAAGTGGGACGTTATGCTAATACAAGTATTTGCGACTATGTTGCGACCGCGAGGCCTGTATCGGCGGAAACCAATGGATTCAGAGAGCCTAGGGCCGTCACGTGATCAAATTAACATAATATGAGTTAGAAAAAAAAGCAGCCTATCTGTAAGATGTAGGTAGTGGACATAACCGTTGATTATTATAGACGCTTGCAACACCAGAGGCATCACACTTGCGTCGACCCCGTAATTTATAGGAAAAAAAAGGAAGTTTTTGCTGCCAACACCGTTTACCCCCCCCCAATTAAGCTCTGGAGACCTTACCTACTCCCCGAATCAATGAAATGAAATAAAATAATTTAATTTATTCTGCAAATAGATTTTTAAAAAATACTTTTGCGCGTCTATCTTTTTTTCCCTACCAGCCAATGGATCAAGACTCATAGATAAGTCTAAAAAACAAATGTACATTTTGTACATTCTATAAATAAACAAACAGTGTTTCTTCTTTACCAAGTACAGAGTATAAAAAGCTTAAAAAATGCACCATTCCATGTGCCAACCTTACAATCTTATGCAAATAAAATTCACCGAGTTTAATTTCAAATGCAAAGTCTGATTATAAAAACCACCTCCGACGGCCGAGTGGGCCATCGTGGGCCATTTGACCCATCGTTACGGGCGATTTAGTGGGAAATATCACCTTAGCCTACCGAGTGTTTTGAACACAAAGTACACCTCGATGTTAAAAACATGAAGATGTATGAAAAACGTGCCGTTTTATTCAATAAGCCAGTATTCTCAACAGTTGCAGTTTGTGCATATTTTAAGGTAATGTAAGAAAAGATTCATTTGTTCGACGTCTGTATGCCAAGACAATTTTTCTCATGAACGTTTAAAATATCTAAATGGTAACAATATTATGTTTTACTAGTCTTCCGCCCGCGGCTTGATTTATCTTCTATTTATAAACGTGAAAGAGAACACACTAGAAATTAAAGGTTCGAAGATCAGATCAGCACATTGAGCGACGCTTCCTGATGAAGTGTCACTCAATGGAATAGGCCGCAGTGACCTCTTACCACCAGGTGGGCTGCGTGCCAGTCTGCCAACCGACGTGGTATAAAAAAAAGACATCCAACTTATAAAATATAGTCGATAGTCAATTAAATCAAAGCCCAAATGACAAGAAAAGCTTTATTAAAATGGTAACCCATCCCAATATTGACCACGCAGAGAGTGGCTTAGCTTTGAATACACAGGGACATGTCACAAACCAACAAAACAATTCCCATCAACGATGCATCATTAATTAACTATCCCTGTCATCGTTCGTGATAAATGTGCTTTGTATTGGACAGTGGATGTGGGCGGGTGGAATTTAAACAATATTTCTACGTGAATGCCATATCTCTGTTTGATACGGTAGGCAAGTAGTACTTTGGTCATTGACATTAAAAAAGCATTTTACGCTATTGTATGATAGATATAAGAATGTTTTGGGTGGAAAACTATCGATATTATTTTTTCAGGCCGAGGTATCCGGGACAGGTTAATGTCTATTTGGGAGTGTAAAGAATACCGGGAGAGTTTAGTGAGTGGAGTCCCACAAACGGCTGAAGGGATCACTTTTTTATCGGCGGATGAATCAAAATATGATAAATTAAAACAGTCTACAAAGATGCATTTGGAATGCAGATCTGTTGAAAAGAACAAGAAACTCAACAGTTACTCTTTTCAATCGCCAATAAGGTTACAATAATTGAATATACAATCTCCACTTTTATACAATAACTAAGTCATACAGTTTCGAGAATGAAAAAATATGAAAAAGCATTTACTCTCTGTGGCCACAACAATGATTGTGCTAGGCTTGTACTGAAGAAGAATGTATTGGATGGAAAACTATCGATACATTATTGGCTTGGCCACTAGAGGTGTCGCCCAGCCCAGTGGCCGCCAGAAGTCCAAGGTTTTAGCAGTAGGCTACTCAGGTACAGACGGCTATATAGGTACAGTCGGCTCATTAGCTGCTTATCACCGTGCGCCCGCAGGCGTGCATAAACTTATGGCGGCATTAGCCTTCGGTCGGGCTTACATGATGACGGTTTTCTGGATCAGGATTTTGTACGAACATACATTTCGTTACTACCATCAATGCAGTAAAACATCGGGAGCAAACCGAACAAATAAAACTAGCTGTATCAACGATCCAAAACATTAGGTTTCCCTGACGCAGCAATGTAAAAAACCAGACTGTTAATTTAAATTATAATACTTTTAAGTTCATATTCAATGTCCCAAAAGTAGTAGATGCGAATTTAAACGACGACTAAAACTTTAACCAGAATAGAACTAGATACATTTATCATGAAAACTTTACTCTACGGTCTCTATACAACTAAGATATTATAGTTGTATTTTTTTGGATTTTCTTCTTTTGTTTTATGCATGTAACATTTTATTTCATCTTGGAAAAATAACAAAATTTATTATACCTATAGTCTACGAGTAAACGCAAAATCAATGCGAAAACGGGAAGGAAAACATTATGCGATGTGTGCAATGTTTATCATCAATATACTGGCAGCTTACCACAGAAGAAGTGTAAGTTAACAAATTCGCAACACCTTCGCTGCATGTGAGCCGTTGTGTTTCGCACAGCAATTCCATTTGGCAGAGGGCGCTTTTAGCGCTATCGGCGCGCTCGGCGACATCAAACGACGCGTCGCCTCGTCGCCTCGCGGCCTCACAGTCAACGAGACCACGGTACAGTAGCAAAGGGCAAAAACTACTGTGTTAGTATAATGTTTTTGCGGTCTATTCCATTGAGGGATACTTCATCAGGAAGCGTCACTCAGTGTGCTGCCAGACTGTAGGCTCATCTGATCTTCGCGATTTTCATTTTAAGTGTAGGTACTGGCTTCCCCATTAATATTGCCGGAACACAGCTGGAACTGTTATGGTGGCAGATTTCACCTGTGGGGGTGGTAGCTAGCCAGTCGGACTCTGAAAAAGTCCTACCACCAACCGGACCCAAGGCGGGAATCGAACCCGTTTTTATACAAGAACGGCTTTAGCCACTGTTCCACGGAGGCAGTCAAACAGTGCATTTTTTTTTTTACAGAGCGCAATGCAAAAAATATATAATGGTGGCCGTGAAGTTAGCTGCGGGCTTAGAACGCTCGCCATGGTGTTATGGATGCAAAGGATCATCCGTCTCTCATGGTCATGACACCACCATGAGGCAAGGGGAAGCAACTCAAAATTTAGTTTAAAATTACGGAGGTCAGAGCAGGCAGTCACACCAATGCAATAAACAGACTTGCCAAATGAGTCATGGTGCAATCTTCCCCTTACTAGACCGGGACAAAGCGTTTGGGGAAAGAAGATTTGAAATACAGCATTAATATTTAAATTCCAAACAGACTTTCTTCACTGCCCTCACTTCACTTGCGCAGGAATCGCATAAACAACGCATATCGTCGATAGCAAGGACCAATCTCGCATTTTTATTGCCGACTGTACTTACTTATCGGGACACTTCCACCGTCCCAATATTTACTACGTCACCCAACAAACATTTTCAAATCCGTTAACGTCCCAGTAATGTATGTTTTCCTCCAATGTAATGACTAAGTAATATTTTTACTGATAAATTCAATTTTATTGACTCGGTACAACGATTATTTTTGAATTGAGAGTAAAAGATAAGATTAATACAAGAACGGCCATTTAGGCATCTTTTTAAGAGAAGTTATTACAAAATAATGAGTATTGCTTTATTAATTGATAAGATTTGGTATCAGTGCAAATTAAAAGCACTTTCTGTAATGATAAATTAAATAAAATTTATAAGATTTCCTAAAGTATAATTTATATATCTATATTACAGGTAATATAAAAAGAAGACATTTTTAAATAAAACCTTTTATTTAGCGTTAAAATAAGCAAAGATTGTATTGAACGGCTACAGATGTAGCTACGCATTAAAATTTGCAATCGACAAAACGTCGCATGAATGCTTATTTGTTCAACCGACCATTTTAACGAATTTCACTTTTAAATGCAGTTACAATAAGGTTGAATTTCCTGATCGATTGGTATAGGATACTTGCTTTTTGGACCTTAAATACGTATACAATAACAATTTTAGTTTTTTTTAAACCAACACTAGTAAATATAAACTACATGCTTATTTGTTCAAAATCCGTGGAGATTCACCAAACGTGTATCCGAACAATAAATTCGTGCTTAAGTGTTCAATCTCCTCACGAGTAACCAATCACGGCAGCGTATTTTGATGATGCAATACGCCGCCATATTAAATTCTTTCGCGTCCAAGCGAGTTGTTAGCACGCATTTGTGTTAATTTAAGTTATATTATTTATTAGAAGTGTTTAAAGCATCGGAAAAGGTGTAAAAAATGTCCGTAACACATCATAAAGCGAACAACATAATTACAACTATAGAAAGAGATCGCTAAGTTGTATTTTTTTGTTTCATTACATCGTAGGTCGTCACTGCGTATCGCCAACTTGTTGCACAGGATGTTTAAAATCTCATTGTTATGATTTCAGATTAAATTCTGCATCTAAATGAAATAGCTGCGTATCCTTATAAGATAAATCATTGTGTTGAAACTGTAAGGTTGTAAAATATTAAATTAAACATATTTTGTGGTGTGACTGGGTTCCATTAATACGGAATGTTTGATATATAAAATATTATTACTCTATGCTTTAATAATACTCGCATGTTTGCTTATTGTTTTATTTTATGGGTAAATTAATTAACATAATAATAAGCTTTATACTGGTGAGTTTTTTTACCGTCAGGAAAAAAGGACTGTATTTTGTACCTAATACGATTTCTATACGTGAGTGTGTAATATCCTATGTCTCGCTCCCTCTAAATATGCGACGGAGCGCGGACTATGATGGTGCCAGACGGCAACAGACTGGCTGGCATACCGTAGAAAGAGAGCCGAGTTATCTATTTATTTATAATTTATAAAATTAAATACCAAAAAAATGTCTTAAAATTATGAAGACATTAAACAGACAAATTATACAAACAAGAAAACATAACGGAGACTATAAACTATAATTTATATCAAAAACAATGAACTATTCTAAGATACGTCTTACTTAACTCTAAATAAAACTTCACTTGTGCCTATCTTTATTTTACCGTACTACCCTACCTATACTATTTGCTATACCCAAAACGTTAATTCCCAACATCCTGTATATGCTCTTAAGACACATAAGTACTGAGTATTTTCGATTGCAAAATGTTCAATCTCCATTGTAGTAATGTTCAATCTCCAAATACAAAATTACTTATGTGGTTTTTTGTCCAACCTCCATAAAAAAGGTTGATTTTAAACGTAAGCTTTAAACTTTTTAATGTTTATTTTTGGAATATACTTTTTTTACTATAACAGCCATTTATTTAATACGACAGTTGTAAGAAATCAAATTAAATACTCTAAATAATCAATAAAATGTCTCTTGTGTAAAATGGTGCAAATGGAGATTGAACAAATAAGAATTCATGCGACGAAAAAGCTTTCTGGTGGTTGCAACAAAATTTAAGCGGCAGGGATATCCTTAAAGAATTTATCCACAAATAATAAGGCGATGGGTAGTTTATTCAATATTTTAAAGTCATATCATCAAGTCCTAAAAAAATTGTAAGTTTGTCGACATTTGGCGAGTTCAGTAAAAGTTTGGAGTGATTTGCGTGGCCTAATCGTCTTTTTGAACTGTGTATACTTCCATCAATGAACGTCATTGACTTCCATACTATGTTTCTTAATCCATTCAGATTTTAAGTATACCATCTCTAAAGACTCGGTAAACTCCTAAAGGCGTCATTATTCATTTATTTATTTAAATATTATTAATATCGGTACAAGCGGACGATTACAAACGCATCAAACGCACGCGCAAGCGTATACGACCGCCGCGGGCGAATCATACGCAGATTTACAACCTTTTGCTTTTGTTTACTCAGCCCGCGAATAAAGCTGGTAATTAATTCCACAACTTAGCCGGCGAGCCTTCATTTAGTCAGGAAAGGATGTTATTACCTGAGGAGTTTCTGCCTTTTGTTTTAGTAACGTGAGTTTGGGTGCACATGTTGTTACAAATCATCAGTCTTTATGCTGCGAAATGAGAAAGTTATTCTGTCTGTTTCGCTTTCACTCCTTAACTTTTATATCGATTAAAATGAAATTGTGTGCTATTGTGTTTCGTCTGGTTTGTGAGTGCCGGAGGCCCACACCCCCTTAAGGCCGGCAACGCTTCAGCGATCCCCCTGGTGTTGCAGATGTCCATGGGCGGCGGTGGTTGCTTACCATCAGGCGAGCCGCTTGCTCGTTTGCTGCCTATGGCATAAAAAAAATTGCACGGACATAGATAAGACATAGGAAAGGAGTAAAGGCTACTTTTTACCCTAGAATATTGCTTATTTTCTATGGAATAAGTGAAATACAAGTGTTTCTGTTTGTTGTTCTTTCACATCACAGCTGAGTAATGGATCGACGTGATATTTGGTACGGAGATAGTTTGGGAGGTGGAGAGAGATATAGGCTACTTTCAATACCAGAAAAATATCAGATTAATAATATGTATAACGTCAGATAAATAATCCAAAGCAAGGGCCTGGCGGAAGGGTAATTACCAATCATTTTGAAGCAAAATACTTTGCAATCTTGACAAGGTAACAAAATCCCCTGACTCGCATGTAACTGTAAACAATTAACCCTGTCCACGTCTTGTTCCCTCGCGTTACAAGCGTCAATTACGGCCACAAACAACCCATTAACCCTCAACGCCGAGAACAACACGACATGGGCTTACTGTCGCCTCCCTCGTATTCTGTCTTCTCGTCAAACCTTTGACCACTGACGTTAATAAAATTAATTATTATTTATTAACAAGCGTAATGTTATGTTGGGATCTGTCGAAGTCAAGGAAATTGAAGAGAGGTTAACCTTATACTAAAATGTGTGTTTACTTATAACATGGTTTTAAGGACCGTTATTTTTATACAGTTTTATTTGGCAGACACTTTATTTGTTATAAGAGGGGTATTTCAGGTTCCTTTGGTCTTCGATGGAGAGCTTATTTAATACTAGCTCAAAAAGAGGCTAAGATTCTTCTGATGAAGTCAAGTTTGGTGTTAAAGGGAAGAGTCTCTTACAGAACCGCTACAAAATTAACCGATACAGCAATAGAGATACACTTTTTTTTATATAAAATACAGATTTTGAGAAAATTCAGCAAACACACTATGCTCCAAAATTAAGATTTCTAAAGTTAGTTTTTTGTATTTTTTTCAATTTATTTTATTTAACGATATAGATTGGCTTTGCATAAACGTAATGCAAAAATACCTATGTATATTATGGACTAAAACTTTAGCGTGAACGTTTTCAAACAAGCCCGAATTTTGCAAAAGCCGTGGTGGGGCGCACGAGTCAACAACCTAGCACGGGATCACTCAGCGTGTTTATTTTGCAATTGGCCGTCAGCGCCGCTAGGGGCGCCACCGGCGGATATCGCCAAGTTCCTTGCCCGGTCTAAACTTACAACTTACCCTTACCCTCTCTAGTGGAAAATAATTACGAAAACTTCCTTAACCAGCTAACACTCTCTTAATTTTTTTTTTCAGGAGAGAGAAAATGTTGTGGTACACGACAAATCTTCAATATCGTTAGTGTAATTGTTGTATGCAGTGTTTTCTTGATTATCCTTTCCTGTATGCGTAGTTCATTGATTCACGAACTAACGAATATACTATACGCGCCGACCCTGCTACCTGACATCAGACAAAAGCAGGAAAATGATAATAATAAGAAACATACGTTTAGCAGTTTCTTTTTTTTGGAACATGACTAGAAGAGGTAAGGTGTGAAACCTTATCTCTTTATAATAATCGTAACGTAGGATTCTTTGAGCTTTTAAAAATGATACTGTGATGATAATAATAATAAAATAGTATCATTGTTATATGCTATTTTATGATTTTTTCAATAAGGATGCTAAGGCGGCTGTATGTATTAACCGTAAGTTCGCAAACCCTAATCGCTCTAAAATCGTCACATCGGCTTACACAACCAGAGACGGTGCTAGTAATAACTAGTAACCACAACTCTAGTAACATTCAGAAATACATAGAAAACCATGGTATTAAAAAATGGGGTCCCACTTGTAACCCTGGCCTCAGGGTGTGCGTGAACTAGGGGCGCCACACACAGCGACGACAGATTACCGCCAGTGGACCTAAATCACAGACAATAGGTTACACCCGGTAAACCAAGTCTCAATTTGGAATTCGGCTGTACCACAGAAGCAGTACAAGGCATCCTAAAATCAAACCTACCAATACGAAAATGCGTAACGCTTTCTAGATTAAAATACTAATTTGCGAGTACTAATTCAATTACCGTTTTGAGATTTTCCCGCACGAGCCAGTAAGAATTTTAAGGATATTTTAGTGGGGCGTATCCATACTAATATAATGTATGCGTTCGTTGATCCTAAATTGAACTATGTACCTAATCCGACCACTGATTATGACGTATGCTGTCAATATTTAAGCTAAGATATCTTATTAAATTAACCTGCAGATTTAAACATTGATAAGCCATTAGTCTGTTACCTCACTGCCCCCTCTTCTACACTGTGCCACAGACAGACACAGCCCTGGACCAGTTAATTATACGTTGTACCCCTCGTTATTGATACAGCCGCTTATTAATAATAGATTATAGCTTACTCATCTTGATATGCCAGCGCTGTCTTAAACACCGCTTCGTGAGAGTTACGAGACTCACTAGCCTATGTTTCATTGAGGGAATCGTTTTGTTTTCCAATGTTTTCTATGATATGTAATTTAAATTGTCGTGATGACAGAAAATGCGATAAATTGCGCTTGTATATTTAATAGGAATGTGGTCGTGTTTTGTATGTCGGTATGTCTATAATGTTTATATTTATACTCATAAGTATGCAGCAGTCAAAATTTCATTTCATTAAGGGATTGTGGGTTCCATCTCTTATTGTATTTATAAATTTGCGAATGAACCCTTTTGTATTGGCCGACCTGTTAATGTTATACAAATAAATATATTTACCAAAAAAAAGTTTATCCATTATCTAGTCATATCCCAGAATACACTGAGTCTCTGATCAACCTTTGCATATTTTTCAAATTCCTGCAACCAATTTTCAGCTTAATGTCCATCGCAGATTTTTAAAGGTTGATCCGTACGTGGCTCACTGTACATAAAAGTTTAGACAAATATATAATTTAAACTTAAAATGTAACTCCTATATCAGCACAAAGCCGCCTCACTACCTCCCCCTTCACTGTGCACCACCGTGTTTATTTTTCAATTTTCCCCGCCAGGGGCGCGCGCGTGAGTAAGGGCCGCCACACACCGCGCCGGCAGGTTACCGCACGTGTGTCCCCGCCCTAATGCGAGCCTCGCGTTTCATTGTGGGATGGTGTAATTAATTTGATTAGCGCTTACGAGCGATTGCCGAATAACTGTTGAATTGATCGTTTTGAGGTAATATAGTCCGTTGTCTGGCTCGAAGGACCATTTTGTAGTACTGTGAGAGAATTAGCAATTACAATTATCATGTTAAGTTAATATGATCTAGAGGATTTGGTGGTAGCGGTGTGGTTGAAATTCTGATGTACAACCGTTACTGTAAAGTTACATCCATATCCGTTTAGTAGTTCCTCCGTGTAGTACATTATTATTTATTTATTACTTTTATATTTTACCGACACATTGAATAAAAATGTTTTAAAAAAATAACGATTTCATTAACTCTAAGTATATAAATTTGTTTTACTGTATGAGTGACCATCACATGAACATCAGAATAAAATGAGTAATAAAATTAAATAAAAGTTATTTTTTAAAATGACTGCATAATATCATGCACTGACAACCCTACAAACAAGCAGAGGCTGTCCATACAAGGCGTCGAGAACCTACAATTAGGCGCGAGCCAAAAAGACGAGATCCATTCCCGCTAATACGCACTCCGCCAACTAGTTATACCCTTTACAAACTTAATTACCCAGCAATGTACGCGAAAACTTACTTTATGACCGCGCGGGAGAGAACTGCCCGACCACAGTGGGTTAAATCACTATGAAACCCGGACAAAATACGCAATGCCGTTGAAAATTTTAAATTTTGATACATTTTTGTAAGGGACGTGAGTAGGATGGGTGCAAGTATAAAATTGTTTTTGAAATGTATGTGAAATTGTTGTTTATTGTTTATTGGTACTGGCTATCGCCTGGCTGAGTTATGGCAACGCGAATTCACCAAAAATTGATTCTGCGGGAATTTCATCACTTGCCAAAGATTTATTGGGGAGGCTTTCATTGTAAAGTTAAAACTAGCTTCAGTTCAGAAATTAAATTACTAACATAAACATTATTCTATCAAGAGAAAGACTTAAGAAGAATTATTATTTTGATAGATTTATAATCCATTTCGTGGCATACAGATTTACGATATATTACCGTCGTGAGAATCAAAGAGATGTTAACTTAATCAGTCAATGCAATTTGTAATAAAAACTTTACAATAGCACAGTAAATTAATTTATCTCATTTTTGTGTAGAAAAAACTAAAAAAAAACTCAACACGTAAATAAATATCTTGGTCAGAACTCGGAAACAATGTCCAAGTAAATTCTTCATTCGAAAATTTACAATGTAACCTATACAAAAAAAGTTAAACACAGCCATTAAAAAGCAAATATTTGTTTGCTAATTAAATTGTAAATTGTTTTTGATCTGCATGCAAATCAACTCACTGGGTGTAACTCATGTTTTCTTCAACGATAATTGACATAACTGTTCTCCGTTGTATAATTTTTATGGAAATAACAAAATAAAAAAGTGAAACATTGTTCTAAAAACAAATATAAAGGTGGTTGCGGTTAACAACGGTTAATTTCACGGGCAATCCATCGAGGTGAGTACCAGGACCACACAAGTGGGGGGCGGTGTTCCGCGAGTAATGCGTGCGATGTGCCCGACTGGCCATCTCCCCGCGGCTCCTTCTGCCCTGGTAACGATGTTTGTTTTACAAGGTTTTGTTGCTCAAATATAAGTAATTGCAGTCATTTAAATATGGCGAATGTATTCATTCTATACTTAGCGTGTTTGAAACAAATTTTCAAACATTCCCACGGGGTTAAATGATTTTTCAATGATTGACAGACCGATCACTCAAAATTAAGCATGGTATATTACTAACTATCGACCAAGTATTCCACTTGTGTGGAAGTGGATTCAGTTGAGCTAGATCGAATGTAGACCTTCGTCTAATGCATCACTTATATGTATTTTATACTTATTAAGCTAATAAGTGACGAAACACATTCTAATTGGTGTTTACTGTCACGTAGGTAAATGCCTAATTCTGCTGAATTTGTTTATTATGTTTTAGCATTTTAATAACTATTTCGTTTTTTGTTATCCGCATGTCATAACTTATCGTCAGAAGCTTCACTCCAGTTGATTTATTTTTAGTGGACACAGACCTATTCTTTTTTGCACTACACAGAAATAGATACCCGAAGAACCGAATGTTTACAGATTATAAATGCTGGAATGACGGTTTACTGAGTTGTTAACGTAAGTTTATTGACCTCAGGTAATAATCCTAAGCACTAATCGATTTAAATCTAAAGCTTCTGAAAAGAAACATTTTTTAATTTATTTCTCGAAACTTTAAAACCAGCACAGGCATCTTAAAAGCTCTAAGGATTTATCGACGCAGAAAACTGTTGCCAAAAATCCACTCCACCGTTAATGGAGGGCAGGATAATTAGCGCATATGCAGGTACAGTCATCTGCAGAGCGGTTGGATCTTATTTCGATGATGTAAGGTACATAATTGCACATACTCGTACATATAGAACGTTCGTGACTGTGCGAACACGTAAATACAGTTTATTTGGGGCAGGATTTACTTTGTTAGCTCTTAATTCGATAGGATAAGGTTCTCAATTGCATGTAGGAGTACGTGTGAGGCCAACTGTTCGAATAATGCTGCGCAAACGCAAGGGAACGATTCGTCAGAGTGCCAAGTTAATGTTTAGCATTTCTCTAAACAAACAATACATTTGGTATACTCGTACAGACAACTTTGATTGCATTATGAATCATTAACAAAGTCCTGTATCGTGGAGCCACGTACTCTTAAGCGAGGAGGTAAGTCGTGATCATGCAGTTATCGTAACCTATACCCACGAAGAAGCGGCAGACGGTGAATTCGGCGAAGTTGGTTGCGTAAGTGCTGGCGACCCCTGCGATGCACGCGACAATGTTCGCGCAGGTCGCAGCCGGAAGGCGTCCATGGTTTAGTAGTAATTAAGTATGTAGTTGTTTTCCCATAACATTGTTTTATGATAAAATGGACGCCTCGTTGATCTAGTGGTTTAAATACCTGGCCATGGTCTTGGGTTCAATTCCCTTTTGTCACAATTGGCTGCCATAGGCTGATACATTTACTTTTTTTTTACTTTTTAAGTATATTCGGTATACACGAGCAGATATATAAATATTATAATTATTTTGTTAATTTATCGTATAAAATTTTACGACTTGAATATCAACTTAAGATAATATTTTTTGTTATGCCAAGTTAGATTGTTCGGAAAATCCAAAAACATGACATCAGAGTTAAACTAACATACTAAGATGTACATTTAATAAAAACACAAAAGAATATCTTAGACTATTTCATGTAACAAGAAAAAGTAATGACATTATTGTTGTAGGTTATTATCGATAAAAGAAAATTTCGGTTTATCGATGTCTCGATTCCAACATTGTGCGCACGGTAAAGTGTAAGATTAATCGTTTGTTTTGTTAAAGACACAATTAAAACCCATTTACAGCTGTTAGCGTCCCACTGCAGTATTTATAGGTCTTTGTGGATATCTTCTCCGTTGTCATATATTCGACAATATCTTATGTTGACAGTGACTGTGTTAAAATGTATGTATATATATACTTGATGTGTATATAGGTTTATAGTTTCTTCTTCTAAGTGGTTACACAAAACAAAACTAAGGGCCAGCTTTGCCACTGACAGATAAGTTTGTGCTAACTTATCTGTTAGATAACTTAGATGCTAATTATATATTGAACTAAACGAACCTCCACCAACCCGCACTAGGCCAGCGTGATGGAGTATGGCCCCACTAGGTATCTTACAATTGAGATAAGGCCTATGTCCCAGCAGTGAAAACGTAGGTCTATAGGCTGATAATTAAACGAATGTGGTGTCAATAATAAAAAAAAATGTACTTACCTGTTCACACCCTTTAAGTCTGGATAATCACTTCACTTACCTGAAAAAAATACATAATTGTTAATAAAAGTCAAATAATTAAATCAACTGCATATTATTCCCTATTGTTCGAAAGAAAAGAGTGCTACAATTGAACAATACACATGAATGACATTCCGTATGATTTGTGTGCATTGTCAGTTGCACTTATTAAACTTTTACTGCACTTGCACAAAGCGCATTAAAATAGCATAATGCCTTTGGGCAGGTCAATTTATTATTCACTCGGCAAGTAATTAGTCGATAACCTATAGGTAACAGTCAGTTTCTAGGTAATTTATGGTATCATGCCCTTTATGACCTAGCACCGTTATTGAGTAATTAATTGTTGATTTTCTAAGTATGTGTTAATTTCTAAATTATGTAAAGTAAATGTATCGTATATTATCGTATACCTATCATCTATACTAATATTATAAAGAGGAAAGATTTGGTTGTTTGTTTGTTTGTATTGAATAGGCTCCGAAACTACTGAGCTGATTTGAATAATCTTTCACTGTTGGAAAGCTTCACTATCTCCGGTGAACATAGGGTACTTTTGATGCCGAAAATGTGGGGGGAAAGAGGAGAAATTTGAAAAAAAAAAAATACGCGCGGGTGAAACCGCGGGCGGAAGGCTAGTTATGTATACCTAAATGCGAACCTAATTTTGTCTGTCTGTTATGCTATCACATCACACATAAAATACCAGTGATTATGATGAAATTTGGTACAAACAGAGACTAGGTCTTGGGAAGGGGCTACGTTGTATATTTTTGTTGGTCCTTATTTACGTCTATGTATAGATTGAGAGCCGCAGTGCCATAGGCTACATTTTCACTTCGTTCCAAGTAGGCTCTCATTTCTTTATATTAAACAAATAATTTTCTTTTATTATTATTTTTTAATTATTATTTTATTTATGTCATTTTGGTCCTTCGAGCCGGATTTGAACCAGCGACATGAAACCTTAAAATTATGTTTAATTAACAATAGTGTATCTAATATTAATCATCCTATTACTTAAACAATTCACTAACTAACCTCTGACACGGACACCACAAACTGACCCATAAAAACCCAACACGTGCTGGCCATCAATTAAAATCTAATTAACAATTTTCTTGTCAAGCTTCATTTCTATTGTTCAACCTAGACATTCATCTACATCTACTTAAAAATCCACCTTAACACACTGTTCTAAAAACTGAAATACCATAACAGGTAACATTCTAAAGAGTCAATTAGATTCAATCAAAACTGTGCTCTATTTTGGTAGAGTTAAAGTTGAAAATAGAATGATTAGTGCGGTGGAGTATAAAGACTTGTGCGCAAGAGTACAAATTGCAAGGGACACAAGTTCCTATGCGTTATTGTTTTTTAATGGCCGTCTCCGCCCCACAGCGCCTACCACATTCATCATACATACGGATAAAAAGCTTTAGAGTACCGTTTTAGACGTTAAAAAACGTTTACGAGCAAGATTTCAATGGCTTATGATATGGCTTTAAAGGATTTTTGGGTCTAGAACTTAAATCGTCAATTGTGTAGACTAGATCTCGAGTCCTAAGTAAAATTTCTAGGCAGTTTTCAAAGTTATAAAAATGGTTCATATTTGAGTTCCTCAACCCGCAATTAGAAATATTACAGCGTACGACTAAACACACTTTTGTCCCACTACCCTCTAAACTCCCTCTATTACCCCTTTCAACCCGATTGGGACAAGCTGGTGGCCATTAACGAGCCCATCCCCGGGTCCCCGACACCTCAGAGGCTTCAAGTCAGAGTGGGGCGCCTCGGTGGGTCACTCGAGAAAGGGTTATTGTGTATTCGACACAAAGTAAATTCGTCACATTTTTGAACTCTCCATACATTCAAAGTAAATTCGTCACATGCATTAAAAATACGTTTTTAATTTGTCATAGGTAAGTAAGGGTTACTGTTAATTCGTTATAATTTCTCATTCGAGAAACAAGGAGACACAGACTGACAGACTTGACTCTAACGATCTGCGCAATGCGGGCGTTGGAAAACTACCCCCGCCCGTAGGACCAATCTCTAAGACGCCTGTATTCATACGGAACCTTCAATATAAAACACAATTCAATCTCCACAGTTAATTTTTTCATCCAGCAACACAAATAAAAGGCAGTCGAATGCCCCGCGGCGTTGCCTGGCATTCCGTGCTTTTTCAAACTAAATATAAATTAATAAAGGCCTATCGGGGGTGAATGCTCTCCGCGGATCACTCGTAATAACAGCTTCGATGCCCGGCGAGGAAAGGGTATGTTTGTTTTTGATGAATATTTAAGTGAATAGTGAATATATCCTAAGTGGCCTTATTATGGAATAATTTAAGTTTGAACTTATGATCGTTGGTACTGTTCCCGGGTCAGGCGGACTGTTAAGAAATAACTTAAGAGAGATTAACCAAGAAGCCGTGTGAAATTAAGAATAAAGAATCAAATTCATTTATTTCAAGGCACATAAAGAGCATTACGAACGAACGTTTAAGCATAAATTAATGTGACTCAAAGTTCTATAACTACTTAGAATATTCTGTGTTAAATACATTTATACTAATTTAACTAACGAACATAAATAATTGGATAAAAAATCCTTTTTAGGGACATTTTATGACAGGACCAACAAAGTTATGTGCATAAAAAGATGCACAGATCGAAAGATACATAATTAAATAAACACCCCCATTATTTATGTTATTATGCTAGCAGAGGACAGTTTATAGTCCACCGCGCCCTTATCGCCCCGTCATCACAAGGGACCGGGTTCGATTCCCGCCCGCGTCACGCCACCTGTCGTCGAGTCTGATATAACTGACAAGCCTGTTTTTTAGGTTATTTATGACTCAGACGTCAACCACTGACAGCAGGAGCGATTTTTTTATTAGAAGCTATGACAGATACACCAACTGTCTTATTATTGAATTAGCTAGATGCTACCGCGTTACTACTATGCAATTTTATGCAATGATCCATTTGGTGTTAATGTACATTTTAACAGTAATTAATGAGGTAAATTCTAAAAAAATATAAAAATAGAAAGCTAATAAAAAAACAAAAACATCAAAACATTAAAAAATTACATCAAATTAAAATCCTTCTTTTATGAAAGTGGGAAAGCAAACGGACATGTGTGACACCGGAGACTATGTGTTGCCAACATTTGACAGAATATGGAAGGAGGGACAAAGTACACCCCTTCACCTTCCATAGGGAGAAAGGAAGAGAAAAGGGTAATTAGGCACTTTTAATCACTAAACGGAGCGCAATAGCAAGCTATTGCGCTAGTTATGCGTCGGCTTTCAGTGAGACAGTGATACTTCCCCGGTTAAGCCAATTTCGACTGAAAGAGAACAGTCAGCAGCACCGCTCTACCACACTAAATCCACACTCCTTTTCTGAAGTCGCGTCAGTTAAAAACACACATCGTCTTTGTCATATGTTCTTTCTTCGACAAAAACAAAGCTTAATAGATTCAACGACTCGTATTGTCAGTAATAAATACAAGCAATTATATCGAAGCAGCCGAGGCGCATCGCAACATCGACACTTCCTCACAGTTTGACGATATGTAAATAAGCTCTAATGAGCCGTGGGACATTTGGTAGAGGTCTTATAGTACGGGTGGTGGCGGAAAATTTTGAAGTGGGATCGAAAAATGAATAATTTAAGTAATAATATAATGTGCTGCAAAAGGAAAATTTAATTGACCCTTTGGTAATCAAAATCGTCTATATTTTTGTTTTAATTTTCTGTGTATAAATGGATCTTCTATCTCAATGACAGACATCACCATATACTACATAGAAGTTTAAGATTCTAAAGAAAAAATAAATATATAAAAGATGTTAAACAAGAATATGTAAAGGGAAGATCTTTTATTTTTGAGTACGGCTCGTTCATATCTGTTGTTTTGTTTCTAAATAACCATGTGATTAGTATATCATTGTATCATAAATGAAAATGCTTTTAGTATGATTGTATCAAAATCGATATGCATAATACGTGTAATGTTTTGCCTAATGTTCTTTTGACGTCTTCCCCTGTACTATAGTATTTTTTCGACCCAGCACGTGTCCCGCAAGGTGGCGCTTGATAAATGTCGGTCCGCTATCACTCAAGGGTCCTAAAAACTAACAAGTCTTATCTGCCATTGATGCTTATAATGTGGACAAAGGTGGCGGAATGCATATCTTCATGATAAACTGTTGGACCTATAAAACTTCCTTTTTAGGTTTTCTGGTTCAAATTTTAATTAATTGCTTCTATTTGAATATCGTGGCCTGTTCATGTCAATACCATCGATTTAATTTGTTTATGCTTAATTAGTTGGCACTTAGACACTGCGGCTTATGCCATTAAGGGAAAATTAATCAGGAAGCGACCCTCAATGTGCTACAAAATTTTATAGGTCCATCTGATTTCGAGCCTTTGATTTCTTTTGTCCTGGCTCCCACATAAACATTTCCGGAACACAGCCAAGGCTGTTACGGCGGGGATTTCACCTATGGGGATGATAGCTAGGCCATTTGGACTCAGAAAAAGTCTTACCGCCAGTTAGATCCAAAGAGCGAGAACCTGTATACCCGAGTGGCTTTACCACCACTGTTATTATAAAACTTAATATTTTGCATGATATTTATATTAAATGGCTCCTAAAATTTCTATTCCGAAATAAATTAAAGGACCGGAAACCAAACCCAGAACCTCAGAATGATCCCCACACGATCAATCAATTTAAAACAGAAACAAAGCGGATACATCAGAACACAGGAATTCCCGGAACACAACCCTTTTACAAAGGCTCTAAATCTAATCAGAAAGGCAATCAATCTTCCAATAAAGTAGTTCGTTTGTCTGTCCGTCGCGACATGTGTTGGCAATCGATAGGTATAATAGGCAGTGTGGATCTAGTGATGAGACAGAGATTACTTTACCCGGTAAAGACACACTTTTTTTTAGAAAACTTGTGTTAAAAATGTGAAAAATATTTTCCCAAGCAAGATCAAAGTACCATATTTGGAAGATTTGGAAGCGAGCGATAATTATTTTGTTCGTGCGATACAGCAGTGATTCAGAAGCGATATCTGTAATTTGTACATTTATTATTTACTGCAAGAACTTGATGTTAATTAACTGATGAAGTTTGACTAAGAAAGGAGTTACAAGAATGAAATAAAATAAGAGATCCATAATACACGATAGAAAATACCTGCATAACACTTTAAAATTGACGAATGTAACTCCTCTTATCGACGACTCTCTATCCGGTTCTTCGGAATTCCGGAATAAATCGACCCTAACTACATCCTTGATTATGCCTTCCACCTTCGTTATAAGGATCACCTGCCGATCGCCAATCCCTCACGTGATAAGCTAATGCACCCACGTATACACAACGACCGGTATTCATCCAAGTTGACATTTACAAATTCAACTTTGCGAATGCCTTATCAATAGGTAACGATATATCCCGCATCAGACATCCTTATATCATTATCTGTTAAAAGTTCAGGATCGTTTTCAAGGAGGATTTCTATTTATGGATTTTTTAAAATGTTCATAAGAAATGACTCAAGATCACCTTTTAAAAAATTCTTTGATTTCAATAATGGTTTACCCGATTTACCGAATAATATATAAGTACTATGTATAGAATTAGCATTTTGAGTTATTTATAGTTCCTGAACAAGTAATATATTCTTAAAAATGAATGTTCCTAAATTGCAATAACTTTTATCTACATCCATACCATAATATGTCTATTTTATATTCAGGAGCGATGAGCAAACGCCCTACATTTAGATATAAGTTTCTGTGGCTGCATTGAAATGTTTACATTTTAGTGTCGGTAACCGATACTTAATTTCGTTCAAATTTCGAACGTCTTCTTTAAAAGTAAAAATTAATAGGTTTTTTCGATTATCGAATTAGTCAATTAGTAATTTTATGTTCCATTCCTATACATTTAATTCGATGCTGAAATTATAACAATCGATTTGAGAATCGAAATCAACTCGAGTCTAGATTGTTTATGGATTTTAAAAACTACAAACGTCAGTCATTATGTCAGTACTAACTTTTACATACAGATTAAGTTGGTAACTAGGGCGTTTGCTTATCAATCCTGACTATAAAATAGACATATTATCGTATGAATGAAGATAAAGTTATGTATGTGACTGTACATAATTAGTCATTAAAATACTCATGTGATTCTTTTATGAAACTCACTTCGTTCGTTTCATAAAACAACATTCGTATTTTAATGACCCTCATTATGCAGCAGTCACATAAATAACTATTGTATTGCCCACCTCTATAATTCATGTTGTGTATAAATGAATCGTCGATTTTTAGGAATTAACCTTACAGTATCTACAAAGTCCAATAACTTTACATGACACAAGAAGTTTGTAATAAAATGATATTATAATAGACGTATGACATTAATATCTTGGAAAATGTTTTTTTGTATGTGAGATCTAAACTTAAGGACACTATTTCTAGTTCCTAAACGGAGTCGCTCAAGGGTGCGCACTGCGCCCACTAGTATAAAACCTAAACAACTATAACGTTAACGAGATGCGCAAGAGTTTTACGACACTTGTATAAGGAGGTTGTAAAAATGGCGCCTGGCGTGCTTTTATTGGCCTACAAGAAAGAATGGCTCAAGAACGAAAGTTACGACCAATTACCGAATATCAATTAGTGATGTTGATATATTGGACGCGTCGTAAATGTGTTTTCAATTTGCGAAGACTGAGGAGTCTGCTTTGAGCGATCGTGAGATGGGAATGAACCTCGGAATGCTTCATAAACATCCCGCTGTTAGAAATGCTAGAGAAATAATTATGAATTGACCACCAGTTATTATCTTTTCTGAAGTATGAGAAATGTAAGATACTGGACGCGTAGACAGAGAAAAGGAAATAGTTAACGGTAATAACAAACATACAACGTTTTTCACGAAATCTGATATGCTTTAAATACATAATTGTTTTTGTCTGGAATACCAATACAGAGAAATGAGGAATTAAAAAGCTTTGAGTTTTGTTTAGAGACTTGCTTAATAGTTTACTTGTTTAGACTATTTACACTACACACAATATCGTTTTAACTACATACTGAGCTGGTACATTGAACCAATTTCCTGCAGACTGTTTACCACCTTACATCAATTTCTCGACCAGAAAGGACAACAAATTCAATAAATTAACCATTGCATCAATTGAAAAACGCATTCCAGTGCAGGCATGTCTAAAGACATGATTGAAAATAAAAGATGAAATATCCAACGCTTGTAATCCTATAAGATTGTTTTAAAGCGTTAAACCAGCGGCAAGTTATGTAGTTGTTCAAAGGGCACGGTGTGTTTGTAGAGCATTGATCACGGTGCGCGGGCGCAGGCGGTGCGCAGGATTGACGCACGCCGCGCGCAGTGTTTTACATATAAATTACCAATTACAGGGAGCGCTGTAGCATTATAACGCGGTCAGAGTTGGCGCTTACGAATATCTCGTTACGAAAATAATGCCAAATATATATTTAGTTTTGTGAATTACTAACATTCATTAAAGCCTGTATCGGTCAAATGGTGTCATCAACATTGAAGGTTCCTTTACCTAGCAAAGCCAAAATTTAGCACATTATTAAATTGTATTGTTCTTGTGCTCTCGTTCAGTTTGTAATCTCTCCAAAAATTAAGCTTAAATCTATGTTCAAAAATATTATGTTCGCTGACCAACCCCCAGATTAGATAACTATGTGTTGCAAAGAAGATAGTAAGATCTTCCTAAAACTTAAATTACTTATACATACTTAGAGCACCTTACATAAAAATGCATTTTCTTGACCTCTTCAAAAACCCAAATATTACTAATGCATGTAAGCTTCGGAAATTCGGAATTGTTATCTATCGAGATGATGATTGTTTGCAACAATTATATCAATATTATCTCCATCTGTCTCTCATTGCCAAGTCATCATAGATAGCTTTCTGTGTCAAATAAAAAAAATTAAGAATTGGGTCCCAGCCGACAACTTTTACATTAATATAATTATTATTTTTATTGAATAAACTTATTGTGAATAAGGTAACACAGCGCAACACAGATCCAACTAGGACATAAGTTAGCTGCCTCACCCTCGCACGACCCACCGACCACGAGGACACATAAATGTACAACAAGTAGGCAAACGATTGATTTCTGTTTCTGAAAAAAATCTGATTCTGATTCTGATTCTATTGTCCATTCTACCCATTCCTAACCCATCACACTAGTAACGGTAGCCACTTTTAATAATGAGTAATGAGATAGAAAGAAGCCTGAGTAACTGCGCGTATTAATGGCCGGGATCCACTCCCGCGCACCCGGACGACTCAAACGTTAAACGGAGTGCTCATTATAACATATGATTGATTTCGTGGCGAAACCAATTCGGTAGTCGCTACTGGTATGCGGACTATTATAGTTAATAGGATTCCGTGTCATGATCAAGTGATAATGGAGTAGTTCGAGCGCGCTGTGAGGTGTTCGCGATATCTTATGTTAATAATTGTTTATGACGTTTGTGTTTGGCTTTGGATAATTGACTGTTGGATTGCATCTGTAAATCTTCAGAACCGAGCTTTCAATCTTAAGAACACGTATAAGGTAGTTCAAAATAAAAAAAATAATTATATCAACGCATTGCAAGTCGGCCAAACATTTTCTAGGGATCACCTAGTTTCACTGGTGGTTGACTTCATGAATATCAAATGTTTGCTTTATATTCGTAGCAATAAAGCTGACACTGGATCGTCCCTTCCGGGAAAGAAGAGGAACCTGGAAAATTTTGTGTGGCTTTGAGTACCAAGAGCCACAGGATTGCTTTACCGTATGAACCACCGTCTCGAACAACTATTTGGTCTATAAAAAGTCTTACTACCAAACCGGGAATCAAATTCATGTTTAACCGAAGTAGCCTTAACCATTTTTGTTCATTCCGATATTGAAAATATGCAAGTATAATATTACCAAAATCTTTATCAGAACATTCGCCCAAAGCCCTGGGCCGCGCGAGAATCACTTCATCATATTAGGTCTTTACCTATGAAATTGCCGTTTTTTACGAAAAAAGTGAACATAATTTTTTTTGTATACTTTTTATTTCTTTTAATCAAAGTAATTACCCATGCAATCAATACATCTTTGCCAACGCAGTGGCAGTTTATTTATGCCCTTCTTAAAAAAATCTGCTGGACGGAAGGCAACAAACTCCTCAAAGGCATTTTGTACTGCCTCTTTGGTATTGAAAGTTTTTCCCGCCAAGAAGTTATCCAAATTCTGGAAAAAGTAGAAGTCTGTAGGGGCAAGGTCTGGTGAATACGGCGGATGAGGGAGAACTTCCAACTCCAGTTCTTGTAGCTTGGAGACCGTCTGCTGTGCAGTATGAGGTCGCGCGTTGTCATGAAGGAGCAGCGGAGACGAGCGATTGACCAAAGCTGGTTGGAGTTGTGCGAGTTTTTCCACCATTGTTTTTAGTTCTTCACAGTACACATCTCCAGTAATGCTTATCCCGTTTGGTAAGAAGCTGTGATGGATCACACCGGCGCTAGACCACCAAACAGTGACCATCACTTTTCTGGGCGTAAGTTTTCGTTTGGGGCATTGTTTAGGTGCTGAACCAGGATCCAACCAACTTGCTGAGCGCTTGCGATTGTCAAACAGAATCCATTTTTCATCGCAGGTTACAATGCGTTTCAAAATTCCTTCATTTGTGTGCCTGTTGAGTAGTGCACGGCATATCTCGACGCGAACGACGCGCTGGCGATCATTGAGTTCGTGGGGCACCCATTTGTCTAGCTTTTTTACCTTGCCAATTTGACGCAAATGAACTAATATTGTTTTGATGCTAACGCTGAAAGCTGCTGCTAATTCAGCCGTAGTTTGAGTATCGTCAGCTTCCACAATCGCCTTTAATTCGTCATTATCGACCAAAGTTTCCGGACGACCACGTGGTTCATTTTTCAAGTCGAAATTTCCAGAACGGAAGCGGGCAAACCAATACCGGGTGGTGCGTTCGTTCGTAGTGTTCGCTCCGTAAACGTTATTGATGTTTCGTGCCGTTTGTGCTGCTTTGCTGCCACGACGGTACTCATATTCCATAATTACACGAATTTTTAACGCATCCATGACGACGAAAAACACCCAAATGCGATGGAAACGTAACGCTTAACAATAAACAAATGACTAATTTTGAAAAAAGAATGCCATGTTTTTAAAATAAAATAAATTTGAAATTAGAATTCATAGCCAAACAAAAAATATTTTCATTTGAAATGGCCAGTACTACAGAACGGCAGTTTCATAGGTAAAGACCTATTATTTTCGCAAATAGAATTCCAACATTACAGTAATAGCAGCCACTCCATCGTCATAGAAAATTGCAGCAACTGTCAGCTGTCAACCGCTGCCTCAACCGGGCGAGTGGCACCAGGCAATCACGCGCTGACGGGAGGTGTGTTTAGCGAAGGACCCCGGCCACCCGCCGCGCGGCCCAGGGCGAGCACGCGTCGCATCCGTACCACTAGTGTGGGGGGACTTGCGAGACATGGAATCAAGGATTCACATTCGAATAAGAATGAGATGCTATGATCTTTGACACACATATTTTCGCTGGACTAAGTAGTTACAACATGTGTACTATTGAGTCAGTGAATTTGAGTACAGATTCGATTTTTGTAAACAGTTGATACTTGATATTACCTTGAAGTTTTTCGCTAGAATATCGTAACAAAATAGCACCAATTTTGCCACCATATGGTATAGCTGCCGAATTGCCAGCACCGGGCAATCACGGGCTAGAGGGAGATACAAGTATATTAAGACACGGACCACTTGCCAAATTAGTATATTTTGGAATACTTTCATTTGACAAGTTAATTTCTAACTTTCGATAAAGTTAGAAGTCATAGTAATAAGGACAAGCTATAAAAGATTAGTATTTACCCCATGGTGTTTCACAACATTGTCTAAACATTTAAAGCAATTTAAAAGTGCAAGTCAAAACAAGTCATAAAGGTAAAAGGTTAAAATTTGATTTACCAACAAGAGTCGTCGAGATCTGTGAATATTTCGCAACACTATCCATCAAAATGCCCCTACAGGTTCAACGGTATCTCCAGTGAAGTGGAGGTATGCGAGCCTGGTACTTTCATCGCGGTCGGTAAGTTTTGTTTGATTTAAGAAAATAATTACGTCTTACCCTTTGAAATATATGAATTTAGTAACATGAAGATTATTCTGATGGTACCCAAAACTTCAAACACAAAAGTTTAACACGTTTTAAAAAAAGCAAGTCCATAAAATAATTAATGAAGTTCATAAATGACGAGTAGAATATTTCGGACACAGCTCGGGTTGTTTTTCCAGCACATACCTAACATTGTGATGATTTTATTTCAATGATGGAGAGCTTTCAATAAAGAAATGTTGGTACTTAAAATATATTTATCAAATTAGGTATTTAGACAAAGAAAAAAGCATATTATAAGCAACTAGATACGAAACATCCACATAAACATTTGTTTCATAGAGGCACTGTACGGGCATAGAATCTACGACCATACGACCAAACGGCACAATATCAACAACCTCCAAGGGAAACCAGCATAAAAAGAAACTACTACATAGGTACTTACCTACACTACAAATCACTGATTATCCCACGATCAAATAAGCATCGTAATTTTTTGTATCTAAATCGATTGACAAGACCAGATGATATATTTAACAAGAACATAAAACAGCTTGAAGCCAAAAGTGATAGGAAATCGGTAATATTTAAAAACTAAGCCGGTATAAATCATGCCGAACACGTGTTACTCAAATTCTTTTAGTTTCCCATCGATTGAAGAGGTCAGAATACCTAAAATGCAAAGTCTGTTACAGACACATTTCCCATATGCCTAGCTCATTTTCCAAGAATGGATTTGGCACTGTTTTACTGGGATACCTACTCGAGGGAATGTCACGTTACTGCGCGCCGCCCACTTCGATGTTCGATTCTTCGCTCATGTAGAGTATTTGATTGCATGAAACCAAGTTTACAATTTGCTGATTATAACTGTTCAGTGAACACTGAGCAGGCCATGAGTTCCATTCTTTAGCCTTATACAACAAAAATGTACATTCAAAACTTTTATACGCATTTTTTATATTCCTACAATTGCGTTCTTTTTATTTCATTAACATTACCGTTTTTGAGAAAAGGTGTTGACTCTGATCTTGAGATTCATCAATTACTAATGTTATTATGGAGATTTATAAGCACACGAGTGAGCATAAGCAAAATATAACTTGTTGTTGCGACCTTGAACCCTCGTCCCGGTGCAACCGAGCCCCGTATACGTTCACATGGCCGCAGCGATATCTTTCATATCACGTACTTAGATGACTTTATTTTGATATTGCACGGCCATGGTTTATCACCCATTGTTGCCGGTACGTGCGTGAATGTCGGCGCCGATATGTTATAAATATTTCACTAATTCTCTAACCTCGGCGCACGGTAGCGATGCACTCAACTTTCTTGCTTTCGTTATCAGGGAATATAAGGTTTGAGGAGTTGTTTGGACTCATTCATGCTACTGAATTTCACCACCGAGAAATTGTGCGACAGTTGCAGACACAATGTTGTCCTTTTTTGCAGCAATTTAATTAGTTACCTCTTTGCTCATTTTTCATAATACATACTTTGGCAATCGACATAGATAATCCTCATACCATGAATGTGTGCCCTGCGCCGCATTGGGTCACTACTGGGTCAATATTTGTGTTTAGAGATGCTGATAGCTAGGATAACATAAAATGTTTCGGCTAAGTAATGAGGACGACAGTCCATAAATAGTATAGATACTTCTACATTGTTCATACGATTTTCACTCTTCTTATGCGCTAAGTTTCACAAAACTTTTGTAAGAACTTGGCTCTAACTTTACCCACAGATAATTCGTTAAGATATCAATATTCGGCGTGAGTGTAAGCATTGTGAAAGGATTTAAATTATATAAATATTGCTGATGGGTCGCCTTTTTGGCTGATTAATTTTCAAGTCGTAGCAGCTACCGTTTTCTCGGCCCGTCTACCGCAGTGCCTCAAGACGAAAGTGACGACAATAAATAATACCTACGTGTTTGTTGTTGGTGTTGATTTACGGAACTCTAAAGAACATAGCCGCTTACAATAGTTACAATATGTCGCGTAAGAAGGTTCAATATTATCTCTACCAGCACCTTAAACTCCTTATACGTCTTAATCACATATCACAATCCACGTCTCAACCCTACCTAACATAAAGTTAAACATTTAATTAACACTATCTAACCCGGCGTATCGGTTTCTCGGTAATCGATTCGCTTCGACCTTGACATTCGCATTTCTCAAGGTGGCAAGTGTGGTAACTAGAGACAAGGGGAAGAGCTAACCACGGCACGCGAGGGTTGGCATAAGTAATGCTACAAGTTTTGGTGGTTTTATTCAATTCTAACACGCCACTGGAAACACTGCGGTGCGAGTTTTAAAGATCGATAGTGCTAAGGGTTTAAAACAACTGCAGTCGGGCATGGACCTACCACTGTCTATTTTACGACGCTCCTGTAGCGGGGTCAACAGTCGAGAAGAGAGACTTAACTTACGTTATACATCATAAATTATGAAAAAGGTATGTTTGCTTTCTCTTTATTGAATGAAAGATACCTATTTAATACTTTTTTCGTAACCGTGATCGCCAAAGCTGAGTATTACGCATCCAGTATTTCATCTCTCCAGAAGAAGTATTCCCATCAGTAATAGATTAACGATACATAACAAAAAACTCAACTTCCCGATACAACGAGAGCCGTTTAAACAAATCGCACTCCCGGGACGTCCCGACTTCCTACCGCTAACCAGGAACATGTGGGAGGAGGTTGTTTTTACAGGGTTTTTTCATTGGAATATCAATTAGGATAGTTAGTTTCGTTCCGGCCGAGCATGATGCTGGTAAGGACGTGGCTAAAAGATAGCGGGGAGGGCATTGACTTTTTTCAACAAGCATTTATACTTAAACTTGTGTATTGTTTGCAGTTTTTAGATAAATTTGACAAGTTGGTTTTTTCTACAATGAAGAAAGAAAAAGAACCTGCGACCCACTTATTGATTCACTGGTCGCACTGTTACCAGTGATCTTCGAAAAACCAATGATCCAGACAAATCAGATGCACTCAAGTAGGATACGCTCTTATTATTAACTAGGACACTACTGGCCTCCTTCAAAGGGAAATATACCACCAAAATATTTTGCCTTTTAAAAAGTGGCACCTTATGATTCTAAGTGATAATTACCGCTCATATTATACACCTATGTAATGGGATAAACCTTTAGTGCAGAGTTCCACACACAGCTGCAGTTCTTGCTAGCCTCCGGTAATCGCGCATCAACGCATTCTCCTCCGAAAAAAAAGGTGACTGATCGCTATTCCTACCCGCTGTTAGTAAAGCCCCGTCTCACCAGACACCAAGGCATAATTTCCTTATAGCAAGCGCCTCGGGAGGCCGCATACCAAGCATGTCTGAACATCTCCCATGCCGGTATGCGCGCCTGGTAATTACCCGACTACGCACGCTCCACTGCTTTCGCTGACTAATTAAAACTAATATCGTGATTTATAATGATCGTGTTTATTTTTGGTAATGTCTCCGACGATTATATGTCACTGTGTGGGTTCTGCCTTTCAAATTGTTCGCATTCATGTCTAATTTGAAGCCGGTTATGATTGAAACCGGGTTGTAGGAAACTCATTCAGGGTGAAAAAAACTGGTGACTACTGGGTAGATTAGATTTATATATAGGTACATTTACAGCAACATTTACTTGTGTTAGTTCAATCGGAGTCTTCGAAAGACTCCGATTGTGCTAATACAAGTAAAAATTAAATGTATGTACTTTATTTATTTAACACTAGCCTTCCGCCCGCGGTTTACCCGCGCGTAATTTCTTTTTTCAAATATCCCCCCTTCCCCCCACATTTTCGGGATCAAAAGTACCCTATGTTCACCGGGGATTGTGTAGCTTACCAACAGTGAAATAATTAATTGGTTCAGTAGTTTCGATCTTTCCTCTTTATAATATTAGTATAGATTAGTATAGATATACATTTAACAAGCTGCCCGAGTGCCTGTCACGGCTTACGATAAAGAAAGCCTGGTGCCTACAAAGATTTGAGGCGGAAATTTAAATAGGCTTACGTCCAGCAGCAGACGGAAAAAGGCTGTTGATTGATTGAAGTTATTTAACAAATATCTGTAAGACAATATTCTTATAACTAATGTCGACTTCGCAAATTTGTAGCCACTAAATCAATAACCTTCAAGAAAAAAAAACAAGAGCTTCTCACATTACAAAAAATAATACTTTCTCACGGAATCACAAATCAATTTCTTATTTCCAACAAATAGTGATGTGCCGTATCTATCGATAGATCGCGCAGCGGGCGTCCGCTATCGTGGGGCCATCTGGCGCCTAAATTCCTACAACTGCGGTTTGCACCGTCTGTACGTCTGTGTATTGTTATAATAATGCGTGTAGCAGTGAGGCATCTTCAAGATCTTTAACACTAGGTAAAAAATCTATCGTTGGAACTAGTTGACTGAATGTGATAAGGCCTCAATTAAAAATTAACAACAAATGACTGTTAATGTGGTAATATAAGTATTACAATTAGAGGAGGCAAACGAGTAGGTCACCTAAAAGGAAGTGATCAACTTTTAAGGAGAGAAGACAGTTGATTTTTGAAGGATCTTAAATATCGTTTTACCGCTTAAGGAATAACATTTATGTCTACAAGGTTAAAAAGACGGAGTAGAAATTGACAAAGGAAAGTGCAGTAGAATCCCTGTCCATTTCCTCACTGTTATTTTTACTATATTCTGTATCTGTGTACCTACTGTAGTCGCCACTGGGCACAGACGAGTATCGGAAGATGGATTATCCGGGATTATGGACGCATTGTTGCATTCACAATGTTATCAATGCTTTGTCGGTAAAGTAACTTATAATATAAGTAGTTGTATACGGGATTGTTAAAATATTATTATACTTTTAACAAGGCTTACTTGCTTTAAATGTAACAAAATAACTTCTCAAAACTAGGCAATAGCATAACTAATTAGGTAATGTGAATATGAAAAAAAAAACTATTCTGAGATTTACCATCTACCAAATTATTTTGTTGTTAGTATATAATTAGTTTACCAGGACACCTACAATCATACATCTTCAACTTTCTTTGAGATTAAAAATCTTCGATGATGAATCGAATTTCGCAATATTGTAATTTGAAACTGATAGATACAAGCAGTAAATTATGTCCATCGCTTGGCTATTTTAATAACTGACCATAGACCATAAACACAAGACAAAAAAAAAACCATAACTTACAAAGCAGATCCGGATCCGTTTTCTTTTTATACAATAACAAAAACACCTATATCTTACTAACTCAACTAAACCCTTATCAGAATTCGTAATCAAAATTAACAGAATGCAGAAACGACAGGTAGGCTCTATAAATTACTTCAAACGAATTAATACTCTAGTACATGTAGACATAAAGTTGAATTTCGCTGGACAAATAAAAAGCTTTACGTCAGACCATCATGAAGTTTGGATTCGGGAGCTGTCAAAGTGACGTAATATGTTTATTTATGACAGATACCGTCTGTCATTGATGACGTGAGAATAGTACTCGATCGTATCTTTATTTTTTCTTATATTTGTACAAGCTACTTGTTACATAAGAAAGCATTTTTTATGGTAGTTAAAATTCATCCTACTATACGGTACTTGCCTTGTTCGAAGACTAATAATTGGGCCTTACCCCACAGGGCTTATCTACAATTCTTAAATAAGTTTGGCTGCGTTTTGGCAATTTGAGGAAACCAGCATACGTAATTCAATACCATAGACTAGAAGATTAAATGTTGCCTTCGATATTTTTTCTCGTGAAGTGACCTTCAAAGAAATAAGGAGTAGTGGCCTGTTGGCATTAAGTGCTTGTCTGCCATTAAAGTAAAAAAATAAAGATATATGCAATTTTAAAATCATATTCTTTCTTGAATAACAGTATAATTATTATTAATTACTTTTGCACACGAGTACATGAAATTAAAGCTAATATTGCTAGAACCATAACGAATCTCAGCTCAACGCAAACAGTCCATACATTTCACACATTACTGCAAATGAAATGTCTAGCTCGCAGTAATAATATAATATTTATCCCATCTGCCATATACATATTTAGAATACGATAATTACCCATCGAATTTCAATAAACAACAAGGAATTAACACACTAAGATTACATTAAAAAGTACGAACTGCATACTCATCCGAATGTTATTGGGTAAGAATGTGCCAAGTTCTTTTAGGTAAAATATTTAAAGATGATCTTTATGTAAAAATAATTTAGGATAATCATTGTCCTTCTCAAACTAGGACTAAGACTTTACTATTAGATATTTCAAACCTATCGGAATTTCCCTATAAAAACAACAAAACAATACATCACAGAGCATTTTTTGGCCAAAAATTGGTATGCTGTTAAAATAATATTTGTTATGTTTAAAAGTTAAGAAATTGTAAATGATTTAAAAAACTTGCCCTGTACACTTCAGTGCACCTCAGTTATCTGGTCCCTTAATACAAAGTAAAGGGAGACCTTTAGAATTTATCGAATAAATCCCACTTGAAATGGCTCGAATCAAGTGTGGAATTGTTAAAATATTCATTTAAGCAGTTGACAACAATTTACTTAAAATATTATTATTTTAAGGCGATATTATTTACGTATTAACCTACCGAGTTTAACGTTTAAGCTTACATGCCAGATTTCACTACTAAAGATAAGATTTTCCCTATAACGCTAGGTAGAACGAAATGAAGCTAGACTATTGAATAATATTTTTGACAAGAGATACTTTTATTGAACGCCTCGATGGTCTAGTGGTCCAACTACCGGGTCGAGATCTCGGGGTCCTGTTTCATTTTGCGGGACGAAGTAACTTTGTGTCGGTTTTTTCGGACACAGCTCGGGTTTGTGATCACCAATCCGCAATTTGCAAGCGTGGTGAATTAAGCCATTGCACATAATTGTAACGATAACTTGATTTCAAGGATGAGGCGGCCTTTGCCTAGGGTTGCCATCCGTCCGGGTTTCCCCGAGTTTGTCCTAGTTTAGAGGGCATCCGGGGAGCGTCCGGGGAAGGTTTTTATTTGTAGATCGAGTTTTAAAAGAAAGATGAGTTATGACATTTTCAACTGTTTTTTATTACATTGAATATGTTTAAAAGATCTTGTTGACATGTCCGGCTTTCGGACTCTAAAATCCGGGGTTTTCACGCGTCTTGTCCTGTTTTCCAAATTTTAGAGATGGCAACCCTACTTTGCCTTGCAGTGGGACAGGCTAAAAACTTTTTTTTCAAATTGAGGTTTTAATTTTATAGTATTTGTAACGAAATCTGCACCGAGCATAAAACTTTATACTTAGGTACTCATTGACTAATAGTGATGAGTAGAACGAACTATCTTCCGGACTATTTTATAAGTAGAAACAAATAAAAAAAGACTCCAAAATTAATCAAGAGCATACCACCCAGATTCATAACGCATAACTTTCCATAACAAAAAACCTAACATTATCCAACGACCAATTAATCAAAAAATGTTTAATTATTAAATATGTCCCAATAAATCGGCCAACGGCCACATAGAGAGACGTGAGAGGCGGATATTTTTTGTCTCCCTCCCGCTGACCATAAACACGACATGGTTAATTAAAACGGTACATTAGCATAAACAAATAAAATGCCCCATTACGGATTCAATTTACAATCTCTGAAATCGGTTAAATTAGTCGCAGTAAATAACGCCGCGGATACAGTTTCGATAATAGCGCTGTGGTTCAAGACACGAGTGGCGAATGATTTATCGATTATCGATATCATCGATACGATTATGTCACAAAATATTTTAAAAAAGATTATGTTATCAAAAAGCCCGCAGGGCCGAGACCTCCATCGTTGAATTAAAATAATCATGTCGAAAAATATTAAAAAAAGTTTTCTCTATAACGAGCTTGTAGAATAAATTTCTGCATGTCTGATGTCTAGTTCCTATTACAATAACGGTTTTCCAGTGTAAACACCATATTTTTGTATTCGCACCAACGATATAAACATGAAAAATTAAGTCAGACTTTTTTTAATATTAACAGATTTTCTTCCTTTTTGCAGATCATGTGACGTCACAAGTCAATTAGGGTTAGGTCCATAGTGCTGCAATGTTGGATCTGCTTGCATCAAAAACCGGTAATCGCTACCGGTCAAACCTTGCGACAGCTCCCAAGAAATGGCTATGTTACACAGCCGATCGATGCCTTCATTTGAATTCGGCCAGACGAGTAAATATTGATAAGTTTTTATGTACTATACTCCCGACGACCCGCTAAAGGGATCGTTAAAAAACTCAAATTGTGTGAAATGCAATTATGAAATTGCGGTTAAAACGACCTTTTGAAATTAATGAAAAGTTGTGTGCGATTATCGATAATGGTCAGAAAAATGTTTTTGATCCCTCTCTATTTTTTTGTCAATATGTGTACATACTATAATTAAACTAAAATTTTAAAGAAGGTATTATGAAAATGTTTAAGGTTGCCCGTAAAACATGGCAGGTAAGGAAATATCACAATGTTCAACAGTTGAAACTTTACACTTTTGTATACTTAACTATGAGCTTAATTTACATAAAAGCAAAAGGTGAATCACAATTATACGTAATGTAATGTTAAGAATATGTTTAGTCAGATATGAACACTAACCTCAATTATCCAATTTTGTTTAAATAAAAATAAAACAAACGGATTCATAAAATTTGTCCGAAAATCTTGCCCGTTCAGTAATCACTACTACAAAAACGATAGGAACTTCAGATTAGAAGGTGCAATATTGTTTAATGCGTTGAAAGTGGTGTTGAAAGTTATATTCCATTTTGTTTTGAAGTTTTGGAAACACAAATAAGTATTTGTTTCAATATGTATCCAGATGTCGACTCGGATCTTCGTGAACTTCGGACTAGGGACTGGCGCCAAATTGCAAAAGATCGGGAAAGGTGGCGTACCTACTCTCATTCTGGAGGCCAAGACACACTTCGGGTCGCTGAGCCATAGGAGTAAGTAAGTAAGTGTATCCAGACAGGGTAAACTTAATCTATAAAATGTTTACTATGAGTTGTAATGTAATAGTAAAAAGGTAAGACCTTTAGAGCCGTACCCTTGCTATTTTTACCAATCCGTGGTGTGTCATAGCAGTGCGCGTACGGCGCGGCGCGGGCGCACGGCGGGGCGCCATTGTGCCGCTGTCCGCTGTGGACGTGACGCCCGCCCCACGCGCGATCAGTGCGTAAGTATTGTCGTTTATCGATATCGATAGATTTTAGAATTGTCAGATTTGTGCCTACCCGAATTAGTAGAGTTCATTCGCGCTAAGAAAATAAAGAGTCATTGTTTGTGCCAGGATAGTAGGTAAGTTAGTACTTACCTACTATATAGTGTAGTCACTAATGACAAGATTTTGATAATTAAGTGGATTTTTTTTAATTATTGGTATTCAATGATTTATGTTATTTGACAAGTTACGAATAGTTCATAAAATGATTTAACGATAAACGTTCAAAAATGGGCTTACATAAAGAGAAAGGTGAAATTTAGTATCAGATATTTCATACGTCGTCCATGTTAAATTCGGTAGAAACTCTGTTAATTTGGTATGTAGTAGTTAGATTTTATCAGTTATCTTAAGGGTTTGGTCATTTAAATATGAATACATATAATATAAGTAAAATCTATGTGCGTATTAAATTCTATTATAATAAATTAATTGTCATACCCAGGCATAAATGCGTAAAAATAAGCATAACATAGGACTCAAAAATCATGTATCTTTAAGAATTATACGACTGCATCTATTAAAAACTATATTATTATAAAAAAATCGACATCCCAACTACCCCATCCCTACGTGGCGCCTGTTAGGCCCGAGCGCCGCGGGGCCGCATTGTCCGTGCACCTAAGTGCCTCATATTCGGTTACCCGCCTATATTACACGCCTATACACAATATCGATATCACTGCACGCCCAGTGTCGTAACATCCCTAACACACACTCCGTTCATTCACATTGTATTCTTTCACAATTACGAAATAAGGTCGAATTTTCATTGACATTTCGAGGATTAGTTAAGTTCCAATTCTTTGTAAGTAAAATGATATAATTTTCATTTTACAACTCCTTGAATATCCAACAGGTATAATAAATTATCGAACAAAGATCTCACGTCTCACCTTATTTGAGCTGCGTTTTGTCATACGATTGTCCCCTTGTGTACACGATTTATAATATTTGTTTAATAGCAAAGAAAAAAACGTTATTTGTTAAGCAATAAAGTGGACGATTTATGCGTTGTAAAGTTTTTGTTAAAACGTCGTAAAATTAATAAGGTCTTTTTTTGTGCGTTGATGTTTCTTTGGGCGGTCGCGACTGTTATTATGTGTTTTGTGAATGTTCATTGTTTAATTTATTTACAGAAGCAATTTTGTAGTATAGTATTTCATATACGGCCTCGATGGTCTACAAGTTTAAGTGCCAAGCCGAGATCTACACGCCTTAAGTTCTATTTCCGGGTCAGCCAACTTCATGTTGCATTTTTCGAATACAGCTTGGGTTCGTGATTACCATCAAGTCGTCGTTACAATGACGGGTACTGGCTTAATCACCACGCTTGCCTTTGCTGTTGAGATGTGTTCGAAAAATCCGACAGATTTTTTTCCCATCTCGGGAATTGAACCCTAAACCCCGAGATCGAAGTATCGAGGCTTAAAATTATAGCTATCAAGAAACACAGTCTCGGACAATGATTTCCACAGTTTTGCGATTCCCAATGTAATCGCCTTACCTCCGTCTCGTCTATGACAGTAAATTAGATCCACGTGGCGTGAATACCTCGCAAAGAACGTGTTGTTTCTAATACAAGCTTATGCTATCATACAGATCTGGATATAAAGGGGGTTAAATTTCTATCCGTAAAGAAAAACGTAAAAAACGTCGTAAGAAAAATTTACAGCACGCATTTTTTTTTTTCTGAAAAAGTTACTTCTACATCGGTAAGAAACTAGACCCAAAACACATCGTTCGAACAAGTACAGTAAGTAAGTATAGCCCGACCATTAAAATAAAAAACCTCGCCATATTGCGGAAAATATTGGAACAAATTTCTTCAAGTGGCAACAATCAAATAAAATAACAATAAGATGTCATTCATTATATGCTGTCTGTCAAAGTGTGATGTCAACTAATAACCGCGCCTTGTTATTATTGGATATTGTGAGTTATTTGTGAGTAAAACCATAGCAACCAAGTGTTGCTATAACCATAGCTAATGTGGCGCCTCCAGAGCAGGTTTTTTTATTTTCTTGGTCAGGCTATAGTATTTATATCTATCACTCACCTCAGGGTCAATCTTCTTATACTCCGGGTCCTCGTCGTCCACTTCGAAGTACAGCTCCGTGGAGGTGAGCGACACGGTTCCTGGCGCCACCAGACCCGGCGCCACCAGGCGGGCTTTCGTGCTAATATTCACTGGACCTAGAGGTGAACAGTTGCTTTAGAATGAGGAAGAACACCCTCGGACGGTTTTAAAGGATTGTATGAGAGTAGTCGATTGTCCAGATAAGAAGCACGTAAGTAGTAGGAGTACGTAGTAAGTTAAATAAGTACAATGAAACGAGTAAACTTTGAGTATAAAATGGTTGAGAAAGTTTAAAAATAAAATGTGAAGGATTTTCTAAAGACTTATTTGTTAAATAATGCAAAATAAAGTAGAAAGTATTTTTTTAAATAAAGCGATATTATGACAAGCGTTTTGAGGAATATAATTTATACAGTTTCTTGTCGTAACTCGGTAAGCGCCTGCAAAAATATGTTGAGCAATATTGCTAGTCGTGGTAATGCAGAGTGTATAACTAGAGGCACTGTCAAACTATAGATTGTACATGGTTTATGGCCGGGAAATTGCATAAGTTTTAAAACGATTCGTCGTAACGTTAATAGATCAAAGCTTTTTAAACACAAATTATTATTAACGGAACCAAGTACATAAGATTTATGCTTGCAGGCCAATGTAAGTCCATTGTAAGTCATACCAGCTGTTACTGGTTATTTTCAATAATTGGAAGTATTTAAATATTATATAAAGCGCGGAGCCGATTTAAATATTGTAAATTTTTTAACAAATGGGAGCAATAAAATGGGTAAATAAAAAATTTAAATAGTTTAGTAAGTAGTTACAAGCATACAATAAAGCCAGCATGTGACTTTGCCGCAAAGATAGCTGCAGGCGTTTCAACACAATTTTTACACCAGTTTATGAACTGCATACCTGACTACCAATTCAAGCTGTGCAAAAAGCCTGTGTGTGGGGTGACTGACCTGTTAGGTCCGCATCTAGGTCCCGGTCGTCTAACAGGAGCTCTGCGTCGTCGATAAGGTCTGCAGCGGCGGGGGTGGCGAGTTGCGCACCGCGCGCCGCTCCGCCGCCCGCGCATATGCGCGCGTGCAGCTCTTCTGTCGCCTGGGGACATTGGTTAGTTATAAATCTTATAAGTACAGTAGTTCAAGGTGAATATTATGCATCGAATAACTTTGTATTTGCGAAAATAATTATGAAAAAGAAATGATATTGATTTTTATATAATTTTTTTTTTCCATTAAAGTGATATTTTGAAGTTTTTTTACGTGTGTATTAATTATTCCACTACCTTGGCGGTAACGGAAAACATTGCGAGGAAGCCTGCACAGTCGAGGTGAGTGTAGTTGTGATCCAATCGATTTAGTTTCCCTGGGTTCCCTTAATGGGTTACGAAGGTCAGATGGTCTTTTTTTATGAATGAGTGTGGCAAACGGTTAATTACGACACGTACTGCCCATAGACACCTGTGACTAAGATAATTATGTTAACCGTCTTTCTCTCCGATTCTGTCCAACTTTCTCTGTCGCCGTCGAAAATACTCCCTCCATAATCATGAAAGGAGTCTTTTTGACCCGGAGGGAAGCGACAAGATCTTTTTTTTTATGTCACTTGTCACTTGATGGTAAGCAATCACCGCCGCCCATAGATACCTCCAACACTGGAGGAGTCACAAAGTGGATCTTTCACCCGCTCCTTCCTTCTGCCAGATAGCTGGCAGGGTCGTACCTGCAGGATAGCGTCGTGGTGCTTGGGGTCTGGCGCGGCGCGGGCGGCGGGCGCGGCGGTGCGGCGCGCGCGCGCGTCCGGAACCAATCGTCGCCGTCGCCGCGCGTCGTCCTCCCACGAGTCTAGCTTCCAGTACTGCGTGCTGCTCCTGACATAAAAAAGAGTAAGTATCAGCCTATTTACTGTCCCACTGCACGGCAAAGGCCTCCATCCTTGAAATCAAGTTATCGTTACAATGATGGGTACTGGCTTAATCACCACATGCGGGTTGATGATCAAAGTTAGCTCGACCCGGGAATTGAACCCAGGACTTCGAGATCTCGCCCAGTACTTAAACCACTAGACCGTCGAGGCGTTACACACAAAAATATTCGATTAAAAACTTTTAACACACAAAATGATAACAATAATGATATCTCTGCCTCCTAAGGCCACGGTACCCGCTTACAATCAGGTAGTTTGTTGCCAACATCATCAGAACACTTCAAGCGTCCGTCGCTTCGTGTCGCGTTGCGTCTTGTATGGCGTTCACTATCAAAGTTCACTCACCCAGGGTGTGGATGGGCGTGGTCGGCCGCATGTCGCAGTTTGTCCAGCAGTCGCGCGGCGGCGGCCGTGTCGCGGCGTCGCGCGGCAGCTATTAGTCGTTCACACGTCCGCTCTTCTTCTGCGCGCTCGGCGCTCGTTGTGGCGCATAGGCACTGTTGGCAACATCACATGTTATTAATTCAATTGTAAGTGGTTAAACAACTTTTGAGTTTGATTTATAAACCCAAAACACCAATACCGTTACCTGACAGTGCATCGAACACATATTGCTATATGTCGATCATCATCATCCCAGCGTGTTCCCGATTGCATCCAGTATGGAGCTCAGGGTCCGCTTCGACTATGATCATAGATTTGACAAGCCTGGTTATTACAATGAAGCGATTGCCATCTGACCTCCGTAACCCTTACAAGGGAAACTAGACTCACATATAGAAATAAATAGCCAAAATTCTAATTTTCCAATCTCATTTTTATACATTATAGCCTTCCACCCGCGGTTTCTCCCGCGCGTAATTTCTTTTTTCAAATATCCCCTCCTTCCTCCCACAATTCGGGATCAAAAGTGCCCTATGTTCACCGGGAATAGTGTTGCTATCCAACAGTGAAAAAATTATTCAAATCGGTTCAGGAGTTTCGGAGCCTATTCAATTCAAACAAACAAACATACAAACAAACAATCAAATCTTTTCTCTTTATAATATTAGTATAACTAGATAATTTCAAATTGATTGACGCATTTGATAGCGACCTTGCCTTATTCGACCCCTGATACTAACTAAAAAAATCTTCTGAATCTACAGAGATCATCAAATCCCTCACCTCAAAATCAGCATGCTTCAACACGTCATCAGCCCTCATCCTGTTCAGTATGAACTCCGCCTCGTTCGCCACCCTCACGATGTGGTCCCTCATGGCGTGCGACAGCAGCCGACCCTCGTTGATCAGCTCTATGAACGCCAGGCCAGCGTGCTTCTGGAGAGAGTTCTGCCACTCTTGAGAACAGAGGAGCATCACCAGCTCCACCACTGAGGTGGAAGACTTGAAGGTTTGGAGGCCTGGAAAGAGTAAGTCAAAAGCTTGGTTATTCTTCATTACAGGCATAAATTAATCCATCAGCGCCATCTAGTCCAAAACTGAGCGTAACTTGTACTATGGGTACAATATGTGTATATGCTCAGTTTGGAACTAGACTAGACCAGACCGGATAACACAGACATATTCATGCACAAATGTTTGTGTTTAATTCATAAACATATAAAGGTATGTCAGTTTTAGACTACACCAATAACCAACTAAACCATTTTCCATGCGATTTAACAACATCGTTAATAACTACAGAAAGAAAACATTAAAGAGACTTGTTTTTTGCGTTGCAGGCAACACAAAAAAATCAAACCTGTCTTAAATAATAATCCTACATCTTACGTAGCAAATTAACGATGCCAGCTAATAAGATATGCTCAAGTAACTATATTAGACCATACTATACTTCATTTTATTTAGCATTAGAAAGAACGAAATTTAGGTATTTTATTATAGGCACCAATTTGTGTCAAGCGAAAATATAACTTTAAAATGTCAAATTATTTTATTTACACACTTCCGATTCTAATAATAGCCATTATTGTGATCGTTGATTTATTATTTTCAATATTTAAATACTTAATTTTCGATTTGTACAACAAAACGAATAATTTAACAGAAATAAACTAATCATCGTAAAAAGTTTGCACTTTAAAAGACCTCAAGAAGCAGCGATTGTAAACATGAAACGCAAAGATTGACGAAGAAGACACGCGCGCCCCTAGCGGCGATATTTAGAAGTTGTCTAAGAAAGTTGTAAATGTGCTTGTTTAACAATAATTTTTAAATGTATATAAATAAGCAATTCGGTTGTAATTACATTTATTTACGCTCTATTTGTCTCTTCTCGCCTCTTCAGGTTCATTCTATCATACGAAAAACTTACTCCGTGAAAGTGATTATACATTGTTTCCATCATCGGTTTAACTTTTAAGTCATCATTTCAGCCGAAAGACTTCCACTGCTGGACATAGGCCTCCCCCAAGGATGTCCAAACCGATCGATCCTGCGCCACCCGCATCCTGTGGATTCCGGCGACCTTTATAAGATCATCGGTCCACATCGGTCGGTGTTTATTGTTCCAAATAAATATTATTATTATTATTACCTTGTGGGAGGCCTACCACGGCTGCGTTTTCCACTACGTGGCCACTACTCGAGGACAGTCCTTACAATGTGCCCTGCCCACTGCCAATTAAGGCTCGCAATTCTTAGGGCAATTTCGGTGACCTTGGTCCTTCTGCGGATCTCACCATTTGTGATGCGATCACGCAGGGAGACTCCAAGCATAGCCCTCTTCATTACCCTCTGCGCGATTTTAAGTTTTTGAGTTTGCCTGTGGCACATTGTAAGTGGCCACGTTTCAATTCCATAGGTCATCGCTGGCAACTCACACGTATTAAAGAATTTTGTCTTGAGATACTGCGGTAAACGGGCCGAGAATACACTGCGAAGCTTCCCGAACGCTGCCCAGCCGAGTTGGATTCGTCAATCGATCTCTTTCTGGAAGTTGGATTTACCAAGTTAGACTTTTTGGCCCAGGTAAATGTACTCGTCTACAACTTCCAGTGTTGAGTTCCCAACTTTTACAGGAGTGGGTACGACATGGGAGTTCGAAATAATTTTCGTCTTTTCCATTTTCATTGTAAGACCCACTTATAATAATAATAAATTTATTTATTTCTAGAACACTTAACATTTAGAAACAATTATCTAGCGGCTTTTGCACTAAGCATATATGTATTATAAGCTTGTATTGCAATATCCAGACTATAATTAACAAAACAATAAACAGATGGACGCAACTCAACAGTTTTCAGTCTCAATCTTTTTCCTTTTCAAAAAAGGGAAAAGATGACAGCATTAAGTACGTGTGGGCATGTATGTGTGTGTGTGGAAATGGGTGTGTACATTAACTTGTTGAGACACTACTGAGATCGTTGAGCATTGTGCCTAGGTCTTCCAAGGTCTTGCCATGACTACGATATCATCAGCGAAGCGAAGGTGCGTCTTTTATTGATGCCAAGTCTCTCCAGTCCAGAAGCTTAAACACTTCCTCCAAAAGAGTAGTAAACAGTTTCGGCGATATAACATCGTCCTGCCTCACACTACGCTGGAGCTAAATGGGTTTTGTTTTCTGGTCCTGGAGGCGGACTGACATGGTGGCGTTTTTGTACAGCGACTGACCACTAACTTGTATGTATCGGTCGGTAGTCTATTTGGCACCTTTGGAATGACCGAAGCACGGCTCTTGTCTCGACAGAATCAAAGGCTTTTTCATATTCCACAAACGCTTAGCATAATGGTAGATTATATTCCTCGGACTTTTGTGTTACCTGCCGCAGCGTGGCTTGTTCGGGAGGCAGGAAGTCATCAAACCTACGTACGAGACGATTCGTTATAACTTTAGAGAACGGCTTGTAAACATGACTCAGTAGTGTGATGGGTCTGTAGTTCTTCAGCTGCGTCCTATCGCCGTTTTTGAAGAACAACTTCACCACGCCCCTCTGCGATGATGTTGGCGTTTGACACTCGAGAATAACGGAGTCGAATAGCCTCTGAAGAGCTTTCAGGACTGTCGACCGGTCGGCCTTCAGAACCTCCGCTGTTACTCCGTCATCCGCCAGCGCCTTGTTGTTTTTAAACTGTTTCAGAACTACACTTACTAATACAAAGGCTGACGACGTCCGGGATATCTTCTGTGTGGTGTCGGGTCAATTTGGCTCTACTTTACGACTTTTTAGTACCGTTAAATAATTAAGTTTTAAACGAAGTTTTACTTCATTTCGAGTACTTAAGTTAGACCCACGTTAGTCCGCCGATGCCCCTAGTTTTACAATGGACTAACTTTCAAACGTCAAAACGATAACACTTTTAAAATTTTGCTCCGTTTTACGTATAGAAAGACAATTTTTGAAAAGAATAACTTAATTTGTGAACTGAAAATTAAAAATATATGTTACTTTTCCTTACATTACTAAAACACATTAATTAACGATTATTTAACGATTTTAAAACATGCCATAAAACAAAGTCTTGTAAAATGAAACGCACTGAACGAGTTAGTACCAGTAAATTATTCTTAAGTTGGTATTTGTTTTGTAATAAGGAAGGTTTTAAATTATAGTTTGGACTCGGTACCTGTACTAGTTAGTACAGTTTAAAACCTGTTCTAGCGTATTTTTTTGTAATAAGAGGGAATAAAGATTTTAAAATGGCTACAATAAAAAAGTTAGTTCCAGAAGCCTTCTGTCGTATTTCAGCAAGTAATTGGATGTCATCCATCCAGCAATTCCAGCATGTTATTAAAGAGCAAGAAAAGATGCTCCGCTTAGATACATCAATAGATAATACTGTGGAAAAGTTTGCTATCGTTGTAGGAGTAATCTGATTCTTCAGATTCCTCTGAAGATGAATAAAGTTTTCAAATTAAATCTAGTTTGTTTTATTTATCTGATGCACTACATATTTCAAATAGCTTAAATTTGCTCTCAACTCAACATCATCCTCTTCGTTAGATATTTTTTTTAATACTGAGACCGTCTATACGGAACCTTAGTGACGTTTGATGTGGTGATGTTGTCACAAACAATCAATATCTAGATCCAGAGTATCATAAATCGTTTGAATCCTCTTAACCATATGATCAATACTTGATCAATATTTGATCAATATTTGCTTGTAGAAAATGTTTACGACCACTGCTTCTTAGGTGACCAAATTTCTAATGCTAAATAAAACGGGGTATAGTCACATGGAGCCTAAAAGAAACATCAAGGTCAACAAAACAGCATAATAAGCAGTAGCATTTCATTTTTTCTAGTTTCACATCCTCCTATCTTCTACATTATACTCCATTCATGCCCCTAAACCTGCTGATTCTGAAATATTTATGAAACAACGCAATCTATTCCATTAACAATCAAACTAAGTCTACTTATTGGTTATTATTGCCTCACTCCGGCCAGCCTTACACACAACCCAGACCAAGTTCAGCCGATCCAATAAAGCATGAAAGCATACTACCATGCTTACAAGAGTATACCTTTACCCTCCATGAGCAGTTCCTGGCCGTGGCTGCCGACCAGGGTCTTGGACAGGAAGGGCGCGAAGTCCAGCATGATCTCCCGCAGGAGAGGACAGACCGGTCCTAAGGCTGTTTCTAGCTTGTGAGTCAGGGATGCCTCTCTGGAGACGCCGTCTGCTGTCATGGAGGCGTTCATTGCGCTTAGGCCTGCTAGGGTTTCGTTGTCCTGGAATTAAGGTTAGAAGAATTAGTTTTTTCGTAAAACTGTAGGAGTTAATATTTTATACAACTTTAGGAAAACAATAGCCAAAATATAGTTCTTTGGACGGTATTTACACAACGCCAGACACTGCAAATACATTTAAATACTACTTTTTTTTAATACATGACGTAATATTCCTTAACACCCAAACGCTCTCAAAAACATTCCAGATTTCATTGATCCCGAGCATTTAGCCTAACTTTCTAATTAAGTTTGCCTTGCCCTTACGAAATTTAGGTTATTTTGGAAGCTGGAGAGTAACATTTAGATAAAAATATAGTAAATATTATACATACAGGATGAAGATGCCTTTGCGCCGCCTGAAGGTTCCTGTTCTGATGCCTCTGCTGCTGGTGGTGGTGTTCTGAATTCCTCATGTGGATTTGCTTGTCTATATCTGATAATAAAACACCATGTATGTATAGTGTTAACATAATAAAGGGTTAGTTTCACCGCTGTCAAATATTTAAAAAGGTTCTTTTTTTTGTATATTTTTGGCTTTAAACGGCTTATCTGTTAGATATCAATGATGCTATCTCCTTATTTTGAAGTTCACAAAAGAGACAGCATGTTATTTATCAAACAGGAAAATTACCAGAAACTTATCCGTCAGTAGCGAAAAGCTGGCCCTTAAAAGCTTTTTTATACAATCTTATGTAAGGGAGAAGAAGTTTATAATCGAAATTTTATAACTCACAAACAATGACGTTCAATTAAAAAAACTAGACTCCCAATCACGCTCAAATATTGTCCGAAGCAAAAGTCTGCCCACCCGACTATTGGGCAGAGTTTTCGTTTAGTTGTATACAATTGACATTAAACACTAACTGCCTCGAGATAAGGTGTTAATTTGAACGAATGTGTTAATGTCATCTGTGTCAAAGCCGCTCGGACGTTTTTTGAGGAATTTTTCTTAGAGATTGGGTGTCTAGTTGTATATTGAACGTGATTGCTCACAAATGAATAGATATCTATGCTATAGATAATACCTTCGTGTATATTTCCTTCGTGATCTCTCGTCCTGCCCGTGATCGTAGCTGGTCCTCTTTCACCGTCCTCATTCAGGTTCACATCAGTCCAAGATTCGTCGTTGCTCACCTGGAACGAGGAATACCATCTCTTTACAAACATAAACCAAACCTATAGAATGAATTCGGCATGCTTTAACAAAAAGATATTTTTGGATAGAAATCTTAGTTAGAGCATACCGAGACCACTTCATATTTTACCCGTCCATCATTTGTTTCAATTGACATTTGCCTCCGTGTAGGTAACAGTTTTTTTTTCTATTGCAATGTGTAACAAGACGAGCAGATTGTACACCTGATGGTAAGCGGCACGTCTGCCCTTAGACAGTTCAGTGCCAAACAGTAACTAAGCAGTTACTGTCTGGCACCGTCCTGCTCCCGCTACACGGAGACGACAGGGTTAGGTCTCATATTATTACATAATTTTACTAAAAAGTGGTTAAGCCAATCGGGCCATAAAAGCCGAAGGGTTTGATTCCCACCCTCAGTTTGGTTAGTGGTAGGAGTGGGTTTTCGACTGACTAGCTACCACCCCATACATAGTGCAAGCTGTAATTAAGGCCGCAACATCGCTTCATTACCACAGATTATGTAACTTTAAGATTTCAATGGTTAATGAACTTTTTGGTTGTCCAAAAATATATAATAAATCTACTTACAGGATGTTTATTGTCGTCCAGGGCGATCTCGCTGGAGGTCTCGGGGTCGTTGTTGGTGGTCTCCGTCGAGTTGAGGTGAAACGATCCGGCGTCCTCTATTGAGTCCACGCTCTGTTAGAACACGACTCGGGTGGTTACTCTTTGATTGGGTATTTAGACAAACGATTATACATAACATTATGAAAGACCTATTTCTATTTCATTTCTATTCCTAAAGTAAGCGTTTAGTTAGATTTAAAAAGCCGCGCGTAATTTCTTTTTACAAATATACCTCCCTTCCCCACACATTTCCCGGATCAAAAGTAGGTACTTTATGTCACTCGGGGATAGTGTAGCTTTTCAACAGTGAAAGTATTTTTCAAATCGGTTCAGTAGTTTCGGAGCCTTTTCAATACAAACAAACAATCAAATCTTTCCTCTTTATAATATTTAACTAGTATAGATAGAGAGGTCAAAAATAACTATTTTATTAACGATAAATATTATAAATACTTCTATGACAGTAAAGATGCAGATTTTTATTAATTCTAGCATACTAAAACGTGGCCTAAAAATCCTTTATTTTATATAAATTATTATTGAATTAATTTCTATAACCTTTTTGTAGTAATGATACCTAAAACCTATGAACTTATAACATTACCTTAAATAGGTTCAAAATAATAAATGACTTAATTATACCTTACCTTGAAGAACACATTAATATACCTACTAAATATATAAATGAAAACTGTGGATAGTGATTAGAGACATGCAAACACAGGTGGGGTGGAAGAAGCAAGCGAAGCCACACGACATGCATAGTTAACCTTTACCAACGTCCCACTCTCACGGTGAACCTTGTGTTGTCTTAGTACTAGCTTATGGATTTAGTTGAGTGATGAATTCACCTATATTAGTATTAATAACTGACAAATATGATGAAAATCACCTGATCAAAAAACTACTATAAAAAAATATTTAATGTATTTTTTCTACATTTTTTAATATTTTTTATTTTATATGGCGGTGTAACACCTCTATGTTCAGTATTTACTTATTAGATTACTTAATTATTGTATTATAATAACATTATTCATCACGAAAACCAAATTGTATATTTTTAATACAAATTACCTTGTCTTGAAATGTAAATGTTAGCTTCAGTGATAAGTGAAAGAGTAAACAATCCACAAAACAATAAATTATTAGACCTAATTTTTGTTATTGTCACTGGTACAGTCAGCGCCAAAATGATCTGAGCGTTCAAACTTACCAAATATCTGAGCATTTAACAAAAAACACTTCACACAATTCTTTATTTTCACAAATCTGCCTGTAAACGTAACGTCAATATGTGCGTGCGAGAAATGGCATCTAGATTGGACTCTGCGCCGCTTCCAGTAATTTGTGGTTTTAGTAAATCCCAAAAAAATTAAAAATAATATTAATGAAATGTTCACTCTTTCCATGTGATAATTTGTGTCGTGCTTGGTGCTGTAAATCCGTCTTACTTACTTAAGGTTATCTGTGAGCGTAGCCGTAGCCTAATTTTGCAATTATACATTATTAATATAATTATCTTTGTCGTGACAAGCAAAGTGTTTGAAATAGATGTGGACATTTGTGTATTTGTTAGCGTTTAGAGACATAGATATTTATGAGAATCATAAAAAGAAAACCGTAAGTAACAAATTTCGAAAAGACGCTCATACGTAAACGGCACAAGTAGTAATTTTAAATAAATGTAAATAATTTTTTTCTTTTTATAGTTCTCATAAATAAATGTAGTCTCGAAACACTTATATAATTATAATAATGTTAACACAAAACTGAGTGTTGATAGGTACTTGTTTACAAACCAAATTGACCACAGACACCGTAATCCCAGACAATGTTTTCGACCTTGCGGTTGAAGGCTTACAAGAGGATAAACATTTATCTTTTAGTATAAGGAATACCAAACATTTACAAGATATTGCGGGAAAATATTATCTAATCCAGGATAAATTTACCATAAGTGGGATCTCACAATTAAATAATAAAAAAAACTTATTTTTGAATTACACACTACCCATATTACACATCACACATAATTTTCCTTAAGCATAATTTTAACAGTAAAATAAACTTGTAAAATTCTATATCTAATCGCAATAGAGCGACGGAATATTGTTTTTTTTTGTATGGATTTGGTTTGTTAGCTGTACATGGGCTACTTTTTATCTCGTAGAAAATTACATTCCAGCTGGATGACGTTGTATAGTTCACACGGCAGAACTAATTAAAAATAAATTTCAGTTGTAAATACTACGGTATTACTCAATATTAGATTATCAGGCGGCACACAGCACTTCATCCTGATATCTATTCAACATTAATATGAAAATAATAATATAATAATTAGAGATCCCACTTAAAACTAGTTAACACTCTCAATAACAGAGATCGGACAAGTCGAAAAGAGACACTAAAAAGAGATAGAGACAGACTGAACCATTTCACCGCACGCCTCAACTAACCTTTGGTTTTGGTTGACTTTTGATCCTCAGGCTCGACTTGTAAAGAGGCTCCTCCTTTTCTGACGCCGGGGTTTCAGTTTTCTCGACCTTTTGCTCCCCCGGCTTCAGTTCGTCTGTCGTTGTGTCTATTTTGGCGACACCCTCCTCCTTCCCACTCGACTCCTTTATAATTTTATTGCAACAGCAAACAAAACCAATCGTAAGAAGCGTTCACATGACATCGCAACGTCACGATAATTCAAAATGGCGCACATCGACAACCAACGTAAACCAATCACGAAAAATGTTCAAAGCAAATCAACAACTTGCCGAACACAAAATTGATGAGATGATTGCTTCAATTTTGTATTTGGATATGAGGGTTTTGATGACATGCTATCAATGCTACGGAAAAGGGCCTATAATTCTAAAAATATCTATTCTTATAGTAATGACTCTACGCTACTGAGAACTAGTTACTTAGAGAGTTAGAATTTAAAAAATACTTCACCTAATTTCGGAAAACAGGAAAATCATGCCATGGAATTTAGTAAGACCAAATTTAGAAAATAAGTTACAGAATCGAAAGAGTCAGTAATACTTGTAATAATAAAGAACTGTACATAAATTCTATAAATTGCAATGATTCAGCATTGAATCTTTATAGGTATATTTTCTATTATATTCAGTACCTTTATGTACAGCTTCATTAAAACAATCTCAAAAACTATGCAATTCAAATTAACGCTACGTTAGAAATTCGAGATTTTAGAATAGAACTAAACGAAATTAGAAAATTTTTGAAAAAATCTTTAAAATGAATACATGCCTTTTTCCTCCCTCTAAAACTTACTAATCTTCCACAAAACAACAACAGCAAAATATATTTTACATACCTTCATAGAGGGCGAGTCCAATTCATTAATGGTCGAATTGTTTTCATCCACAACTATCATGGCGTATTCCACGTCATCTCCATTGTGTTCTGAGTGGGAATATAAAAATAAAATACGTTATTTTTTTATTTAAATTTTTTGGGATGGGGGCGTGTACAACACTGACGAAGCTTGCCTTAATAAAGCGGGTAGGTTGAGTTTACTATGGACATTTTTATAAGGTACTTTAAGGTAGTAACTTAATCTTTTATTTTTGAGATTTTTGTATATTTCATTGCTGTATCTATTAATATAAAATAATGCGAAAATTATCAATTACCAGGCATATACTGCAGGTACAGTCATCGATAAATATGTAATTACTCTATTAATTTCTTTAATGAACTCGGAGGTTGATGCTGATATTAAAATACTCAGAATTGGTTAAAGAAATTAATAGTTACATTTTTAAAAGAAAACAAATCTTGAAAAATATTAAATGTTTAATGAAATATTCAAAAATGTTTCTCTTTAATTCTACGGGGAACTTAATAATAGTTAAATCTTATTTGTTACTCATTAAATTAACACTTTATTCATGCATGTTTGAAATAATGGAAACACTCACTAGTGATGACGCAAATTATATAAAAATCAAATAAACTCAAAGCGGTGCCACAGCAGTGCGTTGTTTTACACTGTTTTGCCTTTTTAAAACTATTTATATTGTTTTTTAATTCTTTCGTTTCTAAAAAAAAACTTTTTTTGCGGGTTAATCATAAAAGTAACAGACTACTTATTATTAGATTTTTGTTTGTCCAGTAATAAGTTCAATAATCCTAAAATTATATTAATTAAATGTTTACCAGATTACGAGTTAGACGTCTTGAGCATACCACATAATTAGATTACGTGTATAATTAATATAAAGTAGATTGAGAAGAAAATAAAACTAGCTTTTCTTTTATAAAGAAGAATGGTTTTTATATCATAGTTACAGGAATACTGTTAGAGCATTTTAGCCATAAATTTAAATTTAATGAGATTGACAATTGTATAGTTTAATATTTTCTGATCGAAGACAAAACAATGCAAGAAAACATCGACCAAACGACAACAAAGTACTCGCATCACGGATCAGTCTCGCAAAGGATTAACAATAGTCTAAAAAGCGTGAACGAAGCGAGATCAAAGCCTGAGAAATATGTGGCGTTGTTAATTCTTCACGGATATTCTATATATACAACCTTTTAGTATTTAATAGGGCAATTACCAAGGACTACAAAAGTCCAAGAGATTATTTAATTATGTCAACGTTTAATTACTTTAACGTGATGCGAATACCAAGACCTGCATACAAAGGACATTTTAATCTTGTTAAAGCTAAAATTATTTTATATCTTGTCTTTGTATGTAGGATCGGTAGAGCGTATGCTGATTTCCTAATATTGAGATATGCACTTTAGTTCTTTAATAATTTATTAATAGATTAGGTACTTGTTTGTTTAAAATAATCTATTTTTAAAACTCCTAACTTAATATACGGACGGAGTTGGCATAAGTTTAAACAAAAGACTTTTTGTATTTTTTGATAAAATAAAATAAAAGATTATAAATAATACATCTATTTAATTTTCTACCTAATTGTATCTATTAAATGAGGTTACCCTTCTATGATCTGAGAACGAGGTGCTCTTTTCATTGTTTTGTTTACAGGTAGAAATACCTACCACTTTAACTTTTTTAATATTTATAAAGTCAAGTTTGAGCAACTAGATTTCTAGCTAAATTCTGCTCAAATAAGAGATCATCTTTGAATATTAATATCTCATTAACTAATTAGTGTTAATCCTACCGCATCTCAAGTACCAGGATATCAGCACGCGTGCAGAGGTCGATCGTTACCTGCGTGAGCGCGGTGGTAACTAGCGATGCGTGTGTGCGCGAGCGAGTTATTGTTAACGTGTTGGCTGCAGTCGAGTTTGCAGTGTGTGTGCGGGTGGCGGTGAGCCGGGTGCCCACCGGGCAGGAACTGCGGGTACACGTGGTGGGACCACTGGGGGAAGAGGGGACGGCTGCCGGCTGTAGTAGGCCGGAAGGTAACGAAGGAGGCGAAATAGGATTGTGGAGTGAGGCACGTAGGAGACAGTAAGATAATGAAATGAATAACGAACGTGATGATTAACAATCGATACAGAAGTGACATGTTGTCAGAAAAAGGTTAACAAAAAATATAAAAGAATAACAAAATAACCAAAGTAGAATGACGCCATTAAGAATGGTAGCAAGAGTTCAAGAAGATGCACAGCGAAGATTTTGAAGCGAGACGTGGAAGATAGAAATATGGTAAAGATAAGAAGATTAAAGGGATTTAAGAATGATTGAAAGATGAATGAGATAAGGCATAATTAGCATGTAAGCCAGAATAATATAACATAGGTGTTGTATTGACCATTGAAGGGGTAGGGTACAAATATAATTTAAAAAGACAACAATTAATTGGATAAAACAATAACACAACCGATAATATTAATTGATTGACAAAAATCATAACGGAGTTTAAATAAATCACAAACAGACACAAAACGACCAAACATACAACAAGAAAAAATAGTAAAAACATCAACATAGAATACATAAACACACGTTTAAATTCAAAACACAAGTGAAAAAAGGATATAGGATCGATAAAAGACAGGAATCGATATGAACAAGCAAAGTCGTGTTAAGATTCGATCGTCAGATATGAGGCATAGCATAAATGACACACGGGTTGTGTGTATCGAACGATCGAAAAACATTGATGTACAAACGCAGTGCCGCAGTGTAGTAGAATGTTGACGATTTTACCAGTGTCCAAAACCGTGACGCGTTAATCAAGCGGCGTGAAAAAAGGAGAAACGACACACTTCAGATATACAAGTCTATTAGTAACCTGCAGTGTACCGCCGCTGTCAAATATTCTACCGGAATGACGTCATATTCAACCAAAAATTCTAATTATTTATTTTTATCGTAAAAAATATTATTTTATTTTAACCAGTTCTCATAAAACACTTGACTGCGACTGTACTAGATGATGATGAAACGGAATATGAAACTTTGTTATTATTGTAATTATACAAATAAGTACCAATATCAAAATGTAATAATATCTCTAAATTTTAGTGCAATAGGCATATAAAAGAAGCAAATAAAATTATTTACATATAAATGAAATACTAAAATCCATATAGCTAGTGATAGTAAAACAAAACAATCACAGATTTATTATAAATAGTTGACTACGGAAAGTGGATGCGGTACATAAAACTGTGCTTTGGCACTACACAAGATAAGAATGTCAATCAAAAAAATAAAACTACAAACTAGTTTTAAAATAATATAATAAATATAATTAAAACTTGAAAAGAAAAGAAAGGAAAAATAGGATAGATACAGAAAACTTGTGATAAGTTAAGTACATTTTCTACTATTCGTATTTTAATTATACTAAAGCTATTATTTTGATTGCTGGTGATGCCAGTGTAACAGTGTCTGTAAATTGTCTCATGGTAATAATATAAGAACATAATTATATATTTATGTTGATTAAGTATAATCCGAAGCGCAAGGAGAAAAATGAGTAATTTACTCCAGAATAAACTGAAAAATATCGTTGTAACAGTCTTTAGTTTGTTAGGAAAAGACGAACGTTCGTTTGCAATTTCTTTTAAATTTACACAGTCATTTAGCCATTATCATAAGTTTTCACAATCCTGTATTTGCTTTATTTCAAATAAAATCAGTTTTTGATTTATAATAATCGCTCTTGAATAAAATATATAGGTATTTTACTTAATTTTAGTTAGGAATCGAACAGATTTTTTTAAAACAAATATTAACTCAAAACACTGTTGACATGCGAATCCTTTTTCGCATTACTTAATTAATTAGTCTTCCTTCTTAATTAAAATATAACTAAGGCATTTCCAGTTTCAATAAATTAGATGCAGTGTCTTTTGTCAATTTTGGAAAAAAAAGAAGACAAAAACTTTATCGACAAATAAATCATCCCGACCTTAACTGATAAAATGGTGGAACTGGCCCTAAATCTTGTAAATCTAACGAGAAAAAACTGCGAAGAATTCACGGTTGCCAACTTAGGGGTTTTCCCCCCAGATTTAGGGGGTAAATAAGTGAGATGGGATTTTTTTAGGGGTGTTATATTTTTAGGGGTATTTTTAGGGATTTTTATAACTTAAAATATATATTTTTTTTATTCTAAATTCAGCAAAATAAAGGTGAGTAGTCTCCATAGCCTTGGGATTTTTGTTTTTTTACCAGGAGATTTTTGTTTACGAGGCACTTGTCAGTTGACGGGATTATAGAAGAGTAAAAACAAATTATATTATTGCACATTTTTTATTAATTAATTGTAATTATTTTTATTAAATATTTTTGGGGGGATTTTCAAGCAATTGAGGTGATTTTAGGGGGTTTTGACTTAGGTTTAGGGATAAATATTTTTAAGAGTTGGCAACCCTGGAAGAATTCTTCCGACAGATAAATTATGAAGAACTTATCTGTCAGTTGTAAAACTGGCCGTAAATATTTAATCTTTTAATCTTCCTAACCTTTTTCAAAACTGCAAACAACAGCCGTTCTAAATTCAAACATAAACTAAACGTACCGTGGTGGTCGTGCGCATGGTGCGCGCGCCGCACGCAGTCCGGCGGCGCGTGCGCAGGCGGCTCCAGGATGTCGCGGTACTTGGACACCATCAGCACCGAGATGAAGTACACGATCGCCAGCGACAGGAACTGGGCTTGCTTCGTCTCCTCCTGCGATACGTAGCTTGTTTCATGAGCGTCGTTATAGGATAGAGGGGCTAAAGGTTCTAATAGTAGCCAGTTGTACTTTTCAATACTCGTGACTATTCATAGATTACCTACTCCTAAAAAAATCATGTAAGTCTTGAGGTCAAATCCGGTCAGTGATGAAAAAAAAAAGAAATCAATTATCCTGACATGCTTTTCATATACCTACATAATGTAAGACTTTTTATAGAGTGTATGTGAGTGTAGACTCTCTATAGACGACAATAGTATATTATAACTCTTTACGGGTTTAGTAAACATTCCCTAACAAAAGATCTCACAAAAATAAGTTTCGATTGCGGTTTTGCTACCAGGAACTCATAAATACAATGAAGTTTGCTTGCAACAAAAATGTGTAACGAGGTGTCAAAACTAAATAAGTTTGGTCCTTTAAAACAAAAAAAAGTTAAGAAACTAATTAGTGAGATCCCTTATACCAGGACATTATAAACGAGTTGGAAGTCTTTTTCTTCAATATTAAGAATTATTTACTTATTCGATTTGTTATTTATAAGAGACTATGTATTTATTTAATACATAATGTATACGCAAATCTATTAAATCATGTTTTGAGGTACATATGTAATTACGTTTTTAATCACGATTAAATTGATACTTACAACGTCTCTGTAGATAACTGCACGTAGTCTATTCACGTCCATATCTTGAAGTAGTCTCTCTGGGTCCTTGACAGGACTTGATGCGTCAGCAAGGCTAGCCACCACACTCTAAAGCAGCAGTAAATAAACAAAAACCCTTTAGGCGCATTTGGTCCAATTCGCGGTTGGGCCAATTCATGTTATTCGCGGTTGGTCCAATTCGCAGTTAGTCCAATTCTCGGTTGGTCCAATTCGCGATTGGGCCAATTCGCGGTTGGTCCAATAAAAAGTGTATTTCCAAAATTAAACAAAATAACATTTTTTTTGTATATAATGTACTATATATATTCATCATCATATTACAAATAATCTGAGCACATATTGTAATGTTTGTGTTAACGGCCAAACTAATTTAAGACAACATAGAATATTACCAAAAACCGGCCAAGTGCGAGTCGGACTCGCCCATGAAGGGTTCCGTAGCAGCAAGTATCATCATAATATAAAAGTTCTTGTAGTTCTTTGTAAGTTTGATCGACGTTTTTATATTTGAGTTGATTGAATGAGAGGAAAATTGCGGTTTACGATTTATGACGTTTAAAAAAAAACTAATTACTTGATCTCGTTCAAACCAATTTTCAATGGAAGTTTGCATGGTAATGTATATCATATATATTTTTTTAGTTTTATCGTTCTCTTATTTTAGAAGTTAGAGGGGGGGTGACCATCATTTTACCACTTTGGAAGTGTCTCTCGCGCAAACTATTCCGTTTAGAAAAAAATGATATAAGAAACCTTATTATCATTTTTAAAGACCTATCCATAGATACCCCACACGTAAGGGTTTGAAGAAAAAAATTTGTTGAGTTTCAGTTCTAAGTATGGAGAGCCCCAAAAATTTATAAACTAATTACTTGATCTCGTTCAAACCAATTTTCAATGAAAGTTTGCATAATAATGTACATCATATATTTTTTAAGATTTATCGTTCTCTTATTTTAGAAGTTACAGGGGGGGGGGACTAACATTTTACCACTTTGGAAGTGTCTCTCGCGCAAACTATTCAGTTTAGAAAAAAATGATATAAGAAACCTAATTATCATTTTAAAAGACCTATCCATAGATACCCCACACGTAAGGATTGGATGAAAAAAAATTTTTTGAGTTTTAGTTCTAAGTATGGAGAGCCCCTAAAATTTATTATTATTTTTCTATTTTTGTATGAAAATCTTAATGCGGTTCACAGAATACATCTACTTACTAATTTTCAACAGTATAGCTCTTATAGTTTCGGTAAAAAGTGGCTGTGACATACGGACGGACAGACAGACAGACAGACAGACATGACGAATCCATAAGGGTTCCGTTTTTTGCCATTTGGCTACGGAACCCTAATAAAAGGTTTTCAGGGTTTAAAAAAAAATAACCACGAAGGCTAAGGCGGGAGCTCCGCTTCGCTTCGCTCCCGCCTTAGCCTTCTAACCTATATCCATCCGAGTCGATTTTCAGAAACACCTTGCAAACTAGAAAACATTACCTATTTTGGCCCAACTGCGAATTGGGCCAACTGCGAACTGGACCAACTGCGAATTGGCCCAACCGCGAATTGGACCAAGTGCGAATTGGTCATTTTTTTTAACGTTTGGCCAACTGCGAATTGGACCAAATGCGCCTAAACCACAAAAACATCATTAAAATCGATGATAATTTATTAAAACATCCAAATAAGAAGTGTGCCACAAAGTACCAGGCAATCATAGTGTGATGGAAGTAATCCTGGGTTAGGGTACATGTCGCCCTTCCGTGCTCCTAAGAAAACATCTTTACCTGACGTTTTTATGATAAGAAAAGGGTCTTTGACACATCTCGGAAACTGTTAGAACGGGATGTCAATATCCTTAATGGGGAGTTAAATAAAGAAAGATATTCTGCCACGGCTGCTTTAAAGATTAATATAAAAAGTGCTCATAAAAGTTTTGACGACAGAAAAGGATAAAATATATAAATTACAGTCAAGTGCATGGAGACGAATATAGAACATTTTGGCAAATTAGAATTAGCTACGTTTGTTTTGCTCAGCAAATCGTTACCTACGGTGGGGAAAATGCATTTTTGTTAGTTGTGACGTAATCATACGGTGCAGATAACGATTGCAAAGTGCCTTTTAACGGTGGTTGGAGTAACGAAAGTCACGAAACCGTAACATTGTACCAGGCTATCATAACATGGGTGGAGCTAAATTCAAAATTCTTTAGAAATCGTAGTTGCCTGTGATTGGAGATAAAAATGTACACGTTCAACAAAAATATTAATTGTCCTACACTAGGTATAAGTGAAGTGAAGATTCTATAATAATATTAAACATTTTCTAATAGTTATTATTAAATAGAACTAATTTTCGATAGAGAGAACTTAAACAAACGTGCACCTAAAAAATTGTGTCTTATGACAATGTTATCAAAATTCATTTTACAAAGCAATAACTTAGTCATCGTAGTTTTATTATACATATTTACATGCGTTTAAGATAATATGTATAAATACAATATGTTTGAATTTGTGTAAAACATGTTAGATGTGTGTTTAGTTAGAGTGTTCTCAATTTCACTTTTTACACCAGAAACGCATAAAATGCAGTAGAGTGCATTTGGATGAGAGCAAATGAAGTATATTTTGAAAGGAACAGTTCTTAAATTAAAACTCTAATAAATCACAAAAGATCCTCTGAAGCGGAAAATGAATCAATTAGCGAGGATCAACGTACCAGGACTACATAAACTTGAAGAAGTTCCGGAAGGACTAAAGATGCAAGTTCATCTCTGTCCAAAATCACTTCGTTGTAAAAAGTCCTTGCAAGAATGAGAAAGAGATACTTGCTGTCACTGATATCCAAGATGGCCGATAGTTTATGTCTGCACCATTGTCGTGTCACTCGTGTCAAGTGTAAGCGTGACGTCACCGGGGGTAAGTTTTAGGAGGCTGTGATGTTCGAAAGTTAAAAAGGTCTTAACGTTCAAGAGGTGTATAAGGGATATTGATCTTTATATTCGGAGGTGTAAGTGTGATTGTGGAGTGTGTTACCTTGGGGTCTGTGTCGTTGGGCGCGCGGCCGGCGCGCTGCGCGGCGAGACGCGCGCGCTCCTTGCACTCGAGGCAGTTGCGCACGGCGCACGTGCACACCTACGCACACGCACAAACACCTAGCCTCTAGCTCTACTCACACTACACTCCGAACACCGAACTCCTTTTTTTTTCCGGCCAGTGTTGGCCCCTTTTTTGTTTAGAACCGTTTCGCCGAAAATCACTTGTCGTTGACTTATGGTATCCTAGTATCTGAGTCGATAACTGAACGGGTTAATGCTCACATTAAAGTTGTTTTTAAACTTTAGATCAAGTACTGTGCATCGGCAAACATTAGCTAAAATGCAAACTAGAGAAGGTAATTTATATAAGTTAAATTTATGAAAATATATTTTTCTTATAAGAATAGTTTTTGTGTTTTGTCAACGAGAACAAGAACGAACCATTTTTTCTGCATGTATCTAGGATTTGTAATGGAAAACTAAAATAGAGAAGAAGATGACACAAACAATCTTTTAGCATTTAATTTTAACCAGTGTCAATATTTTCTAAGTTTATAAAACACCCGCTTTGAAATAGTTCATATTTACAAAGTCAGCCGATGCACTTAATTATATTTGAATAAAAGCTATTTTAAAGTTAAGCCAAAGGAGTTCGGAATTCAAAGTAGAAGAATAATACTAAAACTAGTAGTAAGAAGTAACCAGAAAAATTGTGTATAGTATATCTACATTATAATAATCTAATTTCAGTTCACTATCTCTGTAACTATGTCTCGACTAGAGATAGAAAGGAAACGAAATTGTCTCGCTATGCATCCAGTTCAATATTACAAACATTTAAATATGAAAACCTATACCTCTTTTTATTTATAGAGCGATCTAAACTTAAATGTAATTAATCATCAATTCAAACATATAGATATAAATACTAGGAAAAGTAAAATTATAAAAAAGGTTGTGTTGGTTTAAAGATTTAGGATTATATCACTGATAAAGTACAAGTGACAAGTATATAAAACTAATATTTTTGAAAATTGAATCACCATCGTTCAGTCAAAAACTAATTAGTAAACTAAGCTTTAAAATAGAAAATTTAAGTTACGTTAAGGTATTTTTGTTTTCGACCGCACAAAAAATCTACACTGTCAAAATTCTTCAATGCATTTTGCACTTTTGATTTGATGTGAAGACATCTGACGGTATTTTCTCTCACTGTGTAATCATGTACAAAATCGAATTAACTTTTCCATTATTAATTCATTCAAATCCTTAAACCAACACGTCCATAATAATTAAAGGCATTACCATCAGGGTTCCACTTACCAATCGCAAGCACTGCCGAAGAATCCCCCCACTGGACATATTTTTCTCTGCCTCCAGTTCGGCAAAGTTTAGTGCACTGGCGAAGATCAGAACGTCCGCCATGCTGACTAGCCGTTGAAGGAAGGTGACCGCGACCTCCACTGGCATGCCTTGCGTTGGCTCGATCACGTCTAGTTCATTCTGTAGAAATAAATTATTATTCTTGCATGGAATATTTTTATTATTTGGTTTTGATCTGCTGTCAGTTGTGAAAGACGCCTGTGGCTATCTTCTATCTTCACACGTATCAGCTGTGATGTTCGGTATATCAAAGCACGATTTCCAAAATAAATTTAATATCTAGTTATAACCCTTCTCCAAGTGTTTACCGACAAACACATCCTTAAAATTTTGATTTATTAGAAGACTTTTTGGATCAGATAACACAAAATAAAAGAAAGAAAGAAGGACATACTTAATGCAACTTTCTACCAAAAACTACTACCAGTAAAATATTAATAAAAAACATTATTAAAACGTACATTGGGCGATGTGGCTGACGCCAGCAACGGTAGGAGGCCGCCACACGCTATAATCAGGTTATCGGCCAGCTGGCTGATTAGGTGCACCGTGTTTACCACGAAGATGGCGTTCTCGCTGCTGTTCACGAAGTCGATCACCGACTTGGTCGAGTGACTCCGCCAGACCTGCACGTGACAAATTATATTATTGGAGTGTATAATATACATAATATTATTATGTTAAAGAGAATATATATATATAATATTATTATGTTATATATAATAATTAATTATTACTTTATATATAATAATTATTATAATAATGTTATATATAATATATATAATGAGAATTGGCACTAGTACACTGCCTTGAGGAAGACCATTTCTTTTTTACGGGCCAACTACTTTTTATCCAAATTTAGTCTAAAAAAAACAGTAACGATCAAGATATGGCAGCATTGTTTTTGTATCGTTTAGATTGAACAAATTAGATTATGTTTTTTTTGTACTTGAAAGATGCGTGAAAGTGATCATTTTAATTTCATGTCTGACAGTTCGACAGACGAACAGATAGCTAATTTATTCCTTGTAATTTGTAAGATGTAGTAAGTATATCATATTTTAGACATTCGCATAGCATAAATAACACTAATAACAATAAACAAAAGCGTGGCGATAAACTCAATAATAGACATATTAATTAACTTCATCTTCACACCCAAGGAAAACGAGTAGTAGCCTGCCTTGTAGCAATAACCAGTAAAGTATATACTAACCTGGATATCAGTTTCAAGCGAGAACAGCACGTCAGACAGCAACCTCTGGTGTATGTATGACCATCGGAATTCCGGAATCCGGAAAGGCGGTCTCGTTGGCCCCGGCGAGAACATCGCCCGGGAACATTTCGACGGCCGCTTCGATTCTGTCAACACGCAAGGGGTTAAATGTTAACTATATTTTAATCTTTGGTATAAGGTCTATGAGTATCAATTCTTGATTCGGAGACTGCTCTATGCTTGATCAAAGTTTTTTTTTTTTGTGGTGGGGAATGCTTTATAGCAACATATCCATAGGCTAACAAGATTTTTTGTCACTGAAAAAGTTATTTCTGTTGTAAGAAGTTTAATGGACTTACCAAAATGATTAGAGTCTACTTGTGTGCTCGTGGAAGCACTACGCGGCCTCTTCGGCGACGTCGACGTATTGGTACCTTGCGAGGCGACGCCATCGCTCCTCGCGCCTTCCTGTTTCATCTCCCCATCTCCAGGTAGGCTGACACGTCTCTTCTCTTCTCTATTCCTCTCCTCTTCTGTCTCTTGCTCTTTCTTATTAGCTAGGGAAATGTTCTCGCTGATCGTCGAAATCGGCGGAATTTCCGGCGTCTTTGGTTCCTCCTCGGGCATCTCTAATCTTTGGCTTTCATTCTTCGCATTCTCCTCCGAGACCTCATCAGGAACTTCCGGCTCAGTCTTCTCCTCGTCCTTCCTAGAATTTACTAAGAATTCCCCGTCGAGAGGGAGGACGTTGCCCTCGTGGGGGTGGTCAGACGGTATCACCCTTTGAGGGCTGGTTTCGTCGGCCGCATTACTAACACTATCACTCTCAACTTTGTCGTCCTCTCTCGAGACTATCGTCGATATAATATCATTCACTAATTCAGTCGCAATAGTCTCCGCCTGCCTCTTCTCGTCGATAATTTCCTCGATCTCCGTCTCGAAATCCTCACGGCCGTTCGGCGTGTTACCCTCCGAATGCAGCCCACCGGATATCGCCCCGGAGTCCGTGTCGTCGTCAGTTTTTAACCTAACCGTCTCGAGCGCAAGGCTCAGAACGTCATTGACTATGTTAATCGCGACGTGCTTCGGGTCGTCGTTGTCCTCGTCGGGGATGACGTCAGTCTTTTCGTGCGACTTTCTCGGACTAGTGGCCTCGCTAGGGGTCAAGTACAGCTCGGATCGGTCAGAGAGTTCAGACTCGCGCTCGGCGGCAACGTTAAGCTCAGCCACGCGCTCGGGGCTCGCCGTCTCACTCGCCGACAGGCTCGACGGGAGGCCTTCACTCCGGTCCGTGTTGTCGTCCCGCGGTACCGCGTCGCCGACGTCTCGAACCGGGATGTAGTCCAGACTCCCCTGACGCGTGAGCGGCTTCGTTTTCTCCGAGATTTCCGTGCCGAGGCCGGATTCGGAGCTCTCGAGCAGCTTGGTTTCGAGGGGGTCGACCTGCTCGACGTCCGCGGGGACGTCCCGATCCAGCTCGTCGTCGACGGCGTGCTCGTCACGCGGAACACTGTCACTATCCGGCGCGTCGGGCCGACGAACTTCACTATAGACGACGCGGGTAGTCCGTTCGTCCTCGCACCCGCAGGCCTCGACTTCTCGCAACGAGAGGCCTTCTCCGATCTCGGTCTGCGCGGCGTGGTTAAGGCTGGGCTTGCGCGGCGGCGGGTCGTCGACCCTTGGGGCGGGCTCGCGCGTGTCCCAGCCGGAGATGGTGGAGATGGGCCGCTGCTGGCGCTCCGCGGGGTCGGTGATGTTGTCCGCGCGCCGCTGCTCGTAGTGCTCGTACATCTGCGCGAATTGCAGCTTAAACTCCTCGTATGACACCTGCAAATCGAGAAGTCATCTTTACATTCTGTCCGGATAAAATGGGTATGTCAGATGGTATGTCAGGTATATCATTATTCGTTTATTTAAATAATATCACTCAGATTACTCAAAATGTTGCAATTTTAAATAAGATATCCAACTTCAAAAAACAAATAACAAAGACCGAAACAGATTTATCTATACTAATATTATAAAGAGGAAAGATTTGATTGTTTGTTTGTTTGTATTGAATAGGCTCCGAAACTACTGAACCGATTTGAATACCTACATCTTTCACTACTACTTGAAAAAAAAAAAAAGTTACGCGCGGGTAAAACCGCGGGCGGAAGGCTAGTTGTTGGATAAAATTTCAAGTATTGTTTTCTTATTTAACTCATATTCTGTCTTTATATTCCCCATGAGTTCGGCAATAAAAGAAAACATCGAGAGCAAACTTACACATTCTAAACACTGCGATATCCTGGAGATCAGATGACAGTCGCTCCAATGTAATATTTAGTCTCGCCAAATCCTCGATCATGATGGAACCATTTGCCGAGCCATTTGGTGTAATGGTCGAGAAGTCGGCTATTACACCAGAGGTCGGCTTCGATCCCCGCACGGTACAAACATGTGTGTGCGTGTCGGGAACCCACTTACTATATGATGAACATGTCTGTTTGTATCGATCTGGGTGTTTCTATGTATAATATTATGTATGTATTTACAAAAAAAAGTATACAAGTAATGTTAATCCGTTGTCTGGCACCCATAGCACAAGCTAATGCTTAGTTTGAGCTAGATGGCGCTGTGTGAATAATGTCCATAGATATTTATTTATTTATTATTATTATTATTATCCCCTGACTAGATCGAGACAAAAACTCTCAAAGAAAAAAAAAATGGTAACTAAACAATAGCCGGTATGTCTCTAAGAAGAAAAAAAATGGGTACCTTTGAATGGACAATGGCCAGGGTATCCACCCAGACGCGCCAGCCTCCATACTCGTGCTTGATGGCGTGGTGCAGCAGCATCCTGAACAGCGAGTAGACCATGTCCGATATCTTCTGCTCCTCGGCGTTCTTCGGATGGATGTACGCCATCGCTATTAGCCACTCCTGGAACATGTTAAGAAATTGGGAAGTAACTGTGATCTCTTGGAAGTATTTGGCTATAATGAAATTGTTTTGTGAAATGAAAACAAAAGTTAAGTAACTTTTTGCCTCATTCATTTTTGTATTCGTGAATCACTAATTTAAATATAGGGCAGGTAAGTAAGAATATTATAAATTTGATCTTATAAGATAAGAATATTCTATTTCGATCTTATTTCCTATACAGAAAAAGAAACTAAATGTAGCATTAGCCAATAGGTAAATTGATACATTTTTTACTTATAGTAGGCATATTTTTTTTGAATAAACTATACTACCTTACGCTTTGATCGTCATTATTGGAAAATCTACTACCTTTCAACTAGCAAGTGTGACATCTTTATCAGGCATCTATAGGACAGTTGCAGACCCTCAAAACTTGCTTAGACTAAGATTTTCAACAAATTTATCCTAAGATGCTATTAAAGGACCCGATCTTTAAAACCCACCTGCCACACAGACATCTGCAGCACAGTCCTTCGGTTCTCCCTGTTGTTGCTGCACAGAAGAGTCATGTCGGACAGGAATAGTTTCTTCACCTCCAGCAGTTGTTCCGTCTGCTTCGATTGCCTGATTAGAGTCGCCACCACCTTCAGAATCACTGCAATCAATCGTTACTTAAGTTAGTCTTACCAGGTTGTAGGTTCCTGTACTGGGCCGTCTAGGTGGGTACCACCGCAGTGCCAGATATTTTCCCGTGAAATAGAAGTGTGTCAACTGTGTGTGTGTTACTGGGTATATGAAATCTAATAACTGTCGTCTCGGTGTAGCGGGCGCAGGGCAGTGCCAGACAGTAACTGCTTTGTTACTGTTTGGCCCTGAACTGTCTAAGGGCAGACGTGGCGTACGATTACCATCAGGTGTACGATCTGCTCGTCTTGTTACACATTGCAATAAAAAAAAAGAATTTTTGTTAATGTGACACGCTAGGTTGTGTGGCGCATTTTGGTACACCGCAGATTGATGACATTGCAAGAGCTTCTAATTGGTAAAATATCGAATAGAAAAGGGATGCAATTAGTGGCATGTGACGTCACCGTTTGGTAGCTCAAGCACGAAAGAGATGGCGAGATATGCCCACCACGAACACACTTCAACATAATCCCATATTTAAAATGCTCCTTGTTTTTTGAATCCCTATGTTTCGTTATGTGAAAATATTGTTCCGTATCAAACACAGTCAAGAATGTAATACGCTTAAATTGTAAGAGAAGGGGTCACAAAGGCCACTCACTCGGATTCTCCAGACGGAAGTGCGGCTGCGGCTCCGGGTGGCTGGTGTAGAGGATCTGCTGACCCACGTGCTCAGTCAGCAACTCATACAGCGCGTTGTAGACCGGCAACGCCAGGCCCTCGCCGCACGCGCCCAGTCGCGTCGCCAGTAGTGTGTACAGGTTGTGTGGTGACATCACGTCGTATTTACGTCTGAAATACCACACGACACATATAACGTTGTGTGCAAAACCAGCCTTGTTGCAACAAAAAAGTCCAGATCCGCTTGAAGGACCATAATCAAAATAAGGCTAGTTCACATCCGGCTCAAAGGACCAAATGTTGACTAACCATCGCTGTGTGCAAAACCAACCTAATTGCAACAAAAAAGTCCAGATCCGGCTGGAAGGACCAAAAGCATTACGAAGCTGGTTCACATCCGATTCGAAGGAACAAATGTGGACTAAATCTTTATATTATTTTCGTAGGCAGTGTATTAGTAAGCGAACAATATGGCATGTGTTATTGCTAGGAACGTGAAGCGTTCTCAATGTGTTACTTTATGTTTGATTGAGCTCATGGAAGTATTAACTAATGAAACTGACTATAATAATTAGGTAATATAGTTATTTTGAGACTGAAGAATCAAAAATCACCGTTCAGCGTACTATTAATATCACGAGTTTTGAATGCTTCTGCTCAGTTTTTTTCTAGTGGTAAAGAAAAATAGATAAGAGTTTAATATAAAACTTAAAAGCACTTAAATATTACAAGACTTTCGTCTATAAACCCGAACTATAATTTCAAAATCTATAGAAGATTCTAAGAACTCAAACGTTAAATTCAAACTCAATATTAATATTTTCTATCAAACTAATTAACAGGATCGAATGAAACTTGTAAGCTCCTTCAATTTAATCTTACATTTTAAAAACAGAATAAGTTCTTAAAAACTAATAAACGAATAGTTGAGAGGGACTTTCGAATAATTCCAATGCTCTTTATTAAGTTGGATCGTTTTAATCGTCACTACAGTACACTTTGTAAGAGCTTAAAGAGTTATGGGCAAATTTCCCTCTGAGAATTAAAATTTAATTGGCAAATTGCCAAGTGATTTAAGTTGTTGAGAGTTCCAGGTTCATTCATTATGTCAAGGTACCAAGCAGTTTCGTTAAGTGGGCCGAAACTTGGCAAGAAAGAATGTCCCCAAAACGAACTTGACTAAGTTTCTCATTTCGATACCTCCAATGAACACTACGCTAACTTCAAAAGTGCAGGTTTACAGGAGGAGCTCTTAAAAGAAAAAAGTTGATAAAATCTTTATTTTTGTAGTTATTTTCTTGATATTTTTTGTGTGAGTAACTAATTTACTGATGCTTAAGATTCGCATAGTAACATTTAAAAAAACTTATGGGTTTTTTAATTAGCCTCACTTAGCGGGATGTAACGCAGAAAGCTCTAATTTAAGATCGGGATACACTCCGCCAATCCTAACTTAGCGGAATATATTCGGGAATATTACAGGCTACAAAATAATAAATTAAATGTATACTACATAAAATAAAATTAATAATTACATTTAAAATCGACTTCATTACCAATTTAGAGTATTTTGAACAATGTTTTTATTATAATAAGATCGTAATTTATGAAAAAGAAAAGTTAGCGTTTTGTAGTAGGGTAAGCCGAAAATCGTTGAGCCGTTATACAAGCCGCTAACAAATAAATAGCGTAGAGTATCTTAACTGTGTCATTACTTAGCGGCCTTTCGTCCATATTGGTAACTAAGCTTATGTAACCAGTTCCAAAAAATATTATTTTTTCGTTGGTGTTTTAAGTAGTTGTGAGGGAAGAATTATTTTTCCACTTCGTAGATTAAATTATTTCCATTATAGTAACCCGAGACATTGTGCAAAAAATCCCGATATGATGTGGGATTGTTGTGATATACAACGGGCTCGGTGTAGTTGATTTGAATTAAAACGTACTATGCAAAACACTTTTAAATCACTTATTAATACTTAGAAAAATTTAAGGCAGTAGCCGACTGTAATATCTTAAATTTTAATTGCTGAATAGTTGCACTTATTTCTGTGTCAATATCATGATAATTATTTGGTATTTTGTCTTTTTAACTGCTGAATTTATTTATTAAATTTTTGTTTCCTTTATCAGAATGCCCAACACTTATGCGATGGATGGGTTATTATTTTCCACAAAACGATTAATTCTAGCATGCCATCCTTCCAAATGGCTGCCATCCTTAATACTGTTTAACCGTTCCCCTTTACAACACCAGATTTTAATGAATCTTGTAGCCAGTTACGATCGAAGTAAAAATTTAATTGTGCTATTAGATCAGCTAATATTATTTTATAAGCAATTGGGCCAAACCTGCACATCTTGCAACATGCCGCCTCTGAGCTGGCTTGATACTTAGCTGTTCCGCTTTTTTAAAAAGACTTTGACTAAAGTGGTTAAAACAATATTTTACATCTGTTTGAGGATATGGTTTCTGAATGCCATTAAAAGCAAATCTTCAAAAGCAACAAGCATTTTACGTGGTTTCCAGAGAGGAAATTTAGTTTTGATTATTTGTAAAGGATTTTTTTTTCTTGTCTTGGTTTTGGAGGATGGCAAAAAACAATGGTACTATTTTTGGGTAATAACAATCTAGATGTGAATGGTAAAGTAAAAAAAATCAAAAGTGCAAGTAACAACTTTTTCGTCAAAATTCTAACGTCATTTTAATCAGCCAATAAAAATATGAAAAACAATCGTTTCCTCCGTAACTAATAAAATTCACAATTATTAATATTTGGTTTCCTTGACACCCAACACATAGTATAATAAACAATCATTATAAATGACTGTAACTCATTATACTAATAATTATTTTCCGATATAAGTGGCCAGTCACAAACATTTAACGTTCATAATAGATAGCAAAAAGTATAAAAAAAAGGAAAAATTATTCTTCTTCCACAACTAGGTAGTTACCAAACAGCAAAAAAAAATATTTTGTAACTAGTTACATAAGCTTATTTACCAATATGGACGAAGGGCTAAGCGGTTCGTTTTATACTAGAAAACAAAACTCTTGTATTATAATTGTAGCATTTCATGCAGCTAATTTCGATTTTAATTTACTACAAGTTAGTGAAAATTATTAAACTAAGTAATGTTTAACTCTGATTTACACTACGTTATATAATTATTTGTTCAAAAGTGCATTCAACGGGCGACACACACCGCTAACTGTCACATGAACAAATACTTTCCCGCGCAACACCCCGCCAACTCCTAGTTGGCGGCGTATCTCCCGCGGGCCGGCAGTCGCGCTAGCCGAATACACACCGCTATATTAAGACAGCGGCTTGTCCACCCCGTAATTGAAGAAAGTACCTTTACTTGGCGTTATGTAAATCTCAAAACTTTTTTGTTTTTAAAGATATTGTCATGAAAATTTGGGGGCATAATATTAGTAAAAAAGTGGGTCGATTTCTATAAAAAACGAAAAATGGCAAATTTTGAGTTAGCGTAGTGTTCATTGGAGGTATCGATTTCTTATTTACATTCGGTGGAACGGCCCTGGTTGCCAATTCATTATCTTAAATCATTACATTTAAATGTTTTTACATTTAGGATTAGTGGGTAACTGAACTTTATCTGGTGTAACAGACAACTGTCGTTGCGTTAAAAAAGGAAAGAAATACACAATAAGCAGTTACAGTTAGAAACTGCTGTGATAGGTATTTTAATCACCACAATTATAAAAGTAACATTAAACAAAGTATTAATGAGAATAAAAAATATTATATTCTAGTGGGTTGTGATCAATAGGTCCCGGGCTCAACAATTGCCAGGGCCTGATTTACCCATAGGCTAATTAGGCTGCAGCCTAGGGCGCGAGGATCGAGGGGGGCGCTGAAATCGTGTCTTCGTATGCACTAATCTAGCATCATTGCATCTACCCTATTTATTTCAACTAGACAAAACATTAAAACTAAATTTGTGCTTGAGAGTCCCTGATTTTAACATTAAATTTTGAAATTCCCATACAAAATAATCTTCAATCTTCACGTAAACGCGCGTTTCTGTGAGGCGAATTCAACAAAGTCGCACCGCACACTACAATAGGCAGGCACTCCTCAGCGCAGCAACAGCTCCTTAGCTTGCCGCGCGCAATGAGACCGGCTAATTTACTAAACGGAGAAAGAGACAAATGTACTGAAATACGCCTGAGTGTCAGCGAGTAAAGTATATTCAGCTCAATTTGCGACCGAGCGACGCGGCACACACACGTCCGACGTCACTTATTTTACCCCTTTAGGATTCAAAATTATATGGCCAAATCTGAAGTTTACTGTGTTGTCAGCTTTTCATAAAATATAATTAGTGCTGTGATAAGTGAATGAACCAAAAAAATCGATTATCGTGGCAACCATCGATTTTATCGACGATAAATTATTCGTATTTTTGTACTTTTTATAAACAGTTGATTTTTATTGACAACCTTCACTTTTATTTGGTTCTAATGAAATAATTATTACACAATTATTATCCCTACAACATAAAAGCACGAAAAAGGCTTTTGTATAATCTAATAATAATTACTTAATTACTATAATTTTCAAATAAATTATTAATCAGTTGCAAAAATGTTTCACTGTTTCAAATGTTTTCTCTAGAGTAAATATTTAAAAAACTCAAGTCGATTCAATGGCAATGGAAACTAAGTTGTCTATAGCCCTTAGGCCGCGTGGTCCGACCGGCTTGTCCGATCAATCGGACCACTATGTTTTTTATTTCCTGCTGGTTCGATTGATCGGACCTTCAGGATTTTTTTAATCCTTGTAGTCCTACTATCGGACTAACGACATTTTAAAAGTTCATCTTGTCCGATCGCTCGAACCACGAGACTTTTAAAAATCCTCTTAGTCCGACCACACTTCTTCTATCTTTCCTACTGGTCCGATCGATTTCAAATTGTGAGACCATAGCGAATTTGTGAGTACAAACAACTTCAACAACAATAAAGCAAACAAGAGTTGAGTTTGTGCTTTGTTTTCATTAGGTACGCTGGATTAGTACGACAATATGGGCCGGTTTCACCACCTCTTGATAAGCAGATAGTTTATCTGACAGATTTTTGACATGATATTTTTGTGAAAAACTTGTTACAATACTGACGGATCGGCTATTTGCCACTTATCAGAAGGTAGTGAAAATGGCCCTACCGTATTTTGGTTCTGAATAATCATTACAATTTTTTATGTTACGTAAATAAATAACAAGACGTAACTAACAAACTTACACGATTTTCAAATAAAAAAAAATTGCAACTTCATATGGATTTTATGATCTTCCTTTGTTATTAAAAAAATCCAAAAAAAAAAATGATTTTAAGAATTTTCCAAACGCATTTATAATTGTTAATAGTAGGATTAATTTAATTAAAAAAAAAAAACAAAAAAAAAACCTTTAAACCATCACTACTTTCTTTTTTATGTTTTTATAATATTAATTTGTTTTAAAAAAATACATGACTAAAAAAATACTTTTTACTTTCTTTTGTCTTTATAATATTAATTTTAAATAAAAGAACAAATTTTTACTACTTGCTTTCTTTTGTTTTTACAATCTTCTGTTATTTCACGATCTTAAAATGAATTTTAAAAAAATAACGAAGTCAAATATCGTTGCCCGATCAATCGATTTAACAGGAAAAAAAACGACCTAATTGTTCGATCGAATGAATAGTCCCAGTAATTCGATAATCGGACTACGAGAACTTTAGAGTTCGATCAATCGAACCAACAGGAAATAAAAAACATTGTGGTCCGATCGATCGGACAAGCCGATCGGACCACGCGGCCTAAGGGGTCTATAGAAACTAAGCCAATACAAGTCATGCTGCCAAACACGAGATAGATTTGGTTTACTACTTGGTAGCCTGCAGGCAGTCACTTGTCATGGTTTTGGTCTTATAATGCGTGAGGTTGCAGATCGATTTGAAAACTTTTATAGGTAGTATGAACCATGTTAAAATTTTCATAATACTACTCTACTCAGTTCCTACTTTTAGACCCGTCCGTAACACACCTGGAGGGGGCGCGTCCTCATAATTAGCCTAGGGCGGTCAGAACTCTTAATCAGGGCCTGACAATTGCTGTTGTGATGCGAACTACAAAGCGATGGTATTCAGCCTTATAAAAGAATAAACAATAACCATGTGGACACGGACCTGAAAGAAAGACGGACGTAACCTCGTCTAATCATGAGTGAAGCATAATAATGGCCGCCAGTTAAAGGCGTGTGCGTGATTTGAGGGTTGCCGTATAAATCTTCAATTTCCCTACTACTTAAATCTCGCAAACAAAACAGAGAGTAGAAACCGGGAGCTTAAGAATCATAATGTTGACCTATTAAACATAATTTCTATGACCACAGTGATAAGAAATAAAACACATGTTACGCATCTATAGAGAAGTGTATTATTTACAAATAACATTATTATTGACTACGTAAATTATAAGGTACAAACATTTGAAATATTGACGACTTTTGGGTTTCCGATTCCGACCCACTACTCTAACCAAAGACTCCGTTTACAGTTCACTAGCTAGCACCGCGAACCAATTCTCATTTATTGTTTTGAATTTATAACATTAAAAAATAAAAACGCAACGTCGAGCACTTAAGAAACGTATTGTTGATTTTTTGAGACGTATCTTAGTGCAAGTGGTAGCCACTTTACAATCATAATATTAATCTTATTTGTTGTATAAAAATGACGAAACCTGATTTTACAAAGCCCGAGCGCAATAAATACAGATCACCCCATATTAAGGGAAATTTCCCCGTAAAAAAAGTGGCAACACTGTTGCATTTTGCGTCTAGAATTTCCGTCACAGTAATTAAATGAATTAAAAAATATATATCGAGAAACTCATAACTTACGTTTTATAGGTGATTCCTTGTGATTTTTTAAGTTTTCTCACGAAGTTTTAACAAGATTTGACAACGCAAGACGGCATTTTATTGTCATCACAACGATTGCAGTAATAAGTGTCAATGTCGCTGTCGCGCGGGGTTAAATGGCGGCGGAGTGGATGACCTAGTGTGTTTGTGTGAGTGTAGGTCGTGTACAACAAACGAAAGTGGAGGTCCTTGCATGCTTCACTGTTTTTTTGTGTGAGGTTACGTCCGTCTTTCTTTCAGGTCCGTGCATGTGGAATACATTTGGGGAAATGCCACCCTCACACACAAGTTATAGCCTAACCAAGAAAATAAGAAACCTGCTCTGGAGGCGCCAATTTAGCAACGGTTATAGCAATACTTGGTTGCTATGGTTATACTCACAAATAACTCACAATATCCAATAATAACAAGGCATGGTTGATAAATGACATAACACTTTGGCAGACAGAAATAATGAATGACATCTAATTTTTTTTTTATTTCATTGTTGCCAGTTGAAGAAATTAGTTTCAATATTTTTCCGCAATATAGCGAGGTTTTTTATTTAAATATTCGGGGTATACCTACATGGTCAGTTGTATCAATGACAAGAGATTACGTTTGTTTACGGAATCGCAAGCATTCGAAACCTATATATAATAGCTCAGTTATCGCGTTAAACCAGCGAACAATACATGATTAATAGCCTGCTAGCTTCAACAATCCAGTTACATAGTTTGTGAAATTGTCTCGCTGCGACTGGCTCATAAAACGCAAACAGTTTGGATCGCAAAAATCACCGGAGCCTGTATTTTAAGAGCTAGTTCTAAGGCCGGTATAATCTGCAGACAAGCCGAAAGGTCTAAGGTCTAAGCGAGATGAACATAAAACCTATCCGAGTAGAAAGTCGTCAAAAAGTACAAAGGATTTGTACCTAACTAACTATACAAAAGCGTTTTTTACTATGCATTATATGAGTGTGTAGTTTGTTTAGGTTGTTCAATGCTTAATAGACGAGCAAAACTGTCGAATTCTTTTAACAGGTAGAAAGATAGAATAATTATTGATCACAAACGATCAATAAATAATCTATCTATCTTTGGACTTATTTACACTAGTGCTATAGCCCCAAATTAAGCATAGTTGTACTATATGTGCCATACAACGGATAAACAAACTCTCTAATGAGGACACATAGTGCCTGACGATTCAACAGAGCAAATATTTACTACGCTATGTAATGTTGAATATGACATCACACACGAGCATTTGGCTTTGAGCCTTAGAGTGACCAACATAAGTATTTTATTATCATCTCCTAATAAATCATCAGTGATCCGTATGTGGAGTCTAATTCTAAGTAAGTCTTCTGCATTGGAATACTTGCGAGCTAATTAATGTTTTTTGTTGTTTTCATAAAAATCCAACATCCAGTTCTTTAGTTTTCTCAGTTCAGTTGGAACTTTTAGACCAATACAGACATGTTTGTGCATACAAATGACGCGTTTGGTGGTCAGATATCTCATCATACTTACTTGTGTGTACTTCTGCTGAGGAAGAAGCCTAGTAATTTCAGCGCCTGTAGTCTGATGAGCTGGCTCTCTGATGAAAGCAGTTTGAATATCGTCCTTACGCCACCCTACAAAATAAATTGATTATATTCAAACTGCGATAATGTAAAAATAAATTGTTTTGTTTCCATGACATCTAGTGCAGTGACTAAGATTTGATCTGTGGTTTCTTTTAGAGCTGGTTTTCAGATCCGTAGTTACTAGTTAACTCAGCCATACTCAACCTGCGGCCCGCCGGGCCTTTGTGATTGGCCCACTTGGAATTTTAAAACTTTGACTAAGTTTTAAAATTCCGCGCAATTCTGAATTGCAAAATAATGGATGTGCCTTTTAGCCTTTCTATGTGATATAACAGACAAATTAAATAGCCTTAATCGAAATTTACAAGGTGAAAATAACATAGTCTCTCAGATGGCGAATAAAGTATTTGCTTTTGAGGAAAAGCTAAATATTTATCATGAAGAAATTCAGAACAAACAGCTACAAAATTTTCCAACTATGATAAAGACTACAGAGGACCATATTAATATTTCGGAAGAAGACTGCGCCATAATTTCAAATTATATAACTGCATTATTAGATCAATTTCAAAAAAGGTTCCAAGATCTAAGAAAAATTGTTGCTTGTAGAAAATCCGTGGCATCTGGAAACAACAACTATTCCAGAGCTGGCATCAGTTTTAAATTGTAATTACTCAGAGCTGTTCGATGAGTTCATCGATTTTAAAAACGACATCAACCTGGAAGTTCTGTTTAAAGAAAGAAGGGAATATGTGGAATTTTGGAGCATTGTTCCCCAAAAATATAAAAGCGTCCAAAGAATTACCCAAATCTTATTAACATTCTTTAGGTCTACATTCGTGTGTGAATCGTCTTTTTCGAAAATGAAATACACAAAAAATGTGTACAGAAACAAGCTTACAGACTCTCATCTGGATGATTAATAAGGTTAGCTTGCAGCAACAAGCCAGATCTTGACAAAGTTTTGAAAAAGTGTTCACAGTATCAAAAATCTCATTAAAACAAGATGGTTTCATACGCAACAGCTTTGTTAAAACCTGAAGTCATTGTTAGATCTTTCAAAGTTAGCTCTTTTAAAATTTGGTCTACATTGCATTTCATTCATCATAACCTAATATTATAAAGGTTACAAAATCATGTATTTTATAGTTGGCTTTATTGTGACCAACTTTCTTTTTTTCAATAAACACATCGCCAATTTAGAATTATGTTTTTTTAACACCTAAGGGCTGAAACCTGCGCGGGCTCATACAAAAGTGACTTCCGCATGAAACCGCGCGGGGCGCCACCCCCCCCCCCCCGCTCAACGCAGTTTCAGCCCTAAATATTTTTGCGGCCCGCGCTTCAAGATCGAAACGTTTGTGGCCCCATTAAAAAAAAAGGTTGAGTATGGCTGAGTTAACTGAACCAATGGTTAAATTTAATAACCAGTTAAATTGCTTCCAAGTATTTTAGACCTGTATAAACTCACCTTAGCATCGAAAGCAGGCACCATTGAGCTAGGGTGTTCTGACATTAGCGAGATCAACATCTGTAGCACATCATGTAAATTTTCGTCCTGCAAAACAAAAACAAAAATTATTAAAAGTAATTAAGCTTACTTATCAATTTTTTTTAATTTCTAAATTATTATTTTCTCTGAAATTATTTAAGATTATAAAGAGCAATAAAAATTCTATTCTGTACTAATAAATTAAATTTACTTAATACACTAACACCTAATACATATTATGATTAAAACATAGAATCACAAACGTTTCTTTAGCCTTTTTTTGGAAAAAAGCCGGTGATTCCATATTTTGGTGACAAAAAAATCCAGAACTGGTGTTTTTCGTCAATCAAAGTGAGGTTTAAATTATAGTAATCTACCGATGAATTGAATTCGAGATTCCAACAATGAAAACCCAAAAAAATATTCACAATCGACCCAATGAGGCGTAAAATCAATCGATTTATCACTACAAACCAATCAGAACTACCAGGAGAGCATACCTCGTGCATAGTTGTCAGGTAGTTGAGTATCGACTGTAGTTCGTCCTCCTTCACGCCGTTGCCGATCATAATCAGCTGCTTTAGAAAGAGAAGGATGTATGCACGGATGGTCAAGATATCCTTGTGGGCGGGGCGCGGGCCGTCTGTGGAGGTAAAAACTCTTATAAACGATGGTGTCCTGTTAACGTTGGGTGCAGTGAGCCGTGAAATTGGTCATCATTTTGTTGTTTTTTTGGATTGGGGTCTTTAAGACGCGCCCATTGTGTAAGCCATAAAAGGGCCTATAAAACTTCAAAGTTTTAAGCCATTAATCAAATATCACATGTATAAAATAATGTCTACGATACGATACATTTGTCTGACTTTCAAATATAACTTCATGAATAAAGATTATTCAATACGAAACTGCTACCAAACAATTTTTTTTTATTATTTCCAATATTATGATGTGCGATTCTATAACGTTCGGATTTATTAACTCTTATCAATTCTCCAATAATTTTGCTAGTATAATTGTATATAATTGTATGATAAAGATACATTACAGAGTTTACTTTTTAAGCATCGAATGAAGCCTTAGAGATAACAAATAACAATATCATTAACCTTATCAAATTCAAATAAATTTCAAAAACCGAAATTCAAACCAGAGATAACAAATAGCGCAGCCCCATTCCTTAATGGCCTCACTTTATTATACAAAATATTTTAATCGTCCCTAACAGCACCAACGCTTCCTGATTTGTCTCTGTCGCGCGCAAACTTCATGATACGACCATTATCTTGTTATTCTCGTTAACGACTCGCTTCGCGACCGTTTAAGATGTTGGAGATACCGCGGTATCGGATTACGGCCAGAGATATTCGATTAAAAGTCGCTTTGGAAAACAAACGAAATAGCTACTACATACCTAAGTTGCGCTGCTAATAAATCATTCTGACAGGTAATTTTGTGTTTAAGCTTAGGTGTAATTTCGAACGATAAAATTTTCCACTTTCTTTCATCTAGTAAGAATTCGTTGGAACCGTAATTTTGTAGGACCAGTTATTTACATTATACACTGCTATTGGACCTAAATAAACGAGAGAAATAGACGCATCAAAGCATTCTAATTTCTAACTCTCCTTAGTTACTTTATGCCTAATTCGGAAAATAGCCAACGAGTCTTGAAAGGACTAAAGGACTGATTCCAAAAACTTAACTAATTTAATGTTTAAAAAATACCACCTGGTCTGCGATTGGTTTATAAATCATGCCTGGGAGCAATGGAGTTTTCACGAAATTGTCTATTGCTTTTAAAGGTTACTAACTACTGTATCGCATTGCTATTCGATATTGTAACAATTGTTATGTATTTTTAACCAATTCAATATTTTGTACTAGTCAGAAGACTGTTGAACCAAAAACAATTGAAAAAACAATCACTCACCCATCCCCTTAGGGGTAATCCCGCTCTTCGACCTCGGATTCACAACCCAATAGTAGAACTTCAGCGTGTGTACAGTCTGCAGGACCGTGCTGACCCTCCTCACACTCCCATAGATGTGAGCATCAGCCAGGAAGTCCGTCGCCAGATAGCAGTACAGTCTGGCCTGCACCGCAGCCGGCGTGTGGATCCACAGTGCGGGGTTGAAGAGGATGTGGTCCAAGAGCTGCCAAGTGAGGAAAGATTGGCAGAAAGACTGCGATTAGCGATGACTTTTTACTGCCCGATGGTTGGTAACGCGGTGCTCGCTTGCTTCTGACATCTTCAGTTTTATGTTACCCTGGTACTTGAGTTTGAATTTCGCTTACTATTTTGTGACGTCTTAGCTATCTTAATTATGATTAAATCATTAGAAAAATGTAGATAAGTTGTAAAATCTTTTGTAGTTTTTTCTTTCTATTGTATTTTTAAGAATAATGTACGTTAATTAATTTTCTATTAAAAGCAACAGTAACTTGGTTAATTAACCAAATTACGTACTCATGTACTCATTATAACTTTGAATAATTAAAATAGACGGTTTATGAACACTTTCTGCTTCAGCATTTTTAACTAGGAAAGTTTACCGTTAGTCTCAAGTTACCCTTCAGGTATCCTAAAGGCATTAAACCCTTAAGCGTCTAAAAGCTTAATAAGTGCTCGGCTCGTGTACTAAGATGAATTTTGTACCAATTACATTTTGCATTGTGTTCACTTTTAAGTGTTTAAGAGAAAAACTATAGTGATGTGAAAGCAAAACTAATGAAGCGAAGTTTTTTTATAGTGATGTTTATTCTATAATATTGTTTAATATCGGCAAGGTGAGATGATGAATTTTAGAAAGAACAGTTACAATAACGACGAAAATCATTTAATTTCTTCAATCAATTTTGAACTTCATATTATAAGGTTTAAAATCGATGGAAAAAACTTATCGTTTTTGATTAAAGTCCAAATTTTTACGCTTAAACTTGGTGGCTTCTATTCAACACTTGTCAAAAACTACCAGTAAAACAAAAAAGTATTTGCAAAAATCCTGTAAAGTGAACTATAACTGAGAAACAGGGGTCAAAACGAACATTAAGGGAAATAGTGAATAATATTACAGACACCGTGCAAATGCTATATTTTCTTTGCCGAAGGGAAACTTGTTTATCGTGAGGTTTGGGTCGTACAAAGAGCGAGGCGGTATAAAATTGCATGCTATGCTTTAGGAACTATTGTGGACTTGTCTGGCAAATTTCAGGGAGTTTACAAACCGTGCAAGCAGTAAGGGGGCATTTTGTGATGGGTACATACGCGATTACTATGCATTATAATAATTCGATAAATAGAGCTAATCAACATTTTCTTCTACAAAACTTCAGTAGACAGGAAGACAGAGCAGCCCACTTGATGACAATAATGTTGCTTTAGTTTTGAGAACATGTGGTATTGTTTTTCCTAAACTGCAATTAAATTAACTGTAATGTAATAGAAACGCAACACGTATTTTATCGTGTGTTGTATCGCCAAACTAATTAGTAAAAAAAAAGATTCTATAATAGTCGTATACCTCGTGCCATCTTAAACTTGTGACTATTCACCTAAACAGTTTAGAATCCGAAAGAACATCATTTTGTACTCATGTTTCTTCTATTTTATTATTTTGTACGGCGACTTGAAATACAGGGTCACCAAAATGGTTTATGATGTGTGATCGATCTCTGTAAAAATAAACATATTTTTATTTAACTTCATTCTATAAAACCTTATAGCATCGCTTTCTCTACTCCCAAACCTAGTGCAAATATTAGGTAAAAACGTCATGGGTGTTGGAAGCAAGGAGCATGCGTCAGCAACCATCGAAACGAAACGTAAACGGAACGTAAACGCGAACGCAACAATCAGTCATCCCGACTCGACGTGCAATCAGAACTTCGCTTCTTTCCCGATCGACTTCGGTTAATTGAAAACTACCAAGTAAAAGTTATCCCATCCCGAAATACTAGACAGAAGTTGGTGTAGGGCTGCCAGATGGAAAAAATGCTGTATTCGTACTTATTGTAGAGTGGCTTGGTGGCGTAATAGGTACCTAATGAACCTGCTCTATACTACCAGGAAATTAGGTTTGAATCCCACACTGGAGAAACATTAATGTCTTTTGAAAAAAAGACGAGATAAAGAGCTACTTATATTCATTCGTAAAAAAAAGTACCTATATAGTAATGTTTAAATCCGTTGTCTAGCACCCATAGTACAAGCTATGCTTAGTTTGGGGCTAGATGGCGCTGTGTGAATAATGTCCAGGGATATTTATATTTATTTATAAAAAAAAAACATATTATGTATTTAAGTAGTGGCTACCTTATTTTTTTCGAAACTTAACACCGGCAACCCTACCAAAAGCCCAACAGCTGAGTTCAATAGTTCTTATAAATTAATTGCGCGAGTTGAAACAGTTGGAAGAGTTCAGGGAAAGAAGCGAAAATACAATTCACACAGAGGCGGAACAGATCAGGAAATATCGACCAGAGAACTGTGAAGAAGGAAATAAACATTGACTTATTTTATTCTCTTAATATACAAGGTGCATTTCTAAACCGTGTTTTCTAGCAGACAAAATGTCCTCTTTAAAACTGTCATCGGTGTAACAATAAATTGAAAACTAGGCTGAAATCTATATTAATTTCAAAGCCAAAATATAAATTAACCTTACTTTTACAATTGATTGGTAAATTCAAAAATATGGCTCATATTTGTATGATATTTTAAAATAAGTAAATACTAACGGTTTAGAAATGCGTCGTATTAAGCGTCTTTGACATTTTAACCACTCAACGCCGAACCGGCACTCGGGTGCCGCATAACAATAGATTTTCTATTGTGTCTAGTAATCCGGGGCTAGAAGGATTAATAAAGTTTTATTTGTAATTATCTATGTTTTGATTATGATGGCTATTAGCAAATATCTTGGTTAATGAAGCAGTGTTATCGATGGCTGTAAGTTGTCAAACAACAACATGAACACGACCCGAGATCCCAACTTTTATAAAAAGTCAATGTCAAAGGCACTTTATTATTATTAAATAATTAAATAAATGGAATAAATGACAATCTTAATAATTTTCTTAATGTTAACATTACGGTACATAAATTCAATAGCTTGTTCGAAAATACGTTAAAAAAACTTTTACGTATCCATTTTATCACCGCCTGTACTTTGTCATACAGGGCTAAAAACGGGCCGTAAAAAACAATTACCTTATAACGAAATTTGTATACAGAGTACCGTAAAGTTGCATTAAGGGAATCGTAAATAAATTTTACACATAATAATAGGAGAGGAGTCATTTTCGCCGTCTTCAAACAGGTCCGAAGGTGCTATAAAGTGTAGCATAAAATTTTAACTGCCAATTATATCCCTCTTTGGAACAATATTGCCTAAACAGATGTGTTTATGAGGTAACAGGTAGTTTGATACAATCATAATAAAGTCTTAAGTAAATTATGAATGTAAATTAGAATTTCGGTCATACTGAATTATCTGTATTGCTTAAAGAAAAAGATATATGTGTATTAAAGGTTTTTTAACAGTTAAATTACACTTACGTTTATTTACATTGTTATTACAGATCATTAGAAATGAGGGATTTAATAAACCGATATAATTATCAGTTTATAGTTTTTTAACCGACTTCAAAAAAGGAGGAGGTTATATGTTCGACTGTATGTATTTTTTTTTTTTTTTTTTTTTTTTATGTATGTCCGTCGATTTCTCCGTCAATTGTGGACCGATTTAAATAATTCTTTTTTTATTTGAAAGTGCATAGTTCCGAGGTGGTCCCATTGTCACCATGTCAGGATCTGATGATGGGATCCCGGGAAAATCAAGGGCAAACCTCAAATTTTATAGGCGCACATTACGCTTTACTTGTTTTTTCTGAAGCCATTCAAGTTTTTGCGTCCGATAGACATAATTTTATGTTGATGAGCTGATGATGGAAAGTACAACTCCTTAACGGTTAGGAGTTAGGGGATAATTCTTTCAGTATTGTAGGAATATGTGGACCGTTAGTTGTATTTCATGTACTTTTGCAGCTAAGCTGATGATGGAAGGTACAACTCCTTAACGGTTAGGAGTTAGGGGATAATTCTTTCAGTATTGTAGGAATATGTAGACCGTTAGTTGTATTTCATGAACTTTTGCAGCTAAGCTGATGATGGAAGGTACAACTCCTTAATGGTTAGGAGTTGGGGGATAATTCTTTCAGTGTTGTAGGAATATGAGGACCGTTAGTTTTATTTCATGTACTTTTGCAGCTAAGCTGATGATGGAAGGTACAACTATGATGATGGAAGCTACAGGGTACGACTTCTTAATTCTTATGTCCCTCTTGCGGGCTGCGTCTTTAGTTGGTCTACCCATGGTGCTGAACACTTAATGAAGAATACCTAATATTGTCAAATAATACAATTCCACTATTTTACTCGTATTTTCGCTATCATTATTATGAAAGAGTTTTACTCACTGCGTGTTATTCACACTAAAAATAGAAAAATAAACAAACTTTTTTTAAAAAAAATTAAACCGACTTCAAAAAAAAAAACAAAAAAATAGGTTACCTAAAAACACTGAAAAGCAAAAAATAATTTTAAAAAGACATTCATCAAATGCGCTTATTGTCTAAGCCTATTAACTAAATTAAATTGTATTTTACGTGCTAGGTAGGTACCTACTAATCTGTTTGAAGTCGGTGCCAATCCAAAGAAAATAAAAAATGATACATAATAATAATGTATTTTACAGGGTAACTAATTAATCCGCGGACGGTACGTAGTCTGGGTACCTACTATTTGGCTTGGCACCGACTTCAAACAGATTAGTAGGTACCTACCTAGCACGTAAAATACAATTTAATTTAGTTAATAGGCTTAGACAATAAGCGCATTTGATGAATGTCTTTTTAAAATTATTTTTTGCTTTTCAGTGTTTTTAGGTAACCTATTTTTTTGTTTTTTTTTTGAAGTCGGTTTAATTTTTTTTAAAAAAAGTTTGTTTATTTAATAAGTTAACCACTCAATCCCGAACCGGCACTCGGGTGCCGCGTAACAATAGATTTTCTATTGTGTCTGGTGATCCGGGGCTCGAAAGATTAAATTAATGTATTCTTCAAATTACATGATACCTACAGGCCCTGAATGTCACAACTTACAAAGGATAATAAATGTATCAAACCGCATGTCACCCTGTATAGCTATACCGTGTGTGCACTAGCAGTGAGCGCATGATTTAATGTAAAACGTTCCCAATTCGTAGCGCAATTAAATGCACCAGTGCAAATTACATCCCGCGTCTATTTGTGCACCAAATTGATTTATCCGCCGACCGACAAGCGCCATTGCAAAATACACTCTAAAATTTACCAGCCTAAGTTCAAAATCAAATGATTCAAATTCCTTAGGTTCTAAACTTTGGATGTGTGTATGCAGGAAGAAGCCTCGTCATAAATTTTTCCCAAAAGCAATTTTCTTTCTGTTACCGTATTTTAAACGAGAAGAAATTATGAAAATGCTTTGTACCCACGCAATGGCGTTAAAATGTTAAAATATTTATCATCCCGCCGAAAGGGCAGTGTAATTTTATTCAAGTATTCAACGCCTATTTATCTTGCTATGATACAATGCAAAAATCCTTGTTAATTTTTGGCCCCGGCTTAGCCCGGTCTTACACCAAATTTATGTCACTCTAAGCCATAAGGCATTGTTATTTATGAACAAAACATATTATATTTTTAAAACCGAAAATCAAGGCAGGAATAGAATGGTTTAAAAAATTAAATAAATGTACTGGTATTTAGGATTTATTTATCTTATTTTAATCATAATAAAATATAATGTAAAGAGAATTCTTGATCAAGTCAAAAGATCAAGAATATATGATCACTTCCTCTGGCATACACTTCATAATATGCATGATTGATTTTAAAAGTATAATAAGTTTTTTAAATTATGATAAATGCAATGAGGCTTGGCGTTAGCAGAAAGGTGGCTGTATGGCCAATTTCCTTTGTAATATGATCAGTGTACATTGCACCAACCCCAAATGATTTAAAATAGTGCAGGGTAGTATAAGTGCAATGAATGAAGATGATTTTTAGATATTTTTAAGGTACATATTTTTTTTTTCTTTTGTTTTTTATATCTTCGTTTGGATAAAAAGTAGCCCACCATTGAAGGAATTTTTTATAGGAAGTGGCGTTACTTATTGTGGCGGCATATTTTACCTTTGCACACAGTTAAAAAAAAAATTATAGGTAGTATAGTTGGCAGGTAAGCGGCCGCTGCAGCCTATTCCATTGAGGGTCGCTTCACCAGAAAGCGTCGCTCAATGTGCTGCCAGACTGCAGACTCAGACCTTCGACCCTCTATTTTCAAGTGTTCCACAATAATATTGCCGAATTTAAGAGCTACAGCCAATAAACAAGGCGGCATTTATGACGTTAGTTATCGCTCAATTTGCGATAGCGAATGTCAAAACCAAATACTCTCAATATCGATTGACCACGTGACTTTTCTAAGACACCTGTCAAATCCATGCAATTTGAAGTTAGCGAATTACACTATCACTGTCAAAAAAAAATTGTCTAGGCCCCCTGAATATCGCGGGTACTTCCACCATCCCTAGCATACCTGTTTCAACAGCAAATCCGAGTTGGGCGAACAGCACGTGACGAGATGCTTCGTGAGATGCAGGAACGAGGCCAGGGTGTCGGGAGTGAGGTGGTCGCGGCTGCATCGCTGCAGCATGTGCGAGATGACCAGGAACCCGCGGCACTGGAGCATGTGCTGCTGGACTGTGCTGCAAGACTCCACCAGGGAGCAGACGAAGCCGAGGAGCTTGGAGCTGCGGGGGGAGAATTAAAGTCAAAGTCAAAGTATTTATTTTGCAATTTGATTTACCATGAAATTCTTTTGCAAGTCATAAATTTTTTTTCCTACCAGCACTTCGACGTGGTCGTGAATGGCGTGTTGAGAAGAAGTGTGAAGTGCGGCAAGAAACTCAACGGTTATGAATAACGTTTAGAGCTGGTCAAAGTGACTGATATGTTGGACTTTTGTGATAGACTGCTCTTTATAATTTGTATTGATATTTGTTTTTGACTTCCTATTGTACTGACATAACTTATTGTTGTATTTGAATCTCTCCGACATTATGTTCAATCTGTATTCTATTGTCAAATGAGCGAACTAGCATACTGATGTTTTGAATTTTGGCTTAATTCCTCTTCCCTTCATTTTTGATAATGTAAATTAATATATGAAAAGTGTATTTTTTCTTTTTATAAACGTTTTTGTATTTGTATTTAGAATAGAATAGAATAGAAAAACGTTTATTTGGCACCAAAATTACAATTAAGGAAACTGTGAGTTAACATGTTCACTGTTGTAATAAATAAAAAAATAAAATAAAGATGATTACGAATTTAGAATTTGCTTAGCCATCAAAAAACTAACCCTGTAACTTAATTAGCCGATTTCACATAAAAACACTAATAACATTTAATTACAAGACAGTTCGGGTACAATCTCTCATTAAACTGTAGACTCATCTTGGAACATTTTAATCCAAATGTCGTTACTCCCTCATATTAATTACACAAATAGGCGATGGAAAAACAGTAGTTACATTAATAAAAATTAAAAAGGCGGCCATCATAATCCCATTGTGTTTAAATTACAAAAATATAATTTGTTCGTCGAGTACTAAAACGGTCTAAAATTCCTTATTACTTTCCCCTTTGTTTGATGAAAACAATCCTTAAGCCGAAAGGCCTTCAACCGAGAAGTTAGTAAACATTAATAACGGGACCTCTGTCGGATCAGATAACTACGAGCAGTAACACCCTATAGATGACTGCTCAGACACCCTGTATACGATGCCGGATTTATTTCACGCAAAGCAGCTCCGGCTGTGTTCCGGTGATATTAACCTTTAACCCTTTATCGACCAGGGGTAGTTGAAATTTTTTCATTGGTTTTCACGTGTTACAAGTTTAATTATGGTTCAAATTATGGTGGTATTTATACCTATGGTTGATTAAAGTTAATGTGGTATGAGTCTACCCACTACCCGCATTAGGCCAGGCAATTGAGATAAGGCCTGTGTCCCAGCAGTGGGAACTTTATACTTTATATACTTTTTTATTTCTCTCACATAATTTTTGAACGTATATAGGCTGATGATGATGATGGTATGGGTCTGTGGGGTTAGCACGTTCACCCGTTGGGGGTCACCACTGTAGGAGATCTAATGCTTCCTTAAAAGTGGAAGATCTTCCTCCGAGCTAGATCGACTGTGCTCGGGGACCAAGGTCCAATGTGCCATCTTTGGTTTGTTGTATATATGCTAGCGGGCTGAAATAACTCTGCTAGCGCGATGCAGGATCCCATACTAATTCGTATTCGTAAGTCAGCGCCTTCTGTTATCAGTTGGTAGAACCGTTGGTGGCGAGTTGCTTGATGTCTGTTGATCAAGTTAGGCGTCGCCACAGGTCTAAAAGGTTCAGAAATCAGAGGAGCCTACAGTGAATCCTCACTGTAGAAGTATCCACTTCTTTCTTTCTTTTTCCGAGTGTTCTCCGAACTAGTCCGGCTACGCTTACATTATGATCCAGGATTTGCCGGTCCAGTTATTACTTTGGAGCGACGAGCCACACGAGGTGTTTTTTGTTACGTCAAATGTAGCTTCAGTCGGGTTGTCTTCATCTCTAATTATCATGTTTATGACAACTCTGAGACATAACATGTCATCCCTCATGCTCTGATATCGCAGGAACCTACTCAGTCAAACGCTACTCATGTAGCCATTTCAATATTAAGAATCTACAATACCCGTCTAAAACCCTCAATACACCTTCGCTCAAATAATAAATAGCCAGTACAATGTAAATTACAAGCCCAAAGCCAAGTAGCCTCACAAACTTTCACAATAGCTCTCAACTCAAATTGGTACAGACTTATTACTCGCGACGAACGCCCGTAGCTCAACTAAAACTACCAAGTTGCGAGTTAAGTGCCAGCATTAGAATTAGACTTTAATCCCCAGACTATAAAGGACGGGTGGAATTTACCTAAAAGTTCTGGGACGGTTTAGTTTTAGAGCGACGACTCATCGTACGGAGTAAACATCGCACACATACATTAGTATGATCAAAGTTGCATAAGCACTTGTGTTATGGGTATTAGAATTAACGGTTACGCAAATATACACTTAGACATAATGTATAAACATCCGAACTTGGAACACCAATGTAAATACATATAGGATGTTGTAATAAACATAGCATTTAAGTCCAACTATTATTGTACCTATTTACCTTTGTGAGAGAAAATAAATCATTTTTATTATTATTATTATAAACGTCCCATAAAACAATGTATTGTGTGCATGAACATGTTTGAATCGGTCTTGATGTTAAGTGAGTGTATTTACAATGCAGTTTTGTGTCCTTCGCACCGAGGGAATGCGTAGAGTTTTTCTTTTTGCCAAGATTTATTGGGTCCGGCCGTTATGCCCCCATTCCGGGTTGCCCCCGGCCGGTTTGCCCCCACATTTTAAGAAAATTTGTTCCAGTTTGCCGTTAAAACGTGGGGGCATACCGGCCGGGGGCAATCCGGAATGGGGGCATAACGGCCGGACCCGATTTATTTAAACATTCAATGTCAAAAATGCCTAGCGGTGCCGTCTTAAGCACCAGAGGGTAAAATAAAAAATCACAAAGAGTGGGTTAAAATCATTCACACTGTTCTAAATTATGCGATTCCCTAATTGAAAACTGATATTTCTATTCACTCACGATTTTTTGGAAGCATGCACAGGAAACACTCATAAACTCATTCTATTATATCGATCCTATGAGCACAAACGCAAGCACCATAACTTACACCCATAACTTAAAAGCTTCTTTGTCACCGGACAATACAGCTGAAACTTCCCGGATTACCCGCATCGGCTCGGTGAGAATTTGCGAGTTAAGCCGTAAAGCCACTGATTAATATTCCAAGTGGGCCGGTGGTGCGCGGCTAAATGCACTTTCGCTGTCCGGGGCAGGGCTGCCGATGATCAATTTAAGGCCGTTTGTCCACCGCCGCCGTCACCGGGCCGTCACCGAGAAAGAGATGTCGGCGCCGAGGTAGCGGCACATACATTTACTACAGTCGTTTGTCCACCGCACGCCCGTCACCCGAGCGCCGTCATCTTGAAATTTGTCAGAAATAAAATCGGTTCTCGGTGACGGCCCGGTGACGGCGGCGGTGGACAAACGCTCAAACACTGTTCGATCGTCAAACTTGACTATATTGGGAGACGAGATCAAAAATCTACGGTAGCATAACGTTTGACTGGCGCATTTGGCCATTGCATCGGCATTCGGGCATTGTGTGACCAACATATTTAAAAGGCTTGGTCTTTTATTGTGTTACTTCTGTTTGCAGACGCACCAGCCCATGTAATGGTAAACGGACACTGTGGCCCAAGGAACAATTTCGAAGAGCTGTAAAGAGAGAGGGGGATAAATAAGGGTAGTTTTAAGCGTCGCTTCAAATGCGTGAAATGAATCAGTTGAATCTCCGGGCGCACCTATGCATTTTTCTATGTGTGTATTCACCAGTAGCGCAGAAGTGACGACAACTTCGTGAGGAAACCTGCACAGACCAATGGCTGTGTAGCTATGATCCAATTGGTCTCGTTCTCAGACAACAGACGCTTTAATGGACTTGTCAAATCTTGAACCACGGTGCAAGCATACGATAAACTAGATCGAGATAAATCGCTCGGAAAGAAAATAAATTTGACTTACCTACTTACTAAATGAATTTCGTAACAGCCAGCCGTAGTTGCGTCCATTTATTTAATGTTTCGCTACTCTCACTAATTTATGCAGCCCTAGTACCATCGGCGCTCCTCAAACTCCGGCACCACCGAAGTGGCCGGTTAATAGGAGCTATGAACTAACTCCCGCAACTCCTAATTGCCTGGTGTCGACTACGGCCTTCATGATTTATTGGGGGACATTTTGTGGGGACAATTTATAATTTAAACGCGCGGGTTCACGTTCTACGCTTATTAAATTAGGTATCTTTCATAACATTAATTATTTGGACCCCTTAAGATTTATTGTGTATAAAATTCTTTAATTAAGGAGTCGGCTTTCAAAGATATTTAATTTTAACGCGCTGACAGATGATGTGAATTTAAAATTGTTACTTTCAAAATTCCCTTTAAGAGACACTCACGAGCTTTGAAATAAATTCAAGCTCATTCTAAAATGGACCATATTAAGACCACAAAAATGTATGTTTCCTTAACAGAGAAAGTGGTTTCCTTGCACGTGATTTTACTTTAATAAAAATATAATTATGTCACTGAGGTTTGATTTGCGACATTTTCAATTAGTGAATGAAAGTAACACAAAATAACACAACGTACAACGTACACAAAATAACACATTTTTTATTCTCGCGCGCTTTTCAAGCGATAAGTAAGAAATGCAAATGTGTTTCTTAGACACCTTATTTCTCCAAAGCTTACACGCTCCCCTTGCCGTGTTAAACGCACAAGATCAAAGATGGCAGATTAGATTTGCTCGCCGTGTCTAATGAGCCAGCTGATTCGCGATATTGCGTGAGGTGTGAACATTTGCTCGCAATTTGCGAATGTTTGATCGTTCGTCTTACAACACTGACAGAGCAAAATCAAACGGAAAAGATACAACTGCTAGTACAGTCGAAAGCACATCAACCTGCCCTAATTTGACAAATTCCTACAACCAATTTTCGGCTAAATGTTCATCGCATGACTTTTGACAGATTAGGACTGTACATACATTTAGCTGCTAAGTGCTATTTCAGCGTCCACGCTAAAATACTTAACAGCGTAGAATAAATAGAACATTATAAAAAAAGGTTTATTTAATCTGTACGAGATCCAGAGGTAATGTTCCCTTAATAGAAGATCTTTCTCCAGCTAGATAAGACTATGCTCCGACCATGATCCGATGTTATTACTTATTTTCCTTAGACGCAAGTCAGCCTTCAAAATTATCTTTTGATATCAAAGGGAGGCAAACGAGTAATTAATATAATTCCATCACCTGATGGAACACTTTCCATCAGGTGATGGAAAGGAAAGGCAGCGGTGATCACTAACACCGCTGCCCACGGACTCCAGCATGACATAACCACGGCACATCAGACTCGAATTTCTTCAATTTGTTTTCAACTTCGTGATAGTAAAAATTTAAAGCGATAGTCTGTATCCCACTAGGGGACAATTTAAGAAGTACCAGGACAACATACCACAGCATGGGGTCTCTCTTCGGATCGGCGGCGGGCGCGTCATGCGGCAAGTCGAGTTGTGCAAACAGCGGGAACAGAACCTGCACCCCTCCTATTGAGTTCAGCGCGCTGTGTATCGAATGCGTCACCACCGCTTTCACTTCCTGATGAAAAAGCATCCATTTTAAATACTGAAGAATGTGTTAAATACGTTGTTGAAATGTGTTAAGCTACTAGGAGTTCATAAAGATAAAAAAGTACATTTTTAAACGGTAATAGAAAAGATTACAATCTTTCAATTCATAAAGGGACAGAATGGCTTTTGTTAATGTTTGCAGGGGCGTAAAATAGGTTGTAAAGTGACTAGGCGATCATAATTTCCAAGATGTTTGACCGAACATTGAAGACACTTACGACAAACTTTTTAGGTGCTATTATTAAAGTTAACCAAAGCATAAGTATTGTAAAACTTTTACTAGAAAATCATAGACGTAAGGAAAGATTGCGAGAAAACATTTTTACAATACACAGAATTAACTTACACTACGACGTATCAAACGTTTGTGAATATTGCGAATAGTTAAAAAGTTTCACGATATGGGGAGCTTCCCAATAATTGGCAAAAATTTTACTAGGATAAGAAATATGCGGGAGTATGTCGGAGTATGCGTCAACTACGAAACTCCAAAACAAGACAGGTAAGTACATTATTTTTTTGTGGAGGAAAATGCGTTGATGCACCCTAACCGTAGCTAGACCTGCGGCCGTGTGTAGGACTCGGGACTATTTTACCCAACTACCCTCTAAACTCCCCCGGTTTCCCCTGTACACCCGATTGGTAAGAGCTGGTACCAGCTTTGTGGTTATTGACCAGCCCAACACAAGTAGGTACTTGCAGATTACTAAAAATACCAGGATATAATAGACACACAAGAGTATAATTGCAGTTTGAACAAGTATGTATGCATGTGTGTACAAATGACCAAAAACTCTAAAGCTAAAGTACCAGGACCTAATAAGACACGCCCTATACTAACTTCATTTGACTCCGATCTCAAATTACCAGGGCATTATCACTAAGACAAAGAAGTGTCAAAATCCAGAAAATACCAGGAGGTGATAAGTTAAGAAAAAGTAGTAATAAGAGTGCTAAAGGACCATCTATGTAAACAAGAATAAACAAGAGTTCTACAAATGTACCAGGGCATCATAAATCCCCAAGAGCTTACTTGCAACATGAGCGCGTGGGGCGTGTGCACGAAGTAGGAGACGTTGCCTTTGGGCGCGGACTGCAGACACAGCTGGCCGTCCGTCGCCACGGGGTTGTACATGAACACTATCCCCGAGGATAGCTTGCCGTCGTATAGCACCTGGGTGAAACAAGCTTTATTAGCTATATAAAGTGAAAAAAAAGTTGACGTATTAGAAAGTTACTTCATTAATTATATTGAAAATCTGATTGGGGTCAACATTTTCTCAAATATATTTTTAGATGGTCTTATATTTCTATGAGATAAATATTTTAAAAAGAGAGCAAAAAAACAAATTGAACAAGTAAAATTCTGGCTAATAAATAAAGTTATTAATTATCAAAAACAGCAAGAATAATTCAACGCAATAGCAATTCTTGAAGAGAAAGAAATACAACCCTCTATTTTCAAACAATGCCGTCAACATGTTTACAAAAATTATATAATTAAATAGCAAGACAAGATTAAAAATATAATCCTAACTCGTGAAATTCGAACAGAGTAAACAAACCAAAACTACAGAAATAATAAATTACTGTCGATGTCAATTAATGACTAATGAATTCAAAGTATTCTTCATTAATTACAAATTTCAAATTTCACGAGTAAGACGAAAGACACCATTATATTCGTAATACACATTTACCTTAGAACTATACACAAACCACATAATTATGCAAACACTAAGCATGCAGGTAACGAAACAAACAGTTATAGCGAAATTGAAACAATTAACTTCTACGTAACATCTGCTTTCCTGGTACCGAGATTGCATATTACGTAAGTAAAGTCAAATTTCACTAGTATTTCTAGTATACCCGTGTGTGTAATTTGAAATTACAATATGGAGATAGTTCTCTAATTGTCAAAATACCCAAATACAAGGAAAACAGATGATAGAAAAATAAAACATGTAACAAAACAATGACCCGATTCGTTAGCGATGACATAACAACGACATCATACAATGTTAGAAAACACATTACCCACATCTACCTTTAGTAAAAGGGTCACCACTAAAAGATAAACACAAATTATGATACAACTAAAACTGTAAGGTCTTTTTTCTTGAAACTACTTAAATTATCTCTTGTTAAATGAAAACATTTCTGATATAATCATTAAAAGGCGGTAGGTGTCAATTTTTTTTTATGAACTGTCTGTTGGTTGGCAGCCCAATAGTAAGCTGTCACTGTGGCCTATTTTAACGAGCTAGCATCCCTGAATATGCTGCCATATTCGAGACTTAATTTCACGTGTATGTACTGTCTACAATTAAATTGCAGCAACAAAGCCAGCCTGAATCAAAACCACTCTGTATAGTTTGTTAAGTGTTGGTACAAAACACGACTATAGAAGTCAGTTTTAGCCGCTAAGCCGCCTCTGTGGAACAGTGGTTAAGCCTTTTGGGGTGATTTGAACAGGATGTCGTGGTTTACATTCCCGCCTTGGGTGTGGTTGGTGTTCACACCTCTTCAGAATCCAACTGCCTAGACATAACAGCTTTGAAAGTGTTCCGGCAATATTAAATTAGTAAACTTGAAATAAAAGGCTCGTAGATTAGATGAGCCTACAGATAGCAGCAGATTGAGCGATACTGCCTCAATATAATAGGCCACAGTAGCCGTTTGTCAACTGAAATAATTTGAAAAAAGGGAAAGACAAGTCAACAAACAATGTCAACAAATAATAAAAGAAAATTACGTCTACTCCGATTCTATAGCATTACTCTTTCTTTATGCGCTAAACATTTAAAGTGTCTATTATTGGAAAGTCTCCAAAACCACGACTGGGGCGCAGTCAGCGCTTGCGCAAACAATATTAAGGCGCTTAGTGTATAAATCGCGTCCTGGCTCCGAGGCGCCTTAATAAGAAAGCTTTTAGTCTTCATCACATCTTCGCGGGACAAAAATAACTGAACGCGACGTCAAAATGGAAATAAAGTGGTTTTGACATTCTTATTTTTAGATATTTTTTTGAGGAATTTATACTTTTTAGGATATATCTTAGGAGTTCAATGGATGTGAAAGTCATCAAATTACCACAAAACTGCAAAGTTCATAAGCTTTACAAGTGCATAAGTTCTAATAAAATCGTACGACACTTAGATCATTTTGAAATGACTCGACTTCGAATTGTGACTGAGTACATTTCAAACAGAAAAAATACTAATCTTATATTTTCTTTCCTACTTGGGATATGAACGCAAGTCCCCTGGTGTGCGACCTACTAAACGTTGCATAGAGATTGTCAATAAACACTTCAACTTCATAGGAATCACATTTCGCAGATGAAGCGTGGATTTCAGCCAGAGTTTGGATTTAGGGGAAAGTCGTGTAATCCTGTTGGTCGCGTTGTAAAATGACGCCTAAGTGAGCTCGGGTAGCGGGGATCAAGACTAATATACCCCGCTAGGGTTGCCTACCTATAAAAGTAAAGTATCAATCTATTAAATGAGCCAATGAATGGCATATGGCACATCAAGTCAAGGTCACAATTATAGGTCCTGGCTAAATCAGATTTCGAAAAATCCGAAACAATGTTTGCCTAGCCCGGGAACCGAAACAAGGACCCCGTAATCACAGCCTGCTACTTACACCACTAGACCATTGAAGCGTTGTACTAATAGAGAATATAAGTATGAAGTCGCGGACAAAGTGCTAGTGTTTTATAATTTCAACTTTGTAATATCTTTCTTAGTGTTAACCGGATCTAGAAAACAAAACATGACTTTATATTGTAAAATGCCACCTTAATTTACTGCTTTCAACGCCTTAAAAATATAAACTCACCGGCAATAAAACTTGGCCACTGGGCTTTTTTCATACAAACATGGTCACTTTAGCGTCCATACTACGATGTATGGAGCGTTAAGTTCGGTTTATTGTTTTTCCTTTTTGAGGAAATTGAGCGGTTTTTGGCAATTTTTGAAACTTTGATTCGACAATTGGGCGTTTGGCCTCTCCATTGACGTAATAATCATTGCACAGCTGCAAATAGTTTTCTATCTATGAGACGCTAAAGTGACCATGTTTGTATGAAAAAAGCCCAGTGGCCAAGTTTTATTGCCGGTGAGTGTATATTATTAAAGGTTTGCTCAATCCGACAACCCTAGTTCCCCTAACCGCAACTTGCAACTAACTAATAGCTACTAAGCTTCGAACTAGAAATTCGCTTTGCATCTAACATCATTGAATAGCGGTGGCAAATCTACTAGTTTTAAAAGCGACTTTGCTTACATGGAGTTAAATGTGGCAATTAGAAGAATGCGAATGCGAACTCGATCTAGTCACCAATTTAATCACCTAATTGATAGTATTCAAACAAAGCCCGGCGGGGTAGGTAAGTTAATAGCTGTGCGAGAGATATACAATACCCATTATGACCATAAGAGAAATCGACACTAATAATATCAAAAATACACATATGACAATATTTTTCTACGAAACATCGACCTAACCTTACGCATGTCCATTTAGCTCTCATAGCTGTGTATTGACCTAAAAATACTTAGTCAATTGAAAAATCCATATCATAATAAAAACCATTTAAAAAATGCTACATAACAAAAGATTCAGTTAAGGCAAAGTTTCTCCCGCAACATCCTGTAATATCGCGAGTAAACTCAATCTCGCGCCTTAAGTCTTTAAAGTAACTTGCAACACTGTACAAATCCTTGGACGAATTTAATATTAAAACACGAGGCGACGCAAAACAATGACGGAGGGCGCGGAAAGGTGAGGGGGAGGGGACATCACTAGGGATGTCAAACGCGAATGAAGATAAGTGGAACCTTTTAATGTCATGAGAAGGAAGCCATCACGTTTCACACAGTATAATTGTTTATTTGTTAATGGCAGTGTCCCAAATAACCCACACGCTTCTGTGTGAGGCGTTATATATTTTTTGTCCATAAATAATATTATGTATTATAAGCAATACGAGTATGTACTCTTTGAACGCAAAAATTTATTAAAACATCATCTTAATAACATGTTGTAAATGATTTTAGCCTCTAGAGTCTAGACTAGAGTATAAGAATTTAAAAGATATTCTCAGTTTTGTTTGTCTGTGAGTTAATTTTTCCATCACCAAAGCTGTTATAAGCTAACAAGGAATGGCATTGGCAATCACATAACAATATATCGTTTACTTATAATTTATTAGCATGTTATGACTAGTCACTGTAAAATAGGTAGATATAAAATCTGTATTATCAGTAACTTTTCACTGGCGACCCTATGCTCATTTCGTTCAAGATACTCGTATTATATTTACTCCAAACTCCATCTTCAGTAGCAAGCTGCAAGACCTGCAACTGAATGGAACCCGGGGACAATTGGGAATTTTGTACATTTCATTTCGGGATATTTTCAGATTTCTGTTAGCTAACTTCTATAGCTCGTTGTTGAAGTGGGCCAACATGAGAGACACCTTTCTACTATTTGGGCACATGAACATAAATCTGTTTGTATGGGTCTGCAGTGTATTTTTCGCATTCAAAAAGTAATTAACCTGGTTTCAATTAAATATTTGGCCATAACTTAATGGACCCTCCCCACGAAGACACTTTTATCCTAGGTGAGATTTGAACCCACGACACTTGGACGTGTTGGTTACTATCAAATGATTTCTCTCTGTCTGTGTCGAAACGGCGAGGTAGGAGGTATCAAAACTGTCGTAATATGTATTTCTCGTTGACTCTGATATCTTACCAGTACCACATAGCTTTCCAGCTTTTGTATATTGTACCACGACTGCGAAGGGGCCTGGTGACCTGTGGCACAGATTCAGCTTAAATCTAATTCAGGCACCAGTGCTTCACAAAGTTAACATAATATACTTTAAATGTAATCGACTAAGTGACTAATGACTATGTATTGGACTATGTGAAGTGAAAAAAAATAATTTATTTATTTATTTCCATAACACAAGTGCTTACGCTAGTTACTTTAAGGTCAGATACAAGTATCTGATGTTGTCCAATATTTTTTTTATTTTTTTGACACAAGTGTATAATTTACTTTTCTTATTTGGCCAGCTGTTCAATATATGCGAAGTTATCTGACATTTTTATTGATCCTTCACAAGTCGAGCAATCGAATAGCTCACTGGTACATATTGCATTGTGCGAAGCGACTCCGCGTCGCGACAAAGACCTACTTCTATAAAATGACGTCAGAGTTAGTCCCCGAGTTATGGATCACTCGAGAACCTTCACTCCCGGTTGCTTTGTGCGATGTTTCTACTATTTTTCTCTTTGCAACATTCTTTTCACAAGTTACAACGCAAATACATGATATCAAAGAAGTCAACTTTCCACACAGAATATCGTTTTGGACCTAACGATATCATAATAGTAATGTCATCAAGTCTATTTTGGAACTCGAAATTATTACAGGGAAACGCCGAAAATAGGCCCAGAGTGCACAACATATTCAATTTCATGAATGAAATCTAAATATTCGTACTTGATTTTTCGCGTTTTTCTTTTTTCAGTAAAAGTCGGGAAAAACATTTATAAATTATTTAATATTTCAACGAGTATATCCTTTACATTTCACTACTGACGTTGTTTATACCGGTCCGAAACTTACGTTTTTATATTGCGTTAATCGATAGAGCGGAAAATATTTTATAAATTGTTAAATAATATTATTAAAGACAAATTAATAAATGTATATTTATTTATTAATGATAAATTAGTATAAAACTACTTTTTATAATTATTATTATTTCACACTATAAAATGTTTACCGCTATATCGAAAAACGTAATTAATTTCGGACCAACCAACGAGAAGAATAAAAATAAATGATCAATGTCAGTGGCCGATGCACAAACCGTGCAGTGCCAAGAAAAAAGAAAAAAAAAAAAGTATTGGTCCGAAATTAATTTACGTTTTTCGTTAAAGCGGTAAATATTTAATAGTGTTATTTAATAATTATTAATATTATAAAAGGTAGTTTTAAAACAATTTATCATTATTCATAAATATACATTTATTCATTGGTCTTTAATAATATTATTTAACACTTTATAAAATATTTACCGCTATATCGAAAAACGTAATTAAAAATAAACTGTTTCGGAACAATTTCTTATTTATTATCAAACATCAGAAGTGACATGTAAACATCATGTAAAGGAAAAAATCGTTGAAATACTTAATTATTTATAAATGTTTTTCCCAACTTATACTGAAAAAAGAAGAAGGCGACAAATCAAGTACGAATATTTAGATTTCATTCATGTGATTGAATATGTTGTGCACTCTGGGCCTAAGTTACTATGGCTGTCTGGCAATCCCCTTTGCAGCTTTTGTATTGTCATTATCTGAAATTCTACATACTGAAGATGACAATTGACCGTTCCCTGACATTCTATACTGAAGATGTTATTTGGTCAACCAAAAGATTATAGCCAACTTTCTATTACTAATATTGTTATGGTATCTAGCAGAAATATCCTTCTCATTGATAAAATATGGCTCGAGCAGACGTCTAATGGGTATCAATATCCCGACTACCAATTAAGTCTGCGAAAAATTCACAGTGAAATGAGTTGCAAATACGTCCGTATAATGGGCGAGAGACAATAGTGGCCCAGTGGGCCATTCATTATTCGGGTGTCGTTAGCGGCCGGCTAAAGTCATCATTAGCATGCTAATTAAAAAGCCGTTGGGCCTGGCTGGCCTCACAAGTTCTTACAAATTTCTTTGATATTGCTAGCGTAAGTTATGGTTTAAACTCAGACCAAATCTGAGGGGTTAAAATAGGTTGAAATTTTAATTTTAAAATAGGTTGAAAGGTCGCTTTCCATGTGTAAGGTCAATGGCTCGTAGTTATGAATTTTTTTGGGTAGTGAAATCAAGAGGAAACCTGTACAGTAGAATAAATGGCTGTGCCTGATCAAAACTGATCCAATTGGTCTTACAGCACATAATCATAGAGATCTAGTTTCTGTTATCTATGCACATAATAATCTAATTTGCGAAATTGATAATTTGGTTAACAATTTACATTTTACCGACATTATTATTTAAATTATATTTGCATCACAGCGCAAGTGAATTTTAACGTCCAGGATCACATAACCGCAAGGAGATAAAGTTCATTGCAATGCAAAAGTGGGAGAATAAAATAAAATTACCATCAGTGCGGCTATAATTAACATTTAATATTCAATTGGCGAAGTTATAATGAGGTTTTAAAGCTGTCTCCAACAAAACACCACATTTTTATGGAAATTTATTTTCAGAAGAATTAATAAAAATATGACGAGGTTTATTTATTTTCAATTCGCAAGCACTTATGACATATGTAAGAAAAAAACATAAATAATATTATCGCTATTTTACAAGACTATTTCCTAGTCACACTATTTTCACGATACGTTTTTTGAACATACAAATAATTTCGGTTCGAAATTATTACCAAACCCCATTTGACAAGCTCGGCGATTAATTCAGATACCCATCATTGTTCTAAGGACTTCATATAATGACGCTTTTATAATTTAAGTAGGGATTTTCAATACACTTTTTCAACGTACTGCTCTACCTTAGAAGCTTTAGGTAAAGCGGTATGAATATAAAGTCACATGAGCGTGAAAGAGGCTTATCCTACTCAAAGAAAAGTAGGGACCGAATTACCATCTGTGCTAGCTTAATTAATCTTTAATCTTTAATATTCAATTGGCAAAGTTATAATAAGGTTTGAGGGCTCTTTTTAATAAGGGTCGAACAATGAAGAAATCAAGTTAACTAGATTTTTGTTGAAATTTGATTTTCAAAGGGAAATCCGGAAACTTAGCGAGTTCACGGGACCGATGGAAAATTAGACCAATGAAAAAGTTGTGGCCTTAAATTTGACGAGTTTATTTAGTTTGCGGGAGACTCGACTTGTTAATATTAGAGGTCCGTTCAAAATAAAAATTAATTTAGGTTAAGTTACTTTGTTAAGAAGATGCTCGAGGTATAAATATTTCTAGAGACTTTTTTAGAAACGTTATCAAGTTAACCAATTTACAACAGTCTTACACCAATTTGGTGATTCGTTTTGTAACACTTAGTTTTTTAAGTATTGTATTAAGTAAAAATTCAAATATTGAAATGCGAAACTCTGTCAGTCTATTATACTTTCATGACTGAACTACTAAGTTTAGTGGTTTGGTCCAAATATGTTGTTTTTGATCTTTGGTACAGACATAGAATACAACTTGGGAATGGGCATATGCTACTTTTCCTTATTTTTTAAGTTCTTTTTAAATCTCGGGACAGAGCAAGCAAAGCCGCGGGCGGAAACCAATAAATTTATAAAAGACAAAAAGATACTTCTGTAGTAAAAACTCGGATTGAAGAAGGCTAGTAGCCTATCCCATATAATATATCGGCGAAAAACCCGTTAAAAGTAGTTTAGTAAATGCAGCGGTTTTCCAAATTTAACAAAAATGAAAAGAAAAATTGACTCGAAAACCTACCATTTTTCATTGGCATACAAAACCATCAATACACGAAATAGGCTTGTTTCTTTACGTCGATTTCATTTCAGTGCCGGATTAGAGAAACAGTTACGGAACCCTTGGGACACACTTTTACTTATACTTAACGACGTTTTCCTGTTGACAAAACTTATTTTATTTCAGCAAAAAATAGTACGAGAAAATACGAGAAAACTGTCACTTCTTATAAACTAACGAAATAGGACACGCTTATACTATATATTTATGTTGTTTGGTGTTAGTCTGAAATGAGTCAGATGGGACATCGGTGTTTACGTGAAACATTTTTTTATGAAATGAGCATAAATAAATGCAAATACCTATTTTCTATATCGTGATGATTCATCAGTGTCATCTGAAGTCATAATTTTCCAAGGCATGGCTTTTTATACGGATGCCAGAAGTTATATGAGCCTGACTAGATAGAGTGGGTAGGTATATTTACTATAACCCACTCCTCAAACATCTTAGCTAATGTCACAGGAACCAGCATAGCCTTCGCTTTGGTGACATCGAATAACACCTATGACAATGGCCCTTCACCAGGGAGCATCCGTCAAGATGAGGCATTCAAATTCAAATAGTTATTGTTACATAGTTTTACAAAGTAGGTGATAGGCATATGCAGTAGTGTTTGGTAGCCAATTAGAATCTGTAAATAATCACAAACCAGATCCAAAGTGACAATCGCACCCAAGTAACCCAAGAGGCAGAACTATCGCTCAAAGTCTATAGATTTACTCAAGCAATAAAACCGACCAAAGGATTTCGGATCACAGGTGAGTTGGTGTACAGATACAGGCTTAAGTGCTTGCGAATTGATTAGGTCAACGAAGACGGATAACGAAATTAGCAGAGCGAAATAAATATTTAAAAGCAAACCGTCTTCAGTAGGAGGGTATGGCCGTAAATATCCCACCTGTTTCCGCCCTGACGTAGACGAAGGGCATGGGCTTAGGGCTGTCCACTAGTTTATCAAAAGTTTAAAAAGGCTCATAAATATAATAAAATAAAGCGATTCCTAGTTCCACTTTGCCAGAGAGTAAAATTTATTTTGGTAAAGAATCACCACCATATCTTTCATTTTTTGAAAAATCATGATCACATCGAACTCAAATTACTTATTAAGAGATAAGGGATGAATATATAATTAATTATAGGGGATGAGAAAACATAACACAGATAAGTTCATCGAGATGAGCAGAAGACGGATAAAGAAATAAACAAAGAAGGCCCATAAAATTTTAGGTAACGAAAACTCTGATAATTGAAGGATTATATCCGAACATCTTTTCTCATATTTGTTATTTGTTCTTTTAAAGCAAATTATTATTTACTAGCCTTCCGCCCGCGGTTTCACCCTTCTTTCTTCAAATATGCCCCTCTTTCTCCCACATTTCCGGGATCAACAGTACCCTATGTTCACCGGAGGTAGTGTAGATTTCCAACAGTGAAAGAATTGTTCAAATCGGTTCAGTAATTTCGGAGCCTTTTCAATACAAACAAACAATAAAATGTTTCCTCTTTATAATATTATTAGTTTAGTATAGATAAATTTATGTTGTAAGAATGGCAACCCTTACATGGGCTAATGTTAACGCCAAATCTTGCTCAAGACACTCGTTTATCACTTTCCGGTCCCTTCACAATTTACGGTCAGAAAATCTGATGACAGTGGTAAATGTAATGAAATACGTTGAAGGCGTGGTAATTTGGCCATGCGAGCTCTCTACAGAAACAGCATCCCGATGGATATCTAAAAAGTTGACTACTTGTTTCATTCAGACTTTGGAGAAATATCTTATGGCTTTGTCCCTAGATTACGAGTATACAATAAAAAAAAATGCAGCTCTTCATTATACATTATGTTTTTAGCCTTATGTTTAACAGAATAACTATCACACAATGTCAAGATTGCAAAATCTAAAATATACAGTAGCATCAACAGCTCTGGATCATCTACATTGTTAGATAAGCTGATTAGTAATTTTAAAGACAAGAAAAAAGAAAATCTGCACTTGGTATCTAGAACAGAATGGTAAATATCTTAAGATAATTCAAGTACTCAGATAAACTACGAGTATAAGTTACTGATATCCTAAGAAACGTTGGCTACTTCAAATGTTTGAGTTCAAAGTTACTCCTCAAAACAAAACCAAGAAACGTCCAAGTACCAGGGTAACATAACATGCAAAGCAGCTGACCCGACAATGCGCGTCCGGAACCCGGCTAGAATTTGCAACTTGTGTTTTAGAGTAAACTCCGCAGCTGCCACACCGTCTTGTTTGTTCTAGCCCCTTGGTACTTCGCCTAATGTCCTTCTCGTAAACATGCCGTTTGCAAACTAATGCCCTCATGAATCCTATGCACGTACTTCTGAGGTAGCAAATGAGATGCTAAGTCTAAACTATGAGTATGTTTTCTGGGGTTAATTTCGGATGTGCTGACCAATCTCATTGGTTAATCAGACATATTATTGTACAAAAGTGCGTGTGCAAAAACAGGTGTACCAACTACATAATTTATTGTATCTCGTTTCGAACGCAGTTCAATCAGCAAAACCAACGGATTTAGTTGGTTAAATACTTGTAATATGATCTAAATAAGACCGAATCATAATAAAAGTTATGGCACTTCTAATACGGATTGCTTGTTACTCGGCTCAGTATTAAGGTATATCAATCTTTTGTATTCTCATACATAACAAATCCCTAACGAATTCGAACAATAAATCTCACACATAATTAGGCCATGACTAATTCAGAGCGGTAATTTATTGTGTTTACGTACGAGTATATAAAACCACTAAGTATGTACATGTAGTGTAATTATGATGTCGAGACGTAGAGCTATTTGTCTGTTTAAATTCCACGTGTACCTTTATAAATGTATTGCAGGGTCTCAATCTATAATTGTTTTTGATGAATTAAAAACTAAGCAACTATAATCTTCCGCGTATAATACAAAGACTCCGCCCAAATTAAGAGGTAAATAAACATAAATACGAGTTTTTGTATTTACTTGTCAGGGAGTAAAGGAGTCAAAAATCCTAAAATACAGACATTAAATTATATTGTTAGTGGAAAAAATGTAAGCAAAGGACCATTAATTGATGAATAATTACGTAAACAACGATAAGAGTCAGAAGCAAACTGAAATTTTACCTTAACACTATTCCAAATGGACACTGCAAATATAATGTTTATCGTGCACGTTTATCCTTCTACCCCAGTGATTATTTGTCTCTGAGCAAAATCCAGTTTCAGTAGTTAACTACATTAATGCAACCATAAAGCCGCTACTCGCAAATCCTATTGCTATTTATCAAGGAGAAAACAACTTGTTAATTCGTACCTGGAAGTTGCAAAATCCAGTAGTAATAAATAACTTCGAGTCGACACTAAGCGCTGTAGAAGCGTGTCTCTTGTTTCAAAGACAAAATGGTCTATATGTACTATTTCATTTGTTTATAATGTTTAAGACAATAAATAACAGTTAAAAAGTATGACGAAACAGTGTTAGTGCCCATGTTTTAGAAGTAAAGCATTCATTATCCAACCCCCGCTGCACTTAAGTCTGTCATTTTTAATTGAAACAAGAAAATTACGAGACTTTGGCGAAAAATACCAGCTCAATTTATTCGCCGTTTCTAGCTGGATTAACTATAAAGATATTAAGCCGCTTTTTGTTGCTTCTATTCCCTTAGAGATTAAACGTATCTTGTTATTATGTCTTGCAAAATAACGTTTAAATTATTTTTCAGCCTGATAAAATTAATTCAATTTCCATCGGCATTATTGCTAGTAAAATTAGAACCATTCATGCAATATTCCGAGAAAGTTAAGACCCATAATTACCAGGACACCATGGAATTAGTGAAAGTAGCACCGAAGTGAATCATTCAACCCGTATAAACTGAACCGTATAGCTTACGTCGTGGACGTTCTGTGTAGGGTCGTACACGAGGTCTCCGTAGCGATCTACCTGTAGATCGGAGGACGGCAGCAAGGTCTGACACTCGGCATCGAAACGGAACTGACCCTGGCACCACACATGGACAATAGCGGACATAACGTGTTAAAATATGTACAAAAAACGTGACATACGGTATTATTGGAATTCAAATGGTCCACTCACGAGATCTTACTCAACCTCCACAAAATCTTAAAACAATCGTTCCAGAATCGTCTTTTGGAATTTAAAGGAAAGTTTTCGATAAAATGGGCTGCAAATATGGACCATTTGTATTCCAAAAAGACAAAAAAGCGAGACAAAACACAAAATCTATAAATGGGCGAAGGCGCGGCATGCTTACACGCTTGCATGCTTCAAGATCTACGAGCAGAGTCGCATGCGCGGCGGCCACTTCGCGAGCTTCGTCGGCCATGCGCCGCCCGCGCGGCGTCGCGTCATCCTTCACTACTACGCATGCTTCTTCAACTTCTGTCGCTGCTTCTTCTTCTTGCGAAGCGGGTTCGGGAGGTTCAGGATCGGGGGAAGGGATCTCAGGTTCGGGATCAGCGCTGTCAAGCTTGGGAGCGAGCTCGCTCACCCTTTTGTGGTTCTCCGGTAAACTGATGTTGCATTCGTTGTCGAATCTGAACTGACTCTGTGTCCGTGGTTAGCAGGAAACAAAATGCATATATTTTTGTTAAGATAAATAATATTATTGTATTCTTAGTATTATAAAATTTATATTGTGATGTAAATACTGTTTGAATGGGGCTTGGATACGAATCTATTTCATTGCTAATTGCTTACAGTAAATATATTGTGTTAATTTTAAACCATTTTAAAAGTTATATAATTTGAAGTAATATTTGAAGTGAAACCATTCAAACCGTTTTATACATCACAGATAAAATTTAATACCTTATCATTAAGATAGATAGATAGGTAGTAAGAAATAATAATGCAATTAAAAGGATCCAATCCACATAATCTTATCTACCCTGAACATTATTAATTTATCAATACGACGAACGAAAAAAGAAACTAATTCTCATACCCAATATACCCAAACACTTATTTCATCACCGACCTTTTAAGGATTATAAATCCTCTTCAAAGGTCGGTGATGAAGGTATTGGACTTGCTATTGAGGTACCTCAATAGCAAGTTCAATAATGTGCCACATCTTGCTTTACATAATCAACAGTACTTGTCATTTTGTACTTTTACACCAATTTTCTGAATTAATAACTCCAAATTATATGTGGACTGGACCCATATCATCTAAAGCTACTTTACCTTATATCCTGGTCCGAGTCTGTGCATGGCGCATATCTGGTGTGTGGTGAGCGCCTCGCCGAACAGGTAGATCGCCGCCATTTGCCCGCAGAACACGCGCTCCTCGTCCAGCTCTGCTGTCGCGCCGATGTAGCATTTGTCGAACGGCTGGAACAAACAGGAACACATCATTTTGCGAACGCCGATGTAGCTCGTGGGGGCTTGAAGCACTTGGAGGTTTTCCCGCTATTTTGAGCATGCTTTATATGTGTGTGTATGTGTGTGTGTACATGGGTGCAATTTCCTGGTCGAGCAAAATTTTTGTCAGTTATTTTGGACGCAGCTCGGGTTTGTGATCCGCATATGGAAAGCGTGGTGATCAAATCAGTACCTGTCATTGTAAGATTTTTTTAATTGTTTGGAAGGACAGGCATGTTATAAATCGTTTTTTTTTTCAGACCAGGAGTGCGTTACATCCGAAGTAAATTTTTTTTAGAAAACAAAATAAAATATTTAAAAAAAGATTCCTTTTGCAGATAATGCTTTGCAGTCTACCGCAGAAAAAAGAATAGAATAGAATAGAAACATTTATTGAACTAGCTGTTTCAAGGATGACATAATAAGACACTTTAGTTTTTTTATTATCATCATGAGTGCTGATGTACCTAACACTGACCCAATTCACAAAAAAATTGTCACACTAAACTCCATACGAACAAAAACAGTCCATTACCAGCACAGCTCCTAACATCACATTAAAAAAATATATGCTCCTCTAAATCTCCGCTCAGGGCGGCAAACGATGTGAAAATGGGCCCTAATTCAAAATTAACCGTTGCAGTTAGACCCATTAAGCGGAGAATTGCCCGGAGCATCGAAAACATGTTTATGTATGGCCCGACCGCATTGTTTTAATGTACCATGTGTCTTGGTCCATTGTCTAAAATATCTCTAGTTATATTCGCTAACTGCCTCCGTGGTACAGTGGTTAGAGCGTTGGGCTCTAATACCCAGAGGTCGTGGGTTCGAATGCCGCGGGGAGCATAGAGCCGACAGGTAAAGTGATGACTTTGAATCTCCTGAATGTCTGAAAAGAATGATGATTCCGTGCTTCGGAAGGCACGTTAAGCCGTTGGTCCTGCGCCTGATTTCTCTTCGGTCGTGTCAGACTGCTGTCCCATCGTGTTATGAGAGTGAGGGAATGGGGAGTGCACCTGTGCTTGCGCATTCACTTGTGCACTATAATATATCCTGCGTAGTTGGCTGATCGTAAAATTGGCCGCCGTAGCCGAATCGGCTGGGAGGACATTATTATTTTATATTTGCTAACCTTGTCCTGATAATAACCACAAAATTAGTTATTTTGGTGCAGCCACTCAGAAGTTACGCGTGCATACATTTGACTGGGCCGATGGTGTATTGGGTAGTGACCCAGCAATATGCGCCAGGGGCCGGGGGAATTTCACCCAGGACAAAAACTCATATGACGAACATTAGGATTTTAACATGACTATAATGTGATGTGTCTAATTGTGTACGTTTGGACAATTCAATTTTATTTATCTTATTAATGATCAAATTGTGAAGACAGTACCAATTACAATCATTCTGAGGTACACAAGACGACATTTAACCATATAGCTACTTCTTTAACTTGCGTGATATAATCTTTCGATCTTCTCGACAATGAAAAATGTCAAAGTTTTGAGCTCAGAACATATTTTGCAACACAAATAAATGTGCACCTAACGTGATATCAAGTATCAACTGTTTAAAATGTCATTTCCCAACCGCATTACTTTAATGTTCCATGTCTCCTGGTCCATTTACGTAAATATCTCCACTTTATGCGGTTCCGGCGAGAATATTTAAACGAGTTTTAGAAGGAAAGTTAGTTAAGCACAATGCATTATAAATATTACACGTTAAGTTTTTGAGGGTTGAATTTATGGTTAAACTTTTTATTATATGAACTTTGATTAAATATATTTTCGGCATAATTATTATAATTGAATAACCAAAATTTATTCGGTCTGAGAATTGAGCCCTGGAGTTCAGACCACTGTAATAAAGACCTTCATTTAATAAAAACTGTTTTCGTATTACATAAGCATCCAAACCCAACCCATACAAACAGACATGTTTACGCACTCAGACGTTTATAACGTTATAACGTGCGTGGTTCGAACCCTGGTAAATAATAATTGTCTTCTCTATCTGAATTATCTCTCTGACATGTCAATGTCAACCATTACACCAATTAGTTCATCAAATTATTTTGAATAATTAATAGTACTAATCTCAGCTAATCTGAATCATCAAATCAAAAATTCCCATTTGTCCTACCCACTCTACCCTGCCAGCAAACCATATTAAAATAGATTAAAATATAGAGTGTAACCAATCGGATTAGTTTCATTCGTAAAACAGTGATTCGGAGCTCTCTGTTATGACGTTCCCCCGACGCTGAGCAAATGTTTTCGCGCTCACTGACGGCCTAGTTTAATTGCCTGTCGGTCTGTGTGTCCCTTTAGTATCTATGACATGCTCAATCAACATGTGATGTACTATTGTTGGGTAAATAGCTGATATTGTCTATGTGGTACGGGGCAGGTTTGATCGTTAATGAATATACAGTATCGACCGCTGTGTAAGTAAACTCGTAATAATTTTTCTGTTAGATAACTTTTGTCAATAACAAAGAAAGAAGACTATCAGCAACTTATATCTAAGTAGTAAAAAGGCCCTAAGGATTTTAAGAAGACTGTGACCTCGTCCAAAACAAGTTAAATTCAAAACTACATTGTATTGTTAAACTACATTGTAACTAACTGTATTGTTCTATGTGTTCATAGCGTAACCATGACACCGAATCATAATCAGTACATAAAACATGAGTAAATAATAAAATTATCTCAATTTTAACAGTCTGTTGTCTATTGATTTAATAAAATCTGTACAACAGGTCAATAAGGAAATATCCTCCTTCAAACTTTAATATAAATTTATAATCGAACTGAAATTTAAAAAATTTAAATCCTTGCCTTTTAATCCATGTATTTCGAAAAAGCGGCGGAGGGATATTGTGGCTAGGTCATTTGGTACCAAAACTGAGTTTGCAAGGAGACAGTTTACTGCACGTTCAGTGTTCCTGTATAATCGTGTAAATGGTGAAGTTTACATTTATGACAGGACCTATAATGAATGTAAAAAACTTCTACTAAAATGGGTGCAGCCAAAAACCTACGACGAAATTGAAAATCTGCTGCACCGCATAATATGAGTGCTATGATAATGAGTACTTACCTAAATTGCATATTGCAACCACAATCACTCTATCTCTCTCTCTCTCACACACACACACACACAAACACACACGCATACACACACACACACACACACATACACACAAACACATACACACACTTTTGTTTAAGTATATTAATTTTAGTTGCCTTACCTGGGTTGAATTGTTAAAATATATTTTTGCAACTATCACTTGTAACTTGCCTATTACTGTAATTCTAAGTAAGGAAGAGCGGGGCTTCCAAACACAGGCATATTAGCTTAAATGGAAACCCCAATCGACAATATTGTAAAAGTTTCTACTTTTAAGTGAAATAAATTATTTTATTATTATTAAATTTCACCGTGAGAAAATTGCACAAAGGCATTTTCCTCTCGCGCGCCTTTAAAGCTTCAGCACTGCATGAATATTCAGTGTCGTACGTGGTCACGCATAGTTTCAGTTCAGGACAGAGCTTCATTAACTGTTTAAACGAAGTTAATACAGTACAGAAAGCAATTTAAGACGTATTAAAATGGAAAGGTTAGGAACTGTATGATAAAATCCGTGGTTGACCTACTCTGACCGCCTGCATTATTTTGAAACAAATTACTTATTTTTCAAATAGCTTTGTTCTGTAAACCAAATTATCTTTTACTTTTGTTTTTCTCATCGACATTTTCCGAGCTTTTTTTATGATCAAATAAGGATACGCTTGCACCATGATCAGAATTTGGCAAGTCCAGTAAATACAATGTAGCGACTGTAATCTAGTCTTTTTTAAGTTCTAATTGGTCTAGACCAATTGAATAATGACTACATCGCTATTCGACTTCGCAGGTTTTCTCACAATGTTTCCCATCACCGTGCATCGCACAGCTATTGGTAAAAACGCCTATAGAAAAATCTATAGGTATACCCAAGATTGTAGAGCGACGCTTGAATTCCCAATTCGTAAAATAAGCTTTTCTAGTCGTAAAAGTCGATATTAGCCTAGTAAATAATATCTAACGAGCTCTCACATAGAATTTACGTCAATTTCGTAGACCAAACTTCTAGCAAGTTCCCATTCACGCAGAATAGCTGCTCAAATACCTCCGCGCCCGATAATTTCCAACTCAAACGAAACTCTCTCACCTCGCACTGAAGTTGCCCTCTCCTGAGTTTGGAGGTGATCTTCAAACTCTGAGTTCGCTTATCGACACCTAGGTGGAGCACGCTTAACACAGTTTTCTTTGTTTTCTGTCGTTTATTTGATTCTATTCAGATGAGTTTGAATGGCGAAAGTTCTTATTGACTTCTAAATCTGGAAATTCGGAAGACGAATTCGAATAAGTAATTTGTGGTCAGAGGTTTACAAATTAATAAACCGTGGTTTATTATTATTTAATATCGTGATATTTCTTATATTGCCGCGTATAAATTTGGACAGAGTATCTATATTATAAATACATAAGTTTCTCTGTACCTTTACGCCTAACCTACGAAACCGATTTTTCTGTACTTTGTCACGAAAATAGACTAGACCTTAAGAAAGGACACAAGCTAGATCCCGAGTTGATGCTTAGTCCCGGAAAGATATAACAGTGAAGTGGCAGCATCTTTCAAAAAACAGATTTTTAACTCTTCTCCATGATTAAGTTAACCTACCTCTAACTAAACGCTCTAAAACTCAAAAACAAATGATTGTAAAGCTTACTACAATCTCCGGAGAACAGTAATGGCCCGTATCGTGCTTAGCCAAAGTTTTCGCGATCGTTTGAGCGTAGCCTTGTTTCAAACTGAGAGGTTATCAGGGTATTCCCGTGTTTAAAACTTGATAGCAAAATAAGATAACGACTTCGTAAAAGGTCCTTAGGTATATTACTATGCGAATAGCGATTTAACTAATCCTATTTTATTTGTGCCAAAATCGTGTGAGAAAGTCAGTAGGTAGATGAAGCTTTTTTGCAACGATGACAAAAGTAAGGTTGTTTTTAAGGAACAGATATAGGTACCCAATAAATTAAAAATTTAACACCTGTCAAAACTAACAAGGGTTTGTACGAATAGTTAACTGGGTTACGACTAAATTTTGTTTGTTTTTAAAACACCCTTCATCCATTATCAAAATTTACTTCAGAATCTTTTAAATATCAACTAAACACTGCATACGACATCAGTCCATCAACCGCCCTTCCCGTTTACATAAACGGATCACCTCTTCCCTCAAGATTCTTTCAAAATCTCTTCCCCCAAAATGGGATTGTATCATCCCTCAAAGTGCCTACTATATCTTTCGGCATACACCTTCATACATTTCTTATGAGATACTTTGTAAGCTATTCATGTTACTCCTTAATCCGTCCGATGGTACCAGGCGCTCATAACTCGATGAGAGCTTAGCATAATATATTTCGTTATCTGAGGGGGCATGCCCTGCAAGGGCTTTGAATAACGTTGGTAACGTTACACTTTGCAGGCAAAATAACGTTAAATATAATAATTATAACGATACTAAAGTTAATTATAAATTTTTTTTTTTAGTCACGACTATTATTACCATCAGCCTATCGCAGTCTACTGTCGGACAAAGGTTTCTCAAAATCCTCGCCAATTTGCAAACATTAGGAGGATAGTGTAACGTTAAGAATATGGATTTTACAAAAATGGATAAACGAGCAGCTTTAGAAACACCATTGGCACTACAGGCTGCACAGCTGGTTGTTACAGTAAGATTGGTTGGGGTGACAAGATTGACAAGATAAAAATTAAGATTTAAGCGGATTTTTTTCTCTTTTGAAGAGCTGGATCATTGGTTGAAAATAAACGATGCTAAATAACGTAGCAGTATTTTTGTAACGATATCATCATCATGATCTCATTTACAGGTGCAAATGTTTACGTTTTGAAAATAACGTTATTTACACCATGAATTTGGTAACGTTACCAAGGCGTGTCTCCGCCTCGATGTCACGAGTCACGTGCCTCGCGTTATAGCAATTTATTACAAGTAACGTGATGCAAATTTCGGCGGCCGCACGCGTCTGTCATGGCAATGTGGAGGTCGGGATTGGAACGTTCGAGTCAGTTTTTCATGATAATGTATTGTGCGACTCGATATTTGGAGTTTAAGGATGCGTGGGGTGAACTGCAACTAGAATCTTGTTCGTAAAGTAGATGATCTTTGTTATTGCTACACTTCAGAATATTAGTAGTTCCACTATTTGGATACTTTGATGCTTGGCCGTAACACCTCACTAGACTAGAGGTTTATTAAGGTACCTATTGGGTTGACAGAAGCCTACAAACTGGTAGAAAGAGGCTTGAAATTACAAAATTATTAAAGAACCACTATTTAAAAATTTAATGACGTGATCATTTATATCAAGTCATCACAATGATGGTACTCAAATAGCTCATTCACCACGCTCACCAAATGCTAATTGGTAATCTTAAACCAGAGCTGTATTCGAAAATTTAAATATACATTTTAAACATATAAAAAACTTGATCTCGAGGGTTCAGACCCTCGTGATCAAGTTAGACAAATAAAAGGTACTCACGTCATTCGTGGAGACGAACCAGGCCATCTCCGTGCTGGAGGCCAGCTGGCCGTTCACCAGGCACTTGATCTCGCTCTTCGTCCACCTGTTGTAGATGTATACCACCGCTATCGCGTACCACCTGACAAACAAACAAATTAACAGTTAGTATCTTTAAAATCTTTCACGAACCGACCTAGTCCCTAACTTCTTGAATATTTGGTAATCTATTTGGTCTGTTGAACTCTGTAGCTCTTACCAAGAGAAATAGAAGACATCGATTATGGCTACGCAGCCATTTGACTGTGCAGATTTCTATGTTTTCCGTCATCGCAGAAACCACTCTGCATACCACAGTTCTTTCCATTGAATTTAGGATCTTCATATTGACATTTGCAAAACTACTTTTACACTTTACATTTTACTTTTCATTCCAAACGAACTGATAAGGAAGTCACATCTATATCATGATGCTTTTAACAATCACCTTCTAGGCTGGAACTCATACTTGACGCAGTGCTGGAACCCTTTCCCCCTGACCTTCATGGATGTGAGGACGAGGCAGTTGCCGACGAAGTGCGCCGTGTACCCCACGCCTTTGCTCGTCTTGAAGCTGCAACAGAAGAATTTAGTTAATACAATGTTCAGAGGGCAATAATGCCAAGGCACCGGCTCGTCCCTCTCGGATGTAAAGATGAAACCGAAGAAGTTAGGTGGGTAGTAGGACGAACATATTTAGTTCCCCGATCCACACATTTTATGGTGCCTAATGCAAAAAAAAGGTTGTAAATTAAGAACAAGAAACATAATATGTATAATTTTAATTAACGGGCTAAATCTACGAATTTTCGACTAGACTATGATAATACCTCAATTTAAAAAAAGGCCCGAACTAACAATGGCAGCACTCGTTATTCTGCATTAATCAAACATACAAGACACACCCTTTTCCCAAAATTGCTGCTACGGTAAAGCGCAAAAACATTTTTCAAGTCCACATCACATACTCGATGGTGGGAAACACGCCCCGCGCGTATTCCACTCAGCGCGTGAAAATTGCCGCAGTACGTCGGTTCCTATCTGATACTGCACACACACCCTGTGTATCGTTCTACAGGCCTGGTAACCAAGAATATGCCAAACACGGGACTTTTAGGCCACCACGTTTCAATGTTAACTTCCACCTGTTATCTTCATCTAAAGCTTTTTTAAGTTATTTAAGTTGGAAGGCACGCAGCTCACTTAATGGTAAGAGGCTACTTTGGCCTATTCCAATGTGAGACACTTAACCAGTAAGCATCCTTCAACGTGGTGCTACACTCTAGACTCTCTCAAACTGTGTGTTCCCTATCTTCAACTTTTTATTTCAAACTCTTACATGAATATGCTGGAACACAGCCAAAGCTATTATTGTGTCAGACTTCGCCTGGGTAGTAAGCGATTCGGATTCTGGAAAAGTAATTCTACCAACCATACTACTACAGATATTGAACTTACGACCCGAGGCGGTAAAGAACTAACTTGTAGACCTCATTAGTAGCTACACTACTTCCCAATTGTTTCAGCGTCGATCAAACTCATTCCCCTACGCCTTTAAGTCTATTCATTCCACTTCAAACTTAAATTTCATTACGTCCATTTATTATTTCCACATTCATCCCACTAAAATCAGGAAACATCGTCACAACAGCCGCTCGCATCGACACACTCACCAATCACTACAACGATTCGATTTTCGGCTTTGCGTACACAAATGGATTGTTATCGATACATTAGTAGATTGAAACCTGCGAAGCCACGAATTCGTGGTCACTTTTCATTTAGTTTTCGTACACAAAGGCATGTTCAATGTTTCAAGCAGATATAAGCAGACGGAAGACGCGTATATAGCCTCACCTAACCTTATTTAAATTCAATATTTCGTGAATTTTTTTTTTAAGTTACAAGAAATTTTATGTTGTCAGACAGAGAGGGCATAATGGTTATTTTCATTCCAAGATAATACTCAGATCCTATGGGATAACAGAAAAAAAGTAAGTTTTTGTTTTTTTTTTTCTTCCACGTCTGGAAGAAAGAAACGTATCAAAGTGATTTTTTGTATGAGGATAGCTTAGGAGGTGGAATGTGGCGGAGTCTACTTTTGATCCCGGAAAAATATATCAATCCAGCTGGATGATGACGTGTAGTCCACGCAAGTGAAGCCGCGGGTGAAATGCTAGTCATCAAAAAAAGGAGGAGCAAATCCAACTTCTAAAATGAACTAACAAACTTTCCTTTATTGCCTGAAGCGAATTTAACTAGAATTTTTACTATCAGATAGCCCAAAATAGATTTATTTAAAAAAACATATTAGGTCCTTACCTATGAAATTGGCGTTTACCGTACTGACAACTTTAATCCCAAATATCTCCTCTTTGGTTAGGAATTACAAATTCAAATTTTGACAGCTATTCACACATGTATTTGTGTTTCGATAACCGACATTCATTTGTTTTTTTTTTTTTATTTTTTTTTCTGTTTGCATCACTTTGTTTACAAAATGGGAAACTTGAAATATCGCGTTATACGAGAACGAGTTCCACCGTGGCACCAGTGCTGCCGATATGGCTCGAAGGGGTTATTAAGGGTAAGGCGGGGGTGTCGCAAAAGAAAACAGGGTGCATTTTTGGTTCCAACGTTTTCGTTCTGGAAATTTTGACTTGTAGAACAAGCTCCGTGGACGGCCGGAGACCCAAGCTAATAATGAAGAATTGAAGGCTATTGTGGAAGCGGATCTATCGAAAACCACGTGTATGTTAGCTGCAGGCTGCGGTGTTAGTGATAAAACTGTTTTAACCACTCAATCCCGAACCGGCACTCGGGTGCCGCGTAACAATAGATTTTCTATTGTGTCTGGTAATCCGGGGCTTGAAAGATTAATCCACTTGAAGCAAATAGGGAAGCTTAAAAAGCTTGAAAGGTGGGTACCTCACGAATTGTGTTAAGCAAACCGGCAAATGCGCGTCGACTGCTGCGTTACATTACGGCTACCAAATTAGGAAAGCTTCAATTGGAATGTCTAAGACATCCACCGTACTCCCGGGATCTTCCTCCAATAGATTACCACTTTTTTTCTAATTTTGGATAACTTTTTGTAAGTGAAAAAATTCAACTCCAATGGGCCGTCAAAACCGCCTTCAAAGATTTCATTGACTCTCGTCCGAATGGTTTTTTTTTGTAAAAGTATCAATTAACAACCCATAAGATGACCAAAGTGCATAGATTACAATGGTTCATACTTTAAATAAATAAATATTTTATAATAAAAAATATTCGACTTTTTGTTGCTCCCATACCAAACACCAATTTCATATGTAAGGACCTAATATTATACCGCCGAGTACGGCAAACTGTAAATAAAAATGTCCTCTATACGAGCCTAAGCCATTCATTGGATTTTGATGGAAACTTTCAATTTTTTTTAAATGCTGAAAGGACTTTTCGTGAAAAAAGTTATTTATAAAAGAGCGGCACTTGTATTGCATTTTTCAAATAATTTTTGAGCTGTGCATTGAATTATGAATGCAGATAGATTAGGATAATATATAAACCTACGCCTAATAACGCTAGTTTGATCTGGCAGTTGAAATACCAGACCGTAATCGCAAGCTTTAGATAGACGGCATTGGAGAGAATTGGAGGAGGCCTATGTCAACGGGCAATCGGTGTTAAGAGACATACTATAAAAAAAATAAAAATAACTTGTAATGTAACTTACATAAGAAAACGTGTAACTCTTACTCAGAATAAAGGCTATATTATTATTATTATTATAATCGCAAGGGGTAAAATTAAGTCGGATATTTTGAACTTTTTCATAAATAAATACTTACCAATATAAATAAGGCTTTTCCCTCTCGATGTTGACTGAGTTGATGGGGTCGAGCCTGAACCAGGTTGTGAACGTGAACCCGTTCTCGTACGGCCACCTCGCCAGCGGGGGCAGCACTATCGCCTGAAACAAACAGACAATAACAATTATTATTTGATATAAAAAATGAAGATATTGGGTAATATTAGATACATTGATCTGATCTAAAATTAGGCAAAGTATTCTTAGCACTTTATATTATGGGTAATAGAAACAACGAAATATTTTTATTAATATATTTTACATCCAGACACAGAAACAAGAAAGAATTTTCAACACATGAATGGTTGCGATTCGAACCCACGACTCCGGACGCATGGAAGCTAGTCAAAAATACCATTATTATTTCCTATAATTTTGATTATTCTTTAATTTTTCATTAATCAGTTGTACATGAAAACGCCAATTGGTCTTCAAAGTGAAAGCATTGATAACATGATATCTGCAGTACATAACATCGATGTACATTTTCCTGCACTCTGAGAATAAATGCAAAGAAAGACACCATCATTCTTATCTGACACATTTATCACAAACTTTTATCTGTGAGTGGTGAAAACATCTCTTAAGTTTTTAACCTTAGAATAACTTAACATACAATCATCCGATCGCTCATGCAAAAGCACATATCCAATAGTTTCCACAATTATTCGATATCTCACAATCGCTTGTAGCGCCGGAAGCGTACCCGACCTTTTTATTTCACGGAAAATTTATGTTAAAAGGATATTTTTCTCTTGTTTATCGCAAGCCGGCCATTTTAGCAGAAATATGCGACCGAAGGGGAATATGTTTCGCGGAATTCGGTTAAAAGCAACGTTAAGGCAGCTATACACTTAACCGGACCGCAGTGGCTCGCATTACACAAATTGCAATGTCTAGAAAAATATCCAATTTCTTACTGGATGTTGGGTAAAGAATGTTCAAAGGAATGTTTATTATTTACAGCACTTAAACATATCGCAAATGTCTTGGTTGACGGACTTTTGAATTATTTTTATTTATATATTTTGATTATGTTTACATTACGATTCCACATGGCAATTTCCAACACCTGTTTCTTAACACTCCAGTAGGCGCGCCTCAATTTAGGACGTGAGTAGTCGCGCGCTCTACATACGTAGAACAGTTTTAATATTTTAAATGAAAGCTTTATTAATTGAAAATTATTTTTATGTACTATTAGTTACACTTTATAGTAAAACTAAAACAAATAAAACATGATAAATTTAACCATATTATTATAAGCCCAAAATCAGACTTTTCGAAAATAACAAAAAAATCCGCGAAATTTTAGCTTTTAATATTATAAGTCTCGTCTTTGTTATTTACTCATGTCTTCCACCTCCATTTCTTCATTTTTAGCGTAGTCAGGACAAGGATGAACTTGATGATCAGGAAAAATCCACTTGTTACATGTGAAACACAGCTTCCTGGTGGACTCGTTGCGCGCTCTGCCACAGAAATAACATTTAGCAACATTTTCCAAGTCAGACTCTTTGATACTGCCTTCCTCTATTGTGTCCGTGTTGTGTGGAGATTCTACTAAGCAGACCTCTTCTCTGGTAACAAATTCTTCAGGGTCGCTTTCCACTATATCGCCATCATCACTGTTTTCTTCTTCTAGCCATCTAAAAGTTTATTTCTTTACTCCGTGAACCCATTACTTTAAAAAAAAACATTATTCTAGTTACTTCTTACCTAACAATAAATAGTACATTCATAATAACATAATTAAAAGGTACAAAACATACTTACAAATAAACATCGAAAGCAACGCACGAAAAAACTGTCACGCGAGTGGTCGCGCGTTCTACAATCGTAGAAATTCACATTTGACGCCAAATTTCTCTGACATGCAGCTTGGTAGGACACCGTAAGGACACTAAATATGACTATTATCTAGTAATAGAGGAATACTTAGACTGTCTGCATGAGTGACCTTCAATTTGCGACAAAATTCCTCGAAATGCACACGCGTTCTACCATTGTAGAACGCGCGACTAATGGAGTGTTAAGCAGTAATTTGTAGTTAAGTATGTTAGTTACATAATACTCACTCGACACTTATGGCTAAAACTGCATGTCTAGTATGGCAGATTTATTGTGTTTTCATGTTATAATAAACTATCAAAATGATGATAATAATATGTAAATTGTAGAATACTACGTAAAATTTTGATGATTAATTTTGTTTTCTTGTTATCGTGTCGTTAACTTTATTTAAGGCATGTCGTAAAGTAATTATTGATTGTTAAAAGTCTTTCCATTGGTGTGTGCAAGCCCTAACGAAACATGTTGGTGCTAAATAAACAAACTGCACTCGCAACACGCGACAAACTAAACTTTTTTGCGAATTCACTTCGTAGTGAAGTGCTACAAAGTCACACTCATCTAAATGAAATGTATTTTCTCATAATTTCACTGCAACTCGTATAAACGTTTCGTTCGTTACTAGTTTGGTTTAAGTACGGCGTGAACTTGGGGTTCAATTCCCGGGTCGAGCAAAAATGACTATTTTTTGGACAGAGCTAGAGTTGGGATTTGGCTCTAATGTTGTTTCCAAATTTACAAAGCCGCATTGTTAAACAATTTCAGTCCTAATTATATCTAAATTAAACTAAATTAGCTGCATGAATAAAATGTTACTCCTATCTCTAATTATGTTTCGTGCAATAATTAACTACTAAAGAATGCACACGTGATACTAATCCTGCCTTTTGTACAACATTCACCAGTCACAAAAAATTAAATAATATACTAATGTCCACGCAATACTAAGACATTTATTTGTGCCACAGGACACACATTATAATCCTAAAAGATATCAAACAACCAATTAACAAATTAGTATTTTAAGTGTCTCCGAGATACAAAATGGCCATTGCTCTGCCACTGGCCTATCGATTGGTAAGTTACCAAAGGCGTTCATTCAACTCTTTCAACTTCCAATGTTTCCCCATTTTACCCGAGAAAGTTGACCGGAAAACAAAAATAATGTTATACATTCTTTTTAATGCTTTATCATGTAATATGTGAATTTACCACCAAAACCAAGTGAATCAGACACAAGCATTAAAAAAGCTACGTATAATACATTTCTCTGCTAAACATTGCACCCAAAGCATACTGCGGGTGACGTGTAAATACTGCACTTCCAGAAATCTTAACTTTTTCGCAAACTCACTTCGCCGCGAAGTGCTGGCAAGTTGCAAACTCATCTTTTTAAGTGAGCTTCCTTTACTGAGCTCTCTCATTTTCTCTACGGGCAATTTAATTTAATTGATTGAAGTCATACGAAGTACTTTAGACTTTCTTACCGTAATTAAGTAAAAAGCTAAGTTTTTATAAAATGAATAGGAGGAAATTTTGTCTTCTTTTTTAAAAGAACCAGCTGCCCGCTCCGGCTTCGTAAGAGTATTGTAAAAAAAGATATAAAAAGATTAAGTCCTAACAATAAAATCATAATTTTATATGTAATTGGGTGCAGTTACAAAAAATGTACAAAAATAATCTGTATTATTAATTTGGTCTTCGATTGGATTCTTTAAAAAATTTTTTTAAGTATGAGTAATATCGGATAGGACAAACGTTATTTTTTCATAACTTGTTTATATTCAACCACTCCTTTTTTTATTCTTTTGAAGTATAAAATAAATCCTAAATCTTACTTTTACTTGTTAGATAACTTGGATGCCGACTTTTCCGATCATTTTAAAACAATAAGACATCATTGGTGAAAATAGCCCTTATGTACTCTATTCGCCTCTCATATAAAAATGACGTCTTCCACAGCCATATTTCATAAAAACAAAGCTAAAGAATTCCAATCTTTTATTTCTCCGACTCAAAGACAGCGAGCGAACAATACATAGCGAAATTAATTAAAAACCATCCCGCAACTAAGAAATGATTCAATTCCGTACGGCCGAGAAGCCGGGTTGGGAAAATATTTTCACGTCTCGAAAGCCTGGAAACCCGTTGTGGGAAATATCTTTTCCCAGTTTCGTCTTACGAGAAAGAAGCAAGATGTTTCGTTTGAATTCGATTCCATATGATTGAAGAAGCCATATGATTGATGTGATTGTATGACTTCGACGTGTTTCAAGTTGATTGTTTACGAATAGGTCTCAGATTTCGGGGTCATGCAGAAAACGGATAAACATTAACTTGTCTGCACCCTAATTTATTTTGGCCCTATAAGTGAAGGTCGAAGTTTCCAATGAAAATGTAACCGGATACCATCTTTTAGTTACCTCAGACATCATTCTCGTATTTTGGAACTTTTTTTTTGACAATTTTCGGTTGAAATTGCATACAACATTGGGTACTAGTTGAATCGAGGGCTATCAAATCGGAAAACCATATAATATCCCGTATTCGGAGTTTCGTGGTATTATATTGGTTTCAAACTCAATTACAACAAAGACTTCATTCCCCGAATAGTGTTCGTTCCAAACCGCATATAAAACCGAAAAAAAATCAAATATTTTTAGACTTGAAATCTATAGATTTATTTGACAATCGTGAGAAATGGCCTCTTTCACGCCATGTGAGGTTATTGACGTGTACTTCTTCGGTATTGTGTTATCTATTATATCTGCAAATGAGCTATGGTGGCCGAAATGTTTTAAGCGTCAAGTCCTGTGAGGACAAACATTGGGGCGCATCTATGATTTTTTTAATTCAATCACTGTCTTAACAAGTACCTACATTCGAAAGAGACGCATTGTGTACTCTTCTACAGAAGCATCAATTCTAAATCCAACGTAAATGAAAATCCCACGAAGATCCGTCTGTACTAATATCATACAAATATTTTCTTCATAATTAATTAAGACGTACAAAGAGAACGCAAGCATCTTATTACATCCAGCCATTTACGTAAAAGCAGCTAAGGGATTACCAGGCCTACAAAGCGATTAATAAACATAAATCAGTTCACATGTACCAGGCGAGCAGAAGCCGCTAAGAAGCGTCAGTCCGCCGTCAGATCTGCGGATAAGCGCGACAGAGAGAAATGGACCGGCCCGCTGAGACGGCGCGATAAATAAGGAAAAAAAAACGGACACACGGATAGCTGCATGTCCCTCGGATTACGCCCCCAAACGTATTTGAATAAGAATTGCTGTTAGGCCTTAACAGATATCTCCGGAGTGTTCTGCGAGCCTGGTATTGATGTTCGGTTTTGGTACTCTTGCGTCATCATTTTTTTTAATATTGCTTGAAAATACATCAAACGTCTTAGAATAATAACTTATCAAACGTACAATGTATACTAAGAAGCAACTCAAATGTCTTACCAATTATTAAATTGAAACTTCCAAAGTCAAACCATCAAATATAAAGGTTATTAATTCCTAGGACCAATTTATTAGCTGTCCACCGATAACTTAGGCATTTCAATAATAATAAACTTTAACCATCGTATTACTGCAACTTTAGTTTAGTTTGTTAAAAAACCACAAAACACTCGATCGATCTCAAGTTAATTCGTACTAAATTCAAACAAACTTTCATTACTTTCATCGAAAATGTCAATTTAAATTAAATTTCCACGAGAGATCTTGATAAACAAGCTCGAGTACAATTTTAATCTATTACGAGTACAAAAGCTAAGTGTTGTACAAATTCGTCGTGTCTTTCGAAGTTAGTGTTTGATTTGGTAAAGTGTGGGTGGGGGGAGGTTTCGTGTTCCAATCAATGTTTGACTATTGTTTAGTCTTTTAGTTACTAGTTCAGTCAGTCTTTTACGAAATTCTAAAAGAGTTGAGATGTAGTTTTTGTACCTACTTAGTTACTATAATAGACGAAACATAAGTGCATCTTTGAAGTCGACATGAACAAAGAATGATTTTGATTGATTGATTGATTTTAAGTTTACTTTTATTTCTTCTCTAACTTACTGATAACGTCACTTTTATTAACATCCTTTACCGGTTTTGTCCTATAATTTTAATAATTTAATATTGTCCAAGAAGTTAAACATTGCAATGACCATGTTATAAAAATAAAATATACACAGGTAAGAAAGAATAATACCCCGTTGATCCGTTGACTGACACAACATGTTTTGACAAAAAAACCTTTCACGTGGAATATTATAGTTTTGCGCCAAATCGAATTTACTGCGGATCTTTTTGTATTACTCAACCATAAGGATTATCATCCACCACAACTACATTAACATACAAATAAAAGACATTTTTACTAAACAAATTATAATTTGGCATTTTGTTTGAGAGTAGTTCAATGGCATTAATAGCGATATTTAAAACGTTTCATGTGTAGGAATTAGGGGTATAAATTTTTTATTAAAAATGTTCAACACGAAATTATGCAGAATACAATAAATATCATTAAAATATAATCCACGTATAAACAAAACATACCTAGCACACAGTCAAATTTTAATCCGTCGTTAAAATTACGAACTGCACAATAAAATAGGACACCAAGGGAAAAAACATTTTTAGGGGTGAATAGCCCAGCCATAATTTTTGTGTGCCTTTGTTGTTTTTTGTCTTTGATTTTGTTTTTATTTTAGTTTTTGTTTTTATTTTTATTTCTAAACTGCTAACATAGTGTAAGTGTATTGTTACTAACAAAATTTTGGATCCTAGTTATCTGTAATTTGAATAAATAATAAAAAAAAATACCAAGTTAAGTCAAGGCGGCAAACGACCCCGTGACCCCCAAACTTGAAGCTGAGTGGCGAACCACAAACTCTCGACAGATCCACAAAGACGATCAAACAACATTGTAACTATGATCTTAAATATCGTGGACTATTACTCAAAAGTGGTAGATTAATAGGCTTTTACTTCGATATGCTAAATTTATCAAATTACGTAGTTTAGCTAAAGCATAATACGTATCGCTGGTCAATACCAGCGATACGTATTATGCTTTAGCTACCAATGCAAAGCCAAATGCCAGCGTTTTACCAATGTAAAACGTCTTTAAAAGTATCGCCGGCTACAGACACGAACAAAACATGAATTCTTATTTACTTTACGTCAATGCTAGAAGGTTCATTGTTGTTTACTTATTTTCTAGTGTTCACAGTGTGTTCACAGTGTGAATAGAAGACAGTAAAGAAAGGCTGTCAAATAACATATATTTTCTAGAAAATTCGAATTTAGCATCACAAAATAATGATAAAGAGAGAAATAGATTTCACAACATGTTACAAACAAAATCAAGCATGCACAAATTTTCCATTATTATCCCCTATTTTATTGTCTCCTTTTCACAACGAATCAACGTGATTTTTAGTAAGGGGATAATTGAGAACTGGAGAGACTCAAGCTACTTCTAATTCCATAAAAATATCACATTTCTGTATGATGACGTCATATAGTCCAAGAAAGTGTAGCCGCGGGCGGAACGCAAGTAATTCATAATCTCTTCCAGATATCATGATCCAGTAGCTAACATTAACCTTAACAGTAGATACATATTGTTACTTGCCGGTTATTTTCGATAGATAACAACATTCGACGACGAATCTGGTATTAGAGTCACTCTGTAACATTGATATTGACGATTCATAAGTATTATTTAATTTTGTTAAGAACGAAGTTGCCACACTGTCCGCAGCTGTACCTACTGTGGCAGCTTTCCACGTGTTGTTTGCGCGGAAGTGATCTCGAGGCGGGAGCGTCTGCGGAATTTGAATTCCATCTCGCCTTTATTGTGGATTCAATCTTGGAAACTTTGTCGTGTTATAAACAGGCGCGTGTCGAAGGGTTGACAGGGTTGCCAGACGTGATAAAGAAATAACAAATCTTGCATAATTTATTCCTTTTTAAATGTCCTTAGAAGACTTTTTTAGAAAACATTGAACTAGTTAATTATTATTGTTAAGTATGTTGAAAACATTGCATAGCTGCCTGCGATTTGACATGATAGTATTATAATTATCTTTATTTTGGCAATCATGATTTGTTTGAAACTTTTTTTTATACTACATCATTTGACGAAAAGACACGTAGACTGATGGTAAGCGGTCACTGCAGCCTAATCTATTGAGGGACACTTCATCAAAACTCGTTGCTCAATGTGCTGCCAGACAGTAGGCACATCAGCAGATCTTCGGGCCTTTAATTTCAAGTGTACTGGCTTCTACACTAATGTTGCCGGAACACAGCCAGAAACCCAAACTTTACACAACAATAGGAATAAAATATTCATATTAAAATGGCTGTGTTTCTGTATAATATTATGCTCAGGTATTAGACAACAGTTTATCGCAAATAATAAATATCATACACTCAGTCACACGCTCATAGTAGCCGTTAAAGTCCCATGACCTTAAAAGTGCCTTACAAGTGTTTAAAGTTAGAACGACCAACATCTAAAGAAATAAAAATAAATTGTTGTTTAGTCTCGCTAAAATTCGAGAACGGCTAAACCGATTTGACTAATGTCTTGAAATATTCGTAAAAGAGAAGGGAAGATTTAAACGATAAGAAAATATGGAAAAATACCAAGGAAAATACTTAAAACGACAATTTCATTTTCCCATACCAACTGTTCTTACAGTTCAAACGAGGTGACACTAAGTTCACCGGGTCAGCTAGTAGTTGGCTAGTAGACAATAATTACAACAAGATACTAAGGCTTGAACTTTAAAAACGGCCTTATACCTTTTCTCATCCCTAAGCCTTCTCCGATGAAATCCCGAGCACAATATCGGAAAGTTACTTTGCGGTCTGCGGATACTGATTCCAATTGAAATTGTTAATTTCAACAAATAGCCACTTAAATACTTTGCATGACATTAAAAGCCAATTGGCATAAATAATTTCGGAGGAGAAACTTTGTAATCAAAATTGGAAAGAAAAATTAAATGTTTAAATATTCATGTATTTTACCAACTTCTTGACGAAAATAAGATGTAGTATTATTTAGTATATAAAGATAAGAAGCTACACTGATCAAATTGTTAGAATAATAAGAAAATGTGAACATATAAATGCCTATAAACAAAGTGTCTTAAATTTTTTTTATCGAGAAAGCTTACTATTCAGTATCGGAATATCTTAATGACGTATGACTATAATTAATTACTATTGACTGTTTTCAATTATCTTAGCCTCTGAAATGACATAATATTATTGTACCTATTTATTGTTATGTACCTATTTAATCCATTAAATTTTATTTAGTTGACATTGCAATATTATTTATTAACCTTATATTATGATGATTTGAATTTAATTAAGTTTATTATTTAATGTAATTGAATATTTTTGTAATTAATTTTTTGTATGCCTAGTGGCGGTATATAGAGGAACTGCATGTAAAACCTACCATCACTGTAAAACGACCTATATACACAAAATAAATAATTGATTGATTGATTGATTAGGAAACATCAGTGCTAATTAGTAGTTTCCTGCTGTATTGGTGCGATGTGATTTTGAAATAACGACAAATTCAGATCTATTTGCTTGCCGTTATTGTCATGAGCGTGAAGGATCGTAAGGCCTCTTATAACACCACCATGGGGCCAGCGTAAAGATAACCTTTGGACTTGGTTGGTAGCCTCCCAACCCCCTTTCAGGGCGGTGGTTATACCCACCCTGATAGAGTCTGATGGTACGTAACGTATTCCAAACGCAAAAAGAAAATCAGTTTCCCTCCTGATAGGAAGTGGATTCTGGTCCTCCTTCGAGCTGTTAACCCTTTCCCCGCCACGCTTTTTTCCGAAAAAGGTGCCCCACACGCCACGACCATTAAAAAAAAAAATCCAAGAAATTATTAGGTTATACTCAACTCATTCAGGCAAGTAAAAATACAACGTTACTTGATCATGTTTTTTTGTCTGATATATCAGACATTGGCGTGGTGGGCACGAAAATGGTTTGTCTGATATATCAGACATTGGCGTTGAAAGGGTTAAATATCCAAAAAAACATTTCCATACTAAATAAAAAGGAATGACAACAATTTCCAACTTACAATAGAAGCAATTAGGCTCTAGTATCGTAATTTTAGGACGGACTTAATTGTGGAATACATAGATGTTTTCTAACTTTCAAGAAACAGGGCATCCAATTAATTTGGAACGAGCACATTAATACACAGACTCGGTCAGAAAGACCATTAGCAAGGTGAATTAAGAGGATTCAGGCGACTGGGACCACTACATATCTGGGACCACGGTCCCAGTTGCCTGATTAGTTTTTATTTATTTATTTCGTCAGGCGGGTGGGACCACCTGTTTTTTTGACCAAAAATCCATTGTTAAAATACAAGATTTAGTACAGTTAGCAGAAAAGGTGTCATAAATAAAACAAAGTTATGGTCCCAGTCGACCGATTCAAAAATGTTATCAGGTAACTGGGACCGCGGTTCCAGTATCATATGGTCCCAGTCGCCTGAATCCTCTTAATTAGCCCGCTGTTGTTTTAATAATTACACCATACGCACCCTAAGGATCACAAGTAGAGATGGGCATTCAACCCGGTATTTTTCCATTTTGGGAAACCGGGTTGAATGTCCATCTCTAATCATAAGGGAGCAGTAAGGCATGTTTTCTTTGAGTAAAGGCCGGTTATTGCCACATGAAGTGCACCGGCTCGTCCATTTCGAGTGTGAGGGGAAAACCGTGGAAGTTTAGTGGGTATTGAGCTTAGTCCTGAGTTTCAGACGCGCTTGTCTCGCTCACCTGCGATTTAAATGCTTAAAATCATCCTGCTTCGCAAAAAAGATGTCTTTTGAGTTGAGTTGAGGCCGATCGGTCCCATTTATACATAATAATATGTATTATCCTTAATGTAAGTAAGTAATGTTTATCCGTTGTCTGGCACCCATATCACAAGCTAATGCTTAGTTTGGGGCTAGATGGCGCTGTGTGAATAATGTCCAAAAATATTTATTTATTTATTTATTATAACAGCTTGAGACTCTGTCATATTATGTGTGGCAACACATGAGGCAACACTAACTGGTAAAGTCTCCTTTAATATGGAAAAGGCCACAGTGCACAGTGCCGCTTATTACTACTACATACGATTATACTTGGACTGCGTTCCTGTCTGCACAACACAACTGATAAAAGAATGTGCCAAAATTTTAACATCGATTTTATTTAAAAATTTTTATATTATAGGGGGGCAAACGAGCAAGTGGGTCACCTGATGATGCTCACCGCCGCCTATAAGCACCCGAGACCCCCTTGGGGTCGCAGGCGCGTTGCCCGCCTTAAGAGACGACAGTTATTAGGTCTCATATACCCAGTAATTTCACTAGCTTCAGTGCACTTTCCCCGAAACACAGAAATGCTTGGCACACTTCTATTTCACGGGAAAATATCTGGCACTATAAAAATATAAATAAATAAATATCTAAGAGAAATTCCTATTGAAAACCAGGGGGTTTTCATTTCATTGGGGAATAAACCAACCCGTTAACTGCACCGTATAAACATGTCTACCTCTACCAACTGATGGCCGTAAAAAATATCCACAGAAAATTTTTCCTCAAGTTTGAATTTTCCCGCTTGCAACAATCCCACGGGCCACCTGCGGTGTTATTTATCCTGTGGTCGACGTCGGATGAAGAGTAATGGCGCCATATTAGCACTGTTATATTTTTGCTCGGCGGCCATATTTTAATATTCTTTTAAATAGAGATGTACTGCTTTTTCAATCGTGTTATTTTCGCTGAGAGGACATACTCGTAACTTGGTTTAAGGGTCCATTACATATTGTAATTACTTGATTTCAATGTCGAAAGGCTATACCTATTTGCCCCTCATTGGGATATTAGTAGGTGTAACTGCTACTGACACAAACTCGCAATCAATTAGGAAAATAAAATAAGGTGAATTGCCATTTTCACGAAAACTGAAACACCCAACTCCAATGGAGATGTACTCAAAAGACAAATTATTCAAGACATACCTTACAAATAGTGCGGGCTTCGGGACCCGAAACCTGTCTGTTTCGCTGGCGGGTTAATAACACCGCTTAATAACCTTCCCGCTAACGGGTACAAATCGCACCGCGGTAAATAAATAGTGTTCAATTTAACTCAAGTCTATTCGAGCAGTGATTGAAATTTGAAGATTAATATCTGGGAATGTTTCAATTATGGATCACTTTTAATGACGCTTCTTCTTGTTTTATGGGTAGTAACCACCCGCTACAAGAATAATGATATTAGATATTACCACGATTAACATAAACATATATTTCACTTATGTGCTGTCATGCCTAAAATACTAAATCGATTTTGATAAAATTTGAACATGAACCGGAAAAAGCAAAGGATACTTACTTTTATCCCGTAGATAAAATGATAAGTTTCCATAGGGTAACAAAATTAGAATTACTTTTATTTCTCCTTCTTTTCTTGGCATGAGGATACGGATAGAAAAAAAAAACTTTTATTCCTGGAGAGAGTCCTAGTTCACTTTTTATCCCGGAAAAATATCATATTCCTGCAGGATATAAAATCGTATAGACGACGCGATAGCCCATTGTTTTAAAATAGGTAGTTACCGCAATATTTGAAATACTTATATTCTATTGTTCACGACATCACCTGATTACAATTGGTTTAGTGAAAGGTGGCCTTTAACAACAAGTTTTGTAACCGTTGACGTATCAAGTATATTGCGTATTATGTAATACGTATAACGTTCAGTACTGCTGGACAATTTCGATAAGTTTACTATCGGGGGCGTAGCTCAGATGGTAGAGCGCTCGCTTAGCATGCGAGAGGTACCGGGATCGATACCCGGCGCCTCCAATTAGATTTTTTCTAATTAGATTTTATCTAATTAGATTTTTTCTTATTTATACATCTTGATCAATTTTTTTTTATGGTGGTGATCACTATATTAGGGTTTTTTTTGTTGGAAAAAGGATGTCAAAATCATGGCTATATGGAACATAAATTACCACCAACTTATCTGTCAGTCGTGAAACTGGCCCTTAGTTTACAAAAACGGCGAAATTTTTTGGGTAAGAAAACTAAACATAAATGAAAAATGAAATCATCTGATAATGAAATTTTATTTCACTTGAAAACAGGAAAGTAGTAATTTGGAACAAAAAATCATTTGAAGTCGCTCCAAATATACTAATTATATAAAAATTGCAGCAAGACGTTCTCACGAGTACCAGGACAGGACAGCATAGCTGTGTAAGGGGATGAAAAGAAAATTCATTTCTTAGGATACTGCACAGATCACCCCCGTGGGATACTGCATCGTTGAATCAACCCTTACTTTAGTCGACGGGGTAACAATATTCCAGTGCATACTTTGAATTTTCATGAATCGGCTTAGGAATGTATACTATGAAATAATTTAAAACTATTTATTTATTTAATTCTAGTAAAAAAAAAAGTAAAGATGTACTTTGGATAAAAATAATTTTAAAGTTAGTTGTATATACGATTTACAAGTCTTTTAGGTACCTACTTTGGCATCATTTATCAATGACGTGTTGTTGTTCGAAATTTATTGATATAATACAAACTTCCGTCATACATCCTCAGTCTGTTCACTACTGATCCAAATGCTAGCACTGCACCAAATAATCAGCACTCCGAATAAATAGTAAAATTATAAGGTTTTCCCTAAGTAATTTGGGTTAACACTTTTACAAATAAATAAATTGATGTTTTTGGAATCCTACTACTCGCAATACTATACTTTCCGAATTTAAAATGGCGAAATTTTTGTAAACAAAAGAATATGTCCTGCAGTCTATCCTATTTTTTCCTGTTCTTAGTGATCGAAGGTAAGATCATGTGTTTACATTTTATGCTATATCAGATCTTGTAGATATTTTCTACTGAACCTTTTGATTTATCTGAATTCTTAGATAGTTTACGAGGTTAATTTAAAAAGTCAGAGTGAACTCTGACTTTGAACCTGAAGGTTAAGGTGATATATTGTTAAAACATGTGGTGCTGATATATGGATCTAATATTTTGCAAATTCCAAATTATCAGCACTGGTGCTGAGAAAGATATACTCTAATGAAAATCTATTAAAAGCCTTCGATGCAGTAGAAAAGGGTATGTTCTAAAAACTGGCCTCGAAAACCTTCAAGAGGAACTATCCAGTCGCGATTAAGAAAGCCACGCAAGAAGCTCCCAGGCCCTGATCCAATGTTGTTGAAAAAAGAAGAGGAAGTTTAGGTGAAGTTGGTTTTAGATTGCTGTCGTAAGGATTCCCAAAAAGAAAGATGTTACACTTTGTTAAGTTTATAAATACTATTAAGTAGATTATAAGTAAAATATTTTTTTATCCTTAGTACATATTACCTTCCTATTAAAGAACTTTATTATTTCTCATTAGAACTACACTGGGTATTCACTTACTGAGAAACAAATATAATCACTTACAAGTACATGTACTTGTATGTATACAACTAAAATTAAAAATCAGCGATCGAGCACACAATATCACAAACACTACAAACAAGACTTTAAACACGGTAATGTCTTTTAAGTTCTGTGGCAATGTTTAATAATTTTTTTATAAAGTACCGTCGTAATAGAAAAAATAGAAATCATGCCCCGTTCCGACATGGATGTACAACGAAACGCAACGGCTAGATATGGCATTGACAACCTTAGTCTACACAATCGCTCCTTGAGAATAGTTTAATGTTGGGAATAAAAAGTATATGTTATGGGATATGGATAACTATTAGTTATTATTATTATTTTTGTTTTATTTATTTTTATTATTTTTATTTATGTTTTTTTTTAATTGTTTTACCAATATTAAATGCTTTTTTTACTATTACTACTACTTATTTTATATTCGAATGTTATTTATTTATTGATTTGTTTTAAAAGGTATTACTTTTATTATTATTTATTTGTTTTCTTAGTTTTAATGTTTTTGTGAATTCAATGTTTGATTTAATTTGTCTTACAGACATTACAGTACATTGTGTAAACAACTAATTGAACGTAATTTAGAACTATATTTTATTTTTGAATGTAGGATTTGAGCAATTTTTTAAAAGCACCCATGGATTGGGCATTTTTCACCCACAATGGGAGCTTATTATATAGCTGAGCACCTTCACATTCAATATTTCTCTTACCATAGTTTGTTCTAGGTTTTCTCACGATTAGGTTGTGGGTGCTACGTAATTTGATCCTCTGTACCTGGCTTTTCTTTGTGAAAGCAATGTTGGTATGTATTTCTTTATTTAATATTTTTCTTATCAATATACTAGGGAAGCATTTAACATTTTTATATAGAGTACCAGTTAGAGTTACAAGTTTCGACATTATTTTTTCTATATGAGGTCTCCATGTAAGATGGCTGTCCATTATTAAGCCAAGGTATTTTTCCTTAGAAGCTTTAGTTATTATTTGTTCATTTATTTTTAAATTTAAATTGGTATGAATGTTTTTATTTTTAGCGGAAAAGATAACATACTTCGTTTTTGAACTGTTTATAGTCAGTAAGTTAGAAAGAAACCAGCTGTTTAATATATTTAGGTCAGATTAAGCTTGTGTCATGATATCATTCATGTTACGACCAAAATAGAAGACACTCGTGTCATCAGCATAGAGTGTTAATTCCCCCTTTATGTTGATTTTGTAAATATCGTTTACGTAAATAAGAAACAAAAGTGGCCCCAATATGGAGCCCTGAGGAACTCCAAATGTTATTGGTTGTGAATTACTTTGAGTTTCACCTATTTTAACCACTTGTTTTCGATTAGATAAGTAAGACTCAAAAATTGCTAGCGCTTTTCCTTTAATTCCGATGAGATTTAATTTTTTTAGTAATCTTTGGTGGCTGACTGTGTCAAATGCTTTTTTTAGATCGATAAATACACCTAAAGCTATATGTTTTTGATCAATTTTTTGTTTTATCTTGGTTATTAAGTCAATGGTTGCCGCAAGAGTGTTTGATTTTTTACGAAAACCGTATTGTTTTTGGTAAAAGAAGTTTTTAGAGTTTAAATATGTTTCGAGACGAGAATAAAGAATCTTTTCAAATATTTTAGACATAATCGGAAGTACGGATATCGGTCGATAATTACTTGGATCCCATTTAGGGCCCGACTTATAAATAGGACTCACTTTGGCGATTTTGAGATTATCCGGGAAGGTACCATTTTCGAGGCATTGGTTAATGCAGTTAGTAAGTGCAATTGCAATGTGATTTTTTACACATTTGAGAGCCTTTGTACTAATTTCATCAATGCCACAGCTAGTATTAGGGTCAAGACTATCTATAAGTTTAATTATTTCGTCTTTGGTTGCAGGCGCGATGCTATCCAGTGTTATTCCTTGATCTTCATCTGAGCTTGAAATGTTTATACTGTGGTATATATCTGGAATTTCCTTCGCCAATACCTTTCCGATAGTAGAAAAGTAGGTGTTGAATTGGTCGCAAATATCTTTTATTTCCAGTATTGTTTTTGAGTCTATAATTAGTTTATCTGGAGGTAATGAGTTCTTCTTCTTATTAATTGACAATTCATTTATTAATTTCCACATTTTGCGAGGTTTTTTAGCAGTGTCAGTAAATAGTTTATTGTAGTACGCAGCTTTCGTTTTCTGTATAGATTTAGCAATCTTCGACTTTTCTTTTGCAAAATTCTGTTCCAATTCTTTATTTGATTTATCTTTTTTGTACATTCTCCATTAAAGTCAATAAAAGAGATTATAGGTACAAATAACCATTAATAATAATAATAATAATAATAATAATATCTTGGGACATTATTCACACATTAATTTTCATTCACATTAATTTCATAAATTCAATACCACTATCACAGTGCTGATAATTGGCTCACTCTATGCTAATAATTGGTGGTGATGGTGCTAGTAAATGGTGCAATGGTCAATTTTTACTCTTGCCTATCTAAAAAAAAAATTGGATAAAGATAAACATATTTTTTTTCAATAATCATCTTACTGATTGAATATTGATACTAAAAAACTCGTCATAACGGGTGAAACAGTAATTTTCAATGTGATAAACGGGCTTAAGTTAGGACTAACTCTTAAAGTGCTGATAATTGGATCAGTTACCCTATTTTCTGTAGTTCCACTAACATAATTAATCTTGAAAATGTTATCCTATGAATTTCGCTTAAACTACTTAGAGCAAAGGCTATTATTTTAATCACAGGTCATCGTTACAATTATAGTTACTGGCCAAACACTTAATTGCAATTTTGAGCTATGTGGAAAAATACGAAACAATTTTGCCAGACAAAAAAAACTAGGTCCCCGAAAAGTAAACGAGACGTTAAAATAATAGGTGCTTCGTTAAAAAAGGTTAAGTACGAAGTAAAGGGTTAAGATTATTCCCACGAGTACCAGGGTATAATGAAATGGCGGGAATGTCGAATCCACGCGGGCGTATGATGAGCATAAAGGGGTAACCGCTTACACGCATTGTACCAGGACCGCAGAATATGGAGGGAATAGTTCAAAATGTCCCGAATATTAATATGTCAAATAAAACTTAATATTTAGCCTGTGATTCGGTAGGCTATTTCATAAATTATATTGCACCATTTCAAACAGATTGGACTTTTGTTCAGTTGCGGAATTTTCAACATAATTCATCAATTTTAAGGTAAATTTAATTTTACCAACAAAAGCGCACAAATTCTGCTATTAATACTACCTACGTTGTATTTTAACTGGTAATTTGAAAAAAAAAAACTTTTTGTTTCGAAACGTTTCATTCGCTCATAGCTATGAAGAAATCATTATCATTTATAACAATTTCTGGATATCTCTGGATATAAATCTCTGGATATCTCTGGACATTATTCACACAGCGCCATCTAGCCCCAAACTAAGCATTAGCTTGTGCTATGGGTGCCAGACAACGGATAAACATTACTTATATACTTTTTTTTTTTGTAAATACATACATATTATACATAGAAACACCCAGACCGATACAAACAGACATGTTCATGCACACAAATGTTTGTACCGTGCGGGAATCGAACCCGCGAACTCTGGTGTAATAGCCGACTTCTCGACCATTACACCAAATGGCTCGTCAATATTAATAATTTATATTATAAACCTACCTATATCAGAGCATAAATATTATTGTCTTATCTTATACAGCGTGGAATTTTAGTCGTTGTTTTCCCGCAGTAAAATGATTCTATCTTAGTAGTAAAATAAACTAATAAAGTTCTTTTTTTAGTCAAATCAAGTTTCACGATTATGATAGACGAAACTCGGACCAATAGTACTAGCTACGTCGCGGACGGTCACTGGCCGGGGTCATTGCCCTTCGCGTTTATCAAAAAAATGATTACTTATATTTACTTACATTTGGTTTCCGTTTTTCCATCAAACTTTAAAAAAAAAATCAAAAAAAGTTTAAAAAAAAAATTAAAAAAAATTAAAAATATATATATACTTGCATAAATCGATAGTACTACTGAAGGTGAAGCGTTCTGCTGCGGGAAAACAACGACTAAAAAAACACGCAGTATATTAAAGTGATGTGACTCTAATCAGACTGAAGAGCAATAACTAAAAATAATACTAGACCATTGGCACAACCGAGGAACATTGCCTTTGCAAAATAAATTTAAAAATATTTAAATTACTATATCCTTTAGTACTAAATGTTATAATTATGCAATTAATTTCAAAGTATGTACAAGCTTTCTTCTGCAAGTAGTCGTCCTTGCCGGAGGCATTTCGGTCCGGTAAGACAATTATCTTGCACAAAGCTACCGAGTAATTTGCCGTCTCAGTCACCGGGGGCGTAGCTCAGATGGTAGAGCGCTCGCTTAGCATGCGAGAGGTACCGGGATCGATACCCGGCGCCTCCAAGAATTTTTTATAGTTTTTATGGTTACAGTAACAATTACAAAACTTAATCCTTAATTTTTAACGCATTATTTTTCTTTTGGAAAATTGTCGTTTAATATATTTAATTCGCCTTTTAATTTTGTGACTATTTTTTTATTACTTTTTGTATACCTCCTTATAATTGCAGTACAAAATAATAATAAAGATAATGCAAATGACACATGAAAATCACCGCCCTAGTACAGACGAACTCAATAATCCTATTCTCCATCCCGAAACCGAACACGTACTTCCAAAGTAGCAAATTAGATGCATAAAGTCTGCAAAGCGCTTACAATAATGGTTTCTCTGAATTTTGACTACACCTAATCTTAACCATAGTAAAAAGAGATTCTACTCCGTTCATTATCTTCATACAATCGCACCGCGCGCGGTTTGTATGTGTAAACCATTAATATCTTGTACCCACTTTTATAATTTTCTTAATAAATAAATAAATAAAAATCTATGCGTCGCCGAACGAAATATCTTCGATTGCACTGAGAAACGGGTCGAGATTTTGTTCGAGTGTGCGTGCGGTGATAATACTCGTACTAGTCTTATTGCATACAAAATATACGGTAAGTTAAAAAAAAACATTACTCATTAAGAAGTTACGAGCGTGTTTCTGACTAAGCAGATAACATAGGCTTTTGCAATAGAAGCGATCCCTTCCAGACAACCTTCAAGTAATATAACAGGTACAGTTATCGTTAGAGGCAATATTTTCCAGTCAACCTCCAAGTAATATAATAGGTACTCACCGATCCTTTCCTTCCTGGGAAGCTGAAGAAGACGTCCGGTCCGTTCCTGTGTGGCATCTGGCGGAGGACGTTTAGCAGCTTCGCCGAGTGGCGCGGCTGAAACAAAACATCACCACTTCATTACCCGGTCGAGGATAGATAAACAGGACCTTACAAAGACAAAAGTATATTACTAGCTAGGGAAATTAGTGGGGGTTTCGTCGTTTGACCCCGGTCCCTGAATACAGCGCGGTGTCATAGTCTTTATGCCGTTGAAATATCGCGTGTGCATCGCTTCCGAAAACGATTACCGAAATGCAATTTAAACCTTAACATTTAAAAAGTAGACTTCAATATCATATCACCAGTATTACTCCAGTAGGCTATCGCCATTTTTGCACTGTTGTGATCCTGCCCCATGCGCCAGGACGGAAATATGCCTTATTGTGCGATAAATTAAATCAAAATTTTTAAAAGTTGCCTAAGATCTTCTTATTTTTAACAATAAGACGTATGTATTAATGTTTATTCACAAAAATGTACTCTGAATGCACAGACAACCAGAACAATCCTCCAAGTAAGTCCATCCGGATACTAAAAGCATTCCTAAAATTAATTCCGGCATTCCCCAGATCGCCCCCGCTCCGAACAGTCCCAGCTACCAGGAGCGCATAAACGCTGAGAGGTGTTACTGACAACGCAACGCTGCCGAATACAAGAGGCCCTACCCTGCGTGCAATTAACTCCGCCATAAAACCCTTTTAGAATTCAAGCGCTATACCGACCCGGCCACTATCGACTGACACACCCCAGGGATGAGTTTCAACGCACTGCTGAGGTCTTCTTACTCCGGACAAAGTGTCCTTGTTGTCCAAAACAATGAGACCTGCTCTTGTATGAAATTTCCGTTGGACGAGAGGTTCCATTATTATGGTGTACAAGAGGGCGTGTTTCCACTGAAGTAAACAAATTGGAGAAATGAAGGCCGGAATTGTGAAGTGTCTTTATTCGTTATGAGAAGCGAATGTTTTACAACTTGGTTAATCTGGCGAGAGTTTCAAGCCGCTAAAGCTTTTGATTCGGTTCAGTTTGTTTTTTTAATGATATCTCGAGAGCATTTAATAAGATTAAAATACATAGTAAGTGAGCATGAACAAAACTGGGTGTCATATTATTATTTTTGTAACTTTTAACAACAATCTGTCATAGTTAATAATTACTATTATTCCAGATGACTTTCGGTAATGTGCGTTAAATCATCCCTTATATAAGAATAGAAAAATAGAGCACGTAAATAATGGCAACAGCAAAAGATAGCATCATTCATTCAAAACAAATAGGAAACGAACGAGACGTGTATTTCCAATGATAAGATTGGTCGACTGCAGTATATCTTGCTTCCGGACATCGCTGTACAAACAATGGACACTCGCTTCTACACTTGTCCAAACAACGTATCTGACGTCCAACGAATTTGTATGCGTTGCACGGCTCCCATTATTTTGGTCGAGACATCCTTGTAGACCAAAATAATGCGACCTACAGATGTAACCATTTTATATGTGCTAAGAGATCTGTGTTAGTGGGTTAAATGTCCTTGTGGGGTTACATTCGGCCGCTAGCAAACGGTTCGACCTCCTCCGCGCTTATGTTTCCCTGGGAATTGGGAGCAGTTGAGATCTTTTTGCATATCCCTTTTACTTTCCCGGAGGATTTAGGTTCTGTTACAAGTAAGCGGTTATTAGGAATTATAAACAAAGTGTTTATAATAGGTATGCTTTATCATAATACATATACTTAAACAATATTTTCATAATACATAACACAATTGATGAGTCTTTGCTGCAAATTGAGAATCTTATAAGATTGTTCAGTATGTATTTTATTTTAAAAATTATATTAGCCGTTCGCTATTTTTTACGAAGCGGGTTCAGGGGGCCTAGACAAAGTAACATTTTGACAGCGAGAGCGAAATTCGCTAACCTTAAATTGTATGGATTTGGCAGATGCCATAGAAAAGTCACGTGGTGAAAGTATGGGTTTTGATATTCGCTATCGCAAATTGAGCTATAACGAACATCATAAATGCCGCTTGTCTAGGGGGGCTGAAGTGTAAACATTTCGTCAGCTGTAACTCACCCATTTGCCGTTGACTGCTTTCATGGCGCTGAAGAGTTGCTTCAGCTCCTTGACTGTGACACTATAGCTGGCCAACACGCCTAGCATTTCTATGAGGAGGTCTGAAACAAACAAATAGGGTCGATAAATAACTTAATTCAAGCACAATGTCTGATAGATTTTTTAGTAGAGACCGAAAAATTAACTTGAAAACTAAAAATATTAATTACATATTAGGACAAAAACCCACATTGCTAAGTGTGGTGATTTAACCAATAGGTACCTATTACTGTTACGTTACTACGACATAATTTAGTTCAATGTTATAGGCCCTTACATTGCAGTAGGACGGTAACACAAAGATTTACTTGTTCTTTACATATTTCAATATTTAAGTTATAGGCTTAAGATTCTACCGTCTGTTTTCATTTGCGATAAGCCAACCAGTAAAATTCCATTCCATCCAGATTAATATCTTCATCCTAGTAATTGAAAACATAACGAACAACCTTCAACCAGAGTACACATTACAAATGCCTCCACAACCCTGCATACCGCCGCACCTCGGCACCCAAACAAGTACAAACTGCTAATGATTACAGCAAAGTTAGCCTCCCACTTGTTATGAGTTCCTGGTACAATCTCCGAGGTAAGGGCAGAACACGACAGCGAAAAATGATGCTTCAAAAGTTTTGCCATAGCGTGATGAATTCCAGTGAAACGGAAATAATCACAGTTTACAATGTAAACACGTCGAAAATTAATTTTTTATCATCATCATCAGACATACGACGTACACTGTTGGGAATATGCCTCCTCCAAGGATCTCAATAATGATTGGTCATGCGGTACCCACATCATTTTTTTGATCATCATCATCTAATTTAAAAGCATAGCTCTGGTGGAGCGATTTTCACATTTCTCCGGACTCTGGCAGCACCAATTTTGATAAATTTAAAATTGCATAGCAACTGATTTTATTCTACAAAGGTAGTGCCCTAGCCTATGGCCCGCCTGGTGGTAAGCGGTTGCAGTTGCCTATGAATGCTCATAACACCAGAGGCATTTACTCCTACTAGCCCGTTACTAACTCTGTCATTTGACGGGCAAACATAACGTTGACAGCAAACAGGTTGTTTCCGCTGGCAACACCAACCATCCCTAATTTAATACTACAGTCTGTTCACCATAAGTTGTCCTTTAGCCGCTATATTGGCAGCATTGCCTACGCTTTGTAAATCTGTCAAAAAACAGATTGAAAGTATTGAAAAACAGAAGTACCAATATAGCGGCTAGAGGACTTCTTATCGTGAACGATCTGTAGATAAAACTGATCAGATTATTTTATGTAATCTCAACTTAGTGGGAAAATCGTTTATTGACCATTTATGTATCTGTCCGGTAACGGGCAGAAACCCATCTCCAACTAAACGTGATAAATAGACACATGTCAACCCAAAACTTTTAAGTAAACGTCCAAAGCGGACTCTCCTCATTGTTTTCAACCTCCAGTGTGGTTTGAATAAAACTTCTCCAAGACGCTGAACGGTACATAACGATGAGTAAGTTGAGTTTAAATAGTTTCCCTCGGGTTCTCGACTTGAGGCGAGGACGGGTATTTTTTTCACCCTAACAACATACCCTCCGGAAGGGTTGTTGAGACTCGGTAATAGATGATTGACATGACCATTTGGAATATGTTGAGAGTTTGTAAGGTACAGGTTTTTTTTTTTTATATATTTTTGTGGAGGAGAATTATTTTAATTCACTACAATTGAGACCTGTATGAGACCCGAAACTAAAGGCGTCTCCCATTTTATTTTCCACCAGAAAATGGGTTAGTTGACTACGAGTATCTTCGATTCTGAATATCTTATTCACACGAAAAGCAAGTATTATACGGTGAACTAGTAGTAAAATGAGACGGCAACAAGATTTCAAACTCAAGAGGGCAAGTCCAATTTCATAACATAAATGCCCAATATTGGATCACTTGTTCTCTTTCTTTATATAAAATCTCAAGAAAGGGTTAGACGGCCATCTTGGAAAAAAAAAGTCTACGGAATCTATGTTGTCTGTGAAAGGATATTCTTTTAAATAAATAAAACCATTAAGACTCCCCAAAGTATGTCGCTTTCTTAAATATAAAGAAGGATATATTATTAAAAAAGACGCGATATTTTCGTCACAGCCCCTAATAAAGTTTATTATTTGTCCTACACGGTAGGAAATTCGCAAAAATGGCTCACTTCAATGGGAATTATGATTAAAGGAATTGTCAGGAGGGATTTTTCCTCACTTTGTGAAGGCATCCTTATTGTAGGCATTCAGGCGTAGCATGGTAATGAGCCAGTTGTCTTGAGAATGTTCGTTTAATCATTTCTTTTGATTACGGATCCCACAGCTACTAGCTAACACAAAAGATGGCGGCCAATGCTCTAGATTTTTTTTAATCAAAAATCATTTTTTCTTTACATTGACCTGACCGCAAACAAGTGGCCGTTACGTAATGAAGACACCAAACTTTTATTATTTACAAGAAATTAACATACAGGCAAAATAATAATATATAAAGATTTTCGCGTTAAAAAAGGACATAACCAGTAACGGTGATAAAAAATTATAAATAATAATAAATAAATATCTGGACATTATTCACACAGCGCCATCTAGCCCCAAACTAAGCATTAGCTTGTGCTATGGGTCATAATTAAATGGCGTAGGTAAATAATCCATGGCTACTTCTGTAATTTTCAAAAAAAAACACCTTTGGAGGCGCCGGGTATCGATCCCGGTACCTCTCGCATGCTAAGCGAGCGCTCTACCATCTGAGCTACGCCCCCGATAGTAGAGTACGACAAAATGATGTAGTATTATATTACTATGCAACGCGTTTTCAAGGTCCGTTCACTTCAGTTCACTTTTATAAACACAGAACAAGAAAATTTGTTCATAACATACAAAACGATATCAAGTAGTATGCTACAATAAAATTTTAAGCATCTAAGTACCATGATCCAAGGGTACATGACATAAAAGGACAGTTTTTTTTTTCGAACGAACTGGTTACCTATGTGACGACATTATAGTGCGATCTACTAGCCAAAACGCCAAAAGATTGACTTTGATTTTTTGAACTATCGAAAAATTATGTGGTTCATGTGATTTGTCTACCTAAATGAATTTCATCAGTAGGCTACAGGGGATATTGTGAATTATGGGGGGGGGGGGGGGGTAAACAGACTATTAAAATCATTAAGCGTGCTTTGTTCAGCGTGTAGGCAAACACTGTCGCGTTGTGTGGTTGTGCAAACTACAGGCATTGTTTATTTAATAATATAATAACTATTGTCAGCTCTTTGCGTGACAAATATTTGATCATATTAACAAAAAAATCGCCTCGATGGTTTAAATACCGGGCCAAGATCTTGGGGTCCTGGGTTCAATTCCCGGGTCGAGCTAACTTTGTGTCGGTTTTTTCGGACACAGCTCGGGTTTGTGATCACCAATCCGCATTTGGCAAGCGTGGTGACTAAGCCAATACCCATCATTGTAACGATAACTTGATTTCAAGGATGGAGGCCTTTGCAGTGGGACATTAATAGGCTGATACTTTAATTTTTTACTTAATTTAAAAAAAGATTGACTCGCGTATTAAAGAGTAAGTCCCCGTAAGTCCCCTGTTTCATCTCACGTTTCGATCTAATACATGTACCGGCAAACTTCTTTAATATCGGGTGGGGACGCGCAGAACACGAATTTTGACACGCCTGCGCGCTATTGGTCAGAAGCATACCTCGCAAGTGCACATGCGCGAACTTTCCCCCTCTCCTTCGACCGATGTTCAACAAGTTTGCCGGCACCTGTAGCACGTTTTTAATCATGAAAATTCGGTTACCACAGCTATGGAGCCGAAACCCATTACTGAGCATAGGCCTTCTCAAGGATGCATTTATCTGTTTCATCGTAAATACCTATGTAGATGGATTTACAATTAGAAACATTGATAGTGTATTTAAAAAAGAGGTAGATATGCCATCCTTTGACGCACGGCGATTAGAATTTGATCCGTCGAGATTGGTCGAGATATACTAAATCTATGTGCTTCACCAACCGTTGACATTATGCGTCTAAAATGATTTGTGTCAATTAACACAATATGAGCGGAGCATTTTTCGAGCGCTAGTGCCGTATCTACCTCTTTTTTAAATACAATATCAATGATTAGAAAATTACGAACGTAAGTACCTAATGGTGCAAAGGTTAGCTATTCCACATCGCGGGTTTGATTCCCGGACGTTATACATATTAAATCTTTATGTGCATGATCATTATTTGTTTGTGTCATGGGAAAAACAGTATTAAAGTAAGATTTATCAGACACTAGCGGCCGCCCGCAGTTTCACCCGCGTGGTTCCCGTTCCCGTGGGAATATCGAGATATCCTTTCTTAGCGTATGCCTACATAATAACATCTACCTGCATGCCCAAATTTCAGCCCGATTCGTCCAGTGGTTTGCGTTGATAGATATCTATGTCAGTCAGTCAGTCAGTCAGTCAACTTTGAGTTTTATATAGATAGATTCATCCCTTTTTTTCACTTGTCTGGACTTATAGGTTCAATCTAATCTATGCTTAGTTTGGAATTTAGATAGCCTAGAGTGAAAGGGTATCCGCCAAAATTGCCCCAGTCCCGGCGCAAATGAATTGTATCTCAGATTTTAGATAATCATTAGTAGAAACAATATCAGGTGTCGCTATTTCCTGATTCGGTGGCTAACATGTTTTTTTTGCCCAGAGAAGTTTCATAGGCGCTACATGCAAACATGACACTTTTTTAGGAAAAACTTCATTTTACTGTACTAATTGACATTGAATTGGCAAAAAATGAATAAAAATATGATATAAATAATAAAAAATAAAGTAAAAATACATTATTACATATGTAATATAATGTTCCTATCCAAAGGCCATTTTTTGAAAAACTTAATTTTACTGTTTTAATTAACTCATTAACAACACAAACGTGTAGGTAATTGCAAAAAATGAATATTAATAGGTACATATTATGCGTACACACTGATATGTATAACATCATAATTATATACATTTTGTAGTTATCTTTGTTTTAGGAAAAGATTATGCGCATACCTGCCGCCTTTAGTAACCGGTGTTTAACCTTTCTCTATAGCAGGACTTATTATTTTTTGTATTTTTATATACATTACATTCGATAAAAAACGTGTCCCTCAAACAACACAGAAACACAACATAACAACAATAAACTCGATAACAACATTATGTACTAGGGTATATTTGTGTGTGTTTTATTCATTTTTTGTCAATTCAATGTCAATTAGTACAGTAACATGAAGTTATTCCTAAAAAGTGTCATGTTTGTATGTAGCGCCTATGAAACTTCTCTGGTCAAAATAACCATGTTAGCCACCGAATCCGGAAATAGTGACACTTGATATTGTTTCTACTAATAAATTATCTAAAATCTGGGATACAATTCTTTTGCGCCGGGACTGGGGTTTTTTTCTATGGGATTTGGCGGAAACCCTTTGTCCAAAGATATTTATTCATTTATTACAATACCCAACACACTGAAACCAATATCATCAACAGACTGAAACTACAACCGAACAACCTGTCACAGCTAAACAAAAAGTCCGTGAATGTTTAAAAAAACAAAATAAAAATCGCCGTGCAATATTCCGTAGCCCCGGCTGATCCCGGGCAGAGCTGTCGGTTAAGCGCCGCAATCCCGGGATCCCGGCCAGGCCGCGGGATCAGCGCTCCCGCTATTAGCCGACAGACGGACTTTGTGATGGTCGCGGGGATTGGCCAAAGGGTTCCGTAGAGAAATTAAATAAAAGATAGTAGTAAAAAGGAAATATGTTTTCGACATCTGTGAAAGACGAATTAATAGCGGAGGCATGCGAGTAAGGATCCTACTTATCTTATTGATACATAAAATATTTAATCAAAAACAATGTATGATACCTACTTTGTTTTTTTAATCAGTTTTGATGCGTTCGTTTAAAACAGGCTATTAACGTCTAGGCATTTGGTAGAGTAAAAAATATCTGAATTTATAAATGTAAAACAATTTGTTGAATAAATTATTTCATTGTATTTCAATGACAAAATTGTATTGCATAAAAAATGATTTTAAGATTAAATTCATAATAAAGTCTACACAACTCTCCTCCTGAATAAATAAATTAAGGACTAAACCTAAAAATATTAAAGTTTTTAGTCCCATTCATTTTAAAATCTTATTCCATTGCAATGTTCCATGATTTTTTTCAACCGCATTCATTCACATCATCCCACTTAACCTATAACAGAATGTTCCCCGCACTCAACTCGCACTTGACGTAATTTTTCGCAACCCGCTAATGCAGTGCGAAACGACCTCTCCGTATTTCATGGCGCCCTGGTACTTTAGATGCGAATAATTTACATGATTACCCACTCGCGCGTCCGGGCGACTAGAGCAGCCCAAAAAAAAATTGCGCGACGCGTCCGGGCGACTATGGTCGCCCAGCTGACCTTTTCTGTTTGAACTGTATTATCTGTGATACCATAACGAATATGCTTTTTCTTGGATATAGCAATGGGTCTCTGTTGATAGTTATCAAGACAATCCACGCCCACACACGGTCAAATTGGTTTGATCCAATCGATCGCTTCAAGCCGATTTGACGATAGGTTTGATGGTGTATGGCCAGCATTATTTAAAAAATCATTTTGTGTGGGAGACAAACAAACCACCTCATGATGGTAATCGGCCACTGCGACATGTTCTATTGAGGAACCCATAATCAAGAATGTGCTATATTTTATATATCAATCAAAATAATTATTTTGTCAAAATGTCAAATCAAAATCATAAATGATACAGACTCCTTGTGTTAACGGTCAGCGTCGGTAACAGCATGTTTTACATACCTATGATAAGAAATTATATTAAAGGCAATACGCACCAGATTGGCACTTGGTTTAATACGAGAGAGTAAGAAAAAACGCCAATAAAAAGAGGTATACCATGTGCATCGTATCGTTTTTATATTAATAAGTTATCGCAGGTGATTAGGGGAAACTAAAAATATGTTTTTTACTTATGTGGAATTTAAACACCCAGGTGATTATGACGGCAGGTGATTTAATTCTACAAAAATTTTAGAATTAAATCACCCAGGTGATATCACCCTAGGTAATCATAGTGGCAGGTGATTTTAGAAAACAAAAATGAAGAATCAAATCACCCAGGTGATATCACCTAGGTGATCAAAGTGGATTTAACCTGCAATACTAAGAGTATAGGTGTCTCTGATCTCCAAACCTGACTGACATCAGTGTATTAACTTCCACATTACTGAACACAGCTACCGGCTATTATGTCGGCACGTCTTATTTGTACCCCCACAAATGAAACGTGCTGGTGGAGAACTCAGAAGTAGCCCTACCACAAGCCAAACGCAAGGGAGGTAACGGTTTAACCACTGATCCAAAGAGGGGGCGGTCAGAATCGGATACTAATTCCATCATACTGTCTCATCAAGATAACTATGAAAACGGTAAAAATAAAATTAGCTTCACTCACCCATACCATACAACCATAATTTAAAAAAAAATTCTGCTGTTTTAATGTCTTTATAACTAACTACTCAATAAAATCTTCTCATCCCAAAAGGGTTAAAATGTCTCACGGTTACCAGGGCAACATAAATTAATAGAGGTCGGAATGATCCCACGCGGCCCTTTTATTTCTCAGACGTTCCGGTTACTATGACGTATGGGTAGCAGGTAAACGAGGATTTCAGAGGCACAAAAAATGCGCTTTGTACAATATGCGTCGGTTTGAGAACCTCCTGTTGAATGTTGCTACCCTGGTAGTCCTGAGAAATTTTAACCGCAACATTTTTGTGGCACAGCGCCGGTTTTTTTATCCGTTGTTAACCCAACACATTGGCTAAAATCAGTCACCACAATGGTAAAATATCTGCTATGTGCGTTTTTAGGTCACTTCAGAAAACATAAATAGAATTATTTTCATTACGTTAGCATGATTATAAAAAAGTAAAGGTTCGTACAGATCATATAACATAACATGTTATAAAACAATGTTATATAACATTTTTCAGTACTAAATGTTTTGTTGAAAAATAATGTCAGATAATTTTGACGTGTTATAATATAAAACACATGTTTTAACAATGTTACTTAATCTGTACGCACCGTAATATGTAGTGATATTTATAACTCTTATTAAATATTTAGAAAATTCAAATAGGTGTTTGAAAAAAAATGAATTATTTAAATCAGTCCACAAGTATTAACGGAGAAATCGACGGACATACATAAAATAAAAAAACATACATACAGTCGAACACAGAACCTCCTCCTTTTTTGAAGTCGGTTAAAAACCTAAGCAATTTTAATATCAAGTTACAATATTGAAACATAATTAGACTATGAAATGTTCTAGCAAAAGAAAAATAAATAATTAAAGGTTGCTATATCTGGGTAAAATGAATAACATAATAACATTCCTTATACATTTTCACAAAGCTACAGTTAATTAAAGTATCAAATGGAATAATATTATTCACATAAATATATTCTGTACTCAGATAGAGTAATATACTTAATTTATATATAGTAGAGATATGAAAATGTAATATATTAGAACCTGGATACTCAAAAAACCTAAAAAGGAATATTACATATTTTTATATATTACTAGCGGCCGCCTACGCGGTTTCATCCACGTGCAATTTCTTTTTTCAAATATCCCCCCCTTCCCCCACATTTCCGGGATAAAAAGTACCCTATGTCGTTCGGGGATAGCGTCGCTTTCCAACAGTGAAACAATTTTTCAAACCGGTTCAGTAGTTTCGAAGCCTATTGATTCCTTTTTTTGTTTTTCAGAGGAAAATGCGTTTATGCACCTTAACTGCAGACTAGCTAGGATTGCGGCCGTGTGTGGGACTCGATACTAAACGCTTTAGTACTGCCCACTAAACTCCCCCGGTTTCCCCTTCACACCGTACACATAGAGATATTGAGATTTTGTTCCTTACTTTTTGTACAGGCTAATAGCGCTTTGTTAGCGTCCATTGCGGCCTATCCCATTGAGGGATACTACTGGAAAACATCGCCTTATGTGTATATACTGATCGAACCCACGACCTCAATATTTTATGACCCGAGCAGCTTAACCACTGTTCCAAGGAGGCAGTAAAATATAATTATGTTTAAGAAACATGTCTTGAAATAAATAACTAACGAAGACACAGGTACCCCAACCTCATAACTATAGACCCATGTCATAAATGTAATTTGATAGACTCTAGAGACAGAGTACGCTTTCGACAATTTCTAAAATTAATATTTAATACTGTAAGCATCAGGCTGGCGTGAGAGGCACGGAGGTGTTTGCGAACGATAATCATATTACTTGGAAAACGTTCTTCGAACACTGAGGTGGAACGCAGTAAGTAACTCCAGTTGGAACAAGTTTACATTATACGAGTAAGTACCTCATATTCGAGTATACTGTCAATCTCGTGATTTGAAAGCAAAGACATTTGCTTTCCAATCACGAGACATAAGATGCATTACATCTTTCGTTATTTCCACATTAATCACCTTTTTCACATCTCTCTATATTATTGGAAAAAAAATATATAATATGTTGGAGGCGCCGGGTATCGATCCCGGTTCCGGAGCGCTCTACCATCTGAGCTACGCCCCCTGTCTATAGTTTTGACGAATATTTCAATGGCTATCGAAACCAGACTACTTGGATTACAACACAACAAACAAGTTAAGCGTATGACATTGTAATGAAGGTCTATGTTCTGACGTAAGAACCAACCACTTGTTCCTTTATTTCGAATGTTACAGAAAACAGGAACCATTCAAAAAAATAGGTTTTATAAATTATAAGATGGGTTTAATGGCCATGTTAGTAAATGGGGATCTAAGTTTGGCGCCCAACGTGGCACAACATAATTGCCACTGAGGATCACGACAAAAAGTTTCCCATCTCATTACAGTTGTTGAATACATAAGTATAGTAATATCAGAAAATACTTTCATAGACATACAAGAATGAAAACTAAAACAACAAAAATCTAGTATATTGTTGGAGGCGCCGGGTATCGATCCCGGTACCTCTCGCATGCTAAGCGAGCGCTCTACCATCTGAGCTACGCCCCCGGTGGTAGAACCGAACGAATTCCTCGACCACTATACGAATCAAGAGCACTGGTGTTACTCAACATACAAGTGATGCAATGGCATTGTAATAAGGCCGAACGCACGCACTCAGAATATATTTACTTTCACTTAAACGACTATGCTAAGTGTTACTACATATTATATTATCAGTAATTCATGGTAAATTATATTAAATAACATTCATAAATAGTGCAGGGGACCCTATTCGACTGACTATAACAATTATGGCGCCCGACGTGTTACAAAGCGTACCATTCTAATTAACTCGACATTAACTAAAAGATTAACTGATATTTTAACTAGTTTAGGATAAAAATAAGCATATAACTATTCATATTCATCATATCTGACTATTAATATTTTATCTGACTATTAAGGAAAATTAAAAATATAATTTGTAAAAGAAATACCATTGGAGGCGCCGGGTATCGATCCCGGTACCTCTCACATGCTAAGCGAGCGCTCTACCATCTGAGCTACGCCCCCGGTGGTAGAACCAGACGAATTTACCGATATCATTTGAAACTAGTCCACTATTACTTAATGGACGAGTTTTGCGAGTGACATTGATAACCAGTTCGACGCAGTTGATATTCACGGTTACGGTTTACTTTCTCTACGTCACGATCATATAACGGCTTAGGTGATAAAATCTATAAATCACTCATTGTTTGATATTGGACCGGCGATCGATTTAAATAACATCGTATTTTTTATGATTACTCGTCTTTGTATTTATTGTTGTCGTCATTGTTATCTGTGCCAAGAAATAGTCCCATTTATTTTTAAAAACATTATTGAAATATAAGTACTCTGTAACCATAGGTTAAGTGAAATGATGTGCCCTAAAATAATTACGCAATTTCCCTCAATAATTATAACGTATTTTTTGTAACCTATTCAATAAAAGCAAAAAGCACAATTTTATCTGATGCCGAAGTAAAACTTGTCAAGTAAAATTAAATTTCACTTTGAAATAAAAGTTACGCAATGCAGACATTAAATTGCAGTCTGTCCTTGCCCGAGGCTATGCGCCGTGAATGCATTTCTGAATCGCAAGCAGTGGAGACATTTGCCAGTTCTACTATCGGGGGCGTAGCTCAGATGGTAGAGCGCTCGCTTAGCATGCGAGAGGTACCGGGATCGATACCCGGCGCCTCCAAGTTAATTTCTTTTAGTAATTCATTACCATGTCACACACTACTAATATTAACAACTCGAAAGGCCAGTTTCACCACTTTCATATGAGTTCATGGTATTTTATGTGGAATACATCGTAGACGCTGTCTTATTTCATTTTTTAAATAATGAGTTATCATCTTTGCTATGTGAATGATAATATCTGCAGTGGTGAAACTGACTCTCCCATATTATAGCGGACTCCTAAGGTATGAACTTAGCCGATCATCTCTTTGCAAATGCACATGTACAATATATGTATTGACAGCGGAAGGTCCTAAAGGGATGACATGTTTTCTTTCTTGATATTGAAGCATTTCACGAACCCATTTTAATTGCGCGTAAAGTTCGTTACCTTTTCTGTTGTTGCAACGACGAACGTGATTATTTCAAACTTGTTATTTCAATGTCAGTGCTATTACGTGACTCTTGACCAACTTGTTTCATTAATTATATGTATCAGTAAATTCGTCAAGTGCACCACCGGGGGCGTAGCTCAGATGGTAGAGCGCTCGCTTAGCATGCGAGAGGTACCGGGATCGATACCCGGCGCCTCCAAATATTATACTCAAGTTTTTAAAGTTTTTAATGTAAAGTCATCGATTCATTAAGACTTTTCGTGCATAAACACCATGTAGCATAAAACTTCTGTTCTTCTGATTTTATAACTGATTTATTATTATTATTATATTTCTTTTTGTATCGTTAAAACATGACGGAAAATATTCATCTGTAATAGTTAAGTAGGTAAGAAAGAACAAGCGTTAGAAATCAACTAATCGCAACAATGATTATTGGCATAAGCACTAGACTAGAAGTATTAACTAACTAACATTTATTCGTAGTTAAATAAACAAAGGTAAAAACCACACGTTGGGCGCCACAGTTTACAATAACAATTCACAAAGATCAATAAAATAGAAAACCATATATTAATAAGAACGAAATAAACATTTAAACTAAACAAACGGCTTCCAGGTAACGCGGCTGCCCATGATATGAATGACGATTACAAAGGCTTTAATAAAACCAAAAAGCCCACTTTTTTCTCAGAATTGCACTCAAATGTAAACAATCAATCTGATAGGTACAATAATTTATTTCCCATATATCAATTATAAACTCAACATTTTCTAGACCCTCTTTTTTGCTGTTGATGTATGTGTCTGTATAATATCCCATGAAAATTATGTAAAAAATCCTAAAAGAAGTCCTTGGAGGCGCCGGGTATCGATCCCGGTACCTCTCGCATGCTAAGCGAGCGCTCTACCATCTGAGCTACGCCCCCTGTTAGCAAATTGTACGAAATATTCAATTACATTCTGAATCAGACAATTTACGACCTTCATAAAAAACATATTTAAAAAATACTTTCAATCAAAAGACAATTCTATCTTTGACGCGATAAAGTTTATTTTCAAATGATTAGTACAGTCGCAATACAAGACGTGACGTACTTGTATAAACGCAATATAACAATATCTTTTAATGAGATTAAACAAGGCATTGCTATCAAAAGAAATCAATTAATTCGTTTAGTTTGTAAACACAACCATTCCCTGATTACTATTTCTATTGAGTAAGTCGAATAAAACACTTTGATTTTAATCAATCCTCTTAAGTTTGTCTTATATCAACAGAATAAATAATTTCTGGCTAACATTCAGTCTAGTCTAGACGATTTTATCTTAGCGACCTCCTAGATAACCCTCAGCTAAAATAAATAAAGATTTTATAAGAATACCGATAAAGGTTCAAAGGATATTAAAGAATAGTTATTTTACTAGGTTTACTTCATAATATCAGCCTACAGGATTATTAGGAGCCTATTTAATAATTTGGAATTTTCTCCTAAATTCAGCTAAGGTAAAATATATTTTACGAACGATTTGAAAAAGTGGCAGATTTAGGCAGATTTCAAATATAACTCGTATAAAATCATGTGTTCTTCTTTATAAAACGGTGATTGGGTCTTTTTTTTTGACTAATTGACCAATTTTATTTGGTCAGCCTGAGCCTATTTGGATTATATTCGAACGTGTGGTTAGTAAGAATAGATATTGCTGTAGCATCTGTATAGGGAACTAATTATGTAAAGCCACTTACGCCATTATACTTTTATGTATACACGCATAGCCGCGGGCAAAATGATAGTAATTGTACCTGAAACGACTTATTATAATTTAAAAATAGAGTCGGTACCATGTGAGCTGGAATAGAACTTAAGACTTTCAACGCATCCAAGCATTTCCCCCACGCACTATCAAGTTGAGATTACGTCACAAGTCGTACAACTGGTATCAAACGTAAGTGAAAGGCTGTCCAACTCCAAATGTCCTTGTCAACAAATGCTCTAGTTTCGATGTGGTTTAACAATTCGCCAGTGCTACCACCGGGGGCGTAGCTCAGATGGTAGAGCGCTCGCTTAGCATGCGAGAGGTACCGGGATCGATACCCGGCGCCTCCAAAAGTGTATTTACTTTTTTCAGTTTTCTATTCTAATAAGAATCTTTCTGCTCCTTTTTGTTAAGAAAATAAGTGATTACTTGAAACCTTGGATTAAAAGGTAAGTAATTTATTTGGCGTTGTTTCAACTTAAATAAATGGAAATAGGTTCCCTCCCAGCTTATCTTATAAGGGTTATAAGCCGTTGGCTACGCAGGCTTTTTCATTGTAGGCAACGATATTCATTCGTTGATTGTAGGTGATTCGGATGAGTGGTTAATTGTTTATCATATAGGTACGTAAGTTTGTCTTTAGTCTCCGAACCAATTTTATTCTATTTTAAATATGGCTAAATACATCTTCTCTGAATTTTGAAAAAGAGACAGCGTTATTGGTATCTGACAGGGAGTTTATCAGAAACTTATCTGAAATTCATAAAACAGGCTTTAAATATCATACTTTGTCTCACTCTTTACCGAATATCAAGTGATTTTGAGGATTTCCCAACCGAGCCGGGAATATAATGGGACATCTTATCTCGGTATGGGCCATGAAGTTCACGATACACTTCCACCCGGAGGGACCGTTTATAAACCTTCTATAGCGAAGTTACTACATCTTAAAGTTTAGGACTTCTCATCTAGATTTATGCCGTCCTCATTGATAGTGATACACTATCAATGGCCGTCCTAGTCACTGAAACGTAAAATCATAGAAGTTAAACATTGTAGTCCTAAGGAAAAAATATTATATTTCTACGAGTATTCTTAATATTGCTTTTATTGCATTTTGAAAGCCTAAATACATCATAGATCGCGCTAAAGGCCTATCATGACGTACTCATCAACATTTTACCAGGGTTTGATTCCCGCGTTGGGTCTGGTTAGTAGTAGAACTTTTTCAGATTTATTACCCCTACAGGAGAAATCTGTTGCCATAACCGCTCTGGCTTGGTTCTGGCAAAATTTTTAAGAGAGCCAGTGTACTTGAACTCAAAAGCCTCCGTCCACTTGGCTCCCATGCTTGGATCCCATGGGATGAGGAGTTTACAGTGTGTTTTACAATGTGCGATTTGAATTCACCTAAGTTGTTTAACTTTAATGGGTAGTAATAGCGATAATATCAGAAATCATACGTTTGGTCGTCTCTACTACTAACTTGTGGTCTTTAATTATAAAACACGTCCCACATAATAATTTTATACAAACTATGTAAGAAAAGACTACCCTAGAAATTACCTAACATTCCGGGCGGTGCACTAGGAGCGCATAAAAGGACAACACGTCTTTCCCTCCCACGCGTCATTCAGTGCACACCTATTGTTATGCTATGCGCGCCTGGTACGTCTCTCCCTTGATTCGCTGCTCTTTCACGTCACCTTTGCTTACGGGACACGGGATGACGGGAACGAGGTCAATGTGCCTGCACTGAAATGAGCATGCGAGAAATGCGCCGCAATTTTCGTGCCATTTTCTCTTTATATCTTTATACGTTGACGATTCTAATGATATCGCTACTCGAGTTTATGATATATGAAATTGCTTTATGTTTGTTCATTGGACAAAGACTCTTTTTAGATGTTATTTCATTTTGTAAAAAAGTACGCCTGATGTTTAGTAGCCAATGCAGGTCCAGGACTATAAGCAAAGCGAAAGACAGGGAAATTACAATTTCCATTCCAACATTCCAAGTGTCAGACAAGCTTATCCGTGAATCTGTCCGTTGCGCTTGAGCACGTGGGTTCAACTCCTGTCCTGGTCAATAAATATCACGAACACTTTGTTTTGTTCTCTATCATTCTCTCCTTTTTCCCTTTATTCTCTGGTATATTTGAACGTCTACGTGAAACAGGGGCTAAATCACTCGGTTTTGGGGTCAATAGGGCCTTTCCTTAAATGGTAGTGTCCGATGGGCTTGTAATAATTGGTTCGTTGACGACAAAGGACGCATTCTATCAACTTTTATAAATAAAAATATTTTATTACAATTACCCTACAGCTACATCGAATCAATTCTGCGCGCCTTAATTAAGTTAAACCAAATATGTTACGCCTGCAAACACTCAAATGATTCAATCATAAACATTCATGTCATACTTACGTGTTTTGAACCTAGTATGTAGTTCTAACCACACTGAAATAAAAATAGTTCAACGCAAGTAGTAATGCTGTCTTGACGTTTACAAACGGCACTAGACAGGTAGAAAGTAGGAACATCTTATTAGTTGCTAATGTCCTGGTACCTGTGAGAAATGGAAGCAGTACAGGCACCTCTTCAAACTGCTGCCACGGCTACGTAAGTAGTTTGTTAACGTCTTGCGAACGCTTCAGACTTTATGCAGCTCTGGTAGCCGTGAGAAAATTTTACTTATTTTATTCTCACATTAAGGTGAGACCGCCCGCGATTTCGCGATCCCGCCGTGTAGATAAAACGTAAAATCATTTATTTAAACATCATAATCAACAAATATTTGTAAGACAGAAGGGATTGGTAAGGTGGTTAGAGAAGAAAAAGAAACATTATCAAAAACATCTATCAAAACCATTTCTATAAATCCATTCATCTAACAATCCATCCATCCATCTAATCCTCACAAACTGATGCTTTCAATTTCAATTTAATCTTGTTCATAATTATTCAATGATTGACAAGATTTAATTTTGCACTAAAACTTTAAAGGCAATTAATATATTGCAAAGATATCTTCAGATTCATCATAACATGATAATGAGTCTTTTCAAAGTAGTTTCTTATCTTTAAAAGACACAAGTATCTATAAGATACAAAGATTTATTTTTTATTAATTTTAAAGGCTCAATCTACATTATTGTTTATAACTACAACTGACGACTGTGATATAAAATGTTCTTTAGATATGTTCAATTGTGTCAGTACATTGCTTCAAACTTTTACGTCTAATATTCTTTAATAGGTTATTTATAGCCCAACAATATCAGCTTTCATAACCATGACAAGACAAAAAACATCAGAGTGAATATTCCGACACACGATAAACGACATTATTCTGCATGAGTTTAGCATAACGAGTGTCGTTGCTTAAAACGAGCCTTTAAAAAAGAGGGAAATTCATAATATGAGTTAATGTGACGTGGAAATTATGAGTGCGTTGCTTTGACTACGTTCGCTGTTGATAAAGCGTTCACTCAGTTTAGGTTTTGTTCGTTCAGTGCGAATAATGAGTCCGTTGTTTTGTGTTTCTAAATGATGTTTCCACCTCCGGCGATTCATGTTATCCTAGTAATTGATGGGAAATGTAATAGAGCCTCCATTTCCTTTTTTAACCGACTTCAAAAAAGGAGGAGGTTCTATGTTCCACTGTATGTATTTTTTTTTTTTTTTTTTATGTATGTCCGTCGATTTCTCCGTCAATTATGGACCGATTTAAATAATTCTTTTTTTATTTGAAAGTGCATAGTTCCGAGGTGGTCCCATTGTCACCATGTCAGGATCTGATGATGGGATCCCGGGAAAATCAAGGGCAAACCTCAAATTTTATAGGCGCACACTACGCGTTACTTGTTTTTTCTGAAGCCATTTAAGTTTTTGCGTCCTATAGACATCACTTTATGTTGATTAGCTGATGATGGAAGGTACAACTCCTTAACGGTTAAGAGTTAGGGGATAATTCTTTCAGTATTGTTAGAATATGTGGACCGTTATTTGTATTTCATGTACTTTTGCAGCTAAGCTGATGATGGAAGGTACAACTCCTTAACGGTTAGGAGTTAGGGGATAATTATTTCAGTGTTGTAGGATTATGTGGACCGTTAGTTGTATTTCATGTACTTTTGCAGCTTAGCTGATGATGGAAGGTACAACTATGATGATGGAAGCTAAAGGGTACGACTTCTTAATTCTTATGTCCCTCTTGCGGGCTACATCTTCAGTTGGTCTACTGAATGGTGCTGAACACATAATGAATACCTAATATTGTCAAATAATACAATTCTACTATTTTACTCGTATTTTCGTTATCAATATTATGAGAGAGTTTTACTCACTCCTAAGTACGTATTATTCACACTAAAAATAGAAAAATAAACAAACTTTTTTAAAAAAAAATTAAACCGACTTCAAAAAAAAAAACAAAAAAAAACTACCTAAAAACACTGAAAAGCAAAAAATAATTTTAATAAGACATTCATCAAATGCGCTTATTGTCTAAGCCTATTAATAACATTAAATTGTATTTACGTGCTAGGTAGGTACCTACTAATCTGTTTGAAGTCGGTGCCAAGCCAAAGGTAATGAAAAATGATACATACCTAATAATTTATGTATTATACAGGGTTACAAATAATCCGCGGACGTAGGTACGTAGTCTGGGTACCTACTATTTGGCTTGGCACCGACTTCAAACAGATTAGTAGGTACCTACCTAGCACGTAAATACAATTTAATGTTATTAATAGGCTTAGACAATAAGCGCATTTGATGAATGTCTTATTAAAATTATTTTTTGCTTTTCAGTGTTTTTAGGTAGTTTTTTTTGTTTTTTTTTTGAAGTCGGTTTAATTTTTTTTTTAAAAAGTTTGTTTATATAAATTTTGTAGTTTTCAACAATATCTTGTTTTAAACCTGCATGAATATGTCTTCCATGAAAAATAAGTACTGATTGAGTTCCACGTCTTATTTTTCTAAGGAAAAGAAACGACGAATATTGTTTGGCCAATGGTCGACGACTAGCGCTGCTAACATGTGTTGGGGAATACAAATCTCATAAGCCACAATTTCTTCTTTAAAAACTTTCTTTAACGCGTTGATACAAAACGAAAATAACAGCAAGAATACTTAAACGTTTAGTTAAAAGAACGCAATTAAAATTTTAATTTTCTCAGCAGTACCAGAGCATTAAAGTTTATCTGGAGTTTAAAAGGGGCCACGGGATCAATACAATACACCTGGGCTGTTTTTTTTTTTGCTTCCTCTAGATTGTGTACCTGCTGTCTTTTTCTTATCGCCCACAATAACACCCACAGCATTTATTTTACACCTCTGTTGATTTTTGTTACCTTGGTACTGGTGATACAGATTTACAAACCACTTAACCCTTTCTTGATTACCATAAAATTTTGCAGAGTTCCTGGAAAAAACCCTGCACAGAAAAACTTTTCTAAATATTTTCAGTAATGAAATATTTTTTTTAAAAAGATACTATTACGGAATGTTATGTCATGATATCGGGACATTATTTAATTTTATTATTGCGCGTAATTTCATGTAACTCCTTTTGTATTTTTTTTTTGTTAAAAATTTAACGAAACCCAGTCAGAAACTGCAGAGCAAACTTTAATTTACATTTTAAATACAAGTAAGCAGTTCCTTAAATTCTCACAAACACCAGGCCGGTAGAATTCCCGAGGATGTTACAAGAAGGCATGTGTTGGCAAGGTACAAAATGCGCGTTTGGCCCATTTACCTGCTCAGCACGCAGACCGGTTGCACGGGAACGAAACAAGATACGTGGGAACATTTTACCTCCTAAAAGTCGCTGTTATCCTGGTAGATATGGTGTACATTTCAACGTGTTTTCTGTTGAAATGGCACGGATGATCCTGGCTGAACTTTGCCAACAGATGCCCAAGCGATATATGCTGACAATAAGTAGCCAATGTGTTATTCTCTGATGTATGCTATATTATTTAGTTTCTTTCTAATCCGTTCAATGATAGTTTTTGAGTAAAAGATGAACATCTTTTCATCCACCCATACCTACCTAAGCCTACATCCTCACAAACTTTAGCATTTTAGAAATAGAATAGATTAGTGCGATAAAACTATAGTACCATTTTCCCAAATTTAAATATCTTATCAAATTATTTTTTGATTTTGATTATTACGCCACCTATTTTCAAGAATGTTTTGTAAAAATAAAAACGCTTCACTCACGGTTACATGCTGGTCGGCCCTTGCGACAGAGGGACCATGAGAATGAGAATAATGCAAGATTCGTAGGATCGTCTCACCATGCACCGTAGATTTTCTGTTATCCTGGTACCCGTAGTACGCATTACTTAACTCTTTCGGATCCTAATTTGTACCAGGTGGTAGATTTAAATGAACGTATTTATGTTCGAATGGTATCGGTATCTCTGTCTTCCACCCTGTCTTTCTTTTATTTGCAGCTAAATCTAAGAATTGTCGGAACGTTGGTCGTAGTGGAGTATAATAATTTACCCTACGCTTTGACGCTTTTGTCTGCAGTCATTTTGACAAAATTCACAAAATGCCAAATAAATATAGTTCGTGCAAAAGAATATAGTTCCACAATATTTTTGCTCCCTTTTTGTCATCATCAGCCTATATACGTTCCCACTGCTGGGACACAGGCCTTATCTCAATTGTGAGATAGTGTGGGCCATACTCCTTTTTGTAAATGTGATAAATTCATATTTGTTCAACATTCTTAATATTCCCAGGGATACCAAGGCAAAATGAGTGGATCGGAGGTTTAAAGAAACTTAATACAACGAAACAAGGGTGCATTTTTTACATCCCCAAAACATGCAAGTACCTGCTACCACCTTTACGTTTATTGGTCGGTTCAACAACCAATCAAAGATGTGGGCAATTTTACAACTTCTGTTGCTCTGGTAGATGTGATTAAACATTTTTACCCGAGACCGAAATCGTCTTCTCAAGATTTTTTAAAATCTCTTTGTAAAGACACAAAAGTCTCAAAATTGTATTTTTAAAGTTCTCAGGAATACTAGGAACGTAGGATTGACGTGGAGTCCAAAATGCACTTCTTTTGCATCATCTGAAAAACTTGCAACATATAGCAAAAAAGCTTTCAAAACTTCGCTTTCTTTTAGTAGATTCGAGCGAGAGGTAAGTACACGTTTGAGACAGAAATAATAAGAAAGAGACAGACGTTTTTTTTATATCTTTAAAACGTTTACCTGCTACCCTTACGGCGCTTTTGGGTTTCTTCGACACAAACCCAATGCGTGAGAAACTGACTCATACTCTTTAGATTTCTGCAGTCTTGGTAGAAGTGATACACTTAACCAGATAACTTAACCCTTTCTTGACTAATTTAATTAGCTAATTTATCTCTTAATAATTATATTCACTAAAATCATTTTTTTTATTTTATTATGGCCGAAAACAATTTGAAGACGACGTATTGTATATGCAAATATGGGAAAAAGAATATTTGATTTTTGGCTAACTTACACACATTTTGGAGACAAGCAAATACAAACTACTGTTAAAAAGTAATAAAGTGAAAACAATAGAAGCTTATGAACCAAAAAAAGAGAGCCGTACACAGTATCAAAACCATTGATCAAATTAAGCCGGTCTGCTACGTATTAACTTTTAAATAAAATTGTACATGCCTTAAAGGTCATTACAAGAAAAGGGATTGTGAGAACTAAACAAGACTCGTGGGATCTTTTTACCTTTTTCGACCGCTGTAACTCTGGTACTCGTAGTATGTATTTCATAACTCTTTCGTTTCTAATTCGTAGTATTTTTAATACCAGCTACTTTTGGTTTTTGGTTATAGAATGGCGGACATTCAAGGAACGCCTCCTTAAGGCGTTCCCTTCGTTGCTTTAAACTCTTACGTATTGCTGCTCTCCTTGTAAGTCTGATACATATTAATCCGATTCTTTAATCAATTTTTCATATTTGTCAAGCAACCTGTCCAAACGGAAGAACTATTTTTAAACTTCCATTCTAAAAATATGCATTGATTTAATTATAGTCTCAAAAGGACCAGGAGAGCAAAGTCAAGTGAGAGATCCAAAGTGGTAATTTCTTAAGACACAATTTCTTAATAATCTCGTCTTTCTCAGGTCCACTAGGATAACAGATACTAAAAGGAGGTTCTAATACGACCAACGTAAAGAACTATAATATAAAATGTGCGTTTGTTTTTTTTTCAAATGTTCATCTGCAGGATCTAACGTTTGCGCATCGACTACCTGAGAAGGAAATAGGGCGCGCCGCCGCCGCGCCGGCGCAGGACTTAAAAGTTCCTCTAGTCAGATTATGTTAACCTGGTAGCCGACGACGAAGAAGGCACGCTTTACACTTAGTTTTGTGGTAACAAAAATTAAACAGCCGCTAAACACGTGTTTACCGCTTTGACGAGTGTTTAGCTTAACACGATCATTGCTTAAATCCTTTTTTGTAGTAAGACTGAATTGTTTAAAACACTCTAGCAAACTTTGAAGAAACGACGCAATCAGTTTATTGCAAATATGAACATAAAAAAAACATTTGGCAGGTGATAATAAAATAAAATTTTAGAAAAAGAAGGAATAACAACGAAAAAGAAAATAATCTAAAACTTTGTTATTAAACGAAATATGAAAAAGAAATATGAATCATTATAAAAACAATATTCAAATTTTAGCCACCAGAACACCAGGAGCGCATACTAAGCAAGAGATAATGTACAAAGGATATCTTTTATCCTTGTCTACCGGGGACCGATCAGGTAGTTATTTTTTATGCAAGGAAGGGCCAAGTAACTTCGTATTTTTAGCCGCGCCCTCCTTACACACCCTTACTAAGAAACCATAAAGAAATAAGTAATAAAAGCGATGGAATGTTTCCTAAAATAATATCAGTATTTTGTTACATAGTCCCTTCTTATTTATGTTATCCCGGTCACTGTGGGACCGAATGTTTTATATTGCTGTTTCTTATTTCTGTTTCGCCGCCGCCACGAACAATTTCGCCAATCATATTTTTCTATGAATAATCTATTTATTATATTTTTCTATTATCTGAAAATGTTTAATGACATCTTTAAAAATTTAATGTATTGTATATTGATTGTATAACATTTTGTAGCTGCTATCTAAGGAATAGTAAAGGGACTGCAGAAATAAAAAAATGATAATGTATATTTGAATTAAATTGGATAACCAATATTAAAAAAATGTAATATCAATAACAAAATAACGAGAATCTTAGCTATTTTTTTTTCTTTTTCTTATGTTTTTAATTTAAGTCCATATAACCCAGTGTTTGCAGTGTCCTCCTAAAATAAAACCATTTATGTACAGCAAAATTATGTTTCATTTGCATAAAACAAGTTAGTTCACATGGTTCCACAGGAAAAGTGCAAGGTGCGCAAAAATATGCATGAAGCAATTCTCTCTATCCTTTCTTTCGTAACTTATGCAGGCGTATGAGAAGAAAGAATAGAATATTTACCTGTAATATGCATTTGTGGGAAATAAAGGCAACGAGAGAATTCCAACCGAAGCCCATCTAGACACGCGGCAGCGTGTCAAGCCAAGTTCAAGCAAAAATGAAAGGAACGGGCTAGCCAGCGCCAAGTGTATATTTACACGAACCATTTGGTGGCACTTTTGACCCTTCTATAACTTAATACCTATTTAACGTAAACACATGAAACTCCGTGAGTTTAATAAGGTCTATAAGGACACCTAGAAGCCCAAATTTCATGAAGCTAACTCAAACTGTTTAATAGATATGAAGGTCAAAAAGTCATAAAAATTAGTATTGACTCACTGACTTATAGTAGCAAAACCTAACGTACTTCCAGATGACCTAGAAGGATGAAATTTGGATCTATAATTATGTGTAATCGTAGGAAAAAATCGGAAAATGGAAAAAAGTTAAAAAATAGGGGGAGTGGGGGGGGGGGTTCCCCCCCTAATTTTTAACTTTTTTCTATTTTCAGATTTATTCCTACGGTTACACACAATTATCGATCTGGATTCCAAATTTCATCCTTCTAGGTCATCTGGAAGTGGGTTAGGTTTTGCTACTGGTTAGGGTAACAAAACCTAACGTACTTCCAGATGACCTAGAAGGATGAAATTTGGAATCCAGCTTGGTAATTGTGTGTAACCGTAGGAAAAAATCTGAAAACAGAAAAAAGTTAGAAATTAGGGGGGGAAATCCCCCCCCTCCCCCTATTTTTTAACTTTTTTCCATTTTCCGATTTTTTCCTACGGTCACACACAATTATCGATCTGAATTCCAAATTTCATCCTTCTAGGTCATCTGGAAGTAGGTTAGGTTTTGCTACTATAAGTCAGTCAGTCCTAAACGCGCGCTAAACAACCGGCCAACGCGACGGTGTGTCTTCGGCGGCGCGCGGCACCACATTAAATCTCAATACCTGCCTAGTTTTCTTTACAAAAAGTAATGATATCCCACCAAAAACATAAATGTGAAAAAGGAGAGCCAAGTTCAATACAAAAATTATGTTTGGCTGTAGGCTTCGCCGCAAAAAGAATGGAGATCTAATTGAGTGCCAAGTTCTATGATCTTAAAGTAGGTAAGATTTGACTTGGCCAGTTTTTATCAGATTTAAAATACATAAAATTATATAATATGTTGAATAACTTTATAAAATGACTGATGTAATAAAAACTGGCCAAGTCAAATCTTACCTACTTTAAGATCATAGAACTTGGCACTCAATTAGATCTCCATTCTTTTTGCGGCGAAGCCTACAGCCAAACATAATTTTTGTATTGAACTTGGCTCTCCTTTTTCACATTTATGTTTTGGTGGGATTTATATTACCTTAGTAAATGGTCAAACCAAACAACATAATAAAAGAAGGAACAACATAGTCAGTAAGAGTAAAACCTGCAGATATACATATTATTATATCGCCTCTTTGCATCGACAACGTGATATTATATCCAATGTATTTTATATTGACGATATCACGTTGTCGATGCAAAGAGGCGATGTAACCAAATATTAACATTTACTAAGGGTTTCAAAGGAAATCCTATGACATTCAACATCTCATGTTATTAAATACTTTTAATATTAAAAAAATCGAGGGGTCTCTATGGGAATAATTTAAAAGCTATGGGAAAATTCCATCTCACCAAGATGAATCCCACAGTTACCAGGGTAGCATCGAATAGAGATAGGTCGAAAATCCCAAGCGGACGTCAAGTTTCCCACGGTCTCAGCAATATTCTTAAGTGCATTGAATAAAAGAGTATCATCCTTATTTAGATGCAAAGTGCCAAGGTTCTTTGCATGATGTAAAGTATTAGTTATATTCCTTTGACACCTACATAATATGTTTATAATTCCTATGGTACAACGTATCTATTTCCTTAAACCTTGACGAGAGGCAAACCAATAATAGTAGTTGTAAGGCTACACGAAACTGGCTAGTAATGTAGTCCTATTAAAAATTGTTATCCAAAAATATTAAAATCGAAATTTAGATAATTTTCATGGGAACGACGCATATTATTTTCTCAGGAGTAACAGGGCATCAGAACAACACAGGGGCTATTATTCCCACAGTAGTGACTCGCGTCACACGCTACCGCCGAGCCAGGTAAACGTTTTCAACGGTTATCCTGTGAACAATATTAACGTCCTGGGAACCACAACGGAAACATGGGAGTTTCAACCTTTTTTGTCCGATGCTATCCTGGTAAACGTGAGATACATTACGTTTGTTGTCACCAAAGACCACCAAAGTTATAAAAGATAATTGAATGACGATGACATACATTTATTACAAATACTCGACACAAAAAAATGATTTTTGTATATCCAACATGATATCAGAAGTTAAATTCCACCGATTTTCCATTTAAGAACCTCAAAGCTCCATAGAAACCGAAATACATATTTAAATGAATAGATACATCTGTTATTTTAAAATTCTTTAAACATCGTGGGTAGAACTTGTTAACTCCGTTCACTCTCTTCACCTCCAGTAAAAATATGGTTAAGTTTTTGCACCAGAAGATCACAATTAAATACAAGTTGTTGTGGATATAACCACAAACACTTATTCAACAAAATAATATTTAGACCAACAGAGATGTCGAAATTCTTAAGCAACCGAAACATTCCCATGGTCCCGAGTGTATTCCCTTGAGGAATTTCATAAAATTACTTAGCCATGGGAACTAAAACTTAGTTTTCTCAGGAGTAACAGGGAATCAGACCAAAAAAGGAGGTCTAATTCCCATATTAATGACCCGATTCACACACAAGTTCACACAACGGCCAAAGCAGGTAAACGTTTTTCAACGGTTTCCTGTGGGACTATGGGAATCGTATTTGAGGCATGAGAATTTTTACTCCTTCTGACTTATGCAACTCTGGTCACCATGAGATACATTACTTTGATTGTCACCAAATTTTATAAGAGCTATTTTTTTTTATCTATCAAATTTATCTTTCAGGTAGAAATTCCATTAAAAATGATGTACAGTTGTACAGTAATATAATAATTGTAGGTGGCCATTAAAAAAAAATAAAGTAATTAAATCTACTATAATAAACACATCATACTTAATCGCAAAACTTATGTTTTATCATTACTTAACTCGATGGTACGAGTAGACTTACTGAGTTTTTTCGGGGCAGCCATACTGTGGTTTCTCTTATGCACTTCAATATCAAAAAGATGAACGAAGCTGCACTTCAATATCAAAAAGATGAACGAAGCCAAAATGCAACAATATTATTTGCAATGCATCTCACCAAGCCTGCAATAAAAATCTGACAAATCCCACAGCTACCAGGACAACATTGAGTACAGAGAGATCGAATATCACACAAATCACTTGTAATTCCCATGGCCTGAAGAATATTCCCTCACAACATTATGAAAAAGAATTTAGTCCTGGGAACTAAAGTTATATTTTCTCAGGGGTACTAGGGCAACATATACATAGAGGAGCTGTAATTCCCACAGTCAGGGCGCGCATCACACGCAACAGCAAAAGCAGGTAAACGCTCCTCAACGGTTTCCTGTGACTTCGTGGGAATCTCGGTCATGACATGGGAATTTTGACTCTTTCATCTTATGCAACCCTAGTCATCGTGAGACACATTATTGAAATTGTCACCAAATAAGTGTTAAGCATGCCAAAGTCTTAAGTATTCCATTTTTTTTTTTGTAAATGGCACGAAACTTTAACGATAGTAAGCGGTAGTTTTACTTAAGTTTGGTCCTGAAAACCAAAACTTTATTTTCTCAGAAATAACCGAGCTTCAGGAAAGGACAAGAGTTGTAATTCCCATCGCTGCAGTTCGCGCCACACCCAACGGCTATAGCAGGTAAACTTTTTTCAACGGTTCACTCGTGAATAATAAATAAGACGCTGTGGGAATTGCGGCGGCATCATGGGAGTTTCGACCTCTTTCATTTTATGCTACCCCGGTAGCCGTGAGACACATCGCTCCATTTGTTGTGGATCTCTGTCACTGCGAGCGGCGGGTAAAAACGGTTTTAACGTCTATCCTGTGAATAATGGACGCCTCATGGGAAACACAACGGATGCATGGGAGTCTCGAACTCTCTTCGTTTTATGCTACCCTGGTTACCGTGAGATAAATTACTGTGATTTTTGTAAATCATTTCACACGCGCTGGAGTAGCAAAGTCAGGTAGAATGTTTAATTTTATTTGAAACAACAGGCAACTAGGGACTTGTATACATAGAATGCTTAATTTTTAACAGAAACGTGTAAAAAATTATTCTGATAAAGCTATGGTTTCAATGCTAACTAAACTTACATTAGAAACTTCGTCAAATACCAGGAGCACAGACAGAGTTCACAATGTTATTAGAAATACAAGGATAACAGACCATCGAGGAAGTTGAATAAACTAAGTACAATTTGCTAACTGAATTCCTTGTACCATCAATAATTGATTAAGGCACCATAAAGCCTAAATGAATTTAAATTCTTTATTACATATAATATTTACAGGATCACGATTTATTTACGACTTATTTTTAAGTAGAAAAGTAACAAAAATAGTAAGCAATTTAAATAAAAGTTACAAAAAACGTAGAAAACAAATCTTTTGATTATAAACAACATTGTCAGAATTTCTGTTCCTTTAAAAGTTCAGGCAATATCTCACGGTAACTAGGGTAACAAGAGTTCAAGGAGCCAGCTATTCCCTTCCAAGTCCCTTGCATAACGTTGCTGTTTCCCACGCAACCATGATTGTTCACAGGAAATTGTAAAAAACTGTTTACCTGCCCCATTCCTTGCTTGTGACCCGAGCAATAACTGTGGGAATCAAACCTCCAGTGTTTCCCTGATGCCCTATTACTCCTGAGAAAATAAAATACTCGCACTCAGGACTATAAAATATTTATGAAGGCTTTATGTTAATGTTTGAACAAGTAACATGAAGAAAATTAAATCGTAGGTGGTTAATATTAGTTTCCTAATTTCAATTAACTATATATTCCTTTGGAGGCCAAGATCCACTTCGGGTCGCTGGGCCAGCGGAGTAAGTAAGTATATTTTCCTTTATACAAATACGAGTAGGTAGGTAGTACAAGTACAAACTTTAACGATGATCTATAAAAAGAACGAAAAACCTGTTTAAAAGAGTATTTCTTCGCACATATACAATGCGAAATAGGAATGCATGGTAATTTTTTTACGTAAGAGGGAGCGACGTGCAATCGAGTCACCCGATGGTAATAGAAATTTTACCATTTTACGAACTGGAATATTATAAGGATCATGGAAAATAAAGGTCCCGATCGTCTTCTTTCTGCCCTATGTTTTCCTGGTAACTATGGAATAAGACTTAGTAACAAGTTCCCGTAGCGCTTGGTTCCCTATCAGTCACCTGACGTAATTTTTTTCATAGTTTTATAGGTAGTACAAATTACACCACGAGGGTCACAAAAAATAATATTCCGGTAAGAATTTCGACTTTCCTTTACCTTATGTTCCCCTTGTAACGTTGGGACTTAATATCTACTTATTGCATCATCATAAACCTTTATTACATAAATAATGAAATATTTATTATACCGTTTTACAGAGATGCAGAAAGCGAAAGAGTTTTAGCTATTTTACTCACGATGACTAGGGAAATAATATGATGAGATGTTGAACATCACAAGGCTCCCTTTGATCCTTGGGGCGCCCCTACAGGTAAACAACGGGAAAGGATTCAGCGTATAATATGTAGAGAATTTCATTCATGCGTTTTTGTTCTTGCCAACCTTTGTGGATGATGGAAGTTATATTTGTAAAATGTTTTAACATTTCTCTGTACCTGATCACACAATTTTAACAATGTAGGTACAACTTCATGTTTCTCGTAATTGTTCTCGAATCATACCTTTTTGAAGGCAAGAAAAATCTTCTATAGTGTTATGCAATCCTAGTGATCGTGGGATCAAACACCGTGATTGCCCCGTATAAATCACCGTCGATAACCAAAATTCCCACGAATAAGTAAGGGAGTAAAACAAGCTCGACTTGTTTGTGGTTGTATTCTCAAGACGACTAGGATCACAGAAGTTGGCAGGAGTTGTTTATTTATACAGCAAGACACCAAAAAGGAATAGATATAATATATAACAAAATAACAAACAACCGAATTCTAAGGACAATTTGACTTGAGCTGACAAAGCAAGACAATTTTCGTGGGTGAAAAGAAAAGGATCTTATGATATTCGTCAGTTTCTTAGAATTACCAGGATGGTATAGACCAGCAAGAGGTATCAATATTAATTCAAGGAGGTGGGGTTAGTTTAAAATCTCAAAACCCGCCCCATATTTACCTGCACCCTTGCACCGTGCGGTAAATCTATGGGAAACATGGCGTTTGTGTCTCAGTTCCATTATACTCATGATTCCCCAGTACCCGTGAGACGTAAATTACCAAAATGGCACATCTTAGAGGTCGATCAAATTTTGCCTACGTCAACACAATATTTCTCAGCGATACATATTACTATTATATAGAATTGGTTTGTCACCCTCATAAAACTTAATGTTTAATAACAGAATGGTTAGTACCTAGATAAATTCTCGAATTTCGGTAAAAGCTTGTAACGTTAAATCATTCGGAACACCCATAAATGTAGTGTAGTATCAGGATACTCAGGGCTCAGAAGCCCTGATGAGTATTGAAATTAATAATGCTCTATATTCAGATGGAATAATAATCTGAACAAAAAAAAATCATAAACGCAATATACAAGCAGCCCTATTGTAACTTCCCCCACCCATCTCCCAAAATAAATATTATGGATGTCCCATACGACCTTCGGTAATTTGAAGGCAGTTACCAAAAAAGTTTACCTGCTTACATTTGAAAACAATCTTGGGAAGAATCTTCATGGGAAATATTTCGGCTCTACGGAAACATTTAGTATCTTATGGCTTATGATGCCGTAGTAACCGTGGGATACCCCGTGACGATTATCAAAATATAATTTTATGTTAAAATTTCGTTCGATAAAACTAAATCTCGGTATTAATATTCCCAAGAATACAAGGGCTCCATAGAAGATAGGAGATACTTGCAAAGTGCGAACGTATTCTAAAGAAAATTATTTTTTGAATACACAAGTATTAGAAAAATTGCTTGCTTTTCATATAATAAAAGCTCAAAAAGGCGTTATATTTTCGAGTAATTAAATATGCCATGCCTCAAAGGAATCATCTTAACATTTCCTTATGAATCTCAAATGTACCAGGAAAACATAAATTAGTAAGAGGCAAGAAGACGTAACGGCCATTTTAAAGGCGGAGCTAAGTGTTAACAAAATATCGCGGAACGCACCGCCCCAAATGTTTTTGTACCGTTACCGTACCTGCACCCTTCTGCAAGCGAGATTTCTAAGTGGGGTCGGTATAAGAGGGTGAAAACGTCTCAACTACATCTACAGATTTCTGTTGCCTTGGTAGCAAAGATATCAATAACCTATTGGTTAATAATTTATCTTTTAGCAAACAAACGCTTGGCCGGTTTCACCGCTCTCAGATTGCCCTACTTAGATGCTGTTTCTTTATAATTAAAAAAAGAAACATCATTGTCCTCTGTATTATCACGAACTTATCTGCCAACGGAGAAATATTATATTATTATTATTGCACATAAAAGACCTAAGAAGGGCATCTTGTTAAGGAGGAGAGTATTTTTTAGCCTAAGCGAGACCTACGAACTTGTGTGGTACTCAGGACTAAAGGAGTTCGTTCTACTTCTTTTTTCGTATCCAAAAAAACCTAATCTTTATGATTTTTTTTTTAAATTAACCTACGCCTCTACTACAGATTCACCAATATCTTATACGATAATTCTGGCCACTAACCAGAAAAAAATAATTAAAATATCTTTCATAACATCCAACGGCTGAAATTATAATGTCAACTATCCATTGCTTACCAGCTACGACGGTCTCCGCGCGCGGCAGCCTTTGCAGCACGTGGTGGATAAGCCCCACATCTGTGCACGCCTGCAGGTTGCGCACGCTCTTGCGCAGGATCGCGATGAACACCGACCATATTTCTGCCTGCGAATAAGAAAAAAACACTCTTAATTTGACTGGATTCATGTGATGAATATTTGTGACAAACATTATTGATAAAATTGGCGACCAATTTGTTTGAGAAGTTGTCTATTTACTACAAGAGAGGTCGCCGGTTTGATCCCCGCAAGGAACAGACATTTGTGTGCCTGAAGAATGATGTCTGTTTGTATCGATCTGTGTGTTTATAGTAATAATAATGTAGTGTGTATTTACAATAAAAAAAAGTATTAACGGCATTATTCAATTACCATCAACGGTCTGTTTTTGTCTCCTTAGTATTCAAAACAAAGTTGTAAGAAATTCCATGTATTTTTTAAGTCAAACCATCATCATTACATCAAAATCCAAGTCCAGCCAAAACATTAATGTGTATTAAACTTTGTGACCAAAATGACCTCAACCGCACCTTTTACGTATAAAGTGAATAACTAGACGCGGGCCAACTTAAAGTACCGCCTCTTAAATTTAAACTTTCCCGAATGCCCAGGCTGTCGCCACTGAGCTCATTTCGCTAATGAATGACGTCACAAACGGCCACCCCTCAGACTTAAAAGGTCAACTCACACACACACACAACCCGAGCGCCACCATAACAACTGCCAACTTGTTACAGATGTCACAGTAAAATTGCAACAACAACCACGTTATTAAATCTCGCTCAAAAGAAACATTTCGATTAATTGTGATCCGACAATATGGTTCAAAAGGACAATGCAAAAGACTGGGATCAAAAATAAAAAAATGTTGTGCAGATTTGGTATATATGTCGTGGCCATATCGTAGAATTGATAATTTCATGAAATGCTCGACCATTTCGTGAAATGGTTGCATTTCGTGAAATGGTCAACTGTCTATTGGCCACATCATAATGTGGTTTGGTCAGATCGATGATTGAAAATCGTTTCTCGATTTGGGCAGCTATACGGGCTGACTACTTCATGATGTGGTCAAGATTATTTTGATAATATCGTAAAATAGTTACATTAAGTGCCGGTAGAGGCGCTGCAAGCGCTTTGTTTATGTGTAAAAGATGGCGGCCGCGGACCATATGTTCTGAGCCGCGGACGGAATAATACAAATGAATGTTTAAGTTGACATGTTTGATTGAAAATTCGGACACGCACGTTCTATTCGGACACAGTGGCTGAATTGACACTTTTATTTTTAATGTTTTTACTGTAAATTTGGACATCATCGATTTTTGAGTCAAATTAAAAATTTCTTTCGGGTTTATAAAAAAAATAACCACGAAGGCTAAGGCGGGAGCAGAGCTCCCGCCTTAGCCTTCTAATCTATATCCATCCGAGTCGATTTCCGCCTCCGATAGATTTTTTTCATTCTGAAATATTTGCGACAACTTTGTTTTTTCACGATCCGGCCAAACGTGGATGACAAAATCGTGAAACGTAGACGATTTAACGATCTGGCCAAATTGAGTTGGCCACATCATGAAATGCAACCATTTCACGAAATGATCGAGCATTTCATGAAGTGAGCAATTCAACGATATGGCCACGACATATAGACTACGAAGTAGATCTAATAAACACCTTTAACTTTTATTATGGCGTCGACAAAATTGGTCCTAGTGAAGAAAAATATGTTTATTTTTCTTTAGATTATAATCTAGCGTATTGAAACTGAAACCCAATACCAAATTAATCCGAAATCGGATTTGAAGCTAGGAACCCTGGGGCGTTCGTGCAGAATCTGAAATTGCTAAGTTGCATTGTAATTTTAATGAATCTTAAAAAGTGTAGGTACTAGTAGTTACTAATGATGTCTAGTAGGTACTAAATAGTATAAGTTTTTCTCAATTTAGTTGATTGTGTTGATGAAGAAGGAATTATAACTATATTATACAGAAAGAGAAATGATTTATTATACAATTATAGTGTATTGCCAAACCGTATATTTAATGAAGTGACCCACGCGAAACTACCAGGGCAACACGAGCGGTAAAGAGCTCCTGTAAACATCTCAGTTACATTAGCATAAATTAGCGTGAATTAAGCGGCGCGCACACTGCCTCACAAATTAAAACGACTGGCTGGAGCCGCGGGGAGTCCGTTTCATTAAAAATGCCGGCGCCCGGCGATGCAGTTGGCATTATTACTGGCCTTAGGGCTAGTACATAGTGACCGGAGCCGGAGGCTTTTATTTTCTCGGAGGAACGTGTCACTTTAAAGACATTAAAACTGCACAATGAACGACGTAGTGTAATGATTGACTTTGTGCAATGATATCTTGGGGGATAAAAAGGTAGCCTTTGTCACGCTTCAGCTGCCGGTGGTGTTGTGGACGTGAAGGCTCGTCTATTCCCAGGACACCACCATCAGGCAAGAAGGAGCACCCCGGGGCTTAGTGGGTAAACTCCGCCCTTTTCAGGGCGTGGGAGTCCAATACACCAACCTCCTCCCCCGAAGGAGGGTGACGGTACGTAACGTATTCCCCGGGTAAAAAAAAAGTCACGCTTCAGCTCCTAAACTATCCCCACACCAAAAATCACATCTGTCCGTTGTATTTTGTTATACTACTTCAGTTGGTAGACAGACACGCAGCCCACCTGATGGCAAGCGGACACTGCGGCCTATTCCGTTAAGGGACACTTAACCAAGAAGCGTCGCTCAATGTGCTGCCAGACTGTAGGCTCATCTAGTCTTCGAGCCTTTGATTTCAAGTGTACTGGCTCACACATTAATACTGCCGGAACACAGCCAAAGCTGTTATGGCGGCAGATTTCACCTGCGGAGGTGGTAGCTAGCCAGCCGGACTCTGAAAAAGTCCTACCACCAAACTCAAGGCGTTTTATACACGAGCGGCTGAATCACTGTTCCACGGAGGCGGTTGTTCTGTCAAAACGTGAAAGAAATAATGAATATTATCTTCCTCCATAGTCCTTGCTCAAAGTCTAGTCTATGTCTGTGCCAAATTTCCATGTTTTGATGTGAACGTTTAAGTTTCAGACAGGCAGAAAGTGTTACCTCGAAACAGATCTATCTATTTTGTGGTGGTGGTTTAAGTATCGAGCCGAGAACTCGGTTCAATTCCCGGGCCCCGTTATAACGTTTTTTCTCTGGTGGTGAATAAGCTAGTAATTGTAACGATAACATGATTTTAAGGATGGAGGCCTTTGCTCCGCATTGGTACATGAATAGGCTAATATGAATTATTCTAAGCATAATTTAACACAGATTTAACCGTCCAGCTCCGGCCTGCAGTCGCAAGTGGATTACAGCTTAACACTCCCGTATTGTTTCCGAGGACGGCTGCTAACTTTTTAGTCGGCCGGATTATCCCGCCGTGTGCCCCGGGGATTTTATCGTCATCTCAGTTAATTTGGGAGATGATAAAATCGGATGATTCTATTACTAATGTGACTTTTATGAGGATCTTCGAGATGAGACGATGATATAAGATTAAATTCGCTGTAAGATATTAATGCTTTTATCATGTTGGGTCGATCAATCGTCACAAAGTTGGCAAGTCAGTCCCGAAAATGGTCCGCGGATTGATAAATCACAAATCAGAGCTGTTATCGAAAAAACCAACAATAATTTAGCTTGACCTTGGACATGAACCCAGGACCAGCACAGCTCGGTGCTTAGCTCACTAAACCATCGAGGTGGAGGCAGTCAGTAAAATTATTGGAATATTTGAGGCTAAGTCAAATCTATTTTCAATTACAATCACTTAAGGTGCACCAATCACAACTGGCAGGAGATGGCGCAGAAAAGACATATGTGAAGACTAGTTAGGTAATTATAAATACACGCATTTCAGAGATTTTGCATCAAATAAGCCAGACAGAATACTGTGCAAATAGCGTACGTGAGAACTTCAAGTGGATGTTTAACAACTGGAACTCGGTTGTGACTTGTGAGACGACCGTCAAACTTCGCAGAAATAGTTAACATGAAGCTAGGTTATACTGGTTAATTACTGAGTATTTATGATTAAATGTATGTATCATCTATATTTATACTCATATATACTAATATATATGAGTATAAATATAGATGATACATATTATATAGAGGAAAGATTTGATTGTTTGTTTGTATTGAATAGGTTCTGAAACTACTGAACCGATTTGAAAAATTCTTTCTCTGTTGGAAAGCTACACTCTCCCCGAGTGATATACGGTACTTTTTATCGCGGAAATGTGGCGGGAAAGGGGGATATTTGAAAAAAGAAATTACGCGCTGGTGAAACCGTGGAGGGGCCGCTAGTTGTCAAATATAAATGTTTCACTTCAAATAATAATATATTTAAATAATAATAATCACCAGAAGGATCGCTGATGCGTTTCCGGCCTATGGGGGTATGGGGGGGTGAGGGCTTCCGGCACTCTCACAAGCCAGACGAACACAATAGTAGTCACTATTATTTCACGCTGGTGTTATGTGAGAGGGTGGTACTTCCCCGGACGAGCCGGCCCATTCGTACTGTAAAACAGCATGGCTCTACTACTACAAAACTCTTTCAAAAAAATAAGAAACATTTAATCCGATAAGTAGGTAACGACGGCTTCCTTTGAACCTTCACAGTAAATGATAAATTGGAATTACTATTTGTATTTTTCTAGTTGATTCGCAAATTATAGCGAGCACGGTAGGAAATCAAAGCTAGGAGCCGTCTGCAAAAGCGATCGAAATAAAAAAATTCATTCCAAATACCTCTGCCTAAGATGTAGGGTTGTCTCAAGTATCTTCTTGGTTACTATGGCTAAAAATAAATCTGGAGGTTTATAATGTAACCGTAAATTCATTGAATTAGTTCCTGGCTAGTGGCTTGATTAATTAATTTAACATTATAATAATATCCTTCAGCCCGTTCAAGTGAAATAGATATTGGAGGTTACATAATTTTACAGGAAAACGAAATTTTTAATTCCATTTAAGAAAATTCAAATAAGAACAAAAGTTGCAAATGCGGGTTTGTTGCATTTTCAGACGAAAATACATGAGGCAGTCTCTACACTTTTCCTCTTAAGAGTCGCCATTACAGCGTTATGTGTGTTTAAATTATAGTTCCATTTTTAGCTACGAAAGGTCTGCGAACTAAATATTACAAATACTGGAACATAAAAAAGGCCAATCGCGTTTTTATTAGATATTTAGAGAACGTGTCCTTTTCTCTCTATAAATAGATTATCGAAATGCCTCTATAGTTTATGGGTAATCCGATCCAAGCAAGATTAATGAAATAATACCCTTTATTTTGTTCTGGTAACCCTGCCCTCGAGAGCAGCGGAATTCCCGCGAACTTGTAATTTGTCCGAGATTGTGCCGCGGACGGCGGAAGAATGTAATATAATTACAACGGCATCGTTACGCTTTTGTGTTGAACTCCCCCAGTTTCTGCTGCCCTGGTACTCCCGACCGCTCGCGTGTTTGATTCAGGCCTAAAATACAAGGGAAAACGGCCATTTTGCCGACCCTAAAAATAAAAGAGTACAAGAAAATGGCCATTTTGTTTGCTTACTCTAAGGAATTGCGGAAAATTAAGTATTGTCAAATTTTTTATGTGAATCGCCGGCTTCTAAAGCTGTTTTACGCGACTGGCAGCAACGATGGATATTTTTATCATTATAATATTGGCCGCATTTTTTTTCTTATTAACTAACCTAAAGATCTCCGTTATATAATCTAATAATTGAACAGAAATTATTTAGTCCTCCTTGCGTATACGGCAACAGCAGCCAAAGAATCAAATAATCTGATTGAACATTTACGATACGATTACAATTGGATTTTTAACCCGGTCTGTAAGCAGATAAGGTGGAGGCGACGAGGGCATTACCAGTTACGAATTTACCCTTACCTGCCACAAAATTTATTCATGGGCAGCCTAATTCATTAAAACACCTATAATGCAATCAGGTCAACGCTTAAACTTACACCTAGTTTTGAATTCCGAACAACCTCGCAACTCCATTACACGCGCCTAACAGTTGGGTACACGTACCAGGCACGCATAACGAGCGAGAAGTTATCCTCCTCTTCCTGGTACAAGTTACACGCAGCGCGTGTGATCTCCTCGGCGCTTATGTTGTCCTGGTAACGAGCTCAGTTACGTGACAAACAAATTAAGCTCATTTGTGAAGTTTTGTTTGAATTTGAGGTTGCCTCGTAAGTTGAGATTGAGTTTTAGTCGAGTATCGTACACGAGATGTTGAATTGCATACCAGTTTTCCATGGCAGTATAAAAAGAGGTAGTTTCTTTCAACTACAAAATAAGTATATAGTTATAACAAAATAAGTAGGTCGTTGTATATTAAGGACCTTGTAACTCCCCAACGTAGTTGTTAAAAATGTGAATTAACACTTTGGATCCCCGAACTGGACTCCTGAAGGAAAATTGGCAGCGACGCACAGCCGGAATTTTAGAAGGTGGTGATATACAATTAGGTAATTAAACTCTTTCAAAGTCCCATAATATGCTTCATAACAATCAATTTGAAACCAGAACTAAGAATAATAAGAGTGAAGTAAGTAAATAATGCTAATGTAGAAAACTCTAGGCAACTCATAGCCAATTCTTCGTCATTCCATTCCACTAAAATACATTTTCTACTTAGCAAAGTCTGTAAGAAAATATTAACCTCGTAACTAGATCTGGGGGCACGGCAGTGCCCCCGCCAAGTCGAGCGCGAAGCAAACACTGCCGTACCATCCTTTACTGGAACCATTTCGCCGCATTTTCAGGCCTCTATTTGAGAACCTCTGGATAAGACCAGAACGCAGAAATTTTCGTCATCCAGTAAGCTATAATCACATACTTAAAATCCAAAATTTCAAGGCTGTAAGTCATTTAGTTCCGAAGTTAAGCGAAAGCAAAGTTTCGCATTTATGACAGACACTCACTGACTCATTCACTCACTCACTGATGATCATCATAATAGAAGTAGTACTTCCCATAAACTCAGAGAGCTGAAATTTGGTACAGAGTTAGGGTTTAATGGCCACATAAAGGGAAAACTATAAAAACCGGCCAAGTGCGAGTCGGACTCGCCCATGAAGGGTTCCGTAGCAGCAAGTATCATCATAATATAAAAGTTCTTGTAGTTCTTTGTAAGTTTGATCGACGTTTTTATATTTGAGTTGATTGAATGAGAGGAAAATTGCGGTTTACGATTTATGACGTTTTAAAAAAAAACTAATTACTTGATCTCGTTCAAACCAATTTTCAATGGAAGTTTGCATGGTAATGTACATCATATCGATACCTCCAATGAACACTACGCTAACTTCAAAAGTGCAGGTTTACAGGAGGAGCTCTTGAAAGAAAAAAGTTGATAAAATCTTTATTTTTGTAGTTATTTTCTTTATATTTTTTGTGTGAGTAACTAATTTACTGATGCTTAAGATCCGCATAGTAACATTTAAAAAAACTTATGGGTTTTTTAATTAGCCTCACTTAGCGGGATGTAACGCAGAAAGCTCTAATTTAAGATCGGGATACACTCCGCCAATCCTAAGTTAGCGGATTATATTCGGGAATATTACAGGCTACAAAATAATAAATTAAATGTATACTACATAAAATAAAATTAATAATTACATTTAAAATCGACTTCATTACCAATTTAGAGTATTTTGAACAATGTTTTTATTATAATAAGATCGTAATTTATGAAAAAGAAAAGTTAGCGTTTTGTAGTAGGATAAGCCGAAAATCGTTGAGCCGTTATACAAGCCGCTAACAAATAAATAGCGTAGAGTATCTTAACTGTGTCATAACTTAGCGGCCTTTCGTCCATATTGGTAACTAAGCTTATGTAACCAGTTCCAAAAAATATTATTTTTTCGTTGGTGTTTTAAGTAGTTGTGAGGGAAGAATTATTTTTCCACTTCGTAGATTAAATTATTTCCATTATAGTAACCCGAGACATTGTGCAAAAAATCCCGATATGTTGTGGGATTGTTGTGATATACAACTGGCTCGGTGTAGTTGATTTGAATTAAAACGTACTATACAATACACTTTTAAATCATTTATTAATACTTAGAAAAATTTTAGGCAGTGGCCTACTGTAATATCTTAAATTTTAATTGCTGAATAGTTGCACTTATTTCTGTGTCAATATCATGATAATTATTTGGTATTTTGTCGTTTTTAACTGCTGAATTTATTTATTAAATTTTTGTTTCCTTCATTAGAATGCCCAACACTTATGCGATGGATGGGTTATTATTTTCCACAAAACGATTAATTATAGCATGCCATCCTTCCAAATGGCTGCCATCCTTAATACTGTTTAACTGTTCCCCTTCACAATACCAGATTTTAATGAATCTTGTAGCCAGTTACGATCGAAGTAAAAATTTAATTGTGCTATTAGATCAGCTAATATATTTTATAAGCAATTGGCCCAAACCTGCACATCTTGCAACATGCCGCCTCTGAGCTGGCTTGATACTTAGCTGTTCTGCTTTTTTAAAAAGACTTTGACTAAAGTGGTTAAAACAATCTTTTACATCTGTTTGAGGATATGGTTTCTGAATGCCATTAAAAGCAAATCTTCAAAAGCAACAAGCATTTTACGTGGTTTCCAGAGAGGAAATTTAGTTTTGATTATTTGTAAAGGATTTTTTTTTCTTGTCTTGGTTTTGGAGGATGGCAAAAAACAATGGTACTATTTTTGGGTAATAACAATCTAGCTGTGAATGGTAAAGTAAAAAAAATCAAAAGTGCAAGTAACAACTTTTTCGTCAAAATTCTAACGTCATTTAAATCAGCCAATAAAAATATGAAAAACAATCGTTTCCTCCATAACTAATAAAATTCACAATTATTAATATTTGGTTTCCTTGACACCTAACACATAGTATAATAAACAATCATTATAAATGACTGTAACTCATTATACTAATAATTATTTTCCGATAGAAGTGGCCAGTCACAAACATTTAACGTTCATAATAGATAGCAAAAAGTTACAAAAATGGAAAAATTCTTCTTCTTCCACAACTAGGTAGTTACCAAACAGCAAAATAAAAAATTTTGTAACTAGTTACATAAGCTTAGTTACCAATATGGACGAAGGGCTAAGCGGTTCGTTTTATACTAGAAAACAAAACTCTTGTATTATAATTGTAGCATTTCATGCAGCTAATTTCGATTTTAATTTACTACAAGATAGTGAAAATTATTAAACTTAGTAATGTTTAACTCTGATTTACACTACGTTATATAATTATTTGTTCAAAAGTGCATTCAACGGGCGACACACACCGCTAACTGTCACATGAACAAATACTTTCCCGCGCAACACCCCGCCAACTCCTAGTTGGCGGCGTATCTCCCGCGGGCCGGCAGTCGCGCTAGCCGAATACACACCACTATATTAAGACAGCGGCTTGTCCACCCCGTAATTGAAGAAAGTACCTTTACTTGGCGTTATGTAAATCTCAAAACTTTTTTGTTTTTAAAGATATTGTCATGAAAATTTGGGGGCATAATATTATTAAAAAAGTGGGTCGATTTCTATAAAAAACGAAAAATGGCAAATTTTGAGTTAGCGTAGTGTTCATTGGAGGTATCGATATATATTTTTTAGTTTTATCGTTCTCTTATTTTAGAAGTTAGAGGGGGGGTGACCAACATTTTACCACTTTGGAAGTGTCTCTCGCGCAAACTATTCCGTTTAGAAAAAAATTATATAAGAAACCTTATTATCATTTTTAAAGACCTATCTATTGATACCCCACACGTAAGGGTTTGAAGAAAAAAAAATTTTTGAGTTTCAGTTCTAAGTATGGGAAGCCCCAAAAATTTATAAACTAATTACTTGATCTCGTTCAAACCAATTTTCAATGGAAGTTTGCATAATATTGTACATCATATATTTTTTTTTGATTTATCGTTCTCTTATTTTAGAAGTTACAGGGGGGGGGACCAACATTTTACCACTTTGGAAGTGTCTCTCGCGCAAACTATTCAGTTTAGAAAAAAATGATATAAGAAACCTTATTATTATTTTAAAAGACCTATCCATAGATACCCCACACGTAAGGATTGGATGAAAAAATTTTTTTTGAGTTTCAGTTATAAGTATGGAGAGCCCCCAAAATTTATTATTATTTTTCTATTTTTGTATGAAAATCTTAATGCGGTTCACAGAATACATCTACTTACAAATTTTCAACAGTATAGCTCTTATAGTTTCGGTAAAAAGTGGCTGTGACATACGGACGGACAGACAGACAGACAGACAGACAGACAGACAGACAGACAGACATGACGAATCCATAAGGGTTCCGTTTTTTGCCATTTGGCTACGGAACCCTAAAAAAACTAGTATATTCGAAGATCTGGAGTACCTGGTGACCCTGATTAGAAAACACAAGAGCCCAACCAAACTATTAGAGATCGACATATACCGCCTTTACAAAAAATACTCAACTTGGTGAGCCGCTTCATTTGGTGGTGGTGGGGGGATGGGAGGGAAAAGGGGGATGGTTGGGGGAGGGGGAGGGGGGATGGGGGGAAATGTGATGGGAGGTGTTAGGGGATGGGGGAAGGGCAGGGGAGAGGGATGGGAGGAAGGGGATGGGAGGGGAGGGGGGTGGAAGGGAGAAGGGAGGGGGGACGGGAGGGGGAAGGGGATGCGAGGGGGAGGGGTTGGGGATAGCATATGGGAGGGGGAGGAGGGGGGATGGGAGGGGGAAGGGGTATCGGAGGGGGACGGGATGTGGGAGGGGGGATAGAGGGGGAAAGGAGATGAGATGGGTGTTGGGAGGGGGGGTGGGAATGGGTGTGGGGATGAGGATAGTATTGGGAGGGGGAGGTGGGGGGGATGGGGATAGTAGTAGCTTATCAATCCTATCCACATGAAATTTGGCACAGGTATAGGTTATAACTTAGAAACGGACATAGGCTAAAAAAATCTCACGGGAAACGTCTCATTCCCGCGGGAATAACCATTTCGAAACGGCTGAACGGATTCAAATGAAATTTGGCACATGTATAGTTTATAACCTGGAATAGGGCATTGGCTTTTAAATTCTTACGGGAATAGTCTCATTCCAAATAGATACAAAATAAATCAATATGCCCACGTTCCTACAAAAAGAAGTGAAATCCCACCAAAAACATTCTGTAAAAAACTAGCCAAGTCTCGATGGAGCTGCTTGTTTATCTCTAAAAAGTAATGAAATCTAGACATAGTCGTGCCAAGTATAAGGTTCCTTACTGCGATTTCTTTATTATTATAGTTAATGTTGTGTGACTTGGCCGTTGAAGGGTACACAAGGGTACAAAACCAGGTGCTCCATTACTCCATTGAACCAATCTGTCATTGTTTGTAATGTAATGTAATGTTATATCTGTTGTAACTACCTATGTTTGTTAAGCGAGATAATAGCCCATACTGGTATTGGTAATTGGACGCTAGTGTCTTATTTGGCCCTTCGAAGTTGAGTTGCAGGTCCGTTTGGCCGTCTGGCCCTTCAACGGCCAAGTCACACAACATTAACTATAATAATAAAGAAATCGCAGTAAGGAACCTTAGACTTGGCACGACTATGTCTAGATTTCATTACTTTTTAGAGATAAACAAGCAGCTCCATCGAGACTTGGCTAGTTTTTTACAGAATGTTTTTGGTGGGATTTCTATATTCACATTTAATAGCACACATCCATTACTGTCTGTCGACGCGTAATAGCAATTTTGCAGGATGACTGTCGCAAAATCTCCTAAACACGCTAATAGGACCCTTGTACGTAAGTTGAAGGGCCTAAAATTGTCCCTTGACAGGCCCCATCGAGTCGTTTGAGAAAAACGTTTCATAAGATGACTCAAAGAATTCAGTTTTCATCGTCCATCACTTAAGTACACGCGGTCTCTGTATTCCTAGTACCAGATGGTCGAGCGTGACGTTGGTTTTTAAACTCTGCTGCCCTGGTACACGCTAGTCATGTCATAAGAAAGATTACAATAAAATCATTAGTTAAAAAAGGACACTTGGCGTGACAAATCCATATTAATCGCAAAAAGACTTCTTCTCTTTATGATGAAATACATTTCGAGTATAATATTATGTTATGATAATTTATCTTTCTGCAGAATCTAACGAACAACTAATTGACATACACTTGAGTATAATCAATTCTGAGAGAAGTGTTTTGTTCACTGTTTTGTTGGCTAACTGTATAAAAACATGACAGATAGTAAAAATAATTATTATTCTCGTATTGAAAACAGGGGTGCAAATATACAAAAACATGTTACTTAAGTCATGTACAAATAATTAAAGAAAAATAATAAACAAAATAAAATTCCAATTTATTGGCAACGAAAATCATCGAAGCTACTGTAACAATACCTCAATAGATTTACTGTATAAACCGTTATACTAATACCCGAAACCCTGACGTCCAAATGGAAACGGCACGACCCATGTAGGACCACCGACCGTTAATTACATAGGGTAATTACAAGTAACACGCCGAATCTAATCGCAATTTGTTACGGGCACTATATTCTCGCTAAGTTGTTTATGGACCGCGATCTATGGACACTTTATAGGCGGTATTACCGAACTTGCAAGCACAGTGTAGAAATCATGACAGTAATACTAAGTTATATCTTTTGTATCTATGTGACGAGCTATTTGGTGTAATGGTCGAAAAGTCAGCTATTACGCCAGAGGTCGCGAGTTCGATCCTCGCACGGTACTCGACGAACATTTGTGTGCATGAACATGTCTGTATGTATGTATTGTTAAACTATAGAATGTTTAGAAGTAATTTAGGTCTCACCAGAATGCCCGCGCTCGGCTAAGGCATTGCGGGCGATGCAGCATTAACTAAGGAAAATCATTGGCTAGATAAATAAAGTTCCTTTGATATACGAAAAGTAATCAAAATTGGATCCCAACAATAAATACAACATTTATTCAGGTACTTATCTTTCATGTTACGTCAATCATAGTCCCAAACAGATTCAATCTAATAATTAATTCCACGTTTACTCCCGTCAATCAAGTTGATTTTGATTGAACATTAAAGCAAATAATGTTTCCCTTTCTCTAGAAGGAATTATGTATAAAGTTAAATTCGACAATACGTATTTATTATTATTTTTATTTTATGTAAATGTAGATTCTCCATCTAGTTACTGTTGAATATAAATACATTTCTCTTGATAATTACAATTTAATATGCTTTTACAATATTTTGGCAATAATCGACATTTTACATTGCAAGCGCGGTAAAATCTATCTGTCAGTCTCCCGGAATAGTGCGGGGCATCGTACGCGGTGACCATAGTGATGTGTTAATCGAGTGAACCAATTTTATTCGTCTAACATTACATAATTGCTTACTACTGATAGTTCGTAGCACTACGAGTACTCTGTATTATTGGAATTAGGTAATTGTATATTATTCCGAATAAAAGAAAATAAAACTGTACCAATTTAAGTTTAAAATAAATGGGTTGTGAAAACCAAATGAAAACTTTTAGGTTGGTTTCATTATTGAAGAGAATACACTAAAAAATGCAATAACAATAAAATACAAAATGCAAAACTGTTATCAACTTCTCCGTTCTCAGATTTGCTTTACTGCCATTACCTTTTGTTCCTAATGCGTCTGGCATTCCGCCGGAGGTCGCCACTGCACCAGTGTGGGGTCGGGAATAAACGCCCGCCAATTACGACCAGAAACCGATAAAAGTCGTGACGTAATGTTTTTATTGCCCTTTATGAATGGTCAGCAGAATAAATTAAGGTGCAAAACTGTTCTCGTTTCAATGTTATTTTGAGCACATTCGTTATCTCAACGGTCGAAAATAAATATATTCTGAAATTTTGCATTTAAAAAGATCTGGCAACATTAATGCCGCAGAAAATGCCTGAAATGAAAAATATAAAGACTAAAGATATTTTCAGGTGAATTTTCCATGACGATTTGATCTTTTTTGTTAAAATTCTATTAAAATGCAACAGAATTTCAATCAAAAATGAGTAATACCCATTTTCCTTTGCGTAGCACTTAGGGTTAATTAATAATAATGAGCAGATAAAACATTTTTCCTCTTGTTAAGATTATAAAACAACCTCTTTAATATTATATTTCAACATTTTTCATAAATAAAACATTAAAATATTATGAACATTATAATAACAAATATTTAAATAGTAAAAAATATGTTATAAAAAATATTATATTTCTTTAAAGCAAATCGAATGAGATTCATGGTAATTACTCAAAAAAAAGTATACTATTTACACTAATGACCCAGCAACGGATCAATTGAGTTATACCAACTCAATCAAAATCGTCCGTCTGTTTAGATTTGTCATTTCAATAATTGGAGCTCAATTTGCCCATAGCCCCGGGCCGCTGGCCGCGGGTCGCCCGGGGCAATGGAGGATTCAATCCTTGTTTATTCTGTTCAGGATGGTTGCGAGTATTTATTAGTCCGGGACTGCTTCGGAATTATAATGACTGCCGTAATTTGAGATATTGTTTCCTTTTTTATTTTGTTGTGGTTCTTATGTGGGTACTTAAGTGTTTGGTAACGATTGTTTGTTTTTAATAAGGATTAGTTTTGGATATTTGCAGTAATTGGGTGTAAATAGTTACTTTTCTTTACTGTACTCATAATAGAATTTAGTAAATAGAATCACCCTCGAACGTTAAAGTACCAGCCTATTTAGGTAATGTCCTATCGCAAAGCAAAGATATCAATAATTTCAATCAAGTCATCGTGACGATCAATGGTACTGGTTTAATCACCACGCACGCCAAATGCAGACTGATGATTACAAACTTGACCTATGTTCAAAAAATTCGACACATGTTTTGCCTTGACCGAGAATCGAGCACAAAACCTGAGATCACGGCCCGCTACACCACTTGACCATCGAGGATAAATTAAAAATTATAAGTTTGAACTGGTTTTTTATTACTGACCACTAACCCCATGACTAATATTGTATGAGGATTGTAACATACGAACTAAATCTGAATATTTGATTAACGCTATTTTACTAAAAAAAGTTAAAAAGTTACGAGTTATACTAAAAGTAAACGCAAAAACTTTAACACTCTCGTGCTCCAAAAACCTAACATTCGCCTCGAAACAAGGCATCTTTAAGACAAAATTTAATTTAGCATCTCGCTAGCGGCTAAATCGAGCTTAATTACGAACTTGCACAAGCGAGGGATCTTAAAAGATTAGAGGAAGAGGTTCGAACCACAGTGGGTTCAACAGCAGTGAGAGAACTTCACCATAACCATGTGCACTTCTAATCATTTATTTTTGTCATAGCCACATCAGCTTCCTCCCATGCTAACACCCACCTTTTGTGTATGTTATCCCAGGGGAACTGAGCAATATTCCGGAATACCATAGTTACCATAACCTAGATCACAACTCTCTATAAATCTTCCTATCGTCTCTAGTGTCAAGCTTAGGTCCTACTATAACACATCGTGCGGTCTGGGGTATGGCCCGGCCACCTGTGAAGCAGAGGTTTCTTACTATTTTGGCTACAACATGTATTTATGACATTGTTTTAAATACTTACTGAAAATCTATGATTTCGCTATTTTAAGCCTGAAATGCGTTCAAATGTTTCATCACATTTTTTGGTGTAAGTAAATGTTAACTATCTCAAAAAGATATGCTTACTGTCTCCTAGTTTACTGTGTCGGTAGTAAGACTCTGAGTCGGTTAAGAGGCAAGCTTGCGTCTGTTATACAGCGCTCTACTCTGGCTAATTACTGAACTTTAATTATATTTTTATTAGTCGATATTAAGAGAGAGTTCAAGTAGACAAATGAATTTCTCAACCGAACAATTTCATTAAAACATTTTGGGTTAAATAGTGACTACTTTTTCCACTTATGATTACGAGTAGAAGTTATTTTAATTTTTATGGATTTTAAATGTTTTACAGGAAACAAAGTCTCCATCATTCATATCAAGTTATCGTAAAGTACCATGATACCATGATAGGACAAAAACAAATAAATCAAAAAAATAATAATTAATAGAATAGAAAGAAAGATAAAAAATACTCCTAAAATAAATTGAAAAACTTTCATCGTTAACGATGGTAAACCTTGTTTACCAATTTAAGGTACACCTCAAATTGGTTAACACGGCAATAACACCATAATTTATGAATCATGGCGTTAGAACCCATTTAGGTAACTTTGTGCAGTAAATTTGCCAATTTACTCTAAGTTATGAGCGGTGGGTAGTTTTTATGTGCTGCAGTTACAAAAAGGTAATTTTCGTCTGTATTATATAAAAAATATTTCTTATTTAACAATAACATAATATTGTAGTAAAAAATGCATTATTGTAAACAAAAAGTCTACAAAAAGTCTGTTTCCGCCCGGGATCGAACCGGGGACCTTGTGCGTGTGAAGCACACGTGATAACCGCTACACTACGGAAACTTAACAAATAAAGTCGAAATTGCTATTTAGTATCAACTTGAGAGTCTAAAGACTTTCACTTATCTTCATTATAAAATATTGCTCCAATTATGATAATCATACGTTATAAATGCTTATTATAGCAATAAATTATAATTTGCGCAATACGTTTTACAACGACACATTTATCTAGGTTGAGGCAAAGATTTAAATCTTTGGGTTGAGGAAATGATTACTTACTTCACATAGTGATAGATGGCATCTACTACAATTTATCATTTTAAATATTTCGTATAAAATTAATTAGATTACTTTAAAGGACAACGCAAGAAGTTGTATGGACTCTGTCCCCACCCACCAACAGACTTGTCACTAGTTTCAATATTATTATGACATTCCATATAAAGACAAATAACCATTTTTAATCCAAAAAATGACGGGGTATTCAAAAACAATAAAACCGTCCTTATGCCGTACGCCTAAGATTCAGAATTGCGCTGTAAGTGTCTAGCTTCAAGTAGAATCGACTGTAAAATATTTTTTAAGATTATATTTTGATTGAACACTTTTATTTAGGCCAGGGGGGTTACTCTTGATCGCCTGCACATTATTTTCACAATTAACTGTGTCAAAAAAATACTTTAAAAATACAACATTCAAATTCGATTTGCGTGAAATCCCCATTCCTACGGCGGATGTCGTCATACAGAAAATCAGTATGGCAAGAGGTATAAATAGAGATACGTTTGAAATCTGTTGGTGGGTGGGGACGCTCCTTTGCATGGTCCTTTCAACGATAAACACATATTTCATCATGATTACGAAATATCTACAAATATTTATCAATGTTACTGCTGTTCTCAGCTAGTTAAAAATTAACCCTTCTAGAGGATACCAGAATTATTAAACCTAAGGTTTTGTAAGTTTCTAAACAACTCTCGGTGCAATATTGCAAATTTAACAATTTTTTATTCATATTCGAGGGAATGTAATAACCGTTGCACGCCAAAAGTATAAATAATCCAGAGTCAAAGTAATTTTACAAAATAAAGGGTTTCCGCCAAATCCCATAGAAAAATACCCCAGTCCCGGCGCAAAAGAATTGTATCTCAGATTTTAGATAATTATTAGTAGAAACAATATCAAGTGTCACTATTTCCTGATTCGGTGGCTAACATGGTTATTTTGCCCAAAAAAGTTTCATAGGCGCTACATGCAAATTGCAAACATGACACTTTTTAGGAAAAACTTCATTTGTGACTGTACTAATTGACATTGAATTGGCAAAAAATGAATAAAACACACATAATACATACCCTAGTACGTAATCTTGTTACTGAGTTTATTGTTGTTATGTTGTGTTTCTGTGTTGTTTGAGGGACATGTTTATATCGAATGTAATGTATATAGAAATACAAAAAATATATCCTGCTAGTTTATTATCTTCTTATGTAATTGTGTGAGGTAAGGTCCTAATGTTATTATTTGGTGTACCAAAAGAGATAAATAAAACCACTATAATTTTTTCAAGTGTTTATTGTATAACGGTATTTTATACGCATATGTACCTATTATATTCATTTTTTGCAATTACCCACACGTTTGTGTTGTTAATGAGTGAATAAATACAGTAAAATGAAGTTTTTCAAAAAATGGCATATGTATAGGTACATTATATTACATATGTAATAATGAGTTTATATCATGTGTTTTTTTTTTGCTAATTCAATGTCAATTAGTACAGGAAAATGAAGTTTTTCCTAAAAAGTGTCATGTTTGCATGTAGCGCCTAAGAAACTTCTGTCGGCAAAAAAAACATGTTAGCCACCGAATCAGGAAATAGCGACACCTGATATTGTTTCTACTAATAATTATCTAAAATCTGAGATACAATTCTTTTGCGCCGGGGCTGGGGCAATTTTGGCGGATACCCTTTAGACTCTTCTAGAAAATGATAGGGTTACTTGTTTTCATATTACAATATCTTGATACCTATAAATCCCCTCTTAGACTGCACCTGCAAAGCGATCCAAATCTCTCGTTACCAGGAGAGCATAAAAGCCAGGAGATTGAACCGCACGCAGGCGCGAGGTCGTTCGCCAAGGATCCATGCTAGGTACAATGACTTGTGTCTCAACCCTCACTGATAAAACTCGAAGATATCTTTATATTCAAACCAGAATCTATTCTAACTCGCCGAAGTCACGTTTCAAATATGCAAATACTCGTTGTAATAACCGTTAGATTTTATCTATAAGAGTTTCGGGAGATTGTAGACATTACTGATGTTATAGAGGTGTGGGAGTGCATTGTAATGCGGTGTTGTCAAAATTGTGAATAATTTTTTAACAAATTTATATTTTAATAAGGGACATAAATTTTTTTAGATTCGAATCAGGCTCTAGGCGAGTGATTCAAAGCTTAACTTTTATGTAAAAGTCAAGTTTGTCCCTCCATTTTTTCTTTGGTCTGCCTAAATAGTATTGCGGTCTTCAGCTTTCCTATGGTTGTAATTTTGGTCCAGCATTAAGTCAGATCTTAATTCCTACCCATTCTCATCTGTGACACACATAACTCATGGTCCATCCTTGGTGCAAATGGCAGGACCGACCAAGTAGACTAATACTTAAATCATATTCTCTATTACACATTAGCAAACCAATGCCATAAAACTTAAGATGCTTAATTAATAATACGAATAAATGCAATTATACAACTTCATTTGATAATACTTATTTCATGTACAAGATAAAAAAAAAGATGGCAGACATAAATAAAATACGATTGAAAAGAACGAAACTCAGAACTATCGGATGAAAGGAATATTAAACCCTTTGTTGTCGGGACGTTACTGCGAATCGATTCGCTATTGAACTATTCATAATAGGATTTGTACTGAGAGGAGATTGGGGGCTTTAAAACGGTTAGATAAATAATATTCACAAACGTATTACACTTCCATTGATTCTGCAGGATTTTTGGTTGAAATCGTTGCCAATGCGAAATAAATACAAATCAAAATGAGGTGAAATAACAGACATACAAAACTTCAATAGCTGAATAGAATGGAAAAAAGAAGAAGAAAGAAGAACACCAACGAGTTTACACCTACAAGATGAAGCATCAGCTTTGTGTGAATATGGAATCCATCATACGAAAGGAGGAGACTCGTTTTCAAATGTATTTCTAAATTTAACTTGGAGGGTCTAGAACTTATTTGCCGTTAGACTGGAATAAGTTATGCGAGAGAACTATTATTTTCATAATTAAATTAACTCATAATTATTCATGTAATTTCGACTCGCATTGTAGACGAAATACCAGGTTAGCAGAAGAACAATAGAGGCGAATTGTAAATGAGAGCGCGCTCAATAATGAAGTGCATTTCATGTGCGCGGCGTGCAGAAACGGGAGATTAATAATTCAATAGTCAATTTCCTCTCGCCCCGAGCTGAATATCACTGAATATCAACGCGATATTCGAGAATGTCAGGTGATATTAGATACATTTTCTGACAAAGGCAGAGTTCGGGGCTTGTCGATTGTGCCCTGTCAAAGAAACGGGCGACAACGGATTTTTTCTTGCAGTGCGGAATTTTAAATATGCCTCTATGGTTACTTTTACAAAAACTAGCCTTCCGCCTGCGGATGGCTCGCGTTAACTATAGAACGATATCGCTCATAAATGTGATATTTTTTCTTGATTGCAGTGGGCTCGTTGCGATGAGGACTGACACTGATAGGGCCACGTCAAGTGGTCTAGTGGATGTCATAAAGATCGCAAGAGTCAACTGGATGCGAGTGACGCAAGTGGACGTCTTTTGGTTAAACTGATGATTAAGACCGTTAATATTCTTAACATAGAACACTGGTTTGGCTACTCGAGTTATAAACCTGAGAAACTGATGTTTGATTTTTACAGTTTATCAGATGGGTTACTGAAGTGGGTCGCGACTCGAGTTCGATTTTCAAACAGATGAATATCCTCTGCGCAGAAGCTGTCTTTAAAA